>OX395132.1:70794764-71507932 GCA_947686815.1 Podarcis lilfordi
AAAAATCATTTTCCTCAGGTGAAGTAGTCGAGGGTTGATTTCTTGGCCTATGATCAAAAGACTTCGGTTTCTCCGCCAAACCTTTCAGGGGAGAGTTTGCAAAGTTTGGCACCATTTTTGAGCAAAGTGGAAAACGGCCGATTTTTGATGAAATTGTGACCGCGCGCCTTACTGATTTTTCAGAAAAATCATTTTCCGCAGGTGAAGTAGTCGAGGGTTGATTTCTTGGCCTATGATCAAACGCCTTACGTATTCACCGCCAAACCTTTCAGGGAAGAGTTTACAACAGTTTGGCACCATTTTTGAGCAAAGTGGAAAACGGACGATTTTTGATGAAAGTGTGACCGCGCGCCTTAGTGATTTTTCAGAAATATCATTTTCCACAGGTGAAGTAGTCGAGGGTTGATTTCTTGGCCTATGATCAAAAGCCTTCCATATTCACCGCCAAACCTTTCAGGAAAGAGTTTTCAACAGTTTGGCACCATTTTTGAGCAAAGTGGAAAACGGACGATTTTTGATGAAAGTGTGACGGTGCGCCTTAGGGATTTTTCAGAATTTTTTTTTTCCTCAGGTGAAGTAGTCGAGGGCTGATTTCTTGGCCTATGATCAAACGCCTTACGTATTCACCGCCAAACCTTTCAGGGGAGAGTTTGCAACAGTTTGGCACCATTTTTGAGCAAAGTGGAAAACGGCCGATTTTTGATGAAAGTGTGACTGGCGCCTTAGTGATTTTTCAGAAAATCATTTTCCGCAGGTGAAGTAGTCGAGGGTTGATTTCTTGGCCTATGATCAAAAGACTTCCGTTTCCACCGCCAAACCTTTCAGGGGAGAGTTTGCAACCGTTTGGCACCATTTTTGAGCAAAGTGGAAAACGGCCGATTTTTGATGAAATTGTGATCGCGCGCCTTAGGGATTTTTCAGAAAAATCTTTTCTACAGGTGAAGTAGTCGAGGGCTGATTTCTTGGCCTATGATCAAAAGCCTTCCGTATTCCCCGCCAAACCTTTCAGGGAAGAGTTTACAACAGTTTGGCACCATTTTTGAGCAAAGTGGAAAACGGACGATTTTTGATGAAAGTGTGACCGCGCGCCTTAGTGATTTTTCAGAAATATCATTTTCCACAGGTGAAGTAGTCGACGGTTGATTTCTTGGCCTATGATCAAAAGACTTCCGTTTCCACCGCCAAACCTTTCAGGGGAGAGTTTGCAACAGTTTGGCACCATATTTGAGCAAAGTGGAAAACGGCCGATTTTTGATGAAATTGTGACCGCGCGCCTTAGAGATTTTTTCAGATTTTTTTTTTCGCAGGTGAAGTAGTCGAGGGCTGATTTCTTCGCCTATGATCAAAAGCCTTCCGTTTCCACCGCCAAACCTTTCAGGGGAGAGTTTGCAAAAGTTTGGCACCTTTTTTGAGCAAAGTGGTAAACGGACGATTTTTGATGAAAGTGTGACGGTGCGCCTTAGGGATTTTTCAGAAAATCTTTTCTACAGGTGAAGTAGTCGAGGGCTGATTTCTTGGCCTATGATCAAAAGCCTTCCGTATTCCCCGCCAAACCTTTCAGGAAAGAGTTTGCAACAGTTTGGCACCATTTTTGAGCAAAGTGGAAAACGGCCGATTTTTGATGAAATTGTGATCGCGCGCCTTAGGGATTTTTCAAAAAAATCTTTTTCTACAGGTGAAGTAGTCGAGGGCTGATTTCTTGGCCTATGATCAAAAGCCTTCCGTATTCCCCGCCAAACCTTTCAGGGAAGAGTTTACAACAGTTTGGCACCATTTTTGAGCAAAGTGGAAAACGGACGATTTTGATGAAATTGTGACCGCGCGCCTTAGTGATTTTTCAGAAATATCATTTTCCACAGGTGAAGTAGTCGACGGTTGATTTCTTGGCCTATGATCAAAAGACTTCCGTTTGCACCGCCAAACCTTTCAGGGGAGAGTTTGCAACCGTTTGGCACCATTTTTGAGCAAAGTGGAAAACGGTCGATTTTTGATGAAATTGTGACCGCGCGGCTTAGGGATTTTTTCAGAATTTTTTTTCCCGCAGGTGAAGTAGTCGAGGGCTGATTTCTTGGCCTATGATCAAAAGCCTTCCGTTTCCACCGCCAAACCTTTCAGGGGAGAGTTTGCAACAGTTTGGCACAATTTTTGAGCAAAGTGGAAAACGGACGATTTTTGATGAAAGTGTGACGGTGCGCCTTAGGGATTTTTCAGAATTTTTTTTTTCCTCAGGTGAAGTAGTCGAGGGCTGATTTCTTGGCCTATGATCAAAAGCCTTCCGTATTCCCCGCCAAACCTTTCAGGGAAGAGTTTACAACAGTTTGGCACCATTTTTGAGCAAAGTGGAAAACGGACGATTTTTGATGAAAGTGTGACCGCGCGCCTTAGTGATTTTTCAGAAATATCATTTTCCACAGGTGAAGTAGTCGAGGGTTGATTTCTTGGCCTATGATCAAAAGACTCCGTTTCCACCGCCAAACCTTTCAGGGGAGAGTTTGCAACAGTTTGGAACCATTTTTGAGCAAAGTGGAAAACGGCCGATTTTTGATGAAATTGTGACCGCGCGCCTTAGGGATTTTTTCAGATTTTTTTTTTCGCAGGTGAAGTAGTCGAGGTCTGATTTCTTGGCCTTTGATCAAAAGACTTCCGTTTACACCGCCAAACCTTTCAGGGGAGAGTTTGCAACCGTTTGGCACCATTTTTGAGCAAAGTGGAAAACGGCCGATTTTTGATGAAATTGTGACCGCGCGGCTTAGGGATTTTTTCAGAATTTTTTTTCCCGCAGGTGAAGTAGTCGAGGGTTGATTTCTTGGCCTATGATCAAAAGCCTTCCGTTTACACCGCCAAACCTTTCAGGGGAGAGTTTGCAACAGTTTGGCACCATTTTTGAGCAAAGTGGAAAACGGCCGATTTTT
This sequence comes from Podarcis lilfordi, assembly GCA_947686815.1. Classification (NCBI taxonomy): domain Eukaryota; kingdom Metazoa; phylum Chordata; class Lepidosauria; order Squamata; family Lacertidae; genus Podarcis; species Podarcis lilfordi. The sequence goes on from OX395132.1 coordinate 70,797,677, forward strand.
GATGAAATTGTGACCGCGCGGCTTAGGGATTTTTTCAGAATTTTTTTTTCGCAGGTGAAGTAGTCGAGGGCTGATTTCTTGGCCTATGACCAAAAGCCTTCCGTATTCCCCGCCAAACCTTTCAGGGAAGAGTTTGCAACAGTTTGGCACCATTTTTGAGCAAAGTGGAAAACGGCCGATTTTTGATGAAATTGTGATCGCGCGCCTTAGGGATTTTTCAAAAAAATCTTTTTCTACACGTGAAGTAGTCGAGGGCTGATTTCTTGGCCTATGATCAAAAGCCTTCCGTATTCCCCGCCAAACCTTTCAGGGAAGAGTTTACACCAGTTTGGCACCATTTTTGAGCAAAGTGGAAAACGGACGATTTTTGATGAAAGTGTGACCGCGCGCCTTAGTGATTTTTCAGAAATATCATTTTCCACAGGTGAAGTAGTCGAGGGTTGATTTCTTGGCCTATGATCAAAAGACTTCCGTTTCCACCGCCAAACCTTTCAGGGAGAGTTTGCAACAGTTTGGCACCATATTTGAGCAAAGTGGAAAACGGCCGATTTTTGATGAAATTGTGACCCCGCGCCTTAGGGATTTTTTCAGATTTTTTTTTCGCAGGTGAAGTAGTCGAGGACTGATTTCTTGGCCGATGATCAAAGACTTCCGCTTGCACCGCCAAACCTTTCAGGGGAGAGTTTGCAACCGTTTGGCACCATTTTTGAGCAAAGTGGAAAACGGCCGATTTTTGATGAAATTGTGACCGCGCGGCTTAGGGATTTTTTCAGAATTTTTTTTCCCGCAGGTGAAGTAGTCGAGGGCTGATTTCTTCGCCTATGATCAAAAGCCTTCCGTTTCCACCGCCAAACCTTTCAGGGGAGAGTTTGCAAAAGTTTGGCACAATTTTTGAGCAAAGTGGAAAACGGACGATTTTTGATGAAAGTGTGACGGTGCGCCTTAGGGATTTTTCAAAAAAATCTTTTTCTACAGGTGAAGTAGTCGAGGGCTGATTTCTTGGCCTATGATCAAAAGCCTTCCGTATTCCCCGCCAAACCTTTCAGGAAAGAGTTTGCAACAGTTTGGCACCATTTTTGAGCAAAGTGGAAAACGGCCGATTTTTGATGAAATTGTGATCGCGCGCCTTAGGGATTTTCTCAAAAATCTTTTTCTACAGGTGAAGTAGTCGAGGGCTGATTTCTTGGCCTATGATCAAAAGCCTTCCGTATTCCCCGCCAAACCTTTCAGGGAAGAGTTTACAACAGTTTGGCACCATTTTTGAGCAAAGTGGAAAACGGACGATTTTTGATGAAAGTGTGACCGCGCGCCTTAGTGATTTTTCAGAAATATCAATTTCCACAGGTGAAGTAGTCGACGGTTGATTTCTTGGCCTATGATCAAAAGACTTCCGTTTCCACCGCCAAACCTTTCAGGGGAGAGTTTGCAACAGTTTGGCACCATTTTTGAGCAAAGTGGAAAACGGCCGATTTTTGATGAAATTGTGACCGCGCGCCTTAGGGATTTTTTCAGATTTTTTTTTCCGCAGGTGAAGTAGTCGAGGACTGATTTCTTGGCCTATGATCAAAAGACTTCCGTTTGCACCGCCAAACCTTTCAGGGGAGAGTTTGCAACCATTTGGCACCATTTTTGAGCAAAGTGGAAAACGGCCGATTTTTGATGAAATTGTGACCTCGCGGCTTAGGGATTTTTTCAGAATTTTTTTTCCCGCAGGTGAAGTAGTCGAGGGCTGATTTCTTCGCCTATGATTAAAAGCCTTCCGTTTCCACCGCCAAACCTTTCAGGGGAGAGTTTGCAAAAGTTTGGCACAATTTTTGAGCAAAGTGGAAAACGGACGATTTTTGATGAAAGTGTGACGGTGCGCCTTAGGGATTTTTCAGAATTTTTTTTTTCCTCAGGTGAAGTAGTCGAGGGCTGATTTCTTGGCCTATGATCAAACGCCTTACGTATTCACCGCCTAACCTTTCAGGGGAGAGTTTGCAACAGTTTGGCAACTTTTTTGAGCAAAGTGGAAAACGGCCGATTTTTGATGAAAGTGTGACCGGGCGCCTTAGTGATTTTTCAGAAAAATCATTTTCCGCAGGTGAAGTAGTCGAGGGTTGATTTCTTGGCCTATGATCAAAAGACTTCCGTTTCCACCGCCAAACCTTTCAGGGGGGGAGTTTGCAACAGTTTGGCACCATTTTTGAGCAAAGTGGAAAACGGCCGATTTTTGATGAAATTGTGACCGCGCGGCTTAGGGATTATTTCAGAATTTTTTTTTTGCAGGTGAAGTATTCGAGGGCTGATTTCTTCGCCTATGACCAAAAGACTTCCATTTTCACCGCCAAACCTTTCAGGGGAGGGTTTGCAACAGTTTGGCACCATTTTTGAGCAAAGTGGAAAACGGCCGATTTTTGATGAAATTGTGAGCGCGCGCCTTCGGGAGTTTTACAGAAAATCTTTTTCTACAGGTGAAGTAGTCGAGGGCTGATTTCTTGGCCTATGATCAAAAGCCTTCCGTATTCCCGCCAAACCTTTCAGGGAAGAGTTTACAACAGTTTGGCACCATTTTTGAGCAAAGTGGAAAACGGACGATTTTTGATGAAAGTGTGACCGCGCGCCTTAGTGATTTTTCAGAAATATCATTTTCCACAGGTGAAGTAGTCGAGGGCTGATTTCTTGGCCTATGATCAAAAGACTTCCGTTTCCACCGCCAAACCTTTCAGGGGAGAGTTTGCAACAGTTTGGAACCATTTTTGAGCAAAGTGGAAAACGGCCGATTTTTGATGAAATTGTGACCGCGCGCCTTAGGGATTTTTTCAGATTTTTTTTTTCGCAGGTGAAGTATTCGAGGGCTGATTTCTTCGCCTATGATCAAATACATCCGTTTACACCGCCAAACCTTTCAGGGAAGAGTTTGCAACCGTTTGGCACCATTTTTGAGCAAAGTGGAAAACGGCCGATTTTTGATGAAATTGTGATCGCGCGCCTTAGGGATTTTTCAAAAAAATCTTTTCTACCGGTGGAGTAGTAGAGGGCTGATTTCTTCGCCGATGGCCAAAAGACTTCCGTATTCCCGCCAAACCTTTCAGGGAAGAGTTTACAACAGTTTGGCACCATTTTTGAGCAAAGTGGAAAACGGACGATTTTTGATGAAAGTGTGACCGCGCGCCTTAGTGATTTTTCAGAAATATCATTTTCCACAGGTGAAGTAGTCGAGGGTTGATTTCTTGGCCTATGATCAAAAGACTTCCGTTTCCACCGCCAAACCTTTCAGGGGAGAGTTTGCAACAGTTTGGAACCATTTTTGAGCAAAGTGGAAAACGGCCGATTTTTGATGAAATTGTGACCGCGCGCCTTAGGGATTTTTTCATATTTTTTTTTTCGCAGGTGAAGTAGTCGAGGTCTGATTTCTTGGCCTTTGATCAAAAGACTTCCGTTTACACCGCCAAACCTTTCAGGGAAGAGTTTGCAACCGTTTGGCACCATTTTTGAGCAAAGTGGAAAACGGCCGATTTTTGATGAAATTGTGACCGCGCGGCTTAGGGATTTTTTCAGAATTTTTTTCACAGCAGGTGAAGTAGTCGAGGGCTGATTTCTTCGCCTATGATCAAGAGCCTTCCGTTTCCACCGCCAAACCTTTCAGGGAGAGTTTTCAAAAGTTTGGCACAATTTTTGAGCAAAGTGGAAAACGGACGATTTTTGATGAAAGTGTGACGGTGCGCCTTAGGGATTTTTCAGAATTTTTTTTTTCCTCAGGTGAAGTAGTCGAGGGCTGATTTCTTGGCCTATGATCAAACGCCTTACGTATTCACCGCCTAACCTTTCAGGGGAGAGTTTGCAACAGTTTGGCACCTTTTTTGAGCAAAGTGGAAAACGGCCGATTTTTGATGAAAGTGTGACCGGGCGCCTTAGTGATTTTTCAGAAAAATCATTTTCCGCAGGTGAAGTAGTCGAGGGTTGATTTCTTGGCCTATGATCAAAAGACTTCCGTTTCCACCGCCAAACCTTTCAGGGGAGAGTTTGCAACAGTTTGGCACCATTTTTGAGCAAAGTGGAAAACGGCCGATTTTTGATGAAATTGTGACCGCGCGGCTTAGGGATTATTTCAGAATTTTTTTTTCGCAGGTGAAGTATTCGAGGGCTGATTTCTTCGCCTATGACCAAAAGACTTCCATTTTCACCGCCAAACCTTTCAGGGGAGAGTTTGCAACAGTTTTGCACCATTTTTGAGCAAAGTGGATAACGGCCGATTTTTGATGAAATTGTGATCCCGCGCCTTTTGGATTTTTCAAAAAAATCTTTTTCTACAGGTGAAGTAGTCGAGGGCTGATTTCTTGGCCTATGATCAAAAGCCTTCCGTATTCCCCGCCAAACCTTTCAGGGAAGAGTTTACAACAGTTTGGCACCATTTTTGAGCAAAGTGGAAAACGGACGATTTTTGATGAAAGTGTGACCGCGCGCCTTAGTGATTTTTCAGAAATATCATTTTCCACAGGTGAAGTAGTCGAGGGTTGATTTCTTGGCCTATGATCAAAAGACTTCCGCTTCCACCGCCAAACCTTTCAGGGGAGAGTTTGCAACAGTTTGGAACCATTTTTGAGCAAAGTGGAAAACGGCCGATTTTTGATGAAATTGTGACCGCGCGCCTTAGGGATTTTTTCAGAATCTTTTTTTAGCAGGTGAAGTAGTCGAGGTCTGATTTCTTGGCCTATGATCAAAAGACTTCCGTTTACACCGCCAAACCTTTCAGGGAAGAGTTTGCAACCGTTTGGCACCATTTTTGAGCAAAGTGGAAAACGGCCGATTTTTGATGAAATTGTGACCGCGCGGCTTAGGGATTTTTTCAGAATTTTTTTTCCCGCAGGTGAAGTAGTCGAGGCTTGATTTCTTGGCCTATGATCAAAAGCCTTCCGTTTCCACCGCCAAACCTTTCAGGGGAGAGTTTGCAACAGTTTGGCACCATTTTTGAACAAAGTGGAAAACGGACGATTTTTGATGAAAGTGTGATGGTGCGCCTTAGGGATTTTTCAGAATTTTTTTTTTCCTCAGGTGAAGTAGTCGAGGGCTGATTTCTTGGCCTATGATCAAACGCCTTACGTATTCACCGCCTAACCTTTCAGGGGAGAGTTTGCAACAGTTTGGCACCTTTTTTGAGCAAAGTGGAAAACGGCCGATTTTTGATGAAAGTGTGACCGCGCGCCTTAGGGATTTTTCAGAAAAAATCATTTTCCGCAGGTGAAGTAGTCGAGGGTTGATTTCTTGGCCTATGATCAAAACACTTCCGTTTCCACCGCCAAACCTTTCAGGGGAGAGTTTGCAACAGTTTGGCATCATTTTTGAGCAAAGGGGAAAACGGTCGATTTTTGATGAAATTGTGACCGCGCGGCTTAGGGATTTTTTCAGAATCTTTTTTTCGCAGGTGAAGTAGTCGAGGGCTGTTTTCTTCGCCTATGACCAAAAGACTTCCATTTCCTCCGCCAAACCTTTCAGGGGAGAGTTTGCAACAGTTTGGCACCATTTTTGAGCAAAGTGGAAAACGACCGATTTTTGATGAAATTGTGACCGCGCGCCTTAGGAATTTTTCAAAAAAATCTTTTTCTACAGGTGAAGTAGTCGAGGGCTCATTTCTTGGCCTATGATCAAAAGCCTTCTGTAGTCGCAGCCAAACCATTCAGGGAAGAGTTTTCAACAGTATGGCACCATTTTTGAGCAAAGTGGAAAACGGCCGATTTTTGATGAAATTGTGACCGCGCGCCTTAGGGATTTTTCAGAAAAATCTTTTTCCGCAGGTGAAGTAGTCGAGGGCTGATTTCTTGGCCTATAATCAAACGCCTTCCGTATTCACCGCCAAACCTTTCATGGAAGAGTTTGCAAAAGTTTGGCACCATTTTTGAGCAAAGTGGAAAACGGACGATTTTTGATGAAAGTGTGACCGTGCGCCTTAGGGATTTTTCGGATTTTTTTTTTTCCGCAGGTGAAGTAGTCGAGGGCTGATTTCTTGGCCTATGATCAAACGCCTAACGTATTCACCACCAAACCTTTCAGGGGAGAGTTTGCAACAGTTTGGCAACTTTTTTGAGCAAAGTGGAAAACGGCCGATTTTTGATGAAAGTGTGACCGCGCGCCTTAGGGATTTTTCAGAAAAAATCATTTTCCTCAGGTGAAGTAGTCGAGGGTTGATTTCTTGGCCTATGATCAAAAGACTTCGGTTTCCTCCGCCAAACCTTTCAGGGGAGAGTTTGCAACAGTTTGGCACCATTTTTGAGCAAAGTGGAAAACGGCCGATTTTTGTTGAAATTGTGACCGCGCGCCTTACTGATTTTTCAGAAAAATCATTTTCCGCAGGTGAAGTAGTCGAGGGTTGATTTCTTGGCCTATGATCAAACGCCTTACGTATTCACCGCCAAACCTTTCAGGGGAGAGTTTGCAACAGTTTGGCAACTTTTTTGAGCAAAGTGGAAAACGGCCGATTTTTGATGAAAGTGTAACCGCGCGCCTTAGTGATTTTTCAGAAAAATCATTTTCCGCAGGTGAAGTAGTCGAGGGCTGATTTCTTGGCCTATGATCAAAAGACTTCCGTTTCCACCGCCAAACCTTTCTGGGGGTGAGTTTGCAACAGTTTGGCACCGTTTTTGAGCAAAGTGGAAAACGGCCGATTTTTGATGAAATTGTGACCGCGCGGCTTAGGGATTTTTTCAGAATTTTTTTTTCGCAGGTGAAGTAGTCGAGGGCTGATTTCTTCGCCTATGACCAAAAGACTTCCATTTCCACCTCCAAACCTTTCAGGGGAGAGTTTGCAACCGTTTGGCACCATTTTTGAGCAAAGTGGAAAACGGCCGATTTTTGATGAAATTGTGACCGCGCGCCTTAGGGATTTTTCAGAAAAATCTTTTTCCGCAGGTGAAGTTATCGAGGGCTGATTTCTTGGCCTATGATCAAAAGCCTTCCGTATTCACCGCCAAACCTTTCAGGGAAGAGTTTGCAACAGTTTGGCACCATTTTTGAGCAAAGTGGAAAACGGCCGATTTTTGATGAAATTGTGATCGCGCGCCTTAGGGAATTTTTCAATAAAATCTTTTTCTACAGGTGAAGTAGTCGAGGGCTGATTTCTTGGCCTATGATCAAAAGCCTTCCGTATTCACCGCCAAACCTTTCAGGGAAGAGTTTGCAACCGTTTGGCACCATTTTTGAGCAAAGTGGAAAACGGACGATTTTTGATGAAAGTGTGACCGCGCGGCTTAGTGATTTTTCAGAAAAATCATTTTCCGCAGGTGAAGTAGTCGAGGGTTGATTTCTTGGCCTATGAGCAAAAGACTTCCGTTTCCACCGCCAAACCTTTCAGGGGAGAGTTTGCAAAAGTTTGGCACCATTTTTGAGCAAAGTGGAAAACGGCCGATTTTGATGAAATTGTGATCGCGCGCCTTAGGGAATTTTTCAATAAAATCTTTTTCTACAGGTGAAGTATTCGAGGGCTGATTTCTTGGCCTATGATCAAAAGCCTTCCGTATTCACCGCCAAACCTTTCAGGGAAGAGTTTGCAACCGTTTGGCACCATTTTTGAGCAAAGTGGAAAACGGACGATTTTTGATGAAAGTGTGACCGCGCGGCTTAGTGGATTTTTCAGAAAAATCATTTTCCGCAGGTGAAGTAGTCGAGGGTTGATTTCTTCGCCTATGACCAAAAGACTTCCATTTTCACCGCCAAACCCTTCAGGGGAGAGTTTGCAACAGTTTGGCACCATTTTTGAGCAAAGTGGAAAACGGCCGATTTTTGATGAAATTGTGACCGCGCGCCTTAGGGATTTTTTCAGATTTTTTTTTTTCGCAGGTGAAGTAGTCGAGGTCTGATTTCTTGGCCTATGAGCAAAAGACTTCCGTTTACACCGCCAAACCTTTCAGGGGAGAGTTTGCAACCGTTTGGCACCATTTTTGAGCAAAGTGGAAAACGGCCGATTTTTGATGAAATTGTGACCGCGCTCCTTAGGGATTTTTTCAGAATTTTTTTTCCCGCAGGTGAAGTAGTCGAGGGCTGATTTCTTCGCCTATGACCAAAAGACTTCCATTTCCACCTCCAAACCTTTCAGGGGAGAGTTTGCAACAGTTTGGCACCATTTTTGAGCAAAGTGGAAAACGGCCGATTTTTGATGAAATTGTGACCGCGCGCCTTAGGGATTTTTCAGAAAAATCTTTTTCCGCAGGTGAAGTTATCGAGGGCTGATTTCTTGGACTATGATCAAAAGCCTTCCGTATTCACCGCCAAACCTTTCAGGGAAGAGTTTGCAACAGTTTGGCACCATTTTTGAGCAAAGTGGAAAACGGCCGATTTTTGATGAAATTGTGACCGCGCTCCTTAGGGATTTTTCAGAAAAATCTTTTTCCGCAGGTGAAGTAATCGAGGGCTGATTTCTTGGCCTATGATCAAAAGCCTTCCGTATTCACCGCCAAACCTTTCAGGGAAGAGTTTGCAACCGTTTGGCACCATTTTTCAGCAAAGTGGAAAACCGACGATTTTTGATGAAAGTGTGACCGCGCGCCTTAGTGATTTTTCAGAAATATCATTTTCCGCAGGTGAAGTAGTCGAGGGTTGATTTCTTGGCCTATGAGCAAAAGACTTCCGTTTCCACCGCCAAACCTTTCAGGGGAGAGTTTGCAAAAGTTTGGCACCATTTTTGAGCAAAGTGGAAAACCGACGATTTTTGATGAAATTGTGATCGCGCGCCTTAGGGAATTTTTCAATAAAAACTTTTTCTACAGGTGAAGTAGTCGAGGGCTGATTTCTTGGCCTATGATCAAAAGCCTTCCGTATTCACCGCCAAACCTTTCAGGGAAGAGTTTGCAACCGTTTGGCACCATTTTTGAGCAAAGTGGAAAACGGACGATTTTTGATGAAAGTGTGATCGCGCGGCTTAGTGATTTTTCAGAAAAATCATTTTCCGCAGGTGAAGTAGTCGAGGGTTGATTTCTTGGCCTATGAGCAAAAGACTTCCGTTTCCACCGCCAAACCTTTCAGGGGAGACTTTGCAAAAGTTTGGCACCATTTTTGAGCAAAGTGGAAAACGGCCGATTTTTGATGAAATTGTGATCGCGCGCCTTAGGGAATTTTTCAATAAAATCTTTTTCTACAGGTGAAGTAGTCGAGGGTTGATTTCTTGGCCTATGATCAAAAGCCTTCCGTATTCACCGCCAAACCTTTCAGGGAAGAGTTTGCAACCGTTTGGCACCAATTTTGAGCAAAGTGGAAAACGGACGATTTTTGATGAAAGTGTGACCGCGCGGCTTAGTGATTTTTCAGAAAAATCATTTTCCGCAGGTGAAGTAGTCGAGGGTTGATTTCTTCGCCTATGACCAAAAGACTTCCATTTTCACCGCCAAACCTTTCAGGGGAGAGTTTGCAACAGTTTGGCACCATTTTTGAGCAAAGTGGAAAACGGCCGATTTTTGATGAAATTGTGACCGCGCGCCTTAGGGATTTTTTCAGATTTTTTTTTCGCAGGTGAAGTAGTCGAGGTCTGATTTCTTGGCCTATGAGCAAAAGACTTCCGTTTACACCGCCAAACCTTTCAGGGGAGAGTTTGCAACCGTTTGGCACGATTTTTGAGCAAAGTGGAAAACGGCCGATTTTTGATGAAATTGTGACCGCGCTCCTTAGGGATTTTTTCAGAATTTTTTTTCCCGCAGGTGAAGTAGTCGAGGGTTGATTTCTTGGCCTATGATCAAAACACTTCCGTTTCCACCGCCAAACCTTTCAGGGGAGAGTTTGCAACCGTTTGGCATCATTTTTGAGCAAAGTGGAAAACGGCCGATTTTTGATGAAATTGTGACCGCGCGCCTTAGGGATTTTTCAAAAAAACCTTTTTCTACAGGTGAAGTAGTCGAGGGCTCATTTCTTGGCCTATGATCAAAAGCCTTCCGTATTCCCCGCCAAACCTTTCAGGGAAGAGTTTTCAAAAGTTTGGCACCATTTTTGAGCAAAGTGGAAAACGGCCGATTTTTGATGAAATTGTGACCGCGCGCCTTACGGATTTTTCAGAAAAATCTTTTTCCGAGGTGAAGTAGTCGAGGGCTGATTTCTTGGCCTATAATCAAAAGCCTTCCGTATTCACCGCCAAACCTTTCATGGAAGAGTTTGCAAAAGTTTGGCACCATTTTTGAGCAAAGTGGAAAACGGACGATTTTTGATGAAAGTGTGACCGTGCGCCTTAGGGATTTTTCAGAATTTTTTTTTCCGCAGGTGAAGTAGTCGAGGGCTGATTTCTTGGCCTATGATCAAACGCCTTACGTATTCACCACCAAACCTTTCAGGGGAGAGTTTACAACAGTTTGTCAACTTTTTTGAGCAAAGTGGAAAACGGCCGATTTTTCATGAAAGTGTGACCGCGCGCCTTAGTAATTTTTCAGAAAAAATCATTTTCCGCAGGTGAAGTAGTCGAGGGTTGATTTCTTGGCCTATGATCAAAAGACTTCCGTTTCCACCGCCAAACCTTTCAGGGGAGAGTTTGCAACAGTTTGGCACCATTTTTCAGCAAAGTGGAAAACGGACGATTTTGATGAAATTGTGACCGCGCGGCTTAGGGATTTTTCAGAATTTTTTTTCGCAGGTGAAGTAGTCGAGGGCTGATTTCTTCGCCTATGACCAAAAGACTTCCATTTCCACAGCCAAACCTTTCAGGGAGAGTTTGCAACAGTTTGGCACCATTTTTGAGCAAAGTGGAAAACGGCCGATTTTGATGAAATTGTGACCGCGCGCCTTAGGGATTTTTCAAAAAATCTTTTCTACAGGTGAAGTAGTCGAGGGCTGATTTCTTGGCCTATGATCAAAAGCCTTCCGTATTCCCCGCCAAACCCTTCAGGGAAGAGTTTGCAACAATTTGGCACCTTTTTTGAGCAAAGTGGAAAACGGACGATTTTTGATGAAAGTGTGACCGGGCGCCTTAATGATTTTTCAGAAAAATCATTTTCCGCAGGTGAAGTAGTCGAGGGTTGATTTCTTGGCCTATGATCAAACGCCTTACGTATTCACCACCAAACCTTTCAGGGGCGAGTTTGCAACAGTTTGGCACCTTTTTTGAGCAAAGTGGAAAACGGCCGATTTTTGATGAAAGTGTTACCGCGCGCCTTAGTGATTTTTCAGAAAAATCATTTTCCGCAGGTGAAGTAGTCGAGGGTTGATTTCTTGGCCTATGATCAACAGACTTCCGTTTCCACCGCCAAACCTTTCAGGGGAGAGTTTGCAACAGTTTGGCACCATTTTTGAGCAAAGTGGAAAACGGCTGAATTTTGATGAAATTGTGACCGCGCGCCTTAGGGATTTTTCAAAAAAATCTTTTTCTACAGGTGAAGTAGTCGAGGGCTGATTTCTTGGCCTATGATCAAAAGCCTTCCGTATTCCCCTGCCAAACCTTTCAGGGAAGAGTTTGCAACAGTTTGGCACCATTTTTGAGCAAAGTGGAAAACGGCCGATTTTTGATGAAATTGTGACCGCGCTCCTTAGGGATTTTTCAGAAAAATCTTTTTCCGCAGGTGAAGTAATCGAGGGCTGATTTCTTGGCCTATGTTCAAAAGCCTTCCGTATTCACCGCCAAACCTTTCAGGGAAGAGTTTGCAACCGTTTGGCACCATTTTTGAGCAAAGTGGAAAACGGACGATTTTTGATGAAAGTGTGACCGCGCGCCTTAGTGATTTTTCAGAAAAATCATTTTCCGCAGGTGAAGTAGTCGAGGGTTGATTTCTTGGCCTATGATCAAAAGACTTCCGTTTCCACCGCCAAACCTTTCAGGGAAGAGTTTGCAACAGTTTGGCACCATTTTCGAGCAAAGTGGAAAACGGCCGATTTTTGATGAAATTGTGACCGCGCGGCTTAGGGATTTTTTCAGAATTTTTTTTTCGCAGGTGAAGTAGTCGAGGGCTGATTTCTTCGCCTATGATTAAAAGACTTCCATTTCCACCGCCAAACCATTCAGGGGAGAGTTTGCAACAGTTTGGCACCATTTTTGAGCAAAGTGGAAAACGGCCGATTTTTGATGAAATTGTGACCGCGCTCCTTAGGGATTTTTCAGAAAAATCTTTTTCCGCAGGTGAAGTAGTCGAGGGTTTGTTTCTTGGCCTATGATCAAAAGACTTCCGTTTCCACCGCCAAACCTTTCAGGGGAGAGTTTGCAACAGTTTGGCACCATTTTTGAGCAAAGTGGAAAACGGCCTATTTTTGATGAAATTGTGACCGCGCGGCTTAGGGATTTTTTCAGAATTTTTTTTTCGCAGGTGAAGTAGTCGAGGGCTGATTTCTTCGCCTATGACCAAAAGACTTCCATTTTCACCGCAAAACCTTTCAGGGGAGAGTTTGCAACAGTTTGGCACCATTTTTGAGCAAAGTGGAAAACGGCCGATTTTTGATGAAATTGTGATCGGGCGCCTTAGGGATTTTTCAAAAAAATCTTTTTCTACAGGTGAAGTAGTCGAGGGCTGAGTTCTTGGCTTATGATCAAAAGCCTTCCGTATTCCCCGCCAAACCTTTCAGGGAAGAGTTTACAACAGTTTGGCACCATTTTTGAGCAAAGTGGAAAACGGACGATTTTTGATGAAAGTGTGACCGCGCGCCTTAGGGATTTGTCAGAAATATCATATTCCACAGGTGAAGTAGTCAAGGGTTGATTTCTTGGCCTATGATCAAAAGACTTCCGTTTCCAACGCCAAATCTTTCAGGGGAGAGTTTGCAACAGTTTGGCACCATTTTTGAGCAAAGTGGAAAACGGCCGATTTTTGATGAAATTGTGACCGCGCGCCTTAGGGATTTTTCAAAAAAATCTTTTTCGTAGGTGAAGTAGTCGAGGTCTGATTTCTTGGCCTATGATCAAAAGACTTCCGTTTGCACCGCCAAACCTTTCAGGGGAGAGTTTGCAACCGTTTGGCACCATTTTTGAGCAAAGTGGAAAACGCCGATTTTTGATGAAATTCTGACCTCGCGGCTTATGGATTTTTTCAGAATTTTTTTTCCCGCAGGTGAAGTAGTCGAGGGCTGATTTCTTGGCCTATGATCAAAAGACTTCCGTTTCCACCGCCAAACCTTTCAGTGGAGAGTTTGCAACAGTTTGGCACCATTTTTGAGCAAAGTGGAAAACGGCCGATTTTTCATGAAATTGTGACCGCGCGCCTTAGGGATTTTTTAAAAAAATATTTTTCTACAGGTGAAGTAGTCGAGGGCTGATTTCTTGGCCTTTGATCAAAAGCCTTCCGTATTCCCCGCCAAACCTTTCAGGGAACAGTATGCAACAGTTTGGCACCATTTTTGAGCAAAGTGGAAAACGGCCGATTTTTGATGAAATTGTGACGGTGCGCCTTAGGGATTTTTCAGAATGTTTTTTCGCAGGTGAAGTAGTCGAGGGCTGATTTCTTGGCCTATGATCAAACGCCTTACGTATTCACCGCCTAACCTTTCAGGGGAGAGTTTGCAACAGTTTGACACCTTTTTTGAGCAAAGTGGAAAACGGCCGATTTTTGATGAAAGTGTGACAGGGCGCCTTAGTGATTTTTCAGAAAAATCATTTTCCGCAGGTGAAGTAGTCGAGGGTTGATTTCTTGGACTATGATCAAAACACTTCCGTTTCCACCGCCAAACCTTTCAGGGGAGAGTTTGCAAAAGTTTGGCATCATTTTTGAGCAAAGTGGAAAACGGATGATTTTTGATGAAAGTGTGACCGTGCGCCTTAGGGATTTTTCAGAATTTTTTTTCCGCAGGTGAAGTAGTCGAGGGCTGATTTCTTCGCCTATGACCAAAAGACTTCCGTTTCCACCGCCAAACCTTTCAGGGGAGAGTTTGCAACACTTTGGCACCATTATTGAGCAAAGTGGAAAACGGCCGATTTTTGATGAAATTGTGACCGCGCGCCATAGGGATTTTTCAAAAAAATATTTTTCTACAGGTCAAGTAGTCAAGGGCTGATTTCTTGGCCTATAATCAAAAGCCTTCCGTATTCCCCGCCAAACCTTTCAGGGAAGAGTTTGAAACAGTTTGGCACCATTTTTGAGCAAAGTGGAAAACGGCCGATTTTTGATGAAATTGTGACCGCGCGCCTTAGGGATTTTTCAGAAAAATCTTTTTCCGCAGGTGAAGTAGTCGAGGGCTGATTTCTTCGCCTATGACCAAAAGACTTCCATTTCCACAGCCAAACCTTTCAGGGGAGAGTTTGCAACAGTTTGGCACCATTTTTGAGCAAAGTGGAAAACGGCCGATTTTTGATGAAATTGTGACCGCGCTGCTTTAGGGATTTTTCAAAAAATCTTTTTCTACAGGTGAAGTAGTCAAGGGCTGATTTCTTGGCCTATGATCAAAAGCCTTCCGTATTCCCGCCAAACCCTTCAGGGAAGAGTTTGCAACAATTTGGCACCTTTTTGAGCAAAGTGGAAAACGGACGATTTTTGATGAAAGTGTGACCGGGCGCCTTAGTGATTTTTCAGAAAAATCATTTTCCGCAGGTGAAGTAGTCGAGGGTTGATTTCTTGGCCTATGATCAAACGCCTTACGTATTCACCGCCAAACCTTTCAGGGGCGAGTTTGCAACAGTTTGGCACCTTTTTTGAGCAAAGTGGAAAACGGCCGATTTTTGATGAAAGTGTAACCGCGCGCCTTAGTGATTTTTCAGAAAAATCATTTTCCGCAGGTGAAGTAGTCGAGGGTTGATTTCTTGGCCTATGATCAAAAGACTTCCGTTTCCACCGCCAAACCTTTCAGGGGAGAGTTTGCAACAGTTTGGCACCATTTTTGAGCAAAGTGGAAAACGGCCGAATTTTGATGAAATTGTGACCGCGCGCCTTAGGGATTTTTCAAAAAAATCTTTTTCTACAGGTGAAGTAGTCGAGGGCTGATTTCTTGGCCTATGATCAAAAGCCTTCCGTATTGCCCGCCAAACCTTTCAGGAAAGAGTTTGCAACAGTTTGGCACCATTTTAGAGCAAAGTGGAAAACGGCCGATTTTTGATGAAATTGTGATCGCGCGCCTTAGGGAATTTTTCAATAAAATCTTTTTCTACAGGTGAAGTAGTCGAGGGCTGATTTCTTGGCCTATGATCAAAAGCCTTCCGTATTCACCGCCAAACCTTTCAGGGAAGAGTTTGCAACCGTTTGGCACCATTTTTGAGCAAAGTGGAAAACGGACGATTTTTGATGAAAGTGTGACTTCACGGCTTAGTGATTTTTCAGAAGAATCATTTTCCGCAGGTGAAGTAGTCGAGGGTTGATTTCTTCGCCTATGACCAAAAGACTTCCATTTTCACCGCCAAACCCTTCAGGGAGAGTTTGCAACAGTTTGGCACCATTTTTGAGCAAAGTGGAAAACGGCCGATTTTGATGAAATTGTGACCGCGCGCCTTAGGGATTTTTTCAGATTTTTTTTTTCGCAGGTGAAGTAGTCGAGGTCTGATTTCTTGGCCTATGAGCAAAAGACTTCCGTTTACACCGCCAAACCTTTCAGGGGAGAGTTTGCAACCGTTTGGCACCATTTTTGAGCAAAGTGGAAAACGGCCGATTTTTGATGAAATTGTGACCGCGCTCCTTAGGGATTTTTTCAGAATTTTTTTCCCGCAGGTGAAGTAGTCGAGGGCTGATTTCTTCGCCTATGACCAAAAGACTTCCATTTCCACCTCCAAACCTTTCAGGGGAGAGTTTGCAACAGTTTGGCACCATTTTTGAGCAAAGTGGAAAACGGCCGATTTTTGATGAAATTGTGACCGCGCGCTTTAGGGATTTTTCAGAAAAATCTTTTCCGCAGGTGAAGTTATCGAGGGCTGATTTCTTGGCCTATGATCAAAAGCCTTCCGTATTCACCGCCAAACCTTTCAGGGAAGAGTTTGCAACAGTTTGGCACCATTTTTGAGCAAAGTGGAAAACGGCCGATTTTTGATGAAATTGTGACCGCGCTCCTTAGGGATTTTTCAGAAAAATCTTTTTCCGCAGGTGAAGTAATCGAGGGCTGATTTCTTGGCCTATGATCAAAAGCCTTCCGTATTCACCGTCAAACCTTTCAGGGAAGAGTTTGCAACCGTTTGGCACCATTTTTCAGCAAAGTGGAAAACCGACGATTTTTGATGAAAGTGTGACCGCGCGCCTTAGTGATTTTTCAGAAATATCATTTTCCGCAGGTGAAGTAGTCGAGGGTTGATTTCTTGGCCTATGACCAAAAGACTTCCGTTTTCACCGCCAAACCTTTCAGGGGATAGTTTGCAACAGTTTGGCACCATTTTTGAGCAAAGTGGAAAACGGCCGATTTTTGATGAAATTGTGACCGCGCGCCTTAGGGATTTTTTCAGATTTTTTTTTTCGCAGGTGAAGTAGTCGAGGTCTGATTTCTTGGCCTATGAGCAAAAGACTTCCGTTTACACCGCCAAACCTTTCAGGGGAGAGTTTGCAACCGTTTGGCACGATTTTTGAGCAAAGTGGAAAACGGCCGATTTTTGATGAAATTGTGACCGCGCTCCTTAGGGATTTTTTCAGAATTTTTTTTCCCGCAGGTGAAGTAGTCGAGGGTTGATTTCTTGGCCTATGATCAAAAGACTTCCGTTTCCACCGCCAAACCTTTCAGGGGAGAGTTTGCAACAGTTTGGCATCATTTTTGAGCAAAGTGGAAAACGGCCGATTTTTGATGAAATTGTGACCGCGCGCGTTAGGGATAGTTCAAAAAACCTTTTTCTACAGGTGAAGTAGTCGAGGGCTCATTTCTTGGCCTATGATCAAAAGCCTTCCGTATTCCCCGCCAAACCTTTCAGGGAAGAGTTTTCAACAGTTTGGCACCATTTTTGAGCAAAGTGGAAAACGGCCGATTTTTGATGAAATTGTGACCGCGCGCCTTAGGGATTTTTCAGAAAAATCTTTTCCGAGGTGAAGTAGTCGAGGGCTGATTTCTTGGCCTATAATCAAACGCCTTCCGTATTCACCACCAAACCTTTCATGGAAGAGTTTGCAAAAGTTTGGCACCATTTTTGAGCAAAGTGGAAAACGGACGATTTTTGATGAAAGTGTGACCATGCGCCTTAGGGATTTTTCAGAATTTTTTTTTCGCAGGTGAAGTAGTCGAGGGCTGATTTCTTGGCCTATGATCAAACGCCTTACGTATTCACCACCAAACCTTTCAGGGGAGAGTTTACAACAGTTTGTCAACTTTTTTTGAGCAAAGTGGAAAACGGCCGATTTTTGATGAAAGTGTGACCGCGCGCCTTAGTAATTTTTCAGAAAAAATCATTTTCCGCAGGTGAAGTAGTCGAGGGTTGATTTCTTGGCCTATGATCAAAAGACTTCCGTTTCCACCGCCAAACCTTTCAGGGCAGAGTTTGCAACAGTTTGGCACCATTTTTAAGCACAGTGGAAAACGGCCGATTTTTGATGAAATTGTGACCGCGCGGCTTAGGGATTTTTTCAGAATTTTTTTTAGCGCAGGTGAAGTAGTCGAGGGCTGATTTCTTCGCCTATGACCAAAAGACTTCCATTTCCACAGCCAAACCTTTCAGGGGAGAGTTTGCAACAGTTTGGCACCATTTTTGAGCAAAGTGGAAAACGGCCGATTTTTGATGAAATTGTGACCGCGCGCCTTAGGGATTTTTCAAAAAAATCTTTTTCTACAGGTGAAGTAGTCGAGGGCTGATTTCTTGGCCTATGATCAAAAGCCTTCCGTATTCCCCGCCAAACCCTTCAGGGAAGAGTTTGCAACAATTTGGCACCTTTTTTGAGCAAAGTGGAAAACGGACGATTTTTGATGAAAGTGTGACCGGGCGCCTTAGTGATTTTTCAGAAAAATCATTTTCCGCAGGTGAAGTAGTCGAGGGTTGATTTCTTGGCCTATGATCAAACGCCTTACGTATTCACCACCAAACCTTTCAGGGGCGAGTTTGCAACAGTTTGGCACCTTTTTTGAGCAAAGTGGAAAACGGCCGATTTTTGATGAAAGTGTAACCGCGAGCCTTAGTGATTTTTCAGAAAAATCATTTTCCGCAGGTGAAGTAGTCGAGGTTGATTTCTTGGCCTATGATCAAAAGACTTCCGTTTCCACCGCCAAACCTTTCAGGGAGAGTTTGCAACAGTTTGGCACCATTTTTGAGCAAAGTGGAAAACGGCTGAATTTTGATGAAATTGTGACCGCGCGCCTTAGGGATTTTTCAAAAAAATCTTTTTCTACAGGTGAAGTAGTCGAGGGCTGATTTCTTGGCCTATGATCAAAAGCCTTCCGTATTCCCCGCCAAACCTTTCAGGGAAGAGTTTGCAACAGTTTGGCACCATTTTTGAGCAAAGTGGAAAACGGCCGATTTTTGATGAAATTGTGACCGCGCTCCTTAGGGATTTTTCAGAAAAATCTTTTTCCGCAGGTGAAGTATTCGAGGGCTGATTTCTTGGCCTATGTTCAAAAGCCTTCCGTATTCACCGCCAAACCTTTCAGGGAAGAGTTTGCAACCGTTTGGCACCATTTTTGAGCAAAGTGGAAAACGGACGATTTTTGATGAAAGTGTGACCGCGCGGCTTAGTGATTTTTACTGAATATCATTTTCCGCAGGTGAAGTAGTCGAGGGTTGATTTCTTGGCCTATGATCAAAAGACTTCCGTTTCCACCGCCAAACCTTTCAGGGAAGAGTTTGCAACAGTTTGGCACCATTTTCGAGCAAAGTGGAAAACGGCCGATTTTGATGAAATAGTGACCGCGCGGCTTAGGGATTTTTTCAGAATTTTTTTTTCGCAGGTGAAGTAGTCGAGGGCTGATTTCTTCGCCTATGATCAAAAGACTTCCATTTCCACCGCCAAACCATTCAGGGGAGAGTTTGCAACAGTTTGGCACCATTTTTGAGCAAAGTGGAAAACGGCCGATTTTTGATGAAATTGTGACCAGCGCTCCTTAGGGATTTTTTCAGAATATTTTTTTCGCAGGTGAAGTAGTCGAGGGCTGATTTCTTGGCCTATGATCAAAAGCCTTCCGTATTCACCGCCAAACCTTTCAGGGAAGAGTTTGCAACCGTTTGGCACCATTTTTGAGCAAAGTGGAAAACGGCCGATTTTTGATGAAAGTGTGACCGCGCGGCTTAGTGATTTTTCAGAAAAATCATTTTCCGCAGGTGAAGTAGTCGAGGGTTGATTTCTTGGCCTATGAGCAAAAGACTTCCGTTTCCACCGCCAAACCTTTCAGGGGAGAGTTTGCAAAAGTTTGGCACCATTTTTGAGCAAAGTGGAAAACGGCCGATTTTTGATGAAATTGTGATCGCGCGCCTTAGGGAATTTTTCAATAAAATCTTTTTCTACAGGTGAAGTAGTCGAGGGCTGATTTCTTGGCCTATGATCAAAAGCCTTCCGTATTCACCGCCAAGCCTTTCAGGGAAGAGTTTGCAACCGTTTGGCACCATTTTTGAGCAAAGTGGAAAACGGACGATTTTTGATGAAAGTGTGACCGCGCGGCTTAGTGATTTTTCAGAAAAATCATTTTCCGCAGGTGAAGTAGTCGAGGGTTGATTTCTTCGCCTATGACCAAAAGACTTCCATTTTCACCGCCAAACCTTTCAGGGGAGAGTTTGCAACAGTTTGGCACCATTTTTGAGCAAAGTGGAAAACGGCCGATTTTTGATGAAATTGTGACCGCACGCCTTAGGGATTTTTTCAGATTTTTTTTCGCAGGTGAAGTAGTCGAGGTCTGATTTCTTGGCCTATGAGCAAAAGACTTCCGTTTACACCGCCAAACCTTTCAGGGGAGAGTTTGCAACCGTTTGGCACGATTTTTGAGCAAAGTGGAAAACGGCCGATTTTTGATGAAATTGTGACCGCGCTCCTTAGGGATTTTTTCAGAATTTTTTTTCCCGCAGGTGAAGTAGTCGAGGGTTGATTTCTTGGCCTATGATCAAAAGACTTCCGTTTCCACCGCCAAACCTTTCAGGGGAGAGTTTGCAACAGTTTGGCATCATTTTTGAGCAAAGTGGAAAACGGCCGATTTTTGATGAAATTGTGACCGCGCGCCTTAGGGATTTTTCAAAAAAATCTTTTTCTACAGGTGAAGTAGTCGAGGGCTCATTTCTTGGCCTATGATCAAAAGCCTTCCGTATTCCCCGCCAAACCTTTCAGGGAAGAGTTTTCAACAGTTTGGCACCATTTTTGAGCAAAGTGGAAAACGGCCGATTTTTGATGAAATTGTGACCGCGCGCCTTAGGGATTTTTCAGAAAAATCTTTTTCCGAGGTGAAGTAGTCGAGGGCTGATTTCTTGGCCTATAATCAAACACCTTCCGTATTCACCGCCAAACCTTTCATGGAAGAGTTTGCAAAAGTTTGGCACCATTTTTGAGCAAAGTGGAAAACGGACGATTTTTGATGAAAGTGTGACCGTGCGCCTTAGGGATTTTTCAGAATTTTTTTTTTCCGCAGGTGAAGTAGTCGAGGGCTGATTTCTTGGCCTATGATCAAACGCCTTACGTATTCACCACCAAACCTTTCAGGGGAGAGTTTACAACAGTTTGTCAACTTTTTTCAGCAAAGTGGAAAACGGCCGATTTTTGATGAAAGTGTGACCGCGCGCCTTAGTAATTTTTCAGAAAAATAATTTTACGCAGGTGAAGTAGTCGAGGGCTGATTTCTTGGCCTATGATCAAAGACTTCCGTTTCCACCACCAAACCTTTCAGGGGAGAGTTTGCAACAGTTTGGCACCATTTTTAAGCAAAGTGGAAAACGGCCGATTTTTGATGAAATTGTGACCGCGCGGCTTAGGGATTTTTTCAGAATTTTTTTTTCGCAGGTGAAGTAGTCGAGGGCTGATTTCTTCGCCTATGACCAAAAGACTTCCATTTCCACAGCCAAACCTTTCAGGGGAGAGTTTGCAACAGTTTGGCACCATTTTTGAGCAAAGTGGAAAACGGCCGATTTTTGATGAAATTGTAACCGCGCGCCTTAGGGATTTTTCAAAAAAATCTTTTTCTACAGGTGAAGTAGTCGAGGGCTGATTTCTTGGCCTATGATCAAAAGCCTTCCGTATTCCCCGCCAAACCCTTCAGGGAAGAGTTTGCAACAATTTGGCACCTTTTTTGAGCAAAGTGGAAAACGGACGATTTTTGATGAAAGTGTGACCGGGCGCCTTAGTGATTTTTCAGAAAAATCATTTTCCGCAGGTGAAGTAGTCGAGGGTTGATTTCTTGGCCTATGATCAAACGCCTTACGTATTCACCACCAAACCTTTCAGGGGCGAGTTTGCAACAGTTTGGCACCTTTTTTGAGCAAAGTGGAAAACGGCCGATTTTTGATGAAAGTGTAACCGCGAGCCTTAGTGATTTTTCAGAAAAATCATTTTCCGCAGGTGAAGTAGTCGAGGGTTGATTTCTTGGCCTATGATCAAAAGACTTCCGTTTCCACCGCCAAACCTTTCAGGGGAGAGTTTGCAACAGTTTGGCACCATTTTTGAGCAAAGTGGAAAACGGCTGAATTTTGATGAAATTGTGACCGCGCGCCTTAGGGATTTTTCAAAAAATCTTTTCTACAGGTGAAGTAGTCGAGGGCTGATTTCTTGGCCTATGATCAAAAGCCTTCCGTATTCCCCGCCAAACCTTTCAGGGAAGAGTTTGCAACAGTTTGGCACCATTTTTGAGCAAAGTGGAAAACGGCCGATTTTTGATGAAATTGTGACCGCGCTCCTTAGGGATTTTTCAGAAAAATCTTTTCCGCAGGTGAAGTATTCGAGGGCTGATTTCTTGGCCTATGTTCAAAAGCCTTCCGTATTCACCGCCAAACCTTTCAGGGAAGAGTTTGCAACCGTTTGGCACCATTTTTGAGCAAAGTGGAAAACGGACGATTTTTGATGAAAGTGTGACCGCGCGCCTTAGTGATTTTTCAGAAAAATCATTTTCCGCAGGTGAAGTAGTCGAGGGTTGATTTCTTGGCCTATGATCAAAAGACTTCCGTTTCCACCGCCAAACCTTTCAGGGAAGAGTTTGCAACAGTTTGGCACCATTTTCGAGCAAAGTGGAAAACGGCCGATTTTTGATGAAATTGTGACCGCGCGGCTTAGGGATTTTTTCAGAATTTTTTTTCGCAGGTGAAGTAGTCGAGGGCTGATTTCTTCGCCTATGATCAAAAGACTTCCATTTCCACCGCCAAACCTTTCAGGGGAGAGTTTGCAACAGTTTGGCACCATTTTTGAGCAAAGTGGAAAACGGCCGATTTTTGATGAAATTGTGACCGCGCTCCTTAGGGATTTTTCAGAAAAATCTTTTTCCGCAGGTGAAGTAGTCGAGGGTTTGTTTCTCGGCCTATGATCAAAAGACTTCCATTTCCACCGCCAAACCTTTCAGGGGAGAGTTTGCAACAGTTTGGCACCATTTTTGAGCAAAGTGGAAAACGGCCGATTTTTGATGAAATTGTGACCGCGCGGCTTAGGGATTTTTTCAGAATTTTTTTTTCGCAGGTGAAGTAGTCGAGGGCTGATTTCTTCGCCTATGACCAAAAGACTTCCATTTCCACCGCCAAACCTTTCAGGGGAGAGTTTGCAACAGTTTGGCACCATTTTTGAGCAAAGTGGAAAACGGCCGATTTTTGATGAAATTCTGACCGCGCGGCTTAGGGATTTTTCAAAAAAATCTTTTTCTACAGGTGAAGTAGTCGAGGGCTGAGTTCTTGGCCTATGATCAAAAGCCTTCCGTATTCCCCGCCAAACCTTTCAGGGAAGAGTTTACAACAGTTTGGCACCATTTTTGAGCAAAGTGGAAAACGGACGATTTTTGATGAAAGTGTGACCGCGCGCCTTAGTGATTTTTCAGAAATATCATATTCCACAGGTGAAGTAGTCGAGGGTTGATTTCTTGGCCTATGATCAAAAGACTTCCGTTTCCAACGCCAAATCTTTCAGGGGAGAGTTTGCAACAGTTTGGCACCATTTTTGAGCAAAGTGGAAAACGGCCGATTTTTGATGAAATTGTGACCGCGCGCCTTAGGGATTTTTCAAAAAAATCTTTTTCGCAGGTGAAGTAGTCGAGGTCTGATTTCTTGGCCTATGATCAAAAGACTTCCGTTTGCACCGCCAAACCTTTCAGGGGAGAGTTTGCAACCGTTTGGCACCATTTTTGAGCAAAGTGGAAAACGCCGATTTTTGATGAAATTCTGACCGCGCGGCTTAGGGATTTTTTCAGAATTTTTTTTCCCGCAGGTGAAGTAGTCAAGGGCTGATTTCTTGGCCTATGATCAAAAGCCTTCCGTTTCCACCGCCAAACCTTTCAGGGGAGAGTTTGCAACAGTTTGGCACCATTTTTGAGCAAAGTGGAAAACGGCCGATTTTTCATGAAATTGTGACCGCGCGCCTTAGGGATTTTTCAAAAAAATATTTTTCTACAGGTGAAGTAGTCGAGGGCTGATTTCTTGGCCTTTGATCAAAAGCCTTCCGTATTCCCCGCCAAACCTTTCAGGGAAGAGTATGCAACAGTTTGGCACCATTTTTGAGCAAAGTGGAAAACGGCCGATTTTTGATGAAATTGTGACCGCGCGCCTTAGTGATTTTTCAGAAAAATCTTTTTCCGCAGGTGAAGTAGTCAAGGGCTAATTTCTTGGCCTATAATCAAACGCCTTCCGTATTCACCACCAAACCTTTCATGGAAGAGTTTGCAAAAGTTTGGCACAATTTTTGAGCAAAGTGGAAAACGGACGATTTTTGATGAAAGTGTGACGGTGCGCCTTATGGATTTTTCAGAATTTTTTTTCGCAGGTGAAGTAGTCGAGGGCTGATTTCTTGGCCTATGATCAAACGCCTTACGTATTCACCGCCTAACCTTTCAGGGGAGAGTTTGCAACAGTTTGACACCTTTTTTGAGCAAAGTGGAAAACGGCCGATTTTTGATGAAAGTGTGACAGGGCGCCTTAGTGATTTTTCAGAAAAATCATTTTCCGCAGGTGAAGTAGTCGAGGGTTGATTTCTTGGCCTATGATCAAAACACTTCCGTTTCCACCGCCAAACCTTTCAGGGGAGAGTTTGCAACAGTTTGGCACCATTTTTGAGCAAAGTGGAAAACGGCCGATTTTTGATGAAATTGTGACCGCGCGCCTTAGGGATTTTTCAGAATTTTTTTTTTCCGCAGGTGAAGTAGTCGAGGTCTGATTTCTTCGCCTATGACCAAAAGACTTCCGTTTCCACCGCCAAACTTTTCAGGGGAGAGTTTGCAACACTTTGGCACCATTATTGAGCAAAGTGGAAAACGGCCGATTTTTGATGAAATTGTGACCGCGCGCCATAGGGATTTTTCAAAAAAATATTTTTCTACAGGTCAAGTAGTCAAGGGCTGATTTCTTGGCCTATAATCAAAAGCCTTCCGTATTCCCCGCCAAACCTTTCAGGGAAGAGTTTGCAACAGTTTGGCACCATTTTTGAGCAAAGTGGAAAACGGACGATTTTTGATGAAAGTGTGACCGTGCGCCTTAGGGATTTTTCAGATTTTTTTTTTTCCGCAGGTGAAGTAGTCGAGGGCTGATTTCTTGGCCTATTATCAAACGCCTTACGTATTCACCGCCAAACCTTTCAGGGGAGAGTTTGCAACAGTTTAGCACCTTTTTTGAGCAAAGTGGAAAACGGCCGATTTTTGATGAAAGTGTGACCGCGCGCCTTAGTGATTTTCCAGAAAAATCTTTTTCCGCAGGTGAAGTAGTCGAGGGTTGATTTCTTGGCCTATGATCAAAAGACTTCCGTTTCCACCGCCAAACCTTTCAGGGGAGAGTTTGCAACAGTATGGCACCATTTTTGAGCAAAGTGGAAAACGGCCGATTTTTGATGAAATTCTGACCGCGCGCCTTAGGGATTTTTCAGATTTTTTTTTTTCCGCAGGTGAAGTAGTCGAGGGCTGATTTCTTGGCCTATTATCAAACGCCTTACGTATTCACCGCCAAACCTTTCAGGGGAGAGTTTGCAACAGTTTAGCACCTTTTTTGAGCAAAGTGGAAAACGGCCGATTTTTGATGAAAGTGTGACCGCGCGCCTTAGTGATTTTCCAGAAAAATCTTTTTCCGCAGGTGAAGTAGTCGAGGGTTGATTTCTTGGCCTATGATCAAAAGACTTCCGTTTCCACCGCCAAACCTTTCAGGGGAGAGTTTGCAACAGTTTGGCACCATTTTTGAGCAAAGTGGAAAACGGCCGATTTTTGATGAAATTGTGATCGCGCGCCTTAGGGATTTTTCAAAAAAATCTTTTTCTACAGGTGAAGTAGTCGAGGGCTGATTTCTTGGCCTATGATCAAAAGCCTTCCGTATTCCCCGCCAAACCTTTCAGGGAAGAGTTTACAACAGTTTGGCACCATTTTTGAGCAAAGTGGAAAACGGACGATTTTTGATGAAAGTGTGACCGCGCGCCTTAGTGATTTTTCAGAAATATCATTTTCCACAGGTGAAGTAGTCGACGGTTGATTTCTTGGCCTATGATCAAAAGACTTCCGTTTCCACCGCCAAACCTTTCAGGGGAGAGTTTGCAACAGTTTGGCACCATTTTTGAGCAAAGTGGAAAACGGCCGATTTTTGATGAAATTGTGACCGCGCGCCTTAGGGATTTTTTCAGATTTTTTTTTTCACAGGTGAAGTAGTCGAGGACTGATTTCTTGGCCTATAATCAAAAGACTTACGTTTGCACCGCCAAACCTTTCAGGGGAGAGTTTGCAACCGTTTGGCACCATTTTTGAGCAAAGTGGAAAACGGCCGATTTTTGATGAAATTGTGACCGCGCGGCTTAGGGATTTTTTCAGAATTTTTTTTCCCGCAGGTGAAGTAGTCGAGGGCTGATTTCTTCGCCTATGATCAAAAGCCTTCCGTTTCCACCGCCAAACCTTTCAGGGGAGAGTTTGCAAAAGTTTGGCACAATTTTTGGGCAAAGTGGAAAACGGACGATTTTTGATGAAAGTGTGACGGTGCGCCTTAGGGATTTTTCAGAATTTTTTTTTTCCTCAGGTGAAGTAGTCGAGGGCTGATTTCTTGGCCTATGATCAAACGCCTTACGTATTCACCGCCTAACCTTTCAGGGAAGAGTTTGCAACAGTTTGGCACCTTTTTTGAGCAAAGTGGAAAACGGCCGATTTTTGATGAAAGTGTGACCGGGCGCCTTAGTGATTTTTCAGAAAAATCATTTTCCGCAGGTGAAGTAGTCGAGGGTTGATTTCTTGGCCTATGATCAAAACACTTCCGTTTCCACCGCCAAACCTTTCAGGGGAGAGTTTGCAACAGTTTGGCATCATTTTTGAGCAAAGTGGAAAACGGCCGATCTTGATGAAAGTGTGACCGCGCGCCTTAGGGATTTTTCAAAAAATCTTTTTCTACAGGTGAAGTAGTCGAGGCTGATTTCTTGGCCTATGATCAAAAGCCTTCCGTATTCCCGCCAAACCTTTCAGGGAAGAGTTTGCAACAGTATGGCACCATTTTTGAGCAAAGTGGAAATGGCCGATTTTTGATGAAATTGTGACCGCGCTCCTTAGGGATTTTTCAGAAAAATCTTTTTCCGCAGGTGAAGTAATCGAGGGCTGATTTCTTGGCCTATGATCAAAAGCCTTCTGTATTCACCGCCAAACCTTTCAGGGAAGAGTTTGCAACCGTTTGGCACCATTTTTGAGCAAAGTGGAAAACGGACGATTTTTGATGAAAGTGTGACCGCGCGGCTTAGTGATTTTTCAGAAAAATCATTTTCCGCAGGTGAAGTAGTCGAGGGTTGATTTCTTGGTCTATGATCAAAAGACTTCCGTTTCCACCGCCAAACCTTTCAGGGGAGTTTGCAACAGTTTGGCACCATTTTTGAGCAAAGTGGAAAACGGCCGATTTTTGATGAAATTGTGACCGCGCGGCTTAGGGATTTTTTCAGAATTTTTTTTTCGCAGGTGACGTAGTCTAGGGCTGATTTCTTCGCCTATGACCAAAAGACTTCCATTTTCACCGCCAAACCTTTCAGGGGAGAGTTTGCAACAGTTTGGCACCATTTTTGAGCAAAGTGGAAAACGGCCGATTTTTGATGAAATTGTGATCGCGCGCCTTAGGGATTTTTCAAAAAAATCTTTTTCTACAGGTGAAGTAGTCGAGGGCTGATTTCTTGGCCTATGATCAAAAGCCTTCCGTATTCCCCGCCAAACCTTTCAGGGAAGAGTTTACAACAGTTTGGCACCATTTTTGAGCAAAGTGGAAAACGGACGATTTTTGATGAAAGTGTGACCGCGCGCCTTAGGGATTTTTTCAGATTTTTTTTTTCGCAGGTGAAGTAGTCGAGGTCTGATTTCTTGGCCTATGATCAAAAGACTTCCGTTTGCACCGCCAAACCTTTCAGGGGAGAGTTTGCAACAGTTTGGCATCATTTTTGAGCAAAGTGGAAAACGGCCGATTTTTGATGAAATTGTGACCGCGCGCCTTAGGGATTTTTCAGAAAAATCTTTTTCTACAGGTGAAGTAGTCGAGGGCTGATTTCTTGGCCTATGATCAAAAGCCTTCCGTATTCCCCGCCAAACATTTCAGGGAAGAGTTTGCAACAGTTTGGCACCATTTTTGAGCAAAGTGGAAAACGGCCGATTTTTGATGAAATTGTGACCGCGCTCCTTAGGGATTTTACAGAAAAATCTTTTTCCGCAGGTGAAGTAATCGAGGGCTTTCTTGGCCTATGATCAAAAGCCTTCCGTATTCACCGCCAAACCTTTCAGGGAAGAGTTTGCAACCGTTTGGCACCATTTTTGAGCAAAGTGGAAAACGGACGATTTTTGATGAAAGTGTGACCGCGCGCCTTAGTGATTTTTCAGAAAAATCATTTTCCGCAGGTGAAGTAGTCGAGGGTTGATTTCTTGGCCTATGATCAAAAGACTTCCGTTTCCACCGCCAAACCTTTCAGGGTAGAGTTTGCAACAGTTTGGCACCATTTTTGAGCAAAGTGGAAAACGGCCGATTTTTGATGAAATTGTGACCTCGCGGCTTAGGGATTTTTTCAGAATTTTTTTTGCGCAGGTGAAGTAGTCGAGGGCTGATTTCTTCGCCTATGACCAAAAGCCTTCCGTATTCCCCGCCAAACCTTTCAGGGAAGAGTTTACAACAGTTTGGCACCATTTTTGAGCAAAGTGGAAAACGGACGATTTTTGATGAAAGTGTGACCGCGCGCCTTAGTGATTTTTCAGAAATATCATTTTCCACAGGTGAAGTAGTCGACGGTTGATTTCTTGGCCTTTGATCAAAAGACTTCCGTTTCCACCGCCAAACCTTTCAGGGGAGAGTTTGCAACAGTTTGGCACCATTTTTGAGCAGAGTGGAAAACGGCCGATTTTTGATGAAATTGTGACCGCGCGCCTTAGGGATTTTTTCAGATTTTTTTTTTCGCAGGTGAAGTAGTCGAGGACTGATTTCTTGGCCTATAATCAAAAGACTTCCGTTTGCACCGCCAAACCTTTCAGGGGAGAGTTTGCAACCGTTTGGCACCATTTTTGAGCAAAGTGGAAAACGGCCGATTTTTGATGAAATTGTGACCGCGCGGCTTCGGAATTTTTTCAGAATTTTTTTTCCCGCAGGTGAAGTAGTCGAGGGCTGATTTCTTCGCCTATGATCAAAGCCTTCCGTATCCACCGCCAAACCTTTCAGGGGAGAGTTTGCAAAAGTTTGGCACAATTTTTGAGCAAAGTGGAAAACGGACGATTTTTGATGAAAGTGTGACCGCGCGCCTTAGGGATTTTTCAGAATTTTTTTTTTCCTCAGGTGAAGTAGTCGAGGGCTGATTTCTTGGCCTATGATCAAACGCCTTACGTATTCACCGCCTAACCTTTCAGGGGAGAGTTTGCAACAGTTTGGCACCTTTTTTGAGCAAAGTGGAAAACGGCCGATTTTGATGAAAGTGTGACCGGGCGCCTTAGTGATTTTTCAGAAAAATCATTTTCCGCAGGTGAAGTAGTCGAGGGTTGATTTCTTGGCCTATGATCAAAACACTTCCGTTTGCACCGCCAAACCTTTCAGGGGAGAGTTTGCAACCGTTTGGCACCATTTTTGAGCAAAGTGGAAAATGGCCAATTTTTGATGAAATTGTGACCGCGCGGCTTAGGGATTTTTTCAGAATTTTTTTCCCCGCAGGTGAAGTAGTCGAGGGTTGATTTCTTGGCCTATGATCAAAAGCCTTCCGTTTCCACCGCCAAACCTTTCAGGGGAGAGTTTGCAACAGTTTGGCACCATTTTTGAACAAAGTGGAAAACGGACGATTTTTGATGAAATTCTGACCGCGCGGCTTAGGGATTTTTTCAGAATTTTTTTTCCCGCAGGTGAAGTAGTCGAGGGCTGATTTCTTGGCCTATGATCAAAAGCCTTCCGTATTCCCCGCCAAACCTTTCAGGGAAGAGTATGCAACAGTTCGGCACCATTTTTGAGCAAAGTGTAAAACAGCCGATTTTTCATGAAATTGTGACCGCGCGCCTTAGTGATTTTTCAGAAAAATCTTTTCCGCAGGTGAAGTAGTCAAGGGCTGATTTCTTGGCCTATAATCAAACGCCTTCCGTATTCACCACCAAACCTTACATGGAAGAGTTTGCAAAAGTTTGGCACCTTTTTAGAGCAAAGTGGAAAACGGCCGATTTTTGATGAAAGTGTGACCGGGCGCCTTAGTGATTTTTGAGAAAAATCATTTTCCGCAGGTGAAGTAGTCGAGGGTTGATTTCTTGTCCTATGATCAAAACACTTCCGTTTCCACCGCCAAACCTTTCAGGGGAGAGTTTGCAACAGTTTGGCATCATTTTTGAGCAAAGTGGAAAACGGCCGATTTTTGATGAAATTGTGACCGCGCGGCTTAGGTATTTTTTCAGAATTTTTTTTCGCAGGTGAAGTAGTCGAGGGCTGATTTCTTCGCCTATGACCAAAAGACTTCCATTTCCTCCGCCAAACCTTTCAGGGGAGAGTTTGCAACAGTTTGGCACCATTTTTGAGCAAAGTGGAAAACGGCCGATTTTTGATGAAATTGTGACCGCACGCCTTAGGGATTTTTCAAAAAAATCTTTTTCTACAGGTGAAGTGGTCGAGGGCTCATTTCTTGGCCTATGATCAATAGCCTTCCGTATTCCCCGCCAAACCTTTCAGGTAAGAGTTTTCAACAGTTTGGCACCATTTTTGAGCAAAGTGGAAAACGGCCGATTTTTGATGAAATTGTGACCGCGCGCCTTAGGGATTTTTCAGAAAAATCTTTTTCCGCAGGTGAAGTAGTCGAGGGCTGATTTCTTGGCCTATAATCAAACACCTTCCGTATTCACCGCCAAACCTTTCATGGAAGAGTTTGCAAAAATTTGGCACCATTTTTGAGCAAAGTGGAAAACGGACGATTTTTGATGAAAGTGTGACCGTGCGCCTTAGGGATTTTTCAGAATAATATTTTTCATCAGGTGAAGTAGTCGAGGGCTGATTTCTTGGCCTATGATCAAACGCCTTACGTATTCACCACCAAACCTTTCAGGAGAGAGTTTGCAACAGTTTGGCAACTTTTTTGAGCAAAGTGGAAAACGGCCGATTTTTGATGAAAGTGTGACCGCGCGCCTTAGGGATTTTTCAAAAAAATCTTTTTCTACAGGTGAAGTAGTCGAGGGCTGATTTCTTGGCCTATGATCAAAAGCCTTCCGTATTCCCCGCCAAACCTTTCAGGGAAGAGTTTGCAACAGTATGGCACCATTTTTGAGCAAAGTGGAAATGGCCGATTTTTGATGAAATTGTGACCGCGCTCCTTAGGGATTTTTCAGAAAAATCTTTTCCGCAGGTGAAGTAATCGAGGGCTGATTTCTTGGCCTATGATCAAAAGCCTTCTGTATTCACCGCCAAACCTTTCAGGGAAGAGTTTGCAACCGTTTGGCACCATTTTTGAGCAAAGTGGAAAACGGACGATTTTTGATGAAAGTGTGACCGCGCGGCTTAGTGATTTTTCAGAAAAATCATTTTCCGCAGGTGAAGTAGTCGAGGGTTGATTTCTTGGTCTATGATCAAAAGACTTCCGTTTCCACCGCCAAACCTTTCAGGGGAGAGTTTGCAACAGTTTGGCACCATTTTTGAGCAAAGTGGAAAACGGCCGATTTTGATGAAATTGTGACCGCGCGGCTTAGGGATTTTTCAGAATTTTTTTCGCAGGTGACGTAGTCTAGGGCTGATTTCTTCGCCTATGACCAAAAGACTTCCATTTTCACCGCCAAACCTTTCAGGGGAGAGTTTGCAACAGTTTGGCACCATTTTTGAGCAAAGTGGAAAACGGACGATTTGTGGTGAAATTGTGATCGGGCGCCTTAGGGATTTTTCAAAAAATCTTTTCTACAGGTGAAGTAGTCGAGGGCTGATTTCTTGGCCTATGATCAAAAGCCTTCCGTATTCCCCGCCAAACCTTTCAGGGAAGAGTTTACAACAGTTTGGCACCATTTTTGAGCAAAGTGGAAAACGGACGATTTTTGATGAAAGTGTGACCGCGCGCCTTAGGGATTTTTCAGATTTTTTTTCGCAGGTGAAGTAGTCGAGGTCTGATTTCTTGGCCTATGATCAAAAGACTTCCGTTTGCACCACCAAACCTTTCAGGGGAGAGTTTGCAACAGTTTGGCATCATTTTTGAGCAAAGTGGAAAACGGCCGATTTTTGATGAAATTGTGACCGCGCGCCTTAGGGATTTTTCAAAAAAATCTTTTTCTACAGGTGAAGTAGTCGAGGGCTGATTTCTTGGCCTATGATCAAAAGCCTTCCGTATTCCCCGCCAAACCTTTCAGGGAAGAGTTTGCAACAGTTTGGCACCATTTTTGAGCAAAGTGGAAAACGGCCGATTTATGATGAAATTGTGACCGCGCTACTTAGGTATTTTAAAGAAAAATCTTTTCCGCAGGTGAAGTAATCGAGGGCTTTCTTGGCCTATGATCAAAAGCCTTCCGTATTCACCGCCAAACCTTTCAGGGAAGAGTTTGCAACCGTTTGGCACCATTTTTGAGCAAAGTGGAAAACGGACGATTTTTGATGAAAGTGTGACCGCGCGCCTTAGTGATTTTTCAGAAAAATCATTTTCCGCAGGTGAAGTAGTCGAGGGTTGATTTCTTGGCCTATGATCAAAAGACTTCCGTTTCCACCGCCAAACCTTTCAGGGGAGAGTTTGCAACAGTTTGGCACCATTTTTGAGCAAAGTGGAAAACGGCCGATTTTGATGAAATTGTGACCTCGCGGCTTACGGATTTTTTCAGAATTTTTTTTGCGCAGGTGAAGTAGTCGAGGGCTGATTTCTTCGCCTATGACCAAAAGACTTCCATTTTCACCGCCAAACCTTTCAGGGGAGAGTTTGCAACAGTTTGGCACCATTTTTGAGCAAAGTGGAAAACGGCCGATTTTTGATGAAATTGTGATCGCGCGCCTTAGGGATTTTTCAAAAATCTTTTCTACAGGTGAAGTAGTCGAGGGCTGATTTCTTGGCCTATGATCAAAAGCCTTCCGTATTCCCCGCCAAACCTTTCAGGGAAGAGTTTACAACAGTTTGGCACCATTGTTGAGCAAAGTGGAAAACGGACGATTTTTGATGAAAGTGTGACCGCGCGCCTTAGTGATTTTTCAGAAATATCATTTTCCACAGGTGAAGTAGTCGACGGTTGATTTCTTGGCCTTTGATCAAAACACTTCCGTTTCCACCGCCAAACCTTTCAGGGGAGAGTTTGCAACAGTTTGGCACCATTTTTGAGCAGAGTGGAAAACGGCCGATTTTGATGAAATTGTGACCGCGCGCCTTAGGGATTTTTTCAGATTTTTTTTTTTCGCAGGTGAAGTAGTCGAGGACTGATTTCTTGGCCTATGATCAAAAGACTTCCGTTTGCACCGCCAAACCTTTCAGGGGAGAGTTTGCAACCGTTTGGCACCATTTTTGAGCAAAGTGGAAAACGGCCGATTTTTGATGAAATTGTGACCGCGCGGCTTCGGAATTTTTTCAGAATTTTTTTTCCCGCAGGTGAAGTAGTCGAGGGCTGATTTCTTCGCCTATGATCAAAAGCCTTCCGTATCCACCGCCAAACCTTTCAGGGGAGAGTTTGCAAAAGTTTGGCACAATTTTTGAGCAAAGTGGAAAACGGACGATTTTTGATGAAAGTGTGACCGCGCGCCTTAGGGATTTTTCAACAAAATTTTTTTCTTCAGGTGAAGTAGTCGAGGGCTGATTTCTTGGCCTATGATCAAACGCCTTACGTATTCACCGCCTAACCTTTCAGGGGAGAGTTTGCAACAGTTTGGCACCTTTTTTGAGCAAAGTGGAAAACGGCCGATTTTTGATGAAAGTGTGACCGGGCGCCTTAGTGATTTTTCAGAAAAATCATTTTCCGCAGGTGAAGTAGTCGAGGGTTGATTTCTTGGCCTATGATCAAAACACTTCCGTTTGCACCGCCAAACCTTTCAGGGGAGAGTTTGCAACCGTTTGGCACCATTTTTGAGCAAAGTGGAAAATGGCCAATTTTTGATGAAATTGTGACCGCGCGGCTTAGTGATTTTTCAGAATTTTTTCCCGCAGGTGAAGTAGTCGAGGGTTGATTTCTTGGCCTATGATCAAAGCCTTCCGTTTCCACCGCCAAACCTTTCAGGGGAGAGTTTGCAACAGTTTGGCACCATTTTTGAACAAAGTGGAAAACGGACGATTTTTGATGAAATTCTGACCGCGCGGCTTAGGGATTTTTTCAGAATTTTTTTTCCCGCAGGTGAAGTAGTCGAGGGCTGATTTCTTGGCCTATGATCAAAAGCCTTCCGTATTCCCCGCCAAACCTTTCAGGGAAGAGTATGCAACAGTTCGGCACCATTTTTGAGCAAAGTGTAAAACAGCCGATTTTTCATGAAATTGTGACCGCGCGCCTTAGTGATTTTTCAGAAAAATCTTTTTCCGCAGGTGAAGTAGTCAAGGGCTGATTTCTTG
The DNA here is from genome assembly GCA_947686815.1 of Podarcis lilfordi. Taxonomy (NCBI): domain Eukaryota; kingdom Metazoa; phylum Chordata; class Lepidosauria; order Squamata; family Lacertidae; genus Podarcis; species Podarcis lilfordi. Next base: position 70,831,507 of record OX395132.1, read on the forward strand.
GCCTATAATCAAACGCCTTCCGTATTCACCACCAAACCTTACATGGAAGAGTTTGCAAAAGTTTTGCACCTTTTTTGAGCAAAGTGGAAAACGGCCGATTTTTGATGAAAGTGTGACCGGGCGCCTTAGTGATTTTTGAGAAAAATCATTTTCCGCAGGTGAAGTAGTCGAGGGTTGATTTCTTGTCCTATGATCAAAACACTTCCGTTTCCACCGCCAAACCTTTCAGGGGAGAGTTTGCAACAGTTTGGCATCATTTTTGAGCAAAGTGGAAAACGGCCGATTTTTGATGAAATTGTGACCGCGCGGCTTAGGTATTTTTAAAAAAATTTTTTTTTATCAGGTGAAGTAGTCGAGGGCTGATTTCTTCGCCTATGACCAAAAGACTTCCATTTCCTCCGCCAAACCTTTCAGGGGAGAGTTTGCAACAGTTTGGCACCATTTTTGAGCAAAGAGGAAAACGGCCGATTTTGATGAAATTGTGACCGCACGCCTTAGGGATTTTTCAAAAAATCTTTTTCTACAGGTGAAGTGGTCGAGGGCTCATTTCTTGGCCTATGATCAATAGCCTTCCGTATTCGCGCCAAACCTTTCAGGTAAGAGTTTTCAACAGTTTGGCACCATTTTTGAGCAAAGTGGAAAACGGGCGCATTTTGATGAAATTGTGACCGCGCGCCTTAGGGATTTTTCAGAAAAATCTTTTTCCGCAGGTGAAGTAGTCGAGGGCTGATTTCTTGGCCTATAATCAAACACCTTCCGTATTCACCGCCAAACCTTTCATGGAAGAGTTTGCAAAAATTTGGCACCATTTTTGAGCAAAGTGGAAAACGGACGATTTTTGATGAAAGTGTGACCGTGCGCCTTAGGGATTTTTCAGAATTTTTTTTTTCCGCAGGTGAAGTAGTCGAGGGCTGATTTCTTGGCCTATGATCAAACGCCTTACGTATTCACCACCAAACCTTTCAGGAGAGAGTTTGCAACAGTTTGGCAACTTTTTTGAGCAAAGTGGAAAACGGCCGATTTTTGATGAAAGTGTGACCGCGTGACTTAGTGATTTTTCAGAAAAAATCATTTTCCGCAGGTGAAGTAGTCGAGGGTTGATTTCTTGGCCTATGATCAAAAGACTTCCGTTTCCACCGCCAAACCTTTCAGGGGAGAGTTTGCAACAGTTTGGCACCATTTTTGAGCAAAGTGGAAAACGGCCAATTTTTCATGAAATTGTGACCGCGCGCCTTAGGGATTTTTCAAAAAAATATTTTTCTACAGGTGAAGTAGTCGAGGGTTGATTTCTTGGCCTATGATCAAAAGCCTTCCGTATTCCCCGCCAAACCTTTCAGGGAAGAGTATGCAACAGTTTGGCACCATTTTTGAGCAAAGTGGAAAACGGCCGATTTTTGATGAAATTGTGACCGCGCGCCTTAGTGATTTTTCAGAAAAATCTTTTTCCGCAGGTGAAGTAGTCAAGGGCTGATTTCTTGGCCTATAATCAAACGCCTTCCGTATTCACCACCAAACCTTTCATGGAAGAGTTTGCAAAAGTTTGGCACAATTTTTGAGCAAAGTGGAAAACGGACGATTTTTGATGAAAGTGTGACCGGGCGCCTTAGTGATTTTTCAGAAAAATCATTTTCCGCAGGTGAAGTAGTCGAGGGTTGATTTCTTGGCCTATGATCAAAACACTTCCGTTTCCACCGCCAAACCTTTCAGGGGAGAGTTTGCAACAGTTTGGCATCATTTTTGAGCAAAGTGGAAAACGGCCGATTTTTGATGAAATTGTGACCGCGCGTCTTAGGGATTTTTCAAAAAAATCTTTTTCTACAGGTGAAGTAGTCGAGGGCTCATTTCTTGGCCTATGATCAAAAGCCTTCCGTATTCCCCGCCAAACCTTTCATGGAAGAGTTTGCAAAAGTTTGGCACCATTTTTGAGCAAAGTGGAAAACGGACAATTTTTGATGAAAGTGTGACCGTGCGCCTTAGGGATTTTTCAGAATTTTTTTTCCCGCAGGTGAAGTAGTCGAGGGCTGATTTCTTGGCCTATGATCAAACGCCTTACGTATTCACCACCAAACCTTTCAGGGGAGAGTTTGCAACAATTTGGCACCATTTTCGAGCAAAGTGGAAAACGGCCGATTTTTGATGAAATTGTGACCGCGCGGCTTAGGGATTTTTTCAGAATTTTTTTTTCGCAGGTGAAGTAGTCGAGGGCTGATTTCTTCGCCTATGACCAAAAGACTTCCATTTCCACCGCCAAACCATTCAGGGAAGAGTATGCAACAGTTCGGCACCATTTTTGAGCAAAGTGTAGAACAGCCGATTTTTCATGAAATTGTGACCGCGCGCCTTAGTGATTTTTCAGAAAAATCTTTTTCCGCAGGTGAAGTAGTCAAGGGCTGATTTCTTGGCCTATAATCAAACGCCTTCCGTATTCACCACCAAACCTTTCATGGAAGAGTTTGCAAAAGTTTGGCACCTTTTTTGAGCAAAGTGGAAAACGGCCGATTTTTGATGAAAGTGTGACCGGGCGCCTTAGTGATTTTTCAGAAAAATCATTTTCCGCAGGTGAAGTAGTCGAGGGTTGATTTCTTGGCCTATGATCAAAACACTTCCGTTTCCACCGCCAAACCTTTCAGGGAGAGTTTGCAACAGTTTGGCATCATTTTTGAGCAAAGTGGAAAACGGCCGATTTTTGATGAAATTGTGACCGCGCGACTTAGGTATTTTTCAGAATTTTTTTCGCAGGTGAAGTAGTCGAGGGCTGATTTCTTCGCCTATGACCAAAAGACTTCCATTTCCTCCGCCAAACCTTTCAGGGAGAGTTTGCAACAGTTTGGCACCATTTTTGAGCAAAGTGGAAAACGGCCGATTTTGATGAAATTGTGACCGCACGCCTTAGGGATTTTTCAAAAAATCTTTTCTACCGGTGAAGTAGTCGAGGGCTCATTTCTTGGCCTATGATCAATAGCCTTCCGTATTCCCCGCCAAACCTTTCAGGGAAGAGTTTTCAACAGTTTGGCACCATTTTTGAGCAAAGTGGAAAACGGCCGATTTTGATGAAATTGTGACCGCGCGCCTTAGGGATTTTTCAGAAAAATAATTTTCCGCAGGTGAAGTAGTCGAGGGCTGATTTCTTGGCCTATAATGAAACACCTTCCGTATTCACCGCCAAACCTTTCATGGAAGAGTTTGCAAAAGTTTGGCACCATTTTTGAGCAAAGTGGAAAACGGACGATTTTTGATGAAAGTGTGACCGCGCGGCTTAGGGATTTTTCAGAATTTATTTTCCGCAGGTGAAGTAGTCGAGGGCTGATTTCTTGGCCTATGATCAAACGCCTTACGTATTCACCACCTAACCTTTCAGGAGAGAGTTTGCAACAGTTTGGCAACTTTTTTGAGCAAAGTGGAAAACGCCCGATTTTTGATGAAAGTGTGACCGCGCGCCTTAGTAATTTTTCAGAAAAATCATTTTCCGCAGGTGAAGTAGTCGAGGGTTGATTTCTTGGCCTATGATCAAAAGACTTCCGTTTCCACCGCCAAACCTTTCAGGGGAGAGTTTGCAACAGTTTGGCACCATTTTTGAGCAAAGTGGAAAACGGCCGATTTTTCATGAAATTGTGACCGCGCGCCTTAGGGATTTTTCAAAAAAATCTTTTTCTACAGGTGAAGTAGTCGAGGGTTGATTTCTTGGCCTATGATCAAAAGCCTTCCGTATTCCCCGCCAAACCTTTCAGGGAAGAGTATGCAACAGTTTGGCACCATGATTGAGCAAAGTGGAAAACGGCCGATTGTTGATGAACTTGGGCCCGCGCTCCTTTGGGATTTTTCAGAAAAATCTTTTTCCGCAGGTGAAGTAGTCAAGGGCTGATTTCTTGGCCTATAATCAAACGCCTTCCGTATTCACCACCAAACCTTTCATGGAAGAGTTTGCAAAAGTTTGGCACAATTTTTGAGCAAAGTGGAAAACGGACGATTTTTGATGAAAGTGTGACCGGGCGCCTTAGTGATTTTTCAGAAAAATCATTTTCCGCAGGTGAAGTAGTCGAGGGTTGATTTCTTGGCCTATGATCAAAACACTTCCGTTTCCACCGCCAAACCTTTCAGGGGAGAGTTTGCAACAGTTTGGCATCATTTTTGAGCAAAGTGGAAAACGGCCGATTTTTGATGAAATTGTGACCGCGCGGCTTATGGATTTTTTCAGAATTTTTTTTTCGCAGGTGAAGTAGTCGAGGGCTGATTTCTTCGCCTATGTCCAAAAGACTTCCATATCCTCCGCCAAACCTTTCAGGGGAGAGTTTGCAACAGTTTGGCACCATTTTTGTGCAAAGTGGAAAACGGCCGATTTTTGATGAAATTGTGACCGCGCGCCTTAGGGATTTTTCAAAAAAATCTTTTTCTACAGGTGAAGTAGTCGAGGGCTCATTTCTTGGCCTATGATCAAAAGCCTTCCGTATTCCCCGCCAAACCTTTCATGGAAGAGTTTGCAAAAGTTTGGCACCATTTTTGAGCAAAGTGGAAAACGGACAATTTTTGATGAAAGTGTGACCGTGCGCCTTAGGGATTTTTCATAATATTTTTTCCCGCTGTTGAATGAGTCGAGGGCTTATTTCTTGGCCTATGATCAAACGCCTTACGTATTCACCACCAAACCTTTCAGGGGAGAGTTTGCAACAATTTGGCACCATTTTCGAGCAAAGTGGAAAATGGCCGATTTTTGATGAAATTGTGACCGCGCGGCTTAGGGATTTTTTCAGAATTTTTTTTTCGCAGGTGAAGTAGTCGAGGGCTGATTTCTTCGCCTATGACCAAAAGACTTCCATTTCCACCGCCAAACCATTCAGGGGAGAGTTTGCAACAGTTTGGCATCATTTTTGAGCAAAGTGGAAAACGGCCGATTTTTGATGAAATTGTGACCGCGCGGCTTAGGGATTTTTCAAAAAAATCTTTTTCTACAGGTGAAGTAGTCGAGGGTTGATTTCTTGGCCTATGATCAAAAGACTTCCGTTTCCACCGCCAAACCTTTCAGGGGAGAGTTTGCAACAGTTTGGCACCATTTTTCAGCAAAGTGGAAAACGGCCGATTTTTGATGAAATTGTGACCGCGCGGCTTAGGGATTTTTTCAGAATTTTTTTTTCGCTGGTGAAGTAGTCGAGGGCTGATTTCTTCGCCTATGACCAAAAGACTTACATTTTCACCGGCAAACCTTTCAGGGGAGAGTTTGCAACAGTTTGGCACCATTTTTGAGCAAAGTGGAAAACGGCCGATTTTTGATGAAATTGTGATCGGGCGCCTTAGGGATTTTTCAAAAAAAATCTTTTTCTACAGGTGAAGTAGTCGAGGGCTGAGTTCTTGGCCTATGCTCAAAAGCGTTCCGTATTCCCCGCCAAACCTTTCAGGGAAGAGTTTACAACAGTTTGGCACCATTTTTGAGCAAAGTGGAAAACGGACGATTTTTGATGAAAGTGTGACCGCGCGGCTTAGTGAGTTTTCAGAAATATCATTTTCCACAGGTGAAGTAGTCGAGGGTTGATTTCTTGGCCTATGATCAAAAGACATCCGTTTCCAACGCCAAACCTTTCAGGGGAGAGTTTGCAACAGTTTGGCACCATTTTTGAGCAAAGTGGAAAACGGCCGATTTTTCATGAAATTGTGACCGCGCGCCTTAGGGATTTTTCAAAAAAATATTTTTCTACAGGTGAAGTAGTCGAGGGCTGATTTCTTGGCCTATGATCAAAAGCCTTCCGTATTCCCCGCCAAACCTTTCAGGGAAGAGTATGCAACAGTTTGGCACCATTTTTGAGCAAAGTGGAAAACGGCCGATTTTTGATGAAATTGTGACCGCGCGCCTTAGTGATTTTTCAGAAAAATCTTTTTCCGCAGGTGAAGTGGTCAAGGGCTGATTTCTTGGCCTATAATCAAACGCCTTCTGTATTCACCACCAAACCTTTCATGGAAGAGTTTGCAAAAGTTTGGAACAATTTTTGAGCAAAGTGGAAAACGGACGATTTTTGATGAAAGTGTGACGGTGCGCCTTAGGGATTTTTCAGAATTTTTTTTCGCAGGTGAAGTAGTCGAGGGCTGATTTCTTGGCCTATGATCAAACGCCTTACGTATTCACCGCCTAACCTTTCAGGGGAGAGTTTGCAACAGTTTGGCACCTTTTTGAGCAAAGTGGAAAACGGCCGATTTTTGATGAAAGTGTGACCGGGCGCCTTAGTGATTTTTCAGAATTTTTTTTTTCCGCAGGTGAAGTAGTCGAGGGTTGATTTCTTGGCCTATGATCAAAACACTTCCGTTTCCACCGCCAAACTTTTCAGGGGAGAGTTTGCAACAGTTTGGCATCATTTTTGAGCAAAGGGGAAAACGGTCGATTTTTGATGAAATTGTGACCGCGCGGCTTAGTGATTTTTCAGAATTTTTTTTCGCAGGTGAAGTAGTCGAGGGCTGATTTCTTCACCTATGACCAAAAGACTTCCATATCCTCCGCCAAACCTTTCAGGGGAGAGTTTGCAACAGTTTGGCACCATTTTTGAGCAAAGTGGAAAACGGCCGATTTTTGATGAAATTGTGACCGCGCGCCTTAGGGATTTTTCAAAAAAATAATTTCTACAGGTGAAGTAGTCGAGGGCTCATTTCTTGGCCTATGATCAAAAGCCTTCCGTATTCCCCGCCAAACCTTTCATGGAAGAGTTTGCAAAAGTTTGGCACCATTTTTGAGCAAATTGGAAAACGGACAATTTTTGATGAAAGTGTGACCGTGCGCCTTAGGGATTTTTCAGAATTTTTTTTTCCGCAGGTGAAGTAGTCGAGGGCTGATTTCTTGGCCTATGATCAAACGCCTTACGTATTCACCACCAAACCTTTCAGGGGAGAGTTTGCAACAGTTTGGCACCATTTTCGAACAAAGTGGAAAACGGCCGATTTTTGATGACATTGTGACCGCGCGGCTTATGGAGTTTTTCAGACTTTTTTTTGCGCTGGTGAAGTCGTCGAGGGCGTATTTCTTCGCCTATGACCAAAAGACTTCCATTTCCACCGCCAAACCATTCAGGGGAGAGTTTGCAACAGTTTGGCACCATTTTTGAGCAAAGTGGAAAACGGACGATTTTTGATGAAATTGTGACCGCGCGGCTTAGGGATTTTTCAAAAAATCTTTTCTACAGGTGAAGTAGTCGAGGGCTGATTTCTTGGCCTATGATCAAAAGCCTTCCGTATTCCCCGCCAAACCTTTCAGGGAAGAGTTTGCAACAGTTTGGCACCATTTTTGAGCAAAGTGGAAAACGGCCGATTTTTGATGAAATTGTGACCGCGCGGCTTAGGGATTTTTCAGAAAAATCTTTTTTCCGCAGGTGAAGTATTCGAGGGTTGATTTCTTGGCCTATGATCAAAAGACTTCCGTTTCCACCGCCAAACCTTTCAGGGGAGAGTTTGCAACAGTTTGGCACCATTTTTGAGCAAAGTGGAAAACGGCCGATTTTTGATGAAATTGTGACCGCGCGGCTTAGGGATTTTTTCAGAATTTTTTTCGCAGGTGAAGTAGTCGAGGGCTGATTTCTTCGCCTATGACCAAAAGACTTCCATTTTCACCGCCAAACCTTTCAGGGGAGCGTTTGCAACAGTTTGGCACCATTTTTGAGCAAAGTGGAAAACGGCCGATTGTTGATGAACTTGTGATCGGGCGCCTTAGGGATTTTTCAAAAAATCTTTTCTACAGGTGAAGTAGTCGAGGGCTGAGTTCTTGGCTTATGATCAAAAGCCTTCCGTATTCCCGCCAAACCTTTCTGGGGAGATTTTACAACTGTTGGTCACCATTTTTGAGCAAAGTTGAAAACGGACGATTTTTGATGAAAGTGTGACCGCGCGCCTTAGTGATTTTTCAGAAATATCATTTTCCACAGGTGAGGTAGTCGAGGGTTGATTTCTTGGCCTATGATCAAAAGACTTCCGTTTCCAACGCCAAATCTTTCAGGGGAGAGTTTGCAACAGTTTGGCACCATTTTTGAGCAAAGTGGAAAACGGCCGATTTTTGATGAAATTGTGACCGCGCGCCTTAGGGATTTTTCAAAAAAATCTTTTTCGCAGGTGAAGTAGTCGAGGTCTGATTTCTTGGCCTATGATCAAAAGACTTCCGTTTGCACCGCCAAACCTTTCAGGGGAGAGTTTGCAACCGTTTGGCACCATTTTTGAGCAAAGTGGAAAACGCCGATTTTTGATGAAATTGTGACCGCGCGGCTTAGGGATTTTTTCAGAATATTTTTTCCCGCAGGTGAAGTAGTCGAGGGCTGATTTCTTGGCCTATGATCAAAAGCCTTCCGTTTCCACCGCCAAACCTTTCAGGGGAGAGTTTGCAACAGTTTGGCACCTTTTTTGAGCAAAGTGGAAAACGGCCGATTTTTGATGAAAGTGTGACCGGGCGCCTTAGTGATTTTTCAGAAAAATCATTTTCCGCAGGTGAAGTAGTCGAGGGTTGATTTCTTGGCCTATAATCAAAACACTTCCGTTTCCACCGCCAAACTTTTCAGGGGAGAGTTTGCAACAGTTTGGCATTATTTTTGAGCAAAATGGAAAACGGCCGATTTTTGATGAAATTGTGACCGCGTGGCTTAGGGATTTTTTCAGAATTTTTTTTCCGCAGGTGAAGTAGTCGAGGGCTGATTTCTTCGCCTATGACCAAAAGACTTCCATATCCTCTGCCAAACCTTTCAGGGGAGAGTTTGCAACAGTTTGGCACCATTTTTGAGCAAAGTGGAAAACGGCCGATTTTTGATGAAATTGTGACCGCGCGCCTTAGGGATTTTTCAAAAAAATCTTTTTCTACAGGTGAAGTAGTCGAGGGCTCATTTCTTGGCCTATGATCAAAAGCCTTCCGTATTCCCCGCCAAACCTTTCATGGAAGAGTTTGCAAAAGTTTAGCACCATTTTTGAGCAAAGTGGAAAACGGACAATTTTTGATGAAATTGTGACCGCGCGGCTTAGGGATTTTTTCAGAATTTTTTTTCCGCAGGTGAAGTACTCGAGGGCTGATTTCTTGGCCTATGATCAAACGCCTTACGTATTCACCACCAAACCTTTCAGGGGAGAGTTTCCAACAGTTTGGCACCATTTTTGAGCAAAGTGGAAAACGGCCGATTTTTGATGAAATTGTGACCGTGCGGCTTAGGGATTTTTTCAGAATTTTTTTTCCCGCAGGTGAAGTAGTCGAGGGCTGATTTCTTGGCCTATGATCAAAAGCCTTCCGTTTCCACCGCCAAACCTTTCAGGGGAGAGTTTGCAACAGTTTGGCACCATTTTTGAGCAAAGTGGAAAACGGCCGATTTTTCATGAAATTTTGACCGCGCGCCTAAGGAATTTTTCAAAAAAATATTTTTCTACAGGTGAAGTAGTCGAGGGCTGATTTCTTGGCCTATGATCAAAAGCCTTCCGTATTCCCCGCCAAACCTTTCAGGGAAGAGTATGCAACAGTTTGGCACCATTTTTGAGCAAAGTGGAAAACGGCCGATTTTTGATGAAATTGTGACCGCGCGCCTTAGTGATTTTTCAGAAAAATCTTTTTTCCGCAGGTGAAGTAGTCGAGGGCTGATTTCTTGGCCTATAATCAAACGCCTTCCGTATTCACCGCCAAACCTTTCATGGAAGAGTTTGCAAAAGTTTGGCACCATTTTTGAGCAAAGTGGAAAACGGACGATTTTTGATGAAAGTGTGACCGTGCGCCTTAGGGATTTTTCAGATTTTTTTTTTTCCGCAGGTGAAGTAGTCGAGGGCTGATTTCTTCGCCTATGATCAAACGCCTTACGTATTCACCGCCAAACCTTTCAGGGGAGAGTTTGCAACAGTTTGGCACCATTTTTGAGCAAAGTGGAAAACGGCCGATTTTTGATGAAAGTGTGATCGCGCGCCTTAGTAATTTTTCAGAAAAAATCATTTTCCGCAGGTGAAGTAGTCGAGGGTTGATTTCTTGGCCTATGATCAAAAGACTTCCGTTTCCACCGCCAAGCCTTTCAGGGGAGAGTTTGCAACAGTTTGGCACCATTTTTGAGCAAAGTGGAAAACGGCCGATTTTTGATGAAATTGTGACCGCGCGCATTAGGGATTTTTCAAAAAAATCTTTTTCTACAGGTGAAGTAGTCGAGGGCTCATTTCTTGGCGTATGATCAAAAGCCTTCCGTATTCCCCGCCAAACCTTTCAGGGAAGAGTTTTCAACAGTTTGGCACCATTTTTGAGCAAAGTGGAAAACGGCCGATTTTTTGATGAAATTGTGACCGCGCGCCTTAGGGATTTTTCAGAAAAATCTTTTTCCGCAGGTGAAGTAGTCGAAGGCTGATTTCTTGGCCTATAATCAAACGCCTTACGTATTCACCGCCAAACCTTTCATGGAAGAGTTTGCAAAAGTTTGGCACCATTTTTGAGCAAAGTGGAAAACGGACGATTTTTGATGAAATTGTTACCGCGCGCATTAGGGATTTTTCATAATATTATTTTTCTCCAGGTGAAGTAGTCGAGGGCTGATTTCATGGCCTATGATCAAACGCCTTACGTATTCACCACCAAACCTTTCAGGGGTGAGTTTGCAACAGTTTGGCACTATTTTTGAGCAAAGTGGAAAACGGCCGATTTTTGATGAAATTGTGACCGCGCGGCTTAGGGATTTTTCCAGAATTTTTTTTTCGCAGGTGAAGTAGTCGAGGGCTGATTTCCTCGCCTATGACCAAAAGACTTCCATTTCCACAGCCAAACCTTTCAGAGGAGAGTTTGTAGTAGTTTGGCACCATTTTTGAGCAAAGTGGAAAACTGCCGATTTTTGATGAAATTGTGACCGCGCGCCTTAGGGATTTTTCAAAAAAATCTTTTTCTACAGGTGAAGTAGTCGAGGGCTGATTTCTTGGCCTATGATCAAAAGCCTTCCGTATTCCCCGTCAAACCCTTCAGGGAAGAGTTTGCAAAAGTTTGGCACCATTTTTGGGCAAAGTGGAAAACGGCCGATTTTTGATGAAAGTGTGACCGGGCGCCTTAGTGATTTTTCAGAAAAATCATTTTCTGCAGGTGAAGTAGTCGAGGGTTGATTTCTTGGCCTATGATCAAAACACTTCCGTTTCCACCGCCAAACCTTTCAGGGAAGAGTTTGCAACCGTTTGTCACCATTTTTGAGGAAAGTGGAAAACGGACGATTTTTGATGAAAGTGTGACCGCGCGCCTTAGGGATTTTTTCCGGATTTTTTTTTTCCGCAAGTGAAGTAGTCGAGGTCTGATTTCTTGGCCTATGATCAAAAGACTTCCGTTTGCACCGCCAAACCTTTCAGGGGAGAGTTTGCAACCGTTTGGCACCATTTTTGAGCAAAGTGGAAAACGGCCGATTTTTGATGAAATTGTGACCGCGCACCTTAGGGATTTTTCAAAAAAGGCTTTTCTACAGGTGAAGTAGTCGAGGGCTGATTTCTTGGCCTATGATCAAAAGCCTTCCGTATTCCCCGCAAACCTTTCAGGGAAGAGTTTGTAGTAGTTTGGCACCATTTTTGAGCAAAGTGGAAAACGGCCGATTTTTGATGAAATTGTGACCGCGCGGCTTAGGGATTTTTTCAGAATTTTTTTTCCCGCAGGTGAAGTAGTCGAGGGCTGATTTCTTGGCCTATGATCAAAAGACTTCCGTTTCCACCGCCCAACCTTTCAGGGAGAGTTTGCAACAGTTTGGCACCATTTTTGAGGAAAGTGGAAAACGGCCGATTTTTGATGAAATTGTGACTGCGCGCCATAGGGATTCTTCAGAAAAATCATTTGCCGCAGGTGAAGTAGTCGAGGGTTGATTTCTTGGCCTATGATCAAAAGACTTCCGTATTGCCCGCCAAACCTTTCAGGGGAGAGTTTGCAACAGTTTGGCACCATTTTTGAGCAAAGTGGAAAACGGCCGATTTTTGAAGAAATTGTGACCGCCCGCCTTAGGGATTTTTTCCAGATTTTTTTTTTTCCGCAGGTGAAGTAGTCGAGGTCTGATTTCTTGGCCTATGATCAAAAGACTTCCCTTTGCACCGCCAAACCTTTCAGGGGAGAGTTTGCAACCGTTTGGCACCATTTTTGAGCAAAGTGGAAAACGGCCGATTTTTGATGAAATTGTGACCGCGCACCTTACGCATTCTTGAGAAAAATCATTTGCCGCAGGTGAAGTAGTCGAGGGTTGATTTCTTGGCCTATGATCAAAAGACTTCCGTATTGCCCGCCAAACCTTTCAGGGAGAGTTTGCAACAGTTTGGCACCATTTTTGAGCACAGTGGAAAACGGCCGATTTTGATGAAATTGTGACCGCGCGCCTTAGGGATTTTTTCCAGATTTTTTTTTTCCGCAGGTGAAGTAGTCGAGGTCTGATTTCTTGGCCTATGATCAAAAGACTTCCGTTTGCACCGCCAAACCTATCAGGGGAGAGTTTGCAACCGTTTGGCACCATTTTTGAGCAAAGTGGAAAACGGCCGATTTTTGATGAAATTGTGACCGCGCGGCTTAGGGATTTTTTGAGAATTTTTTTTCCCGCAGGTGAAATAATCGAGGGCTGATTTCTTGGCCTATGATCAAAAGCCTTCCGTATTCACCGCCAAACCTTTCAGGAAAGAGTTTGCAACCGTTTGGCACCATTTTTGAGCAAAGTGGAAAACGGACGATTTTTGATGAAAGTGTGACCGCGCGCCTTAGTGATTTTTCAGAAATATTATTTTCCACAGGTGAAGTAGTCGAGGGCTGATTTCTTGGCCTATGATCAAAAGACTTCCGTTTCCACCGCCAAACCTTTCAGGGGAGAGTTTGCAACAGTTTGGCACCATTTTTGAGCAAAGTGGAAAACGGCCGATTTTTGATGAAATTGTGACCGCGCGGCTTAGGGATTTTTTCAGAATTTTTTTCCCCGCAGGTGAAGTAGTCGAGGGCTGATTTCTTGGCCTATGATCAAAAGACTTCCGTTTCCACCGCCAAACCTTTCAGGGTAGAGTTTGCAACCGTTTGGCACCATTTTTGAGCAAAGTGGAAAACGGCCGATTTTTGATGAAATTGTGACCGCGCGTCTTAGGGATTTTTCAAAAAAAGCTTTTCTACAGGTGAAGTAGTCGAGGGCTGATTTCTTGGCCTATGACCAAAAGCCTTCCGTATTCCCCGCCAAACCTTTCAGGGAAGAGTTTGTAGTAGTTTGGCACCATTTTTGAGCAAAGTGGAAAACGGTCGATTCTTGATGAAATTGTGACCGCGCGCCTTAGGGATTCTTCAGAAAAATCATTTGCCACAGGTGAAGTAGTCGAGGGCTGATTTCTTGGCCTATGATCATAAGACTTCCGTTTCCACCGCCAAACCTTTCAGGGGAGAGTTTGCAACAGTTTGGCACCATTTTTGAGCAAAGTGGAAAACGGCCGATTTTTGATGAAATTGTGACCGCGCGCCTTAGGGATTCTTCAGAAAAATCATTTGCCGCAGGTGAAGTAGTCGAGGGTTGATTTCTTGGCCTATGATCAAAAGACTTCCGTATTGCCCGCCAAACCTTTCAGGGGAGAGTTTGCAACACTTTGGCACCATTTTTGAGCAAAGTGGAAAACGGACGATTTTTGATGAAATTGTGACCGCGCGCCTTAGGGATTTTTCAAAAAAATCTTTTCTACTGGTGAAGTAGTCGAGGGTTGATTTCTTCGCCTATGACCAAAAGACTTCCATTTCCACATCAAAACCTTTCAGGGAAGAGTTTGTAGTAGTTTGGCACCATTTTTGAGCAAAGTGGAAAACGGCCGATTTTTGATGAAATTGTGACCGAGCGCCTTAGGGATTTTTCAAAAAAATCTTTTCTACAGATGAAGTAGTCGAGGTCTGATTTCTTGGCCTATGATCAAAAGACTTCTGTTTACACCGCCAAACCTTTCAGGGGAGAGTTTGCAACCGTTTGGCACCATTTTTGAGCAAAGTGGAAAACGGCCGATTTTTGATGAAATTGTGACCGCGTGGCATAGGGATTTTTCTGAATTTTTTCTCCCGCAGGTGAAGTAGTCGAGGGCTGATGACTTGGCCTATGATCAACAGACGTCCGTTTCCACCGCCAAACCTGTCAGGGATGAGTTTGCAACAGTTTGGCACCAGTATTTATCAAACTGGCAAGCGTACGTTTTTTGATGAAATTGTGACCGCGCGCCTTAGGGATTTTTAAAAAAAACTTTTCTACAGGTGATGTAGTCGAGGGCTGATTTCTTGGCCTATGATCAAAAGACTTCCGTTTTCACCGCCAAACCTTTCAGGGTAGAGTTTGTATTAGTTTGGCACCATTTTTGAGCAAAGTGGAAAACGGCCGATTTTTGATGAAATTGTGACCGCGCGGCTTAGGGATTTTTTCAGAAATCTTTTTTTCGCAGGTGAAGTAGTCGAGGGCTGATTTCTTGGCCTATGATCAAAAGACTTCCGTGTGCACCGCCAAACCTTTCAGGGGAGAGTTTGCAACAGTTTGGCACCATTTTTGAGGAAAGTGGAAAACGGCCGATTTTTGATGAAATTGTGACCGCGCGCCTTAGGGATTTTTTCCAGATTTTTTTTTTCCGCAGGTGAAGTAGTCGAGGGCTGATTTCTTGGCCTATGATCAAAAGACTTCCGTGTGCACCGCCAAACCTTTCAGGGGAGAGTTTGCAAAAGTTTGGCACCATTTTTGAGGAAAGTGGAAAACGGCCGATTTTTGATGAAATTGTGACCGCGCGCCTTAGGGATTCTTCAGAAAAATCATTTGCCGCAGGTGAAGTAGTCGAGGGTTGATTTCTTGGCCTATGATCAAAAGACTTCCGTATTGCCCGCCAAACCTTTCAGGGGAGTTTGCAACACTTTGGCACCATTTTTGAGCAAAGTGGAAAACGGACGATTTTTGATGAAATTGTGACCGCGCATCTTAGGGATTTTTCAAAAAATCTTTTCTACTGGTGAAGTAGTCGAGGGTTGATTTCTTCGCCTATGACCAAAAGACTTCCATTTCCACATCAAAACCTTTCAGGGAAGAGTTTGTAGTAGTTTGGCACCATTTTTGAGCAAAGTGGAAAACGGCCGATTTTTGATGAAATTGTGACCGAGCGCCTTAGGGATTTGTCAAAAAATCTTTTTCTACAGATGAAGTAGTCGAGGTCTGATTTCTTGGCCTATGATCAAAAGACTTCTGTTTACACCGCCAAACCTTTCAGGGGAGAGTTTGCAACCGTTTGGCACCATTTTTGAGCAAAGTGGAAAACGGCCGATTTTTGATGAAATTGTGACCGCGTGGCATAGGGATTTTTTCTGAATTTTTTCTCCCGCAGGTGAAGTAGTCGAGGGCTGATTTCTTGGCCTATGATCAAAAGACGTCCGTTTCCACCGCCAAACCTTTCAGGGGAGAGTTTGCAACAGTTTGGCACCATTTTTGAGCAAAGTGGAAAACGGCCGATTTTTGATGAAATTGTGACCGCGCGCCTTAGGGATTTTTCAAAAAAACTTTTCTACAGGTGAAGTAGTCGAGGGCTGATTTCTTGGCCTATGACCAAAAGCCTTCCGTATTCCCGCCAAACCTTTCAGGGAAGAGTTTGTAGTAGTTTGGCACCATTTTTGAGCAAAGTGGAAAACGGCCGATTTTTGATGAAATTGTGACCGCGCGGCTTAGGGATTTTTTTAGAAAATTTTTTCGCAGGTGAAGTAGTCGAGGGCTGATTTCTTGGCCTATGATCAAAAGACTTCCGTGTGCACCGCCAAACCTTTCAGGGGAGAGTTTGCAACAGTTTGGCACCATTTTTGAGGAAAGTGGAAAACGGCCGATTTTTGATGAAATTGTGACCGCGCGCCTTAGGGATTCTTCAGAAAAATCATTTGCCACAGGTGAAGTAGTCGAGGGTTGATTTCTTGGCCTATGATCATAAGACTTCCGTTTCCACCGCCAAACCTTTCAGGGGAGAGTTTGCAACAGTTTGGCACCATTTTTGAGCAAAGTGGAAAACGGCCGATTTTTGAAGAAATTGTGACCGCGCGGCTTAGGGTTTTTTTCCAGATTTTTTTTCCCCGCAGGTGAAGTAGTCGAGGGCTGATTTCTTGGCCTATGATCAAAAGACTTCCGTTTCCACCGCCAAACCTTTCAGGGGAGAGTTTGCAACAGTTTGGCACCATTTTTGAGCAAAGTGGAAAACGGCCGATTTTTGATGAAATTGTGACCGCGCGCCTTAGGGATTTTTCAAAAAAATCTTTTCTACAGGTGAAGTAGTCGAGGGCTGATTTCTTCGCCTATGACCAAAAGACTTCCATTTCCACAGCCAAACCTTTCAGGGAAGAGTTTGTAGTAGTTTGGCACCATTTTTGAGCAAAGTGGAAAACGGCCGATTTTTGATGAAATTGTGACCGAGCGCCTTAGGGATTTTTCAAAAAAACTTTTCTACAGGTGAAGTAGTCGAGGGCTGATTTCTTGGCCTATGATCAAAAGACTTCCGTGTGCACCGCCAAACCTTTCAGGGGAGAGTTTGCAACAGTTTGGCACCATTTTTGAGGAAAGTGGAAAACGGCCGATTTTTGATGAAATTGTGACCGCGCGCCTTAGGGATTCTTCAGAAAAATCATTTGCCGCAGGTGAAGTAGTCGAGGGTTGATTTCTTGGCCTATGATCAAAAGACTTCCGTATTGCCCGCCAAACCTTTCAGGGGAGAGTTTGCAACACTTTGGCACCATTTTTGAGCAAAGTGGAAAACGGACGATTTTTGATGAAATTGTGACCGCACGCCTTAGGGATTTTTCAAAAAAATCTTTTCTACAGGTGAAGTAGTCGAGGGTTGATTTCTTCGCCTATGACCAAAAGACTTCCATTTCCACATCAAAACCTTTCAGGGAAGAGTTTGTAGTAGTTTGGCACCATTTTTGAGCAAAGTGGAAAACGGCCGATTTTTGATGAAATTGTGACCGAGCGCCTTAGGGATTTTTCAAAAAAATCTTTTTCTACAGATGAAGTAGTCCAGGTCTGATTTCTTGGCCTATGATCAAAAGACTTCTGTTTACACCGCCAAACCTTTCAGGGGAGAGTTTGCAACCGTTTGGCACCATTTTTGAGCAAAGTGGAAACGGCCGATTTTTGTTGAAATTGTGAACTCGTTTCATATTGATTTTTTCTTAATTTTTTCTCCCTCAGGTGAAGTATTCGAGGGCTGATTTCTTGGCCTATGATCAAAAGACGTGCGTTTCCACCGCCAAACCTTTCAGGGAGAGTTTGCAACAGTTTGGCACCATTTTTGAGCACAGTGGAAAACTGCCGATTTTTGATGAAATTGTGACCGCGCTCCTTAGGGATTTTTCAGAAAAACTTTTCTACAGGTGAAGTAGTCGAGGGCTGATTTCTTGGCCTATGACCAAAAGCCTTCCGTATTCCCCGCCAAACCTTTCAGGGAAGAGTTTGTAGTAGTTTGGCACCATTTTTGAGCAAAGTGGAAAACGGCCGATATTGATGAAATTGTGACCGCGCGGCTTAGGGATTTTTTCAGAAATCTTTTTTTCGCAGGTGAAGTAGTCGAGGGCTGATGTCTTGGCCTATGATCAAAAGACTTCCGTGTGCACCGCCAAACCTTTCAGGGAGAGTTTGCAACAGTTTGGCACCATTTTTGAGGAAAGTGGAAAACGGCCGATTCTTGATGAAATTGTGACCGCGCGCCTTAGGGATTCTTCAGAAAAATCATTTGCCACAGGTGAAGTAGTCGAGGGTTGATTTCTTGGCCTATGATCATAAGACTTCCGTTTCCACCGCCAAACCTTTCAGGGGAGAGTTTGCAACCGTTTGGCACCATTTTTGAGGAAAGTGGAAAACGGCCGATTTTTGATGAAATTGTGACCGCGCGGCTTAGGGATTTTTTCAGAATTTTTTTTACCGCAGGTGAAGTAGTCGAGGGCTGATTTCTTGGCCTATGATCAAAAGACTTCCGTTTCCACCGCCAAACCTTTCAGGGGAGAGTTTGCAACCGTTTGGCACCATTTTTGAGCAAAGTGGAAAACGGCCGATTTTTGATGAAATTGTGACCGCGCGCCTTAGGGATTTTTCAAAAAAATCTTTTCTACAGGTGAAGTAGTCGAGGGCTGATTTCTTCGCCTATGACCAAAAGACTTCCATTTCCACAGCCAAACCTTTCAGGGAAGAGTTTGTAGTAGTTTGGCACCATTTTTGAGCAAAGTGGAAAACGGCCGATTTTTGATGAAATTGTGACCGAGCGCCTTAGGGATTTTTCAAAAAAATCTTTTTCTACAGATGAAGTAGTCGAGGGCTGATTTCTTGGCCTATGATCAAAAGACTTCCGTGTGCACCGCCAAACCTTTCAGGGGAGAGTTTGCTACAGTTTGGCACCATTTTTGAGGAAAGTGGAAAACGGCCGATTTTGATGAAATTGTGACCGCGCGCCTTAGGGATTCTTCAGAAAAATCATTTGCCGCAGGTGAAGTAGTCGAGGGTTGATTTCTTGGCCTATGATCAAAAGACTTCCGTATTGCCCGCCAAACCTTTCAGGGGAGAGTTTGCAACAGTTTGGCACCATTTTTGAGCAAAGTGGAAAACGGCCGATTTTTGAAGAAATTGTGACCGCGCGCCTTAGGGATTTTTTCCAGATTTTTTTTTTTTTCCGCAGGTGAAGTAGTCGAGGTCTGATTTCTTGGCCTATGATCAAAAGACTTCCGCTTGCACCGCCAAACCTTTCAGGGGATAGTTTGCAACAGTTTGGCACCATTTTTGAGCAAAGTGGAAAACGGCCGATTTTTGATGAAATTGTGACCGCGCTCCTTAGGGATTTTTCCGAAAAATCTTTTTCCGCAGGTGAAGTAATCGAGGGCTGATTTCTTGGCCTATGATCAAAAGCCTTCCGTATTCACCGCCAAACCTTACAGGAAAGAGTTTGCAATCGTTTGGCACCATTTTTGAGCAAAGTGGAAAACGGACGATTATTGATGAAAGTGTGACCGCGCGCCTTAGTGATTTTTCAGAAATATTATTTTCCACAGGTGAAGTAGTCGAGGGCTGATTTCTTGGCCTATGATCAAAGACTTCCGTTTCCACCGCCAAACCTTTCAGGGGAGAGTTTGCAACAGTTTGGCACCATTTTTGAGGAAAGTGGAAAACGGTCGATTTTTGATGAAATTGTGACCGCGCGGCTTAGGGATTTTTTCAGAATTTTTTTTTTCGCAGGTGAAGTAGTCGAGGGCTGATTTCTTGGCCTATGATCAAAAGACTTCCGTGTGCACCGCCAAACCTTTCAGGGGAGAGTTTGCAACAGTTTGGCACCATTTTTGAGGAAAGTGGAAAACGGTCGATTTTTGATGAAATTGTGACCGCGCACCTTAGGGATTCTTCAGAAAAATTATTTGCCGCAGGTGAAGTAGTCGAGGGTTGATTTTTTGGCCTAGGATCATAAGACTTCCGTATTGCCCGCCAAACCTTTCAGGGGAGAGTTTGCAACAGTTTGGCACCATTTTTGAGCAAAGTGGAAAACGGCCGATTTTTGATGAAATTGTGACCGCGCTCCTTAGGGATTTTTCAGAAAAATCATTTTCCGCAGGTGAAGTAGTCGAGGGCTGATTTCTTGGCCTATGATCAAAAGACTTCCGTTTCCACCGCCAAACCTTTCAGGGGAGAGTTTGCAACAGTTTGGCACCATTTTTGAGCAAAGTGGAAAACGGCCGATTTTTGATGAAATTGTGACCGCGCGGCTTAGGGATTTTTTCAGAATTTTTTTTTCGAAGGTGAAGTAGTCGAGGGCTGATTTCTTCGCCTATGACCAAAAGACTTCCATTTCCACCGCCAAATCTTTCAGGGGAGAGTTTGCAACAGTTTGGCACCATTTTTGAGCAAAGTGGAAAACGGCCGATTTTTGATGAAATTGTGACCGCGCGCCTTAGGGATTTTTTCCAGATTTTTTTTTTTCCGCAGGTGAAGTAGTCAAGGTCTGATTTCTTGGCCTATGATCAAAAGACTTCTGCTTGCACCGCCAAACCTTTCAGGGGAGAGTTTGCAACAGTTTGGCACCATTTTTGAGGAAAGTGGAAAACGGTCGATTCTTGATGAAATTGTGACCGCGCACCTTAGGGATTCTTCAGAAAAATCATTTGCCGCAGGTGAAGTAGTCGAGGGTTGATTTTTTGGCCTAGGATCATAAGACTTCCGTATTGCCCGCCAAACCTTTCAGGGGAGAGTTTGCAACAGTTTGGCACCATTTTTGAGCAAAGTGGAAAACGGCCGATTTTTGATGAAATTGTGACCGCGCTCCTTAGGGATTTTTCAAAAAAATATTTTCCGTAGGTGAAGTAGTCGAGGGCTGATATCTTGGCCTATGATCAAAAGACTTCCGTTTCCACCGCCTAAACCTTTCAGGGGAGAGTTTGCAACAGTTTGGCACCATTTTTGAGCAAAGTGGAAAACGGCCGATTTTTGATGAAATTGTGACCGCGCGGCTTAGGGATTTTTTCAGAATCTTTTTTTCGCAGGTGAAGTAGTCGAGGGCTGTTTTCGTCGCCAATGACCAAAAGACTTCCAGTCCCCCGCGACACCTTTCAGGGGATAGTTTGCAACAGTTTGGCAGCATTTTTGAGCAAAGTGGAAAACGACCGATTTTTGATGAAATTGTGACCGCGCGCCTTAGGAATTTTTCAAAAAAATCTTTTTCTATAGGTGAAGTAGTCGAGGGCTGTTTTCTTCGCCTATGACCAAAAGACTTCCATTTCCTCCGCCAAACCTTTCAGGGGAGAGTTTGCAACAGTTTGGCAACTTTTTTGAGCAAAGTGGAAAACGGCCGATTTTTGATGAAAGTGTGACCGCGCGCCTTATGGATTTTCAGAAAAAATCATTTTCCTCAGGTGAAGTAGTCGAGGGTTGATTTCTTGGCCTATGATCAAAAGACTTCGGTTTCCTCCGCCAAACCTTTCAGGGGAGAGTTTGCAAAAGTTTGGCACCATTTTTGAGCAAAGTGGAAAACGGCCGATTTTTGTTGAAATTGTGACCGCGCGCCTTACTGATTTTTCAGAAAAATCATTTTCCGCAGGTGAAGTAGTCGAGGCTTGATTTCTTGGCCTATGATCAAACGCCTTACGTATTCACCGCCAAACCTTTCAGGGGAGAGTTTGCAACAGTTTGGCAGCTTTTTTGAGCAAAGTGGAAAACGGCCGATTTTTGATGTAAGTGTAACCACAGCGCTTTAGTGATTTTTCATTAAATCATTTTCCGCAGGTGAAGTAGTCGAGGGCTGATTTCTTGGCCTATGATCAAAAGACTTCCGTTTCCACCGCCAAACCTTTCAGGGGAGAGTTTGCAACAGTTTGGCACCATTTTTGAGCAAAGTGGAAAACGGCCGATTTTTGATGAAATTGTGACCGCGCGGCTTAGGGATTTTTTCAGAATTTTTTATTCGCAGGTGAAGTAGTCGAGGGCTGATTTCTTCGCCTATGACCAAAAGACTTCCATTTCCACCGCCAAACCTTTCAGGGGAGAGTTTGCAACAGTTTGGCACCATTTTTGAGCAAAGTGGAAAACGACCGATTTTTGATGAAATTGTGACCGCGCGCCTTAGGGATTTTTCAGAAAATCTTTTCCGCAGGTGAAGTTATCGAGGGCTGATTTCTAGGCCTATGATCAAAAGCCTTCAGTATTCACCGCCAAACCTTTCAGGGAAGAGTTTGCAACCGTTTGTCACCATTTTTGAGCAAAGTGGAAAACGGCCGATTTTTGATGAAATTGTGACCGCGCTCCTTAGGGATTTTTAAGAAAAATCATTTTCCGCAGGTGAAGTAATCGAGGGCTGATTTCTTGGCCTATGATCAAAAGCCTTCCGTATTCACCGCCAAACCTTTCAGGGAAGAGTTTGCAACCGTTTGGCACCATTTTTCAGCAAAGTGGAAAACCGACGATTTTTGATGAAAGTGTGACCGCGCGCCTTAGTGATTTTTCAGAAATATCATTTTCCGCAGGTGAAGTAGTCGAGGGTTGATTTCTTGGCCTATGATCAAAAGACTCCGCTTGCACCGCCAAACCTTTCAGGGAAGAGTTTGCAACCGTTTGGCACCATTTTTGAGCAAAGTGGAAAACGGCCGATTTTTGATGAAATTGTGACCGCGCGGCTTAGTGATTTTTCAGAAATATCATTTTCCGCAGGTGAAGTAGTCGAGGGTTGATTTCTTGGCCTATGAGCCAAAGACGTCCGATTCCACCGCCAAACTTTCAGGGGAGAGTTTGCAACAGTTTGGCACCATTTTGAGCAAAGTGGAAAACGGTCGATTTTGATGAAATTGTGACTGCGCGCCTTAGGGATTTTTTCAGATTTTTTTTTCGCAGGTGAAGTAGTCGAGGACTGATTTCTTGGCCTATGATCAAAAGACTTACGTTTGCACCGCCAAACCTTTCAGGGGAGAGTTTGCAACCGTTTGGCACCATTTTTGAGCAAAGTGGAAAACGGCCGATTTTTGATGAAATTGTGACCGCGCGGCTTAGGGATTTTTCAGAAAAAATCATTTTCCTCAGGTGAAGTAGTCGAGGGTTGATTTCTTGGCCTATGATCAAAAGACTTGGTTTCTCCGCCAAACCTTTCAGGGGAGAGTTTGCAACAGTTTGGCACCATTTTTGAGCAAAGTGGAAAACGGCCGATTTTTGTTGAAATTGTGACCGCGCGCCTTACTGATTTTTCAGTAAAATCATTTTCCGCAGGTGAAGTAGTCGAGGGTTGATTTCTTGGCCTATGATCAAACGCCTTACGTATTCACCGCCAAACCTTTCAGGGGAGAGTTTGCAACAGTTTGGCAGCTTTTTTGAGCAAAGTGGAAAACGGCCGATTTTTGATGTAAGTGTAACCGCGCGCCTTAGTGATTTTTCAGAAAAATCATTTTCCGCAGGTGAAGTCGTCGAGGGCTGATTGCTTGGCCTATGATCAAAAGACTCCGTTTCCACCGCCAAACCTTTCAGGAGAGTTTGCAACCGTTTGGCACCATTTTTGAGCAAAGTGGAAAACGGCCGATTTTTGATGAAATTGTGACCGCGCGGCTTAGGGATTTTTTTCAGAATTTTTTTTCCGCAGGTGAAGTAGTCGAGGGCTGATTTCTTCGCCTATGACCAAAAGACTTCCATTTCCACCGCCAAACCTTTCAGGGGAGAGTTTGCAACAGTTTGGCACCATTTTTGAGCAAAGTGGAAAACGACCGATTTTTGATGAAATTGTGACCGCGCGCCTTAGGGATTTTTCAGAAAAATCTTTTTCCGCAGGTGAAGTTATCGAGGGCTGATTTCTAGGCCTATGATCAAAAGCCTTCAGTATTCACCGCCAAACCTTTCAGGGAAGAGTTTGCAACAGTTTGGCACCATTTTTGAGCAAAGTGGAAAACGGCCGATTTTTGATGAAATTGTGACCGCGCTCCTTAGGGATTTTTCAGAAGAATCTTTTCCGCAGGTGAAGTAATCAAGGGCTGATTTCTTGGCCTATGATCAAAAGCCTTCCGTATTCCCCGCCAAACCATTCAGGGAAGAGTTTGCAACCGTTGGCACCATTTTTCAGCAAAGTGGAAAACCGACGATTTTTGATGAAAGTGTGACCGCGCGCTTTAGTGATTTTTCAGAAATATCATTTTCCGCAGGTGAAGTAGTCGAGGGTTGATTTCTTGGCCTATGAGCAAAGACTTCCGTTTCCACCGCCAAAACTTTCAGGGAGAGTTTGCAACAGTTTGGCACCATTTTTGAGCAAAGTGGAAAACGGCCGATTTTTGATGAAATTGTGACCATGCGCCTTAGGGATTTTTTCAGATTTTTTTTCTGCAGGTGAAGTAGTCGAGGACTGATTTCTTGGCCTATGATCAAAAGACTCCGCTTGCACCGCCAAACCTTTCTGGGGAGAGTTTGCACCCGTTTGGCACCATTTTTGAGCAAAGTGGATAACGGCCGATTTTTGATGAAATTGTGACCGCGCGCCTTAGGGATTTTTTCAGAATTTTTTTCCCCGCAGGTGAAGTAGTCGAGGGCTGATTTCTTCGCCTATGATCAAAAGCCTTCCGTTTCCACCGCCAAACCTTCCAGGGGAGAGTTTGCAAAAGTTTGGCACAATTTTTGAGCAAAGTGGAAAACGGCCGATTTTTGATGAAAGTGTGACCGGGCGCCTTAGTGATTTTTCAGAAAAATCATTTTCCGCAGGTGAAGTAGTCGAGGGTTGATTTCTTGGCCTATGATCAAAAGACTTCCGTTTCCACCGCCAAACCTTTCAGGGGAGAGTTTGCAACAGTTTGGCACCATTTTTGAGCAAAGTGGAAAACGGCCGATTTTTGATGAAATTGTGACCGCGCGGCTTAGGGATTTTTTCAGAATTTTTTTCGAGGGCTGATTTCTTCGCCTATGACCAAAAGACTTCCATTTTCACCGCCAAACCTTTCAGGGGAGAGTTTGCAACAGTTTGGCACCATTTTTGAGCAAAGTGGAAAACGGCCGATTTTTGATGAAATTGTGACCGCGCGGTTAGGGATTTTTTCAGATTTTTTTTTCGCAGGTGAAGTAGTCGAGGACTGATTTCTTGGCCTATGATCAAAAGACTTCCGTTTGCACCGCCAAACCTTTCAGGGGAGAGTTTGCAACCGTTTGGCACCATTTTTGAGCAAAGTGGAAAACGGCCGATTTTTGATGAAATTGTGACCGCGCGGCTTAGGGTTTTTTTCAGAATTTTTTTTCGCAGGTGAAGTAGTCGAGGGCTGATTTCTTCGCCTATGATCAAAAGCCTTCCGTTTCCACCGCCAAACCTTTCAGGGGAGAGTTTGCAAAAGTTTGGCACAATTTTTGAGCAAAGTGGAAAACGGACGATTTTTGATGAAAGTGTGACGGTGCGCCTTAGGGATTTTTCAAAAAAATCTTTTTCTACAGGTGAAGTAGTCGAGGGCTGATTTCTTGGCCTATGATCAAAAGCCTTCCGTATTCCCCGCCAAACCTTTCAGGGGAGAGTTTGCAACAGTTTGGCACCATTTTTGAGCAAAGTGGAAAACGGCCGATTTTTGAAGAAATTGTGACCGCGCGCCTTAGGGATTTTTTCCAGATTTTTTTTTTTTCCGCAGGTGAAGTAGTCGAGGTCTGATTTCTTGGCCTATGATCAAAAGACTTCCGTTTGCACCGCCAAACCTTTCAGGGAGAGTTTGCAACCGTTTGGCACCATTTTTGAGCAAAGTGGAAAACGGCCGATTTTTGATGAAATTGTGACCGCGCACCTTAGGCATTCTTGAGAAAAATCATTTGCCGCAGGTGAAGTAGTCGAGGGTTGATTTCTTGGCCTATGATCAAAAGACTTCCGTATTGCCCGCCAAACCTTTCAGGGGAGAGTTTGCAACAGTTTGGCACCATTTTTGAGCACAGTGGAAAACGGCCGATTTTTGATGAAATTGTGACCGCGCGCCTTAGGGATTTTTTCCAGATTTTTTTTTTCCGCAGGTGAAGTAGTCGAGGTCTGATTTCTTGGCCTATGATCAAAAGACTTCCGTTTGCACCGCCAAACCTATCAGGGGAGTTTGCAACCGCTTGGCACCATTTTTGAGCAAAGTGGAAAACGGCCGATTTTTGATGAAATTGTGACCGCGCGGCTTAGGGATTTTTGAGAATTTTTTCCGCAGGTGAAATAATCGAGGGCTGATTTCTTGGCCTATGATCAAAAGCCTTCCGTATTCACCGCCAAACCTTTCAGGAAAGAGTTTGCAACCGTTTGGCACCATTTTTGAGCAAAGTGGAAAACGGACGATTTTTGATGAAAGTGTGACCGCGCGCCTTAGTGATTTTTCAGAAATATTATTTTCCACAGGTGAAGTAGTCGAGGGCTGATTTCTTGGCCTATGATCAAAAGACTTCCGTTTCCACCGCCAATCCTTTCAGGGGAGAGTTTGCAACAGTTTGGCACCATTTTTGAGCAAAGTGGAAAACGGCCGATTTTTGATGAAATTGTGACCGCGCGGCTTAGGGATTTTTCAGTAAAATATTTTCCCGCAGGGGAAGTAGTCGAGGGCTGGTTTCTTGGCCGGTGGTCAAAAGACGTCCGGTTCCACCGCCCAGCCTTTCAGGGAGAGTTTGCAACAGTTTGGCACCATTTTTGAGCAAAGTGGAAAACGGCCGATTTTTGATGAAATTGTGACCGCACGTCTTAGGGATTTTTCAAAAAAAGCTTTTCTACAGGTGAAGTAGTCGAGGGCTGATTTCTTGGCCTATGACCAAAAGCCTTCCGTATTCCCACCAAACCTTTCAGGGAAGAGTTTGTAGTAGTTTGGCACCATTTTTGAGCAAAGTGGAAATCGGCCGATTTTTGATGAAATTGTGACCGCGCGGCTTAGGGATTTTTTCAGAAATTTTTTTTTCGCAGGTGAAGTAGTCAAGGGCTGATTTCGTGGCCTATGATCAAAAGACTTCCGTGTGCACCGCCAAACCTTTCAGGGGAGAGTTTGCAACAGTTTGGCACCATTTTTGTGGAAAGTGGAAAACGGCCGATTTTTGATGAAATTGTGACCGCGCGCCTTAGGGATTCTTCAGAAAAATCATTTGCCGCAGGTGAAGTAGTCGAGGGTTGATTTCTTGGCCTATGATCAAAAGACTTCCGTATTGCCCGCCAAACCTTTCAGGGGAGAGTTTGCAACAGTTTGGCACCATTTTTGAGCACAGTAGAAACGTGCCGATTTTTGATGAAATTGTGACCGCGCGCTTTAGGGATTTTTCCAGATTTTTTTTCCGCAGGTGAAGTAGTCGAGGTCTGATTTCTTGGCCTATGATCAAAAGACTTCCGTATGGACCGCCAAACCTATCAGGGGAGAGTTTGCAACCGTTTGGCACCATTTTTGAGCAAAGTGGAAAACGGCCGATTTTTGATGAAATTGTGACCGCGCGGCTTAGGGATTTTTTCAGAAATTTTTTTCTCGCAGGTGAAATAATCGAGGGCTGATTTCTTGGCCTATGATCAAAGCCTTCCGTATTCACCGCCAAACCTTTCAGGAAAGAGTTTGCAACCGTTTTGCACCATTTTTGAGCAAAGTGGAAAACGGCCGATTTTTGATGAAAGTGTGACCGCGCGCCTTAGGGATTTTCAAAATATTCTTTTCCACAGGTGAAGTAGTCGAGGGCTGATTTCTTGGCCTATGACCAAAAGACTCCGTTTCCACCGCCAAACCTTTCAGGGAGAGTTTGCAACCGCTTGGCATCCATTTTTGAGCAAAGTGGAAAACGGCCGATTTTTGATGAAATTGTGACCGCATGGGCTTAGGGATTTTTTCAGAAATTTTTTTTCGTAGGTGAAGAAGTCGAGGGCTGATTTCTTGGCCTATGATCAAAAGACTTCCGTGTGCACCGCCAAACCTTTCAGGGGAGAGTTTGCAACAGTTTGGCACCATTTTTGAGGAAAGTGGAAAACGGCCGATTTTTGATGAAATTGTGACCGCGCGCCTTAGGGATTCTTCAGAAAAATAATTTGCCGCAGGTGAAGTACTCGAGGGTTGATGTCTGGGCCTATGATCAAAAGACTCAGTATTGCCCGCCAAACCTTTCAGGGAGAGTTTGCAACAGTTTGGCACCATTTTTGAGCAAAGTGGAAAACGGACGATTTTTGATGAAATTTTGACCGCGCGGCTTACTGGATTTTTCAGAATTTTTCTTCCCGTAGGTGAAGTAGTCGAGGTCTGATTTCTTGGCCTATGATCAAAAGACTTCCAGTTTTCCACCGCCAAACCTTTCAGGAGAGTTTGCAACAGTTTGGCACCATTTTTGAGCAAAGTGGAAAACGGCCGATTTTTGATGAAATTGTAGACCGCGCGCCTTCTGGATTTTTTCCAGATTTTTTTTTCCGCAGGTGAAGTAGTCGAGGTCTGATTTCTTGGCCTATGATCAAAAGACTTCCGTGTGCACCGCCAAACCTTTCAGGGGAGAGTTTGCAACAGTTTGGCACCATTTTTGAGGAAAGTGGAAAACGGTCGATTCTTGATGAAATTGTGACCGCGCACCTTAGGGATTCTTCAGAAAAATCATTTGCCACAGGTGAAGTAGTCGAGGGTTGATTTCTTGGCCTATGATCATAAGACTTCCGTTTCCACCGCCAAACCTTTCAGGGGAGAGTTTGCAACAGTTTGGCACCATTTTTGAGCAAAGTGGAAAACGGCCGATTTTTGATGAAATTGTGACCGCGCGCCTTAGGGGTTTTTTTACAGATTTTTTTTTTCCGCAGGTGAAGTAGTCGAGGTCTGATTTCTTGACCTATAATCAAAAGACTTCCGTTTCCACCGCCAAACCTTTCAGGGGAGAGTTTGCAACCGTTTGGCACCATTTTTGAGCAAAGTGGAAAACAGCCGATTTTTGATGAAATTGTGACCACGCGGCTTAGGGATTTTTTCAGAATTTTTTTCCCGCAGGTGAAGTAGTCGAGGGCTGATTTCTTGGCCTATGATCAAAAGACTTCCGTTTCCACCGCCAAACCTTTCAGGGGAGAGTTTGCAACAGTTTGGCACCATTTTTGAGCAAAGTGTAAAACGGCGTATTTTTGATGAAATTGTGACCGCGCGCCTTAGGGATTTTTCAAAAAAATCTTTTCTACAGGTGAAGTAGTCGAGGGCTGATTTCTTCGCCTATGACCAAAAGACTTCCATTTCCACAGCCAAACCTTTCAGGGAAGAGTTTGTAGTAGTTTGGCACCATTTTTGAGCAAAGTGGAAAACGGCCGATTTTTGATGAAATTGTGACCGAGCGCCTTAGGGATTTTTCAAAAAAATCTTTTTCTACAGATGAAGTAGTCGAGGGCTGATTTCTTGGCCTATGATCAAAAGACTTCCGTGAGCACCGCCAAACCTTTCAGGAGAGTTTGCAACAGTTTGGCACCATTTTTGAGGAAAGTGGAAAACGGCCGATTTTTGATGAAATTGTGACCGCGCGCCTTAGGGATTCTTCAGAAAAATCATTTGCCGTAGGTGAAGTAGTCGAGGGTTGATTTCTTGGCCTATGATCAAAAGACTTCCGTATTGCCCGCCAAACCTTTCAGGGGAGAGTTTGCAACACTTTGGCACCATTTTTGAGCAAAGTGGAAAACGGACGATTTTTGATGAAATTGTGACCGCGCGCCTTAGGGATTTTTCAAAAAAATCTTTTCTACAGGTGAAGTAGTCGAGGGTTGATTTCTTCGCCTATGACCAAAAGACTTCCATTTCCACATCAAAACCTTTCAGGGAAGAGTTTGTAGTAGTTTGGCACCATTTTTGAGCAAAGTGGAAAACGGCCGATTTTTGATGAAATTGTGACCGAGCGCCTTAGGGATTTTTCAAAAAAATCTTTTTCTACAGATGAAGTAGTCGAGGTCTGATTTCTTGGACTATGATCAAAAGACTTCTGTTTACACCGCCAAACCTTTCAGGGGAGAGTTTGCAACCGTTTGGCACCATTTTGGAGCAAAGTGGAAAACGGCCGATTTTTGATGAAATTGTGACCGCGTGGCATAGGGATTTTTTCTGAATTTTTTCTCCCGCAGGTGAAGTAGTCGAGGGCTGATTTCTTGGCCTATGATCAAAAGACGTCCGTTTCCACCGCCAAACCTTTCAGGGGAGAGTTTGCAACAGTTTGGCACCATTTTTGAGCAAAGTGGAAAACGACCGATTTTTGATGAAATTGTGACCGCGCGCCTTAGGGATTTTTCAAAAAAACTTTTCTACAGGTGAAGTAGTCGAGGGCTGATTTCTTGGCCTATGACCAAAAGCCTTCCGTATTCCCGCCAAACCTTTCAGGGAAGAGTTTGTAGTAGTTTGGCACCATTTTTGAGCAAAGTGGAAAACGGCCGATTTTTGATGAAATTGTGACCGCGCGGCTTAGGGATTTTTTCAGAAATCTTTTTTTCGCAGGTGAAGTAGTCGAGGGCTGATTTCTTGGCCTATGATCAAAAGACTTCCGTGTGCACCGCCAAACCTTTCAGGGGAGAGTTTGCAACAGTTTGGCACCATTTTTGAGGAAAGTGGAAAACGGCCGATTTTTGATGAAATTGTGACCGCGCGCCTTAGGGATTCTTCAGAAAAATCATTTGCCACAGGTGAAGTAGTCGAGGGTTGATTTCTTGGCCTATGATCATAAGACTTCCGTGTCCACCGCCAAACCTTTCAAGGGAGAGTTTGCAACAGTTTGGCACCATTTTTGAGCAAAGTGGAAAACGGCCGATTTTTGATGAAATTGTGACCGCGCGCCTTAGGGATTTTTTCCAGATTTTTTTTTCCCGCAGGTGAAGTAGTCGAGGGCTGATTTCTTGGCCTATGATCAAAAGACTTCCGTTTCCACCGCCAAACCTTTCAGGGGAGAGTTTGCAACAGTTTGGCACCATTTTTGAGCAAAGTGGAAACGGCCGATTCTTGATGAAATTGTGACCGCGCGCCCTAGGTTTTTTACAAAAAAATCTTTTCTACAGGTGAAGTAGTCGAGGGCTGATTTCTTCGCCTATGACCAAAAGACTTCCATTTCCACAGCCAAACCTTTCAGGGAAGAGTTTGTAGTAGTTTGGCACCATTTTTGAGCAAAGTGGAAAACGGCCGATTTTTGATGAAATTGTGACCGAGCGCCTTAGGGATTTTTCAAAAAAATCTTTTTCTACAGATGAAGTAGTCGAGGGCTGATTTCTTGGCCTATGATCAAAAGACTTCCGTGTGCACCGCCAAACCTTTCAGGGGAGAGTTTGCAACAGTTTGGCACCATTTTTGAGCAAAGTGGAAAACGGCCGATTTTTGATGCAATTGTGCCCGCGCGCCTTAGGGATTCTTCAGAAAAATCATTTGCCGTAGGTGAAGTAGTCGAGGGTTGATTTCTTGGCCTATGATCAAAAGACTTCCGTATTGCCCGCCAAACCTTTCAGGGAGAGTTTGCAACACTTTGGCACCATTTTTGAGCAAAGTGGAAAACGGACGATTTTTGATGAAATTGTGACCGCACGCCTTAGGGATTTTTCAAAAAAATCTTTTCTACAGGTGAAGTAGTCGAGGGTTGATTTCTTCGCCTATGACCAAAAGACTTCCATTTCCACATCAAAACCTTTCAGGGAAGAGTTTGTAGTAGTTTGGCACCATTTTTGAGCAAAGTGGAAAACGGACGATTTTTGATGAAATTGTGACCGAGCGCCTTAGGGATTTTTCAAAAAAATCTTTTCCTACAGATGAAGTAGTCGAGGTCTGATTTCTTGGCCTATGATCAAAAGACTTCTGTTTACACCGCCAAACCTTTCAGGGGAGAGTTTGCAACCGTTTGGCACCATTTTTGAGCAAAGTGGAAAACGGCCGATTTTTGATGAAATTGTGACCGCGTGGCATAGGGATTTTTTCTGAATTTTTTCTCCCGCAGGTGAAGTAGTCGAGGGCTGATTTCTTGGCCTATGATCAAAAGACGTCCGTTTCCACCGCCAAACCTTTCAGGGAGAGTTTGCAACAGTTTGGCACCATTTTTGAGCAAAGTGGAAAACGGCCGATTTTTGATGAAATTGTGACCGCGCGCCTTAGGGATTTTTCAAAAAACTTTCTACAGGTGAAGTAGTCGAGGGCTGATTTCTTGGCCTATGACCAAAAGCCTTCCGTATTCCCGCCAAACCTTTCAGGGAAGAGTTTGTAGTAGTTTGGCACCATTTTTGAGCAAAGTGGAAAACGGCCGATTTTTGATGAAATTGTGACCGCGCGGCTTAGGGATTTTTTCAGAAATCTTTTTTTCGCAGGTGAAGTAGTCGAGGGCTGATTTCTTGGCCTATAATCAAAAGACTTCCGTGTGCACCGCCAAACCTTTCAGGGGAGAGTTTGCAACAGTTTGGCACCATTTTTGAGGAAAGTGGAAAACGGCCGATTTTTGATGAAATTGTGACCATGCGCCTTAGGGATTATTCAGAAAAATCATTTGCCACAGGTGAAGTAGTCGAGGGTTGATTTCTTGGCCTATGATCATAAGACTTCCGTTTCCACCGCCAAACCTTTCAGGGAGAGTTTGCAACAGTTTGGCACCATTTTGAGCAAAGTGGAAAACGGCCGATTTTTGATGAAATTGTGACCGCGCGCCTTAGGGATTTTTTCCAGATTTTTTTTTTCCGCAGGTGAAGTAGTCGAGGTCTGATTTCTTGGCCTATGATCAAAAGACTTCCGTTTGCACCGCCAAACCTTTCAGGGGAGAGTTTGCAACCGTTTGGCACCATTTTTGAGGAAAGTGGAAAACGGCCGATTTTTTGTTTAAATTTTGACCGCGCGGCTTAGGGATTTTAACAGAATTTTTTTCCGCAGGTGAAGTAGTCGAGGGCTGATTTCTTGGCGTATGATAAAAAGACTCCGTTTCCACCGCCAAACCTTTCAGGGGAGAGTTTGCAACAGTTTGGCACCATTTTTGAGCAAAGTGGAAAACGGCCGATTTTTGATGAAATTGTGACCGCGCGCCTTAGGGATTTTTCAAAAAAATCTTTTCTACAGGTGAAGTAGTCGAGGGCTGATTTCTTCGCCTATGACCAAAAGACTTCCATTTCCACAGCCAAACCTTTCAGGGAAGAGTTTGTAGTAGTTTGGCACCATTTTTGTGCAAAGTGGAAAACGGCCGATTTTGATGAAATTGTGACCGAGCGCCTTAGGGATTTTTCAAAAAAATCTTTTTCTACAGATGAAGTAGTCGAGGGCTGATTTCTTGGCCTATGATCAAAAGCCTTCCGTGTGCACCGCCAAACCTTTCAGGGGAGAGTTTGCTACAGTTTGGCACCATTTTTGAGGAAAGTGGAAAACGGCCGATTTTTGATGAAATTGTGACCGCGCGCTCTTAGGGATTCTTCAGAAAAATCATTTGCCGTAGGTGAAGTAGTCGAGGGTTGATTTCTTGGCCTATGATCAAAAGACTTCCGTATTGCCCGCCAAACCTTTCAGGGGAGAGTTTGCAACAGTTTGGCACCATTTTTGAGCAAAGTGGAAAACGGCCGATTTTGAAGAAATTGTGACCGCGGCTTAGGGATTTTTTCCAGATTTTTTTTTTTTTCCGCAGGTGAAGTAGTCGAGGTCTGATTTCTTGGCCTATGATCAAAAGACTTCCGCTTGCACCGCCAAACCTTTCAGGGGATAGTTTGCAACAGTTTGGCACCATTTTGAGCAAAGTGGAAAGCGGCCGATTTTTGATGAAATTGTGACCGCGCTCCTTAGGGATTTTCCGAAAAATCTTTTCCGCAGGTGAAGTAGTCAAGGGCTGATTTCTTGGCCTATGATCAAAAGCCTTCCGTATTCACCGCCAAACCTTACAGGAAAGAGTTTGCAATCGTTTGGCACCATTTTTGAGCAAAGTGGAAAACGGACGATTATTGATGAAAGTGTGACCGCGCGCCTTAGTGATTTTTCAGAAATATTATTTTCCACAGGTGAAGTAGTCGAGGGCTGATTTCTTGGCCTATGATCAAAAGACTTCCGTTTCCACCGCCAAACCTTTCAGGGGAGAGTTTGCAACAGTTTGGCACCATTTTTGAGGAAAGTGGAAAACGGTCGATTTTTGATGAAATTGTGACCGCGCGGCTTAGGGATTTTTTCAGAATTTTTTTTTTCGCAGGTGAAGTAGTCGAGGGCTGATTTCTTGGCCTATGATCAAAAGACTTCCGTGTGCACCGCCAAACCTTTCAGGGGAGAGTTTGCAACAGTTTGGCACCATTTTTGAGGAAAGTGGAAAACGGTCGATTTTTGATGAAATTGTGAACGCGCACCTTAGGGATGCTTCAGTAAAATCATTTGCCGCAGGTGAAGTAGTCGAGGGTTGATTTTTGGCCTAGGATCATAAGACTTCCGTTTTGACCGCCAAACCTTTCAGGGGAGAGTTTGCAACAGTTTGGCACCATTTTTGAGCAAAGTGGAAAACGGTCGATTTTTGATGAAATTGTGACCGCGCGCCTTAGGGATTTTTCCAGAATTCATTTTCCGCAGGTGAAGTAGTCGAGGTCTGATTTCTTGGCCTATGATCAAAAGACTTCGTTTGCACCGCCAAACCTTTCAGGGGAGAGTTTGCAACAGTTTGGCACCATTTTTGAGCAAAGTGGAAAACGGCCGATTTTTGATGAAATTGTGACCGCGCGGCTTAGGGATTTTTTCAGAATTTTTTCCCGCAGGTGAAGTAGTCGAGGGCTGATTTCTTCGCCTATGATCAAAAGACTTCCGTTTCCACCGCCAAACCTTTCAGGGGAGAGTTTGCAACAGTTTGGCACCATTTTTGAGCAAAGTGGAAAACGGCCGATTTTTGATGAAATTGTGACCGCGCGCCTTAGGGATTTTTCCAAAAAATATTTTCTACAGGTGAAGTAGTCGAGGGCTGATTTCTTGGCCTATGATCAAAAGACTTCCATTTCCACGCCAAAACCTTTCAGGGGAGAGTTTGCAGTAGTTTGGCACCATTTTTGAGCAAAGTGGAAAACGGTCCGATTTTCGATGAAATTGTGACCGAGCGCCTTAGGGATTTTTCAAAAAAATCTTTTTCTACAGATGAAGTAGTCGAGGTCTGATTTCTTGGCCTATGATCAAAAGACTTCTGTTTACACCGCCAAACCTTTCAGGGGAGAGTTTGCAACCGTTTGGCACCATTTTTGAGCAAAGTGGAAAACGGCCGATTTTTGATGAAATTGTGACCGCGCGGGTTAGGGTTTTTTCAGAAAAATATTTTTTCCGCAGGTGAAGTAGTCGAGGGCTGATTTCTTGGCCTATGATCAAAAGACTTCCGTTTGCACCGCCAAACCTTTCAGGGGAGAGTTTGCAACAGTTTGGCACCATTTTTGAGCAAAGTGGAAAACGGCCGATTTTTGATGAAATTGTGACCGCGCGCCTTAGGGATTCTTCAGAAAAAATGATTTTCCACAGGTGAAGTAGTCGAGGGATGATTTCTTGGCCTATGATCATAAGACTTCCGTTTCCACCGCCAAACCTTTCAAGGGAGAGTTTGCAACAGTTTGGCACCATTTTTGAGCAAAGTGGAAAACGGCCGATTTTTGATGAAATTGTGACCGCGCGCCTTAGGGATTTTTCAGAAAAATCTTTTTCCGCAGGTGAAGTAGTCGAGGTCTGATTTCTTGGCCTATGATCAAAAGACTTCCGTTTGCACCGCCAAACCTTTCAGGGGAGAGTTTGCAACCGTTTGGCACCATTTTTGAGCAAAGTGGAAAACGGCCGATTTTTGATGAAATTGTGATCGCGCGGCTTAGGGATTTTTTCAGAATTTTTTTTCCCGCAGGTGAAGTAGTCGAGGGCTGATTTCTTGGCCTATGATCAAAAGACTTCCGTTTCCACCGCCAAACCTTTCAGGGGAGAGTTTGCAACAGTTTGGCACCATTTTTGAGCAAAGTGGAAAACGGCCGATTTTGATGAAATTGTGACCGCGCGCCTTAGGGATTTTTCAAAAAAATCTTTTCTACAGGTGAAGTTGTCGAGGGCTGATTTCTTCGCCTATGACCAAAAGACTTTCATTTCCACAGCCAAACCTTTCAGGGAAGAGTTTGTAGTAGTTTGGCACCATTTTTGAGCAAAGTGGAAAACGGCCGATTTTTGATGAAATTGTGACCGAGCGCCTTAGGGATTTTTCAAAAAAATCTTTTTCTACAGATGAAGTAGTCGAGGGCTGATTTCTTGGCCTATGATCAAAAGACATCCGTGTGCACCGCCAAACCTTTCAGGGGAGAGTTTGCAACAGTTTGGCACCATTTTTGAGGAAAGTGGAAAACGGCCGATTTTTGATGAAATTGTGACCGCGCGCCTTAGGGATTCTTCAGAAAAATCATTTGCCGCAGGTGAAGTAGTCGAGGGTTGATTTCTTGGCCTATGATCAAAAGCCTTCCGTATTCCCCGCCAAACCTTTCAGGGGAGAGTTTGCAACAGTTTGGCACCATTTTTGAGCAAAGTGGAAAACGGCCGATTTTTGATGAAATTGTGACCGCGCGCCTTAGGGATTTTTTCAGAATTTTTTCTTCCGCAGGTGAAGTAGTCGAGGTCCGATTTCTTGGCCTATGATCAAAAGACTTCCGTTTGCACCGCCAAACCTTTCAGGGAGAGTTTGCAACAGTTTGGCACCATTTTTGAGCAAAGTGGAAAACGGCCGATTTTGATGAAATTGTGACCGCGCTCCTTAGGGTTTTTTCTAAATTATCTTTTTCTACAGTTTAAGTAGTCGAGGGCTGATTTCTTGGCCTATGATCAAAAGCCTTCCGTATTCACCGCCAAACCTTTCAGGGAAGAGTTTGCAACCGTTTGGCACCATTTTTGAGCAAAGTGGAAAACGGACGATTTTTGATGAAAGTGTGACCGCGCGCCTTAGTGATTTTTCAAAAAAATCTTTTTCTACAGATGAAGTAGTCGAGGTCTGATTTCTTGGCCTATGACCAAAAGACTTCCATTTCCACATCAAAACCTTTCAGGGAAGAGTTTGTAGTAGTTTGGCACCATTTTTGAGCAAAGTGGAATACGACCGATTTTTGATGAAATTGTGACCGAGCGCCTTAGGGATTTTTCAAAAAAATCTTTTTCTACAGATGAAGTAGTCGAGGTCTGATTTCTTGGCCTATGATCAAAAGACTTCTGTTTACACCGCCAAACCTTTCAGGGGAGAGTTTGCAACCGTTTGGCACCATTTTTGAGCAAAGTGGAAAACGGCCGATTTTTGATGAAATTGTGACCGCGTGGCATAGGGATTTTTTCTGAATTTTTTCTCCCACAGGTGAAGTAGTCGAGGGCTGATTTCTTGGCCTATGATCAAAAGACGTGCGTTTCAAACTACAAAACTTAGTGGGGAGAGTTTGCAAGAGTTTTGAACCATTTTTGAGCAAAGTGGAAAACGGCCGATTTTTGATGAAATTGTGACCGCGCGCCTTAGGGATTTTTTCACAAAAAAGCTTTTCTACAGGTGAAGTAGTCGAGGGCTGATTTCTTGGCCTATGACCAAAAGCCTTCCGTATCCCCGCCAAACCTTTCAGGGAAGAGTTTGTAGTAGTTTGGCACCATTTTTGAGCAAAGTGGAAAACGGCCGATTTTTGATGAAATTGTGACCGCGCGGCTGCGTTATTTGTTTAGAATATTTTTGCTGAGGTGAAGTAGTCGAGGGCTGATTTCTTGGCCTATGATCAAAAGACTTCCGTGTGCACCGCCAAACCTTTCAGGGGAGAGTTTGCAACAGTTTGGCACCATTTTTGTGGAAAGTGGAAAACGGCCGATTTTCGATGAAATTGTGACCGCGCGGCTTAGGGATTTTTTCAGAAATTTTTTTCTCGCAGGAGAAGTAGTCGAGGTCTGATTTCGTGGCCTCTGATCAAAAGACTTCCGTGTGCCCCGCCACACCTTTCCGGGGAGTTTGCAACCGTTTGGCACCAATTTTGAGCAAAGTGGAAATCGGCCGATTTTGATGAAATTGTGACCGCGCGGCTTAGGGATTTTTCAGAATTTTTTTCCCGCAGGTGAAGTAGTCGAGGGCTGATTTCTTGGCCTATGATCAAAAGACTTCCGTTTCCACCGCCAAACCTTTCAGGGAGAGTTTGCAACAGTTTGGCACCATTTTTGAGCAAAGTGGAAAACGGCCGATTTTGATGAAATTGTGACCGCGCGCCTTAGGGATTCTTCAGAAAAATCATTTGTCGCAGGTGAAGTAGTCGAGGGTTGATTTCTTGGCCTATGATCAAAAGACTTCCGTATTGCCCGCCAAACCTTTCAGGGAGAGTTTGCAACAGTTTGGCACCATTTTTGAGCAAAGTGGAAAACGGCCGATTTTTGAAGAAATTGTGACCGCGCGCTTAGGGATTTTTCCATATTTTTTTTTCGCAGGTGAAGGAGTCGAGGTCTGATTTCTTGGCCTATGATCAAAAGACTTCCGTTTGCACCGCCAAACCTTTCAGGGGAGAGTTTGCAACAGTTTGGCACCATTTTTGAGCAAAGTGGAAAACGGCCGATTTTTGATGAAATTGTGACCGCGCTCCTTAGGGATTTTTCCGAAAAATCTTTTTCCGCAGGTGAAGTAATCGAGGGCTGATTTCTTGGCCTATGATCAAAAGCCTTCCGTATTCACCGCCAAACCTTACAGGAAAGAGTTTGCAACCGTTTGGCACCATTTTTGAGCAAAGTGGAAAACGGACGATTTTTGATGAAAGTGTGACCGCGCGCCTTAGTGATTTTTCAGAAATATTATTTTCCACAGGTGAAGTAGTCGAGGGCTGATTTCTTGGCCTATGATCAAAAGACTTCCGTTTCCACCGCCAAACCTTTCAGGGGAGAGTTTGCAACAGTTTGGCACCATTTTTGAGCAAAGTGGAAAACGGTCGATTTTTGATGAAATTGTGACCGCGCGGCTTAGGGATTTTTTCAGAATTTTTTTTTTCACAGGTGAAGTAGTCGAGGGCTGATTTCTTGGCCTATGATCAAAAGACTTCCGTTTGCACCGCCAAACCTTTCAGGGGAGAGTTTGCAACAGTTTGGCACCATTTTTGAGGAAAGCGGAAAACGGTCGATTCTTGATGAAATTGTGACCGCGCGCCTTAGGGATTCTTCAGAAAAATCATTTGCCGCAGGTGAAGTAGTCGAGGGTTGATTTCTTGGCCTATGATCATAAGACTTCCGTATTGCCCGCCAAACCTTTCAGGGGAGAGTTTGCAACAGTTTGGCACCATTTTTCTTCCTTCCGGTATGATGGCGGACAGCACTCTACTAATGTGAGCCCATTGATTTTATCTTTTTATTTTCTCTTACTCCTTTTAAAGACTATTTTAATGAATATTGAGCTCAGATAATTTTAAGCACCTCACCCCATTCCATCCCACGCTCCGCTTTCCTGACTCTTCTTGGAGCTTTAAAGCCGCATTGACTATCTTATCACACTGCGAAGAGCTTACAGGAAGATTCATGGGCTGTTCCCACCACAAGTCTGGAGGCACAGACGGAGCATAACTTAGTGTTATGCCAATAACCTTTGGCACACTCCTCCTCCTTGAATAGGATACTTTCAAGGAAAATACTCCTCGACTCTTTGAAAAATTTAGGGAAGATAAAAGAGCGAGGCAAAGGGAGAGATGACTCAGCAATTAGACAGCCCTGCTGATGCGAGGAGGGGGGTTGGCAAACGCTGCAGAGAATCGGAGGACTCAGAGGAAATGGCATGTTTGCCCCTTACCAAGCAAACCAAAATCAGCGAATTCTTCCATGGAAAAACAAAGGACACTTTTAATATTCCGACCTCGAACAGTTTCTCGCCATTAGCAGAGATAATAGATAAGGAAATTACACCGAAGGAACCACCCACTAAACAACCCATTAACTCCTTAAACAACTCCACCACGAGACCAAAAGGCCCCAAAAAGCTCCAACTATGCCCATTCAGGCGGAAGACTGCATCGGAGAACAAGCAAACTATCTCTCTGAATTATTGCTTGAACACTCTACCACGTTAGACCTAGTGGCTAAAACCGTGGACTGTATCTTTAAATATATAAGAGACATCAAAGGCTCCTTAGAGAATATTACATCCTTTGTATCCCCAAAAGTTAATGTCAGCCCTGTAGACGTTTCACCGGAGGATAGGGCTGAACCAACGCCCAGAGTACCTGCCCTATTACGTTTAACCCCGCAGACTGGCTGCAAATCTGAAAACGAACAATCTATGGAAGATTCACACACCATATCTTCCTATAATCTTTCGTTACAAGCCACTAGACTTTGTTTAATTATCCTTCCCTTCAAAGGTCAGGTTGTTAACTGGTCGTCTACACATGTCGCAAGAAGGCATTTGGCTGAGCTTCTGGGCGTAGATCCTCTTTCCATCGATCTGAAATCCGCTGTCCACATTTACAGCAAGCCACACATGCAGAGGATACTGCTCACCTTTGATTCCAAAAAGCTTCCAACTTATATGATGTCCTTACGAAGCTACCTGACTAACTATAGAATTTTTATCACAAGAGTTTTTATCAACACTAAGATTTGCCCTCTTATTCCCTACTCTCCAGTTAAAAGGAAAGCAATTAAAAATGAGGGCATTCCATCTACTACGAGCTCTACCTCTCCACCCTCAGACTTAATTAGTTGGACAGAGACCCCCATGCCCCTCCTATCAAAGGCTACTCATCTTGAGAATTCGATGGAGCAGGAATTACTTGTCTCCTTCTCCCATCTGCCAAAAGCCGAACAAACAGAGATAACGGACAGACTAGATGAGTTATTACTCTATCTCCGCAACTTTGAAGATCTAGCGCCCATAAAAGAGGCAAATATTCCACCTAACTTGGAGCGAAAAATGGGTCATGAATCTCCTCAGGTCACGGCAGAACACACACCTCTACTCTGCCCATCTGAAATCCACGCCGAAATCTCTGTGGCGCACCTAATCACATTACCGGAGACTCAACAATCAAATGGTTGCATCTTCCACGACCCCGTGAAAACCCTAGATGCTATTGAAGAGACAAAATGACTCTCACCCCTACTACTATCCTGGAACGTTGCTGGATGGCAATCGAAAACAAGGGACAAAGACGTTTTAACCTACGTATCACAGTTCAAGATCATCCTGCTCCAAGAAACCTGGATGCAAAATCCTTTCGAACTACA
Source organism: Podarcis lilfordi (assembly GCA_947686815.1). Taxonomy (NCBI): domain Eukaryota; kingdom Metazoa; phylum Chordata; class Lepidosauria; order Squamata; family Lacertidae; genus Podarcis; species Podarcis lilfordi. Next base: position 70,872,017 of record OX395132.1, read on the forward strand.
CAATTACTTTGCTTTCCATTCCCCTGCCTCAATCGGCCCAAAAGGCGGAAGACCGGCGGGAGGTTTGAGCACCTTCGTATCGACAGATCTAGGAGCCTCCCCTATCCAATTGAAAATCGATAAAAAATGGATTTTGGCCGTTAAAATATTCTCCACCCATTTTAAGATCATATGCATCAATGTTTATATTCACCCACTTATGAAACAAACTGATCTTAAAAACATCTGGAACGAACTGGAAGACTGCATTCTCCTTGTCTCAAATAAGTTTCCTCTGCCTCCTTAATTATTGGTGGGGATTTTAATGCAAGGCTAGGCCACTCAGACGAACAGTTAATCAAGGAAAGTGGAATGGGTCCCCTAAATGCTAATGATGAATATTGGCCCCTATTCAGGCGTCACTCACTTGACCCAGTCACCAATTTTGCTGGTACATGTCTTTTTTAATGGCACTTAGATTAAACCTTGTTATTTTAAACGGCCTCTCCTCGGGGACTGCCCTGGCCAATTTACTTACTGGTCAGGCCTAAGGCATTCTGTTATTGACTACATCCTTGTCTCCCAAGAACTTTTCGATGAATATATTGAATTTACTGTAGATATAAGAACCGAAAGTGACCATTTACCCCTAAATCTTAAAAGGACTGAATTTTGGGAACCCTCTAGATGTGGGCTTGCCCCGCAGACTCCTGATCCTAGCGCTTACAACAAATAGGTAGATCCAGAATTAAATGGTCCCCTTATGTTAATAACCATTTTGGTATTTGGACACAATCAATGGAAGGTCAACTCCTCTGGGCTGATCTGACTTCCAACGACACTGAAGAGACCTCCCCAATCGACCATTATAACACATTAATCCGAAAACTCCAACCGTTATTGTCAAGACCCAGAAGATCTAACCAAAATGACTCCCCTACCAACAAAAATGGTTTGACCACGAATGCACTCAGGCAAAACTTATACTCAGGGAATGCTTTAAGGTCTTCCAGCAAAATCCTAACCCTATCACTAAATTGGAGTTACAACTTAAAAAAAAGAACTACAAAGAGTTATTAAAAACCAAAAACAGAACCGCAGACTCTCTCATCTGGCAGGCCCTCATAAAAGCGTCAATAGAAAAAGACAATTCTAACTTCTGGAAAATCATCTCCAGTCAAACCAAAGCTCCTAATGAGGGCACAATAATCCCTGCAAATTCATGGGAAGAGCACTATAAAGTGCTGTTTAGGGAACATTGTCCTTCTGCGCCGCTTAACATCCCCTTAGATAATGATACACCATGGCCCCCAACATCTGAAACTGAAATCGCTTCGCTAATTCTACAAATGAAATCTGGCAAAGCCCCAGGAAGTGATTTCATTGTCGCTGAACTTTTGAAAGCGCAAATAAACTGGTGGGCCCCGGTCCTTGCAAATCTATTTTCATATATAGACAAGACAACTGAAATCCCTAAAGATTGGGGACTAGCTATAATTGTTCCCATATTTAAAAAGGGCAACCCTCTGATCCATCTAATTATAGACCAATTAGTCTCCTGAATGTGATCTGTAAACTTTATACAAAACATCTATGCCTAAAATTATGGGAATGGTTAGATCATAACAACTTGCTAGAAATTGAACAAGCAGGGTTTACATCCGGACGTTCCACCATTGATCACTGCTTAGTGTTAGATTACTTTGTCTATAAGTATGCGAAATATTGGAAAAGTCATTATATGCGGCCTTTGTGGACCTAAAGGCAGCATTTGATTCTGTATCTAGGAGCAGGCTCTGGGCCAAATTGGCCAATATGGGTATTAACAGAAGGTTATTACTTCTGATGATTAAGCTTCATGAGAACAATACCCTCCAGATAAGACTTGCACAGGACGGCAGACTCTCTAGAGAAATCCCAGTCCAAAGAGGAGTTAGACAAGGATGCCTATTAGCCCCATTCCTATTTAACATCTATGTTAACTCCCTGGTCACATGCTGCCGTGAAATTGAAACCCACCCCCCTGTGTTCTCTAATGGCAGAAAAGTACCAATTTTAATGTATGCGGATGACGCTGTTCTTCTCTCTCAAACCAAAGTGGGTCTGAAACGTGCCTTAGGAAAGTTTAGTGACCAATGTAACACTGAACTGCTAACAATTAACTTTGCCAAAACCAAAATTGTACATTTTAACCGCTCCTTCAGGAAGGATAATTGGAGCGTAAAGGGAAACGCCATTGAACAGACTAAGACCTTCCAATATTTTGGCATTACTTTCTTATAATGCCAAATTCTCAGCACACTTGACCACATCAGCTATATCAGCAGAAAGAAGTGCAAATGCTATCCTTAGATTATTCAGAAGGAAAGGAGCTGGCTTCCTCCCGATGGCCCTAACAGTCTTTCAGGCAAAATCTTTAGCCCAACTTCTATATGGCTCTCAAATTAGCCCCTCTGCCAACCTTAAGACCCTTGAAACAGTACAATCTAAATTCTTAAGATCATTATTTGCTACCCCTAAGTGTACACCTAATGCAGTCTTAAGGCAAGAGGCAGGACTGCCCAGAGTGGAATTAAAAGTCTGGGAACAAGCAATATCCCTCTGGCTGAAAATCCATTACAATCCTAAGGGTCTATTACCTTGCTTCCTGGCCGCAGTTCCCTATCCTCCTTGGCTTATGCAAATAACTAACAAGATCAAACAAATTGGCCTAAACCCTGAAAATATTTTTATTGGAACTCTGAACAAGGCAAAAGCTACTATTACTCGGAGACTTTATGATATCGAATTACAACAAGAAGGCGCCCTACTCCCAGAGACGTATAGATGTTTAAAAGCTTGGCCTAATTTTACAGCTGCCCCTTACTTAACCAACATCACTAGTGAAGCCTATAGATGGGCTTTCTAGAGCCCGCTTTGAGACAATGCCCTCAGCAGTGCTGTACGGCAAATTCACGCGGGTTCCAATGCATGCGCGTCTCTGCCCTTTGTATGTCTAATAAGGTAGAATCTGTCACACACATTCTTCTATCTTGCGAATTCTATAGTGAAGAACGAGCTCAACTTATTTTACCGCTTTTATCAAAATTTATACCCCTTCAATATTATTTGGAATCCTCCCTGAAATTCTTCGAAAATACCTCCTGGAAGATTCCTCAAGCTCAGTATCATATGAGGTGGCTAAATTTTGCACTTTAGTAATTAAGAAACGTAAATCTCTTCTGTCGAATGGCACACTGCGAAGTTCCCTTGTGTAACCTTTTTTCTTTTCTGAAGTTGTTGCTGATTTCTTGTTGTCTGATCTTGGGATGTTTAGTGTCACTGGCTTTGGCCGCAATAAACTTGAACTTGAACTTGAACTTTGGCACCATTTTTGAGCAAAGTGGAAAACGGCTGATTTTTGATGAAATTGTGACCGTGCGCCTTAGGGATTTTTTCCAGATTTTTTTTTTCCGCAGGTGAAGTAGTCGAGGTCTGATTTCTTGGCCTATGATCAAAAGACTTCCGTTTGCACCGCCAAACCTTTCAGGGGAGAGTTTGCAACCGTTTGGCACCATTTTTGAGCAAAGTGGAAAACGGCCGATTTTTGATGAAATTGTGACCGCGCGTCTTAGGGATTTTTTCAGAATTTTTTTTCCCGCAGGTGAAGTAGTTTAGGGCTGATTTCTTGGCCTATGATCAAAAGACTTCCGTTTGCACCGCCAAACCTTTCAGGGGAGAGTTTGCAACAGTTTGGCACCATTTTTGAGCAAAGTGGAAAACGGCCGATTTTTGATGAAATTGTGACCGCGCGCCTTAGGGATTTTTCAAAAAAATCTTTTCTACAGGTGAAGTAGTCGAGGGCTGATTTCTTGGCCTATGATCAAAAGACTTCCGTTTCCACCCCCAAAACTTTCAGGGAAGAGTTTGCAACAGTTTGGCACCATTTTTGAGCAAAGTGGAAAACGGCCGATTTTTGATGAAATTGTGACCGCGCGGCTTAGGGATTTTTCCAGAATTTTTTTTCCCGCAGGTGAAGTAATCGAGGGCTGATTTCTTCGCCTATGATCAAAAGACTTCCGTGTGCACCGCCAAACCTTTCAGGGGAGAGTTTGCAACAGTTTGGCACCATTTTTGAGCAAAGTGGAAAACGGCCGATTTTTGATGAAATTGTGACCGCGCGCCTTAGGGATTCTTCAGAAAAATCATTTGCCGCAGGTGAAGTAGTCGAGGGTTGATTTCTTGGCCTATGATCATAAGACTTCCGTATTGCCCGCCAAACCTTTCAGGGGAGAGTTTGCAACAGTTTGGCACCATTTTTGAGCAAAGTGGAAAACGGCCGATTTTTGATGAAATTGTGACCGCGCGCCTTAGGGATTTTTCAGAATTTTTTTTTTCCGCAGGTGAAGTAGTCGAGGGCTGATTTCTTGGCCTATGATCAAAAGCCTTCCGTATTCCCCGCCAAACCTTTCAGGGGAGAGTTTGTAGTAGTTTGGCAACTTTTTTGAGCAAAGTGGAAAACGGCCGATTTTTGATGAAATTGTGACCGAGCGCCTTAGGGATTATTCATAAAATCTTTTTCTTCAGCTGAAGTAGTCGAGGTCTGATTTCTTGGCCTATGATCAAAAGACTTCCGTTTGCACCGCCAAACCTTTCAGGGGAGAGTTTGCAATCGTTTGGCACCATTTTTGAGCAAAGTGGAAAATGGCCGATTTTTTATGAAATTGTGACCGCGCCGCTTAGGTATTTTTTCAGAATTTTTTTCCCCGCAGGTGAAGTAATCGAGGGCTGATTTCTTCGCCTATGATCAAAAGACTTCCGTTTCCACTGCCAAACCTTTCAGGGGAGAGTTTGCAACAGTTTGGCACCATTTTTGAGCAAAGTGGAAAACGTGCGATTTTTGATGAAATTGTGACCGCGCGGCTTAGGTATTTTTTCAGAATTTTTTTTCCCGCAGGTGAAGTAATCGAGGGCTGATTTCTTTGCCTATGATCAAAAGACTTCCGTTTCCACCCCCAAAACTTTCAGGGGAGAGTTTGCAACAGTTTGGCACCATTTTTGAGGAAAGTGGAAAACGGCCGATTTTTGATGAAATTGTGACCGCGCGCCTTAGGGATTTTTTCAGAATTTTTTTTCCCGCAGGTGAAGTAATCGAGGGCTGATTTCTTCGCCTATGATCAAAAGACTTCCGTTTCCACGGCCAAACCTTTCAGGGGAGAGTTTCCATCAGTTTGGCACCATTTTTGAGCAAAGTGGAAAATGGCCGATTTTTGATGAAATTGTGACCGCGCGCCTTAGGGATTTTTCAGAAAAACTTTTCTACACATGAAGTAGTCGAGGTCTGATTTCTTGGCCTATGATCAAAAGACTTCCGTTTGCACCGCCAAACCTTTCAGGGGAGAGTTTGCAACCGTTTGGCACCATTTTTGAGCAAAGTGGAAAACGGACGATTTTTGATGAAATTGTGACCGCGCGGCTTAGGGATTTTTCAGAAAAATCTTTTTCCGCAGGTGAAGTAGTCGAGGGCTGATTTCTTGGCCTATGATCAAACGCCTTACGTATTCACCGCCAAACCTTTCAGGGGAGAGTTTGCAACAGTTTGGCACCTTTTTTGAGCAAAGTGTAAAACGGCCGATTTTTGATGAAATTGTGACCGCGCGGCTTAGGGATTTTTTCTGAATTTTTTTCCCCGCAGGTGAAGTAGTCGAAGGCTTATTTCTTGGCCTATGATCAAAAGACTTCCGTTTCCACTGCCAAACCTTTCAGTGGAGAGTTTGCAACAGTTTTGCACCATTTTTGAGCAAAGTGGAAAACGGCCGATTTTTGATGAAATTGTGACCGCGCGCCTTAGGGATTTTTCAAAAAAATCTTTTTCTGCAGCTGAAGTAGTCGAGGGCTGATTTCTTGGCGTATAATCAAAAGCCTTCCGTATTCCCCGCCAAACCTTTCAGGGAAGAGTTTGCAACAGTTTGGCACCATTTTTGAGCAAAGTGCAAAACGGCCGATTTTTGATGAAAGTGTGACCACGCGGCTTAGTGATTTTTCAGAAAAATCTTTTTCCGCAGGTGAAGTAGTCGAGGGCTGATTTCCTGGCCTATGATCAAAAGCCTTCCGTATTCCCCGCCAAACCTTTCAGGGAAGAGTTTGCAACAGTTTGGCACCATTTTTGAGCAAAGTGGAAAACGGCCGATTTTTGATGAAATTGTGACCGCGCGGCTTAGGGATATTTCATATATTTTTCCGCAGGTGAAGTAGTCGAGGGCTGATTTATTGGCCTATGATAAAAAGACTTCCGTTTCCACCGCCAAACCTTTCAGGGGAGAGTTTGCAACAGTTTGGAACCATTTTTGAGCAAAGTGGAAAACGGACGATTTTTGATGAAAGTGTGACCGCGCGCCTTAGGGATTTTTCAAAAAAATCTTTTTCTACAGATGAGGTAGTCGAGGGCTGATTTCTTGGCCTATGATCAAAAGGCTTCCGTATTCCCCGCCAAACCTTTCAGGGAAGAGTTTTCAATGGTTTGGCACCATTTTTGAGCAAAGTGGAAAACGGCCGATTTTTGATGAAATTCTGATCGCGCGCCTTAGGGATTCATCAGAAATATCATTTTCCACAGGTGAAGTAATCGAGGGCTGATTCCTTGGCCTATGATCAAAAGGCTTCCGTATTCACAGCCAAACCTTTCAGGGAAGAGTTTGCAACCCTTTGGCACCATTTTTCAGCAAAGTGGAAAACGGACGATTTTTGATGAAATTGTGACCGCTCGGCTTAGGGATTTTTTCAGAATTTTTTTTTTCGCAGGTGAAGGAGTCGAGGGCTGATTTCTTCGCCTATGATCAAAAGACTTCCGTTTCCACCGCCAAACCTTTCAGGGGAGAGTTTGCAACAGTTTGGCACCATTTTTGAGCAAAGTGGAAAACGGCCGATTTTTGATGAAATTGTGACCGCGCGCCTTAGTGATTTTTCAGAAAAATCATTTTCTGCAGGTGAAGTAATCGAGGGCTGATTTCTTGGCCTATGATCAAAAGACTTCCGTTTCCACCGCCAAACCTTTCAGGGGAGAGTTTGCAACAGTTTGGCACCATTTTTGAGCAAAGTGGAAAACGGCCGATTTTTGATGAAATTGTGACCACGCGGCTTAGGGATTTTTTCAGAATTTTTTTTTCCACAGGTGAAGTAGTCGAAGGCTGATTTCTTGGCCTATGATCAAAAGACTTCCGTATTCCCCGCCAAACCTTTCAGGGAAGAATTTGCAACAGTTTGGCACCATTTTTGAGCAAAGTGGAAAACGGCCGATTTTTGATGAAATTGTGACCGCGCGCTTTAGGTATTTTTTCAGATTTTTTTTTTCGCAGGTGAAGTAGTCGAGGGCTGTTTTCTTGGCTTATGATCAAAAGACTTCCGTTTCCACTGCCAAACCTTTCAGGGGAGAGTTTGCAACTGTTTGGCACCATTTTTGAGCAAAGTGGAAAACGGCCGATTTTTGATGAAATTGTGACCGCAGCGCTTTAGGGATTTTTCAAAAAATCTTTTCTACAGGTGAAGTAGTCGAGGGCTGATTTCTTGGCCTATGATCAAAAGCCTTCCGTATTCCCACCAAACCTTTCTAGGGAAGAGTTTGCAACAGTTTGGCACCATTTTTCAGCAAAGTGGAAAACGCCCGATTTTTGATGAAATTGTGATCGCGCGCCTTAGAGATTTTTCAGAAAAATCTTTTTCCGCAAGTGAAGATATCGAGGGCTGATTTCTTGGCCTATGATCAAAAGCCTTTCTGCCTTAACCACCAAACCTTTCAGGGAGAGTTTGCAACCGTTTGACACCATTTTTGAGAAAAGTGGAAAACGGACGATTTTTGATGAAAGTGTGACCGCGCGGCTTAGTGATTTTTAAGTAAATTATTTTTACGCAGGTGAAGTAGTCGAGGGGTGATTTCTTGGCCTATGATCAAAAGACTTCCGTTTCCACCGCCAAACCTTTCAGGGTAGAGTTTGCAACAGTTTGGCACCATTTTTGAGCAAAGTGGAAAACGGTAGTTTTTGTGATGAAATTGTGACCGCGCGCCTTAGGGATTTTTCAGAAAAATCTTTTTCCGCAGGTGAAGTAATCGAGGGCTGATTCCTTGGCCTATGATCAAAAGCCTTCCGTATTCACAGCCAAACCTTTCAGGGAAGAGTTTGCAACAGTTTGGCACCATTTTTGAGCAAAGTGGAAAACGGCCGATTTTTGATGAAATTGTGACCGCGCGCCTTAGGGATTTTTCAAAAAAATCTTTTTCTACAGGTGAAATAGTCGAGGGCTGATTTCTTGGCCTATGATCAAACGCCTTACGTATTCACAGCCAAACCTTTCAGGGGAGAGTTTGCAACAGTTTGGCACCATTTTTGAGCAAAGTGGAAAACGGCCGATTTTTGATGAAATTGTGACCGCGCGCCTTAGGGTTTTTTTTCCAGATTTTTTTTTTCTTCAGGTGAAGTAGTCGAGGTCTGATTTCTTGACCTATGATCAAAAGACTTCCGTTTGCACCGCCAAACCTTTCAGGGGAGAGTTTGCAACAGTTTGGCACCATTTTTGAGCAAAGTGGAAAACGGCCGATTTTTGATGAAATTGTGACCGCGCGCCTTAGGGATTTTTTCAGAATTTTTTTTCCCACAGGTGAAGTAGTCGAGGGCTGATTTCTTGGCCTATGATCAAAAGACTTCCGTTTCCACCGCCAAACCTTTCAGGGGAGAGTTTGCAACAGTTTGGCACCATTATTGAGCAAAGTGGAAAACGGCCGATTTTTGATGAAATTGTGACCACGTGCTTCTTAGGGATTTTTCAAAAAATCTTTTCTACAGGTGAAGTAGTCGAGGGCTGATTTCTGGCCTATGATCAAAAGCCTTCCGTATTCCCCGCCAAACCTTTCAGGGAAGAGTTTGCAACAGTTTGGCACCATTTTTGAGCAAAGTGGAAAACGGCCGATTTTTGATGAAATTGTGACCGCGCGGCTTAGGGGTATTTTCAGATTTTTTTTTCCGCAGGTGAAGTAGTCGAGGGCTGATTTATTGGCCTATGATAAAAAGACTTCCGTTTCCACCGCCAAACCTTTCAGGGGAGAGTTTGCAACAGTTTGGAACCATTTTTGAGCAAAGTGGAAAACGGACGATTTTTTATGAAAGTGTGACCGCGCGCCTTAGGGATTTTTTCAGATTTTTTTTTTCGCAGGTGAAGTAGTCGAGGGCTGTTTTCTTGGCTTATGATCAAAAGACTTCCGTTTCCACCGCCAAACCTTTCAGGGGAGAGTTTGCAACGGTTTGGCACCATTTTTGAGCAAAGTGGAAAACGGCCGATTTTTGATGAAATTGTGACCGCGCGCCTTAGGGATTTTTCAAAAAAATCTTTTTCTACTGGTGAAGTAGTCGAGGGCTGATTTCTTGGCCTATGATCAAAAGCCTTTCGTCTTAACCACCAAACCTTTCAGGGAGAGTTTGCAACCGTTTGACACCATTTTTGAGAAAAGTGGAAAACGGACGATTTATGATGAAAGTGCGACCACGCGGCTTAGTGATTTTTCAGAAAAATCTTTTTCCGCAGGTGAAGTAGTCGAGGGTTGATTTCTTGGCCTATGATCAAAAGACTTCCGTTTCCACCGCCAAACCTTTCAGGGTAGAGTTTGCAACAGTTTGGCACCATTTTTGAGCAAAGTGGAAAACGGCCGATTTTTGATGAAATTGTGACCGCGCGCCTTTAGGATTTTTCAGAAAATCTTTTTCCGCAGGTGAAGTAATCGAGGGCTGATTCCTTGGCCTATGATCAAAAGCCTTCCGTATTCACAGCCAAACCTTTCAGGGAAGAGTTTGCAACAGTTTGGCACCGTTTTTCAGCAAAGTGGAAAACGGACGATTTTTTATGAAAGTGTGCCCGCTCGCCTTAGTGATTTTTCAGAAAAATCTTTTTCCGCAGGTGAAGTAGTCGAGGGTTGATTTCTTGGCCTATGATCAAAAGACTTCCGTTTGCACCGCCAAACCTTTCAGGGGAGAGTTTGCAACAGTTTGGCACCATTTTTGAGCAAAGTGGAAAACAGCCGATTTTTGATGAAATTGTGACCGCGCGGCTTAGGGATTTTTTCAGAATTTTTTTTTTCGCAGGTGAAGGAGTCGAGGGCTGATTTCTTGGCCTATGATCAAAAGACTCCGTTTCCACCGCCAAACCTTTCAGGGGAGAGTTTGCAACAGTTTGGCACCATTTTTGAGCAAAGTGGAAAACGGCCGATTTTTCATGAAATTGTGACCGCGCGCCTTAGGGATTTTTCAAAAAAATCTTTTTCTACAGATGAGGTAGTCGAGGGCTGATTTCTTGGCCTATGATCAAAAGGCTTCCGTATTCCCCGCCAAACCTTTCAGGGAAGAGTTTTCAATGGTTTGGCACCATTTTTGAGCAAAGTGGAAAACGGCCGATTTTTGATGAAATTCTGATCGCGCGCCTTAGGGATTTATCAGAAATATCATTTTCCACAGGTGAAGTAATCGAGGGCTGATTCCTTGGCCTATGATCAAAAGGCTTCCGTATTCACAGCCAAACCTTTCAGGGAAGAGTTTGCAACCCTTTGGCACCATTTTTCAGCAAAGTGGAAAACGGACGATTTTTGATGAAATTGTGACCGCTCGGCTTAGGGATTTTTTCAGAATTTTTTTTTTTCGCAGGTTAAGGAGTCGAGGGCTGATTTCTTCGCCTATGAACAAAAGACTTCCGTTTCCACCGCCAAACCTTTCAGGGTAGAGTTTGCAACTGTTTGGCACCATTTTTGAGCAAAGTGGAAAACGGCCGATTTTTGATGAAATTGTGACCGCGCGCCTTAGTGATTTTTCAGAAAAATCATTTTCTGCAGGTGAAGTAATCGAGGGCTGATTTCTTGGCCTATGATCAAAAGACTTCCGTTTCCACCGCCAAACCTTTCAGGGTAGAGTTTGCAACCGTTTGGCACCATTTTTGAGCAAAGTGGAAAACGGCCGATTTTTGATGAAATTGTGACCACGCGGCTTAGGGATTTTTTCAGAATTTTTTTTTCCACAGGTGAAGTAGTCGAAGGCTGATTTCTTGGCCTATGATCAAAAGACTTCCGTATTCCCCGCCAAACCTTTCAGGGAAGAATTTGCAACAGTTTGGCACCATTTTTGAGCAAAGTGGAAAACGGCCGATTTTTGATAAAATTGTGACCGCGCGCCTTAGGGATTTTTTCAGATTTTTTTTTTCGCAGGTGAAGTAGTCGAGGGCTGTTTTCTTGGCTTATGATCAAAAGACTCCGTTTCCACCGCCAAACCTTTCAGGGGAGAGTTTGCAACGGTTTGGCACCATTTTTGAGCAAAGTGGAAAACGGCCGATTTTTGATGAAATTGTGACCGCGCTGCCTTAGGGATTTTTCAAAAAATCTTTTTCTACAGGTGAAGTAGTCGAGGGCTGATTTCTTGGCCTATGATCAAAAGCCGTCCGTAGTCCCACCAAACCTTTCAGGGAAGAGTTTGCAACAGTTTGGCACCATTTTTCAGCAAAGTGGAAAACGCCCGATTTTTGATGAAATTGTGATCGCGCGCCTTAGAGATTTTTCAGAAAAATCTTTTCCGCAAGTGAAGATATCGAGGGCTGATTTCTTGGCCTATGATCAAAAGCCTTCTGCCTTAACCACCAAACCTTTCAGGGAGTGTTTGCAACCGTTTGACACCATTTTTGAGCAAAGTGGAAAACGGACGATTTATGATGAAAGTGTGACCACGCGGCTTAGTGATTTTTCAGAAAAATCTTTTTCCGCAGGTGAAGTAGTCGAGGGTTGATTTCTTGGCCTATGATCAAAAGACTTCCGTTTCCACCGCCAAACCTTTCAGGGGAGAGTTTGCAACAGTTTGGCACCATTTTTGAGCAAAGTGGAAAACGGCCGATTTTTGATGAAATTGTGACCAGCGCGCTTTAGGGATTTTTCAGAAAAATCTTTTTCCGCAGGTGAAGTAATCGAGGGCTGATTCCTTGGCCTATGATCAAAAGCCTTCCGTATTCACAGCCAAACCTTTCAGAGAAGAGTTTGCAACAGTTTGGCACCGTTTTTCAGCAAAGTGGAAAACGGACGATTTTTGATGAAAGTGTGACCGCGCGGCTTAGTGATTTTTAATTAATATATTTTGCCGCAGGTGAAGTAGTCGAGGGGTGATTTCATTGCCTATTATCAAAAGACTCCGTTTGCACCGCCAAACCTTTCAGGGGAGAGTTTGCAACAGTTTGGAACCATTTTTGAGCAAAGTGGAAAACAGCCGATTTTTGATGAAATTGTGACCGCGCGGCTTAGGGATTTTTTCAGAATTTTTTTTTCGCAGGTGAAGGAGTCGAGGGCTGATTTCTTGGCCTATGATCAAAAGACTTCCGTTTCCACCGCCAAACCTTTCAGGGGAGAGTTTGCAACAGTTTGGCACCATTTTTGAGCAAAGTGGAAAACGGCCGATTTTTAATGAAATTGTGACCGCGCGCCTTCGGGTTTTTTCAAAAAATATTTTTCAACAGGTGAAGTACTCGAGGGCTGATATCTTGGCATATGATCAAAGCCTTCCGTATTCCCGCCCAACCTTTCAGGGAAGAGTTTGCAACAGTTTGGCACCATTTTTGAGCAAAGTGGAAAACGGCCGATTTTTGATGAAATTGTGACCCCGCGCCTTAGGGATTTTTCAGAAAAATCTTTTTCCGCAGGTGAAGTTATCGAGGGCTGATTTCTTGGCCTATGATCAAAAGCCTTCCGTATTCACCACCAAACCTTTCTGTGATGTGTTTGATACCTTTTGGCACCATTTTTGATCAAAGTGGAAAACGGACTTTTTTTGATTAATGTGTGACCGCGCGGCTTACTGATGTTTCAGAAAATCTTTTTCCGCAGGTGAAGTAGTCGAGGGTTGATTTCTTGGCCTATGATCAAAAGACTTCCGATTCCACCGCCAAACCTTTCAGGGAGAGTTTGCAACCATTTGGCACCATTTTGAGCAAAGTGGAAAACGGCCGATTTTTGATGAAATTGTGACCGCGCGGCTTAGGGATTTTTTCAGAATTTTTTTTTCGCAGGTGAAGGAGTCGAGGGCTGATTTCTTCGCCTATGATCAAAAGACTTCGGTTTCCACCGCCAAACCTTTCAGGGGAGAGTTTGCAACAGTTTGGCACCATTTTTGAGCAAAGTGGAAAACGGCCGATTTTTGGTGAAATTGTGACCGCGCGCCTTAGGGATTTTTTCAGAATTTTTTTTTCGACAGGTGAAGTAGTCGAGGGCTGATTTATTGGCCTATGATAAAAAGACTTCCGTTTCCACCGCCAAACCTTTCAGGGGAGAGTTTGCAACAGTTTGGCACCATTTTTGAGCAAAGTGGAAAACGGCCGATTTTTGATGAAATTGTGACCCCGCGGCTTAGGGGTATTTTCAGATTTTTTTTTCCGCAGGTGAAGTAGTCGAGGGCTGATTTATTGGCCTATGATAAAAAGACTTCCGTTTCCACCGCCAAACCTTTCAGGGGAGAGTTTGCAACAGTTTGGCACCATTTTTGAGCAAAGTGGAAAACGGCCGATTTTTGATGAAATTGTGATCGCGCGCCTTAGAGATTTTTCAGAAAAATCTTTTTCCGCAAGTGAAGTTATCGAGGGCTGATTTCTTGGCCTATGATCAAAAGCCTTTCGTCTTAACCACCAAACCTTTCAGGGAGAGTTTGCAACCGTTTGACACCATTTTTGAGCAAAGTGGAAAACGGACGATTTATGATGAAAGTGTGACCGCGCGGCTTAGTGATTTTTCAGAAAAATCTTTTTCCGCAGGTGAAGTAGTCGAGGGTTGATTTCTTGGCCTATGATCAAAAGACTTCCGTTTCACCGCCAAACCTTTCAGGGAGAGTTTGCAACTGTTTGGCACCATTTTTCAGCAAAGTGGAAAACGGACGATTTTTGATGAAATTGTGACCGCGCGCCTTCGGGTTTTTTTAAAAAATCTTTTTCAACAGGTGAAGTAGTCGAGGGCTGATTTCTTGGCCTATAATCAAAAGCCTTCCGTATTCCCCGCCAAACCTTTCAGGGAAGAGTTTGCAACAGTTTGGCACCATTTTTGAGCAAAGTGGAAAACGGCCGATTTTGATGAAATTGTGATCGCGCGACCTAGGGATTTTTCAGTAAAAATCTTTTTCCGCAGGTGGAAGTAGTCGAGGGTTGATTTCTTGGCCTATCTTCAAAAGCCTTCCGTTTCCACCGCCAAACCTTTCAAGGGAGAGTTTGCAACAGTTTGGCACCATTTTTGAGCAAAGTGGAAAACAGCCGATTTTTGATGAAATTGTGACCGCGCGGCTTAGGGATTTTTTCAGAATTTTTTTTTCGCAGGTGAAGGAGTCGAGGGCTGATTTCTTCGCCTATGATCAAAAGACTTCCGTTTTGCCAGCCAAACCTTTCAGGGGAGAGTTTGCAACAGTTTGGCACCATTTTTGAGCAAAGTGGAAAACGGCCGATTTTTGATGAAATTGTGACCGCGCGGCTTAGGGATTTTTTCAGAATTTTTTTTCGCAGGTGAAGGAGTCGAGGGCTGATTTCTGGCCTATGATCAAAAGACTTCCGTTTCCACCGCCAAACCTTTCAGGAGAGTTTGCAACAGTTTGGCACCATTTTCGACCAAAGTGGAAAACGGCCGATTTTTCATGAAATTGTGACCGCGCGCTTAGGGTTTTTTCAAAAATATTTTTCAACAGGTGAAGTAGTCGAGGGCTGATTTCTTGGCCTATGATCAAAAGCCTTCCGTATTCCCGCCAAACCTTTCAGGGAAGAGTTTGCAAACAGTTTGGCACCATTTTTGAGCAAAGTGGAAAACGGCCGATTTTTGATGAAATTGTGACCTCGCACTTTAGGGATTTTTCAGAAAAATCTTTTTCCGCAGGTGAAGTTATCGAGGGCTGATTTCTTGGCCTATGATCAAAAGCCTTCCGTATTCACCACCAAACCTTTCAGGGAAGAGTTTGCTACCGTTTGGCACCATTTTTGATCAAAGTGGAAAACGGACGATTTTTGATGAAAGTGTGACCGCGCGGCTTAGTGATGTTTCAGAAAAATATTTTTCCGCAGGTGAAGTAGTCGAGGGTTGATTTCTTGGCCTATGATCAAAAGACTTCAGTTTCCACCGCAAAACATTTCAGGGAGAGTTTGCAACCATTTGGCACCATTTTTGAGCAAAGTGGAAAACGGCCGATTTTTGATGAAATTGTGACCGCGCGGCTTAGGGATTTTTTCAGAATTTTTTTTTCGCAGGTGAAGGAGTCGAGGGCTGATTTTTCGCCTATGATCAAAAGACTTCGTTTCCACCGCCAAACCTTTCAGGGGAGAGTTTACAACATTTTGGCACCATTTTTGAGCAAAGTGGACAACGGCCGATTTTTGATGAAATTGTGACCGCGCGCCTTAGGGATTTTTTCAGAATTTTTTTTTCGACAGGTGAAGTAGTCGAGGGCTGATTTATTGGCCTATGATAAAAAGACTTCCGTTTCCACCGCCAAACCTTTCAGGGAGAGTTTGCAACAGTTTGGCACCATTTTTGAGAAAAGTGGAAAACGGCCGATTTTTGATGAAATTGTGACCCAGCGGCTTAGGGTATTTTCAGATTTTTTTCCGCAGGTGAAGTAGTCGAGGGCTGATTTATTGGCCTATGATAAAAGACTCCGTTTCCACCGCCAAACCTTTCAGGGGAGAGTTTGCAACAGTTTGGCACCATTTTTGAGCAAAGTGGAAAACGGCCGATTTTTGATGAAATTAGATCGCGCGCCTTAGAGATTTTTCAGAAAATCTTTTTCCGTAAGTGAAGTTATCGAGGGCTGATTTCTTGGCCTATGATCAAAAGCCTTCGTCTTAACCACCAAACCTTTCAGGAGAGTTTGCAACCGTTTGACACCATTTTTGAGCAAAGTGGAAAACGGACGATTTATGATGAAAGTGTGACCGCGCGGCTTAGTGGATTTTTCAGAAAAATCTTTTTCCGTAGGTGAAGTAGTCGAGGTTGATTTTTGGCCTATGATCAAAGACTCCCGTTTCCACCGCCAAACCTTTCAGGGAGAGTTTGCAACAGTTTGGCACCATTTTCAGCAAAGTGGAAAACGGCCGATTTTTGATGAAATTGTGACCTGCGCGCCTTGGTTTTTTAAAAATTTTTTTCAACAGGTGAAGTAGTCGAGGGCTGATTTCTTGGCCTATAATCAAAAGCCTTCCGTATTCCCCGCCAAACCTTTCAGGGAAGAGTTTGCAACAGTTTGGCACCATTTTTGAGCAAAGTGGAAAACGGCCGATTTTTGATGAAATTGTGATCGCGCGACCTAGGGATTTTTTCAGATTTTTTTCGTAGGTGAAGTAGTCGAGGGCTGATTTCTTGGCCTATGATCAAAAGACTCCGCTTCCACCGCCAAACCTTTCAGGGGAGACTTTGCAACAGTTTGTCACCATTTTTGAGCAAAGTGGAAAACGGCCGATTTTTGATGAAATTGTGACCGCACGCCTTAGGGATTTTTCAAAAAAATATTTTTCTACAGGTGAAGTAGTCGAGGGCTGATTTCTTGGCCTATGATCAAAAGCCTTCCGTATTCCCCACCAAACCTTTCAGGGAATAGTTTGCAACAGTTTGGCACCATTTTTGAGCAAAGTGGAAAACGGCCGATTTTTGATGAAATTGTGACCCCTTAGGGATTTTTCAGAAAAATCTGTTTCCGCAGGTGAAGTTATCGAGGGCTGATTTCTTGGCCTATGATCGAAAGCCTTCCGTATTCACCACCAAACCTTTCAGGGAAGAGTTTGCAACCGTTTGGCACCATTTTTGAGCAAAGTGGAAAACGGACGATTTTTGATGAAAGTGTGACCTTGCGGCTTAGTGATTTTTCAGAAAAATCTTTTTCCGCAGGTGAAGTAGTCGAGGGTTGATTTCTTGGCCTGTGATCAAAAGACTTCCGTTTCTATCGCCAAACCTTTCAGGGGAGAGTTTGCAACCATTTGGCACCATTTTTGAGCAAAGTGGAAAACGGCCGATTTTTGATGAAATTGTGACCGCGCGGCTTAGGGATTTTTTCAAAAAAAATTTTCCTGCAGGTGAAGGAGTCGAGGGCTGATTTCTTGGCCTATGATCAAAAGACTTCCTTTTCCACCGCCAAACCTTTCAGGGGAGAGGTTGCAACAGTTTGGCACCATTTTTGAGCAAAGTGGAAAACGGCCGATTTTTGATGAAATTGTGACCGCGCGTCTTTAGGGATTTTTCAGAAAAATCTTTTCCGCAGGTGAAGTAATCGAGGGTTGATTCCTTGGCGTATGATAAAAAGACTTCCGTTTCCACCGCCAAACCTTTCAGGGGAGAGTTTGCAACAGTTTGGCACGATTTTTGAGCAAAGTGGAAAACGGCCGATTTTTGATGAAATTCTGACCGCGCGCCTTAGGGATTTATCAGAAATATCATTTTCCACAGGTGAAGTAGTCGAGGGTTGATTTTTTGGCCTATGATCAAAAGACTTCCGTTTCCACCGCCAAAGCTTTCAGGGGTGAGGTTGCCACAGTTTGACACCATTTTTGAGCAAAGTGGAAAACGGCCGATTTTTGATGAAATTGGACTGCGCGCCTTCGGGATTTTTCAGAAAAATCTTTTTCCGCAGGTGAAGTAGTCGAGGGTCGATTTCTTGGCCTATGATCAAAAGACTTCCGTTTCCACCGCCAAACCTTTCAGGGGAGAGTTTGCAACAGTTTGGCACCATTTTTGAGTAAAGTGGAAAACGGCCGATTTTTGATGAATTTTGACCGCGCGGCTTAGGTATTTTTTCAGAATTTTTTTTTTCGCAGGTGAAGGAGTCGAGGGCTGATTTCTTGGCCTATGATCAAAAGACTTCCGTTTCCACCGCCAAACCTTTCAGGGTAGAGTTTGCAACAGTTTGGCACCATTTTTCAGCAAAGTGGAAAACGGACGATTTTTGATGAAATTGTGACCGCGCGCCTTCGGATTTTTTTAAAAAATCTTAATCAACAGGTGAAGTAGTCGAGGGCTGATTTCTTGGCCTATAATCAAAAGCCTTCCGTATTCCCCGCCAAACCTTTCAGGGAAGAGTTTGCAACAGTTTGGCACCATTTTTGAGGACTGTGGAAACGGCCGATTTTTGATGAAATTGTGACCGCGCGACTTAGGGATTTTTTCAGATTTTTTTTTCCGCAGGTGAAGTAGTCGAGGGCTGATTTCTTGGCCTATGATCAAAAGACTTCCGTTTCCACCGCCAAACCTTTCAGGGGAGACTTTGCAACAGTTTGGCACCATTTTTGAGCAAAGTGAAAAACGGCCGATTTTTGATGAAATTGTGACCGCGCGCCTTAGGGTTTTTTCAAAAAAATATTTTTCTACAGGTGAAGTAGTCGAGGGCTGATTTCTTGGCCTATGATCAAAAGCCTTCCGTATTCCCCACCAAACCTTTCAGGGAAAAGTTTTCAACAGTTTGGCACCATTTTTGAGCAAAGTGGAAAACGGCCGATTTTTGACGAAATTGTGACCCCGTGCCTTAGGGATTTTTCAAAAAAATCTATTTCCGCAGGTGAAGTTATCGAGGGCTGATTTCTTGGCCTATGATCAAAAGCCTTCCGTATTCACCACTAAACCTTTCAGGGAAGAGTTTGCAACCGTTTGGCACCATTTTTGAGCAAAGTGGACAACGGACGATTTTTGATGAACGTGTGACCTTGCGGCTTAGTGATTTTTAAGTAGAATATTTTTCCGAGGGTGAAGTAGTCGAGGGTTGATATCTTGGCCTATGATCAAAAGACTTCGTTTCCACCGCCAAACCTTTCAGGGGAGAGTTTGCAACCATTTGGCACCATTTTTGAGCAAAGTGGAAAACGGCCGATTTTTGATGAAATTGTGACCGCGCGGCTTAGGGATTTTTTCAGAATTTTTTTTCCTGCAGGTGAAGGAGTCGAGGGCTGATTTCTTGGCCTATGATGAAAAGACTTCCGTTTCCACCGCCAAGCCTTTCAGGGGAGAGTTTGCAACAGTTTGGCACCATTTTTGAGCAAAGTGGAAAACGGCCGATTTTTGATGAAATTGTGACCGCGCGGCTTAGGGATTTTTTCAAAAAATATTTTTCAACAGGTGAAGTAGTCGAGGGCTGATTTCTTGGCCTATGATCAAAAGACTTCCGTATTCCCCGCCAAACCTTTCATGGAAGAGTTTTTAACAGTTTGGCACCATTTTTGAGCAAAGTGGAAAACGGCCGATTTTTGATGAAATTGTTACCCCGCGCCTTAGGGATTTTTCAGAAAAATCTTTTTCCGCAGGTGAAGTTATCGAGGGCTGATTTCTTGGCCTATGATCAAAAGCCTTCCGTATTCACCACCAAACCTTTCAGGGAACAGTTTGCTACCGTTTGGCACCATTTTTGAGCAAAGTGGAAAACGGACGATTTTTGATGAAAGTGTGACCGCGCGGCTTAGTGATTTTTCAGAAAAATCTTTTTCCGCAGGTGAAGTAGTCGAGGGTTGATTTCTTGGCCTATGATCAAAAGACTTCCGTTTCCACCGCCAAACCTTTCATGGGGAGTTTGCAACAATTTGGCACCATTTTTGAGCAAAGTGGAAAACGGCCGATTTTTGATGAAATTGTGACCGCGCGGCTTAGGGATTTTTTCATATTTTTTTTTCCGCAGGTGAAGTAGTCGAGGGCTGATTTCTTGGCCTATGATAAAAAGACTTCCGTTTCCAACGCAAAACCTTTCAGGGGAGAGTTTGCAACAGTTTGGCACCGTTTTTGAGCAAAGTGGAAAACGGACTATTTTTGATGAAAGTGTGACCGCACGCCTTAGGGATTTTTCAGAAAAATCTTTTTCCGCAAGTGAAGTAGTCGAGGGCTGATTTCTTGGCCTATGATCAAACGCCTTCCGTATTAAACGCCAAACCTTTCAGGGGAGAGTTTGTAGCAGTTTGCAACCGTTTTTGAGCAAAGTGGAAAACGGCCGATTTTTGATGAAATTGTGACCGCGCGCCTTAGGGATTTTTCAAAAAAATCTTTTTCTACAGATGAGGTAGTCGAGGGCTGATTTCTTGGCCTATGATCAAAAGGCTTCCGTATTCGCCGCCAAACCTTTCAGGGAAGAGTTTTCAATAGTTTGGCACCATTTTTGAGCAAAGTGGAAAACGGCCGATTTTTGATGAAATTCTGACCACGCGCCTTAGGGATTTATCAGAAATATCATTTTCCACATGTGAAGTAGTCGAGGTTGATTTCTTGGCCTATAATCAAAAGACTTCGTTTCCACCACCAAAGCTTTCAGGGGTGAGCTTGCCACAGTTTGACACCATTTTTGAGCAAAGTGGAAAACGGCCAATTTTTGATGAAATTGTGACCGCGCGGCTTAGGTATTTTTTCAGAATTTTTTTTTTCGCAGGTGAAGGAGTCGAGGGCTGATTTCTTGGCCTATGATCAAACGCCTTCCGTATTAACCGCCAAACCTTTCAGGGGAGAGTTTGTAGCAGTTTGCAACCGTTTTTGAGCAAAGTGGAAAACGGCCGATTTTTGATGAAAGTGTGACCGCGCACTTTAGGGATTTTTCAAAAAATCTTTTTCTACAGATGAGGTAGTCGAGGGCTGATTTCTTGGCCTATGATCAAAAGACTTCTGTTTCCACCGCCAAACCTTTCAGGGGAGAGTTTGCAGCAGTTTGGCACCATTTTTGAGCAAAGTTTAAAACGTCCGATTTTTGATGAAATTGTGACCGCGCGCCTTAGGGATTTTTCAAAAAAATCTTTTTCTGCAGGTGAAGTAGTCGAGGGCTGATTTCTTGGCCTATGATCAAAAGCCTTCCGTATTACCCACCAAACCTTTCAGGGAAGAGTTTGCAACAGTTTGGCACCATTTTTCAGCAAAGTGGAAAACGGCCGATTTTTGATGAAATTGTGACCGTGCGCCATAGGGATTGTTCAGAAAAATCTTTTTCCGCAGGTGAAGTTATCGAGGGCTGATTTCTTGGCCTATGATCAAAAGCCTTCCGTATTAACCACCAAACCTTTCAGGGAAGAGTTTGCAACCGTTTGGCACCATTTTTGAGCAAAGTGGAAAACGGACGATTTTTGATGAAAGTGTGACCACTGCTGGTTAGTGATTTTTCAGAAAAATCTTTTCCGCAGGTGAAGTAGTTGAGGGTTGATTTCTTGGCCTATGATCAAAAGACTTCCGTTTCCACCGCCAAACCTTTCAGGGAAAAGTTTTCAACAGTTTGGCACCATTTTTGAGCAAAGTGGAAAACGGCCAATTTTTGATGAAATTGTGACCGCGCGGCTTAGGTATTTTTTCAGAATTTTTTTTTTCGCAGGTGAAGTAGTCGAGGGCTGATTTCTTCTCCTATGATCAAAAGACTTCTGTTTCCACCGCCAAACCTTTCAGGGGAGAGTTTGCAACAGTTTGGCACCATTTTTGATCAAAGTGGAAAACGGCCCATTTTTGATGAAATTGTGACCGCGCGCCTTAGGGATTTTTCAGAAAAATCTTTTTCCGCAGGTGAAGTAATCGAGGGCTGATTCCTTGGCCTATGATCAAAAGACTTCCGTATTCACAGCCAAACCTTTCAGGGAAGAGTTTGCAACCGTTTGGCACCATTTTTCAGCAAAGTGGAAAACGGACGATTTTGATGAAAGTGTGACCGCGCGGCTTAGTGATTTTTCAGAAAAATCTTTTGCGCAGGTGAAGTAGTAGAGGGTTGATTTCTTGGCCTATGATCAAAAGACTTCCGTTTCCACCGCCAAACCTTTCAGGGGAGAGTTTGCAGCAGTTTGGCACCATTTTTGAGCAAAGTGGAAAACGGCCGATTTTTGATGAAATTGTGACCGCGCGGCTTAGGTATTTTTTCAAAAAAAAATTTTCCGCAGGTGAAGTAGTCGAGGGCTGATTTCTTGGCCTATGATCAAAAGACTTCCGTTTCACCGCCAAACCTTTCAGGGGAGAGTTTGCAACAGTTTGGCACCATTTTTGAGCAAAGTGGAAAACGGCCGATTTTTGATGAAATTGTGACCGCGCGCCATAGCGATTTTTTCAGAATTTTTTTTTCGCAGGTGAAGGAGTCGAGGGCTGATTTCTTCGCCTATGATCAAAAGACTTCCGTATTCCCCGCCAAACCTTTCAGGGAAGAGTTTGCAACAGTTTGGCACCATTTTTGAGCAAAGTGGAAAACGTGCTATTTTTGATAAAATTGTGACCGCGCTCCATAGTGAAGTTGAAGAAATATCATTTTCCACAGGTGAAGAAGTGGAGGGTTGATTTCTTGGCCTATGATCAAAAGCCTTCCGTATTCCCCGCCAAACCTTTCAGGGAAGAGTTCACAACAGTTTGGCACCATTTTTGAGCAAAGTGGAAAACGGCCGATTTTTGATGAAATTGTGACCGCGCTCCTTAGCGATTTTTCAGAAAAATCTTTTTCCGCAGGTGTAGTAATCGAGGGCTGATTTCTTGGCCTATGATCAAAAGCCTTCCGTATTCACCGCCAAAACTTTCAGGGAAGAGTTTGCAACCGTTTGGCACCATTTTTGAGCAAAGTGGAAAATGGACGATTTTGATGAAAGTGTGACCGCGCGCCTTAGTGATTTTTCAGAAATATCATTTGCCACAGGTGAAGTAGACGAGGGTTGATTTCTTGGCCTATGATCAAAAGACTTCCGTTTCCACCGCCAAACCTTTCAAGGGAGAGTTTGCAACAGTTTGGCACCATTTTTGAGCAAAGTGGAAAACGGCCGATTTTTGATGAATTTGTGACCGCGCGCCTTAGAGATATTTACAGATTTTTTTTTCGCAGGTGAAGTAGTCGAGGTCTGATTTCTTGGCCTATGATCAAAAGACTTCCGTTTGCACCGCCAAACCTTTCAGGGGAGAGTTTGCAACCGTTTGGCACCATTTTTGAGCAAAGTGGAAAACGGCCGATTTTCATGAAATTGTGACCGCGCGCCTTAGGGATTTTTCAAAAAAATCTTTTTCTACAGGTGAAGTAGTCGAGGGCTGATTTCTTGGCCTATGATCAAACGCCTTACGTATTCACCGCCTAACCTTTCAGGGGAGAGTTTGCAACAGCTTGGCACCTTTTTTGAGCAAAGTGGAAAACGGCCAATTTTTGATGAAAGTGTGACCGGGCGCCTTAGTGATTTTTCAGAAAAATCATTTTCCGCAGGTGAAGTAGTCGAGGGTTGATTTCTTGGCCTATGATCAAAACACTTCCGTTTCCACCGCCAAATCTTTCAGGGGAGAGTTTGCAACAGTTTGGCACCATTTTTGAGCAAAGTGGAAAACGGCCGATTTTTGATGAAATTGTGACCGCGCGGCTTAGGGATTTTTTCAGAATTTTTTTTTTCGCAGGTGAAGGAGTCGAGGGCTGATTTCTTCGCCTATGATCAAAAGACTTCCGTTTCCACCGCCAAACCTTTGAGGGGAGAGTTTGCAACAGTTTGGCACCATTTTTGAGCAAAGTGGAAAACGGCCGATTTTTGATGAAATTGTGACCGCGCGCCTTAGGGATTTTTTCAGAATTTTTTTTTCCGCAGGTGAAGGAGTCGAGGGCTGATTTCTTCGCCTATGATCAAAAGACTTCTGTTTCCACCGCCAAACCTTTCAGGGGAGGGTTTGCAACAGTTTGGCACCATTTTTGAGCAAAGTGGAAAACGGCCGATTTTTGATGAAATAGTGACCGCGCGCCTTAGGGATTTTTAAAAAATCTTTTCAACAGGTGAAGTAGTCGAGGGCTGATTTCTTGGCCTATGATCAAAAGACTTCCGTATTCCCGCCAAACCTTTCAGGGAAGAGTTTGCAACAGTTTGGCACCAATTTTGAGCAAAGTGGAAAACGGCCGATTTTGATGAAATTGTGACCGCGCGCCTTAGCGATTTTTTCAGGTTTTTTTTTTCCGCAGGTGAAGTAGTCGAGGGCTGTTTTCTTGGCCTATGATCAAAAGACTTCCGTTTCCACCGCCAAACCTTTCATGGAATAGTTTGCAACAGTTTGGCGTCATTTTTGAGCAAAGTGGAAAACGGACGATTTTTGATGAAATTGTGACGGTCAGCCTTATGGAATATTCAAAAAAATAATTTTCTACAGGTGAAGTAGTCGAGGGCTGATTTCTTGGCCTATGATCAAAAGACTTCCGTATTCACCACCAAACCTTTCAGGGAAGAGTTTGCAACCGTTTGGCACCATTTTTGAGCAAAGTGGAAAACGGACGATTTTTGATGAAAGTGTGACCGCGTGGCTTAGTGATTTTTCAGAAAAATCTTTTTCCGCAGGTGAAGTAGTCGAGGGTTGATTTCTTGGCCTATGATCAAAAGACTTCCGTGTGCACCGCCAAACCTTTCAGGGGAGAGTTTGCAACAGTTTGGCACCATTTTTGAGCAAAGTGGAAAACGGCCGATTTTTGATGAAATTGTGACCCCGCGGCTTAGGGATTTTTCAAGAATATCTTTTTTCCGCAGGTGAAGTAATCGAGGACTGATTCCTTGGCCTATGATCAAAAGCCTTCCGTATTCACAGCCAAACCTTTCAGGAAGAGTTTGCATCCGATTGGCACCATTTCTCAGCAAAGTGGAAAACGGACGATTTTTGATGAAAGTGTGACCGCGCGCCTTAGGGATTTTTCAGAAAAATCTTTTTCCGCAGGTGAAGTAATCGAGGGCTGATTCCTTGGCCTATGATCAAAAGACTTTCGTTTCCACCGCCAAACCTTTCAGGGAAGAGTTTGCAACAGTTTGGCACCATTTTTGAGCAAAGTGGAAAACGGCCGATTTTTGATGAAATTGTGACCGCGCGGCTTAGGGATTTTTTCAGAATTTTTTTTTTCGCAGGTGAAGGAGTCGAGGGCTGATTTCTTCGACTATGATCAAAAGACTTCCGTTTCCACCGCCAAACCTTTCAGGGGAGAGTTTGCAACAGTTTGGCACCATTTTTGAGCAAAGTGGAAAACGGCCGATTTTTGATGTAATTGTGACCACGCGGCTTAGGGATTTTTTCAGAATTGTTTTTTCTGCAGGTGAAGTAGTCGAGGGCTGATTTCTTGGCCTATGATCAAAAGACTTCCGTTTCCACCGCCAAACCTTTCAGCGGAGAGTTTGCAACAGTTTGGCACCATTTTTGAGCAAAGTGGAAAACGGCCGATTTTGATGAGAATTGTGACCGCACGCCTTGGGTTTTTTCGAAAAATCTTTTTCAACAGGTGAAGTAGTCGAGGGCTGATTTCTTGGCCTATGATCAAAAGCTTTCCGTATTCCCCGCCAAACCTTTCAGGGAAGAGTTTGCAACAGTTTGGCACCATTTTTGAGCAAAGTGGAAAACGGCCGATTTTTGATGAAATTGTGACTTAGGGATTTTTTCAGGTTTTTTTTTTTCGCAGGTGAAGTTATCGAGGGCTGATTTCTTGGCCAATGATCAAAAGCCTTCCGTATTCACCACCAAACCTTTCAGGGAAGAGTTTGCAACCGTTTGGAACCATTTTTGAGCAAAGTGGAAAACGGACGATTTTTGATGAAAGTGTGACCGCGCGGCTTACTGATTTTTCTGAAAAATCTTTTTCCGCAGGTGAAGTAGTCGAGGGTTGATTTCTTGGCCTATGATCAAAAGACTTCCGTTTCCACCGCCAAACCTTTCAGGGAGAGTTTGCAACAGTTTGGCACCATTTTTGAGCAAAGTGGAAAACGGCCGATTTTTGATGAAATTGTGACCGCGCGGCACAGGTATTTTTTCAGATTTTTTTTTTCTGCAGGTGAAGTAGTCGAGGGCTGATTTCTTGGCCTATGATCAAAAGACTTCCGTTTCCACCGCCAAACCTTTCAGGGGAGAGTTTGCAACAGTTTGGCACCATTTTTGAGCAAAGTGGAAACGGCGATTTTGATGAAATTGTGACAGCGCAGCTTAGGTATTTTTTCAGAATTTTTTTTTCCCGCAGGTGAAGTAGTCGAGGGCTGAATTTTTGGCCTATGATCAAAATACTTCCGTTTCCACCGCCAAACCTTTCAGGGGAGAGTTTGCAACAGTTTGGCACCATTTTTGAGCAAAGTGGAAAACGGCCGATTTTTGATGAAATTGTGACCGCGCGCCTTCGGGTTTTTTCAAAAAATCTTTTTCAACAGGTGAAGTAGTCGAGGGCTGATTTCTTGGCCTATGATCAAAAGCCTTCCGTATTCCCCGCCAAACCTTTCAGGGAAGAGTTTGCAACAGTTTGGCACCTTTTTGAGCAAAGTGGGAAACGGCCGATATTTGATGAAATTGTGACCGCGCGCCTTAGGGATTTTTCAGAAAAATCTATTTCCGCAGGTGAAGTAATCGAGGGCTGATTCCTTGGCCTATGATCAAAAGCCTTCCGTATTCACAGCCAAACCTTTCAGGGAAGAGTTTGCAACCGTTTGACACCATTTTTCAGCAAAGTGGAAAACGGACGATTTTTGATGAAAGTGTGACCGCGCGCCTTAGGGATTTTGTCAGAATTTTTTTGTCCGCAGGTGAAGTAGTCGAGGGCTGATTTCTTGGCCTATGATCAAAAGCCTTCCGTTTCCACCGCCAAACCTTTCAGGGGAGAGTTTGCAACAGTTTGGCACCATTTTTGAGCAAAGTGGAAAATGGCCGATTTTTGATGAAATTGTGACCGCGCGCCTTAGGGTTTTTTCAAAAAATCTTTTTCTTCAGGTGAAGTAGTCGAGGGCTGATTTCTTGGCCTATGATCAAAAGACTTCCGTTTCCACCGCCAAACATTTCAGGGGAGAGTTTGCAACAGTTTGGCACCATTTTTGAGCAAAGTGGAAAACGGCCAATTTTGATGAAATTGTGACCGCGCGCACTTAGGGATTTTTCAGAAAAATCTGTTTCCGTAGGTGAAGTATTCGATGTCTGATTCCTTGCCCTATGATCAAAAGCCTTCCGTATTCAAAGCCAAACCTTTCAGGGAAGAGTTTGCAACCGTTTGGAACCATTGTTCAGCAAAGTGGAAAACGGACGATTTTTGATGAAAGTGTGACCGCGCGGCTTACTGATGTTTCAGAAAAATCTTTTTCCGCAGGTGAAGTAGTCGAGGGTGGATTTCTTGGCCTATGATCAAAAGACTTCCGTTTCCACCGCCAAACCTTTCAGGGGAGAGTTTGCAACAGTTTGGCACCATTTTTGAGCAAAGTGGAAAACGGCCGATTTTTGATGAAATTGTGACCGCGCGCCTTAGCGATTTTTCAGAAATCTTTTTTTCGCAGGTGAAGTAGTCGAGGGCTGTTTTCTTGGCCTATGATCAAAAGACTTCCGTTTCCACCGCCAAACCTTTCATGGAAGAGTTTGCAACAGTTTGGCACCATTTTTGAGCAAAGTGGAAAACGGACGATTTTGATGAAATTGTGACCGCGCGCCTTAGGGATTTTTCAGAAAAATCATTTTCCGCAGGTGAAGTAGTCGAGGGCTGATTTCTTGGCCTATGATCAAAAGACTTCCGTATTCACCACCAAACCTTTCAGGGAAGAGTTTGCAACCGTTTGGCACCATTTTTGAGCAAAGTGGAAAACGGACGATTTTTGATGAAAGTGTGACCGCGTGGCTTAGTGATTTTTCAGAAAAATCTTTTTCCGCACGTGAAGTAGTCGAGGGTGGATTTCTTGGCCTATGATCAAAAGCCTTCCGTGTACACACCCAAACCTTTCAGGGTAGAGTTTGCAACCGTTTGGCACCATTTTTGAGCAAAGTGGAAAACGGCCGATTTTTGATGAAATTGTGACCGCGCGGCACAGGTATTTTTTCAGATTTTTTTTTTCTGCAGGTGAAGTAGTCGAGGGCTGATTTCTTGGCCTATGATCAAAGACTTCCGTTTCCACCGCCAAACCTTTCAGGGGAGAGTTTGCAACAGTTTGGCACCATTTTTGAGCAAAGTGGAAAACGGCCGATTTTGATGAAATTGTGACAGCGCAGCTTAGGTATTTTTCAGAATTTTTTTCCCGCAGGTGAAGTAGTCGAGGGCTGAATTTTGGCCTATGATCAAAATACTTCCGTTTCCACCGCCAAACCTTTCAGGGAGAGTTTGCAACAGTTTGGCAGCATTTTTGAGCAAAGTGGAAAACGGCCGATTTTTGATGAAATTGTGACCGCGCGCCTTCGGGTTTTTCAAAATCTTTTCAACAGGTGAAGTAGTCGAGGGCTGATTTCTTGGCCTATGATCAAAAGCCTTCCGTATTCCCCGCCAAACCTTTCAGGGAAGAGTTTGCAACAGTTTGGCACCTTTTTGAGCAAAGTGGGAAACGGCCGATATTTGATGAAATTGTGACCGCGCGCCTTAGGGATTTTTCAGAAAAATCTATTTCCGCAGGTGAAGTAATCGAGGGCTGATTCCTTGGCCTATGATCAAAAGCCTTCCGTATTCACAGCCAAACCTTTCAGGGAAGAGTTTGCAACCGTTTGACACCATTTTTCAGCAAAGTGGAAAACGGACGATTTTTGATGAAAGTGTGACCGCGCGCCTTAGGGATTTTTTCAGAATTTTTTTTTCCGCAGGTGAAGTAGTCGAGGGCTGATTTCTTGGCCTATGATCAAAAGCCTTCCGTTTCCACCGCCAAACCTTTCAGGGAAGAATTTGCAACAGTTCGCCACCATTTTTGAGCAAAGTGGAAAACGGCCGATTTTTGATGAAATTGTGACCGCGCGCCTTAGGGTTTTTTCAAAAAATCTTTTTCTTCAGGTGAAGTAGTCGAGGGCTGATTTCTTGGCCTATGATCAAAAGACTTCCGTTTCCACCGCCAAACATTTCAGGGGAGAGTTTGCAACAGTTTGGCACCATTTTTGAGCAAAGTGGAAAACGGCCAATTTTTGATGAAATTGTGACCGCGCGCCTTAGGGATTTTTCAGAAAAATCTGTTTCCGCAGGTGAAGTAATCGAGGGCTGATTCCTTGCCCTATGATCAAAAGCCTTCCGTATTCAAAGCCAAACCTTTCAGGGAAGAGTTTGCAACCGTTTGGAACCATTGTTCAGCAAAGTGGAAAACGGACGATTTTTGATGAAAGTGTGACCGCTGCGGCTTACTGATGTTTCAGAAAAATCTTTTTCCGCAGGTGAAGTAGTCGAGGTGGATTTCTTGGCCTATGATCAAAGACTTCCGTTTCCACCGCCAAACCTTTCAGGGGAGAGTTTGCAACAGTTTGGCACCATTTTTGAGCAAAGTGGAAAACGGCCGATTTTTGATGAAATTGTGACCGCGCGCCTTAGCGATTTTTTCAGATTTTTTTTTTCCGCAGGTGAAGTAGTCGAGGGCTGTTTTCTTGGCCTATGATCAAAAGACTTCCGTTTCCACCGCCAAACCTTTCATGGAAGAGTTTGCAACAGTTTGGCACCATTTTTGAGCAAAGTGGAAAACGGACGATTTTTGATGAAATTGTGACCGCGCGCCTTAGGGATTTTTCAGAAAAATCATTTTCCGCAGGTGAAGTAGTCGAGGGCTGATTTCTTGGCCTATGATCAAAAGACTTCCGTATTCACCACCAAACCTTTCAGGGAAGAGTTTGCAACAGTTTGGCACCATTTTTGAGCAAAGTGGAAAACGGACGATTTTTGATGAAAGTGTGACCGCGTGGCTTAGTGATTTTTCAGAAAAATCTTTTTCCGCAGGTGAAGTAGTCGAGGGTTGATTTCTTGGCCTATGATCAAAAGACTTCCGTGTGCACCGCCAAACCTTTCAGGGGCGAGTTTGCAACCGTTTGGCACCATTTTTGAGCAAAGTGGAAAAGGGCCGATTTTTGATGAAATTGTGACCGCGCGGCTTAAGTATTTTTTCAGAATTTTTTTTTTCGCAGGTGAAGTAGTCGAGGGCTGATTTCTTGGCCTATGATCAAAAGACTTCCGTTTCCACTGCCAAACCTTTCAGGGGAGAGTTTGCAACAGTTTGGCACCATTTTTGAGCAAAGTGGAAAACGGCCGATTTTTGATGAAATTGTGACCGCGCGGCTTAGGGATTTTTTCAGAATTTTTTTTTTCGCAGGTGAAGTAGTCGAGGGCTGATTCCTTGCCCTATGATCAAAAGCCTTCCGTATTCACAGCCAAACCTTTCAGGGAAGAGTTTGCAACAGTTTGGCACCATTTTTCAGCAAAGTGGAAAACGGACGATTTTTGATGAAAGTGTGACCGCGCGCCTTAGGGATTTTTCAGAAAAATCTTTTTCCGCAGGTGAAGTAATCGAGGGCTGATTCCTTGGCCTATGATCAAAAGACTTCCGTTTCCACCGCCAAACCTTTCAGGGGAGAGTTTGCAACAGTTTGGCACCATTTTTGAGCAAAGTGGAAAACGGCCGATTTTTGATGAAATTGTGACCGCGCGCCTTCGGGTTTTTTCAAAAAATCTTTTTCAACAGGTGAAGTAGTCGAGGGCTGATTTCTTGGCCTATGATCAAAAGCTTTCCGTATTCCCCGCCAAACCTTTCAGGGAAGAGTTTGCAACAGTTTGGCACCATTTTTGAGCAAAGTGGAAAACGGCCGATTTTTGATGAAATTGTGACCGCGCGCCTTAGGGATTTTTTCAGATTTTTTTTTTTCGCAGGTGAAGTTATCGAGGGCTGATTTCTTGGCCAATGATCAAAAGCCTTCCGTATTCACCACCAAACCTTTCAGGGAAGAGTTTGCAACCGTTTGGCACCATTTTTGAGCAAAGTGGAAAACGGACGATTTTTGATGAAAGTGTGACCGCGCGGCTTACTGATTTTTCAGAAAAATCTTTTTCCGCAGGTGAAGTAGTCGAAGGTTGATTTCTTGGCCTATGATCAAAAGACTTCCGTTTCCACCGCCAAACCTTTCAGGGGAGAGTTTGCAACAGTTTGGCACCATTTTTGAGCAAAGTGGAAAACGGCCGATTTTGATGAAATTGTGACCGCGCGGCACAGGTATTTTTTCAGATTTTTTTTTTCTGCAGGTGAAGTAGTCGAGGGCTGATTTCTTGGCCTATGATCAAAAGACTTCCGTTTCCACCGCCAAACCTTTCAGGGGAGAGTTTGCAACAGTTTGGCACCATTTTGAGCAAAGTGGAAAACGGCCGATTTTTGATGAAATTGTGACCGCGCAGCTTAGGTATTTTTCAGAATTTTTTTTTCCGCAGGTGAAGTAGTCGAGGGCTGATTTCTTGGCCTATGATCAAAATACTTCCGTTTCCACCGCCAAACCTTTCAGGGGAGAGTTTGCAACCATTTGGCACCATTTTTGAGCAAAGTGGAAAACGGCCGATTTTTGATGAAATTGTGACCGCGCGGCTTAGGGATTTTTCAGAATTTTTTCCTGCAGGTGAAGGAGTCGAGGGCTGATTTCTTGGCCTATGATGAAAAGACTTCCGTTTCCACCGCCAAACCTTTCAGGGGAGAGTTTGCAACAGTTTGGCACCATTTTTGAGCAAAGTGGAAAACGGCCGATTTTTAATGAAATTGTGACCGCGCGGCTTAGGGATTTTTTCAGATTTTTTTTTTTCGCAGGTGAAGTTATCGAGGGCTGATTTCTTCGCCAATGACCAAAAGCCTTCCGTATTCACCACCAAAGCTTTCAGGGAAGAGTTTGCAACCGTTTGGCACCATTTTTGAGCAAAGTGGAAAACGGCCGATTTTTGATGAAATTGTGACCGCGCGCCTTCGGGTTTTTTAAAAAAAATCTTTTTCAACAGGTGAAGTAGTCGAGGGCTGATTTCTTGGCCTATGATCAAAAGGCTTCCGTATTCCCCGCCAAACCTTTCAGGGGAGAGTTTGCCACAGTTTGGCACCATTTTTGAGCAAAGTGGAAAACGGCCGATTTTGATGAAATTGTGACCGCGCGGCTTAGGGATTTTTCAGATTTTTTTTCGCAGGTGAAGTTATCGAGGGCTGATTTCTTGGCCAATGATCAAAAGCCTTCCGTATTCACCACCAAACCTTTCAGGGAAGAGTTTGCAACCGTTTGGCACCATTTTTGAGCAAAGTGGAAAACGGACGATTTTTGATGAAAGTGTGACCGCGCGGCTTACTGATTTTTCAGAAAAATCTTTTTCCGCAGGTGAAGTAATCGAGGGCTGATTCCTTGGCCTATGATCAAAAGCCTTCCGTATTGACAGCCAAACCTTTCAGGGGAGAGTTTGCAACAGTTTGGCACCATTTTTGAGCAAAGTGGAAAACGGCCGATTTTTGATGAAATTGTGACCGCGCGGCTTAGGGATTTTTCAAAAAATCTTTTTCAACAGGTGAAGTAGTCGAGGGCTGATTTCTTGGCCTATGATCAAAAGACTTCCGTATACACCGGCAAACCTTTCAGGGAAGAGTTTGCAACAGTTTGGCACCATTTTTGAGCAAAGTGGAAAACGGCCGATTTTGATGAAATTGTGACCGCGCGCCTTAGGGATTTTTTCAGATTTTTTTTCGCAGGTGAAGTTATCGAGGGCTGATTTCTTGGCCAATGATCAAAAGCCTTCCGTATTCACCACCAAACCTTTCAGGGAAGAGTTTGCAACCGTTTGGCACCATTTTTGAGCAAAGTGGAAAACGGCTGATTTTTGATGAAATTGTGACCGCGCGGCTTAGGTATTTTTCAGAAAAATCTTTTACCGCAGGTGAAGTAGTCGAGGGCTAATTTCTTGACCTATGATCAAAAGACTTCCGTTTCCACCGTCAAACCTTTCAGGGGAGAGTTTGCAACAGTTTGGCACCATTTTTGAGCAAAGTGGAAAACGGCCGATTTTTGATGAAATTGTGACAGCGCAGCTTAGGTATTTTTTCAGAATTTTTTTTTCCGCAGGTGAAGTAGTCGAGGGCTGATTTCTTGGCCTATGATCAAAATACGTCCGTTTCCACCGCCAAACCTTTCAGGGGAGAGTTTGCAACAGTTTGGCACCATTTTTGAGCAAAGTGGAAAACGGCCGATTTTTTGATGAAATTGTGACCGCGCGCCTTCGGGTTTTTTCAAAAAATCTTTTTCAACAGGTGAAGTAGTCGAGGGCTGATTTCTTGGCCTATGATCAAAAGCTTCCGTATTCCCGCCAAACCTTTCAGGGAAGAGTTTGCAACAGTTTGGCACCATTTTTGAGCAAAGTGGAAAACGGCCGATTTTGATGAAATTGTGACCGCGCGCCTTAGGGATTTTTCAGATTTTTTTTCGCAGGTGAAGTTATCGAGGGCTGATTTCTTGGCCAATGATCAAAAGCCTTCCGTATTCACCACCAAACCTTTCAGGGAAGAGTTTGCAACCGTTTGGCACCATTTTTGAGCAAAGTGGAAAACGGACGATTTTTGATGAAAGTGTGACCGCGCGGCTTACTGATTTTTCAGAAAAATCTTTTTCCGCAGGTGAAGTAGTCGAGGGTTGATTTCTTGGCCTATGATCAAAGACTTCCGTTTCCACCGCCAAACCTTTCAGGGAGAGTTTGCAACAGTTTGGCACCATTTTTGAGCAAAGTGGAAACGGCCGATTTTGATGAAATTGTGACCGCGCGGCACAGGTATTTTTCAGATTTTTTTTCTGCAGGTGAAGTAGTCGAGGGCTGATTTCTTGGCCTATGATCAAAAGACTTCCGTTTCCACCGCCAAACCTTTCAGGGAGAGTTTGCAACAGTTTGGCACCATTTTTGAGCAAAGTGGAAACGGCCGATTTTTGATGAAATTGTGACAGCGCGGCTTAGGTATTTTTTCAGAATTTTTTTTTTCGCAGGTGAAGTAGTCGAGGGTTGATTTCTTGGCCTATGATCAAAAGACTTCCGTTTCCACCGCCAAACCTTTCAGGGGAGAGTTTGCAACAGTTTGGTACCATTTTTGAGCAAAGTGGAAAACGGCCGATTTTTGATGAAATTGTGACCGCGCGCCTTAGGGATTTTTCAGAAAAATCTGTTTCCGCAGGTGAAGTAATCGAGGGCTGATTCCTTGCCCTATGATCAAAAGCCTTCCGTATTCACAGCCAAACCTTTCAGGGAAGAGTTTGCAACCGTTTGGCACCATTTTTCAGCAAAGTGGAAAACGGACGATTTTTGATGAAAATGTGACCGCGCGGCTTAGTGATGTTTCAGAAAAATCTTTTTACCGCAGGTGAAGTAGTCGAGGGTTGATTTCTTGGCCTATGATCAAAAGACTTCCGTTTCCACCGCCAAACCTTTCAGGGGAGAGTTTGCAACAGTTTGGCACCATTTTTGAGCAAAGTGGAAAAAGGCCGATTATTGATGAAATTGTGACCACGCGGCTTAGGGATTTTTCAGAAAAATCTTTTTCCGCAGGTGAAGTAGTCGAGGGCTGATTTCTTGGCCTATGATCAAACGCCTTCCGTATTCACCGCCAAACCTTTCATGGAAGAGTTTTCAACAGTTTGGCACCATTTTTGAGCAAAGTGGAAAACGGCCGATTTTTGATGAAATTGTGACCGCGCGGCTTAGGGATTTTTTCAGAATTTTTTTCCCCGCAGGTGAAGTAGCCGAGGGCTGATTTCTTGGCCTATGATCAAAAGACTTCCGTTTCCACCGCTAAACCTTTCAGGGGAGAGTTTGCAACAGTTTGGCACCATTTTTGAGCAAAGTGGAAAACGGCCGATTTTTGATGAAATTGTGATTGCCCGCCTTAGGGATTTTTCAAAAAAATCTTTTTCTACAGGTGAAGTAGTCGAGGGCTCATTTCTTGGCCTATGATCAAAAGCCTTCCGTATTCCCCGCCAAACCTTTCAGGGAAGAGTTTGCAACAGTTTGGCACCATTTTTGAGCAAAGTGGAAAACGGACGATTTTTGATGAAAGTGTGACCGCACGCCTTAGGGATTTTTCAGAATTTTTCTTTTTTCAGGTGAAGTAGCCAAGGGCTGATTTCTTGGCCTATGATCATAAGACTTCCGTTTCCACCGCCAAACCTTTCAGGGGAGAGTTTATAGCAATTTGGTAAAATTTTTGAGCACAGTGGAAAACGGACGATTTTTGATGAAATTGTGACCGCGCGCCTTAGGGATTTATCAAAAATATCATTTTCCACAGGTGAAGTAGTTGAGGGTTGATTTCTTGGCCTAGGGATTTTTCAAAAAAAAAAATTTCTTCAGATGAAGGAGTCGAGGGCTGATTTCTTGAACTATGATCAAAAGGCTTCCGTATTCCCCGCCAAACCTTTCAGGGAAGAGTTTTCAATAGTTTGGCACCATTTTTGAGCAAAGTGGAAAACGGCCGATTATTGATGAAATTGTGACCGCGCGCCTTAGGGTTTTTTCAAAAAATCTTTTTCCGCAGGTGAAGTAGTCGAGGGCTGATTTCTTGGCGTATGATCAAAAGCCTTCTGTTTCCAGCGCCAAACCTTTCAGGGGAGAGTTTGCAACAGTTTGGCACCATTTTTGAGCAAAGTGGAAAACGGCCGATTTTTGATGAAATTATGACCGCGCGCCTTAGGGATTTTTCAGAAAAATCTTTTTCCGCAGGTGAAGTAGTCGAGGGCTGATTTCTTGGCCTATGATCAAACGCCTTCCGTATTCACTGCCAAACCTTTCATGGAAGAGTTTGCAACAGTTTGGCACCATTTTTGAGCAAAGTGGAAAACGGACGATTTTTGATGAAATTGTGACCGCGCGCCTTAGGGATTTTTCAAAAAAAATTTTTTCTTCAGATGAAGTAGTCGAGGGTTGATTTCTTGGCCTATGATCAAAAGCCTTCCGTATTCACCGCCAAACCTTTCAGGGAAGAGTTTGCAACCGTTTGGCACCATTTTTGAGCAAAGTGGAAAACGGCCGATTTTTGATGAAATTGTGACCGCGCGGCTTAGGGATTTTGTCAGAATTTTTTTTTTTCGCAGGTGAAGTAGTCGAGGGCTGATTCCTTGGCCTATGATCAAAAGACTTCCGTTTCCACCGCCAAACCTTTCAGGGGAGAGTTTGCAACAGTTTGGCACCATTTTTGAGCAAAGTGGAAAACGGCCGATTATTGATGAAATTGTGACCGCGCGCCTTAAGGATTTTTCAGAAAAATATTTTTCCGCAGGTGAAGTAGTCGAGGGCTGATTTCTTGGCCTATGATCTAACGCATTCCGTATTCACCGCCAAACCTTTCATGGAAGATTTTTCAACAGTTTGGCACCATTTTTGAGCAAAGTGGAAAACGGCCGATTTTTGATGAAATTATGACCGCGCGCCTTAGGGATTTTTCAGAAAAATCTTTTTCCGCAGGTGAAGTAGTCGAGGGCTGATTTCTTGGCCTATGATCAAACGCCTTCCGTATTCACTGCCAAACTTTTCATGGAAGAGTTTGCAACAGTTTGGCACCATTTTTGAGCAAAGTGGAAAACGGACGATTTTTGATGAAATTGTGACCGCGCGCCTTAGGGATTTTTCAAAAAAAAAATTTTCTTCAGATGAAGTAGTCGAGGGTTGATTTCTTGGCCTATGATAAAAAGACTTCCGTGTGCACCGCCAAACCTTTTAGGGGTGAGGTTGCCACAGTTTGACACCATTTTTGAGCAATGTGGAAAACGACCGATTTTTGATGAAATTGTGACCGCGCGTCTTTGCGATTTATTTGAAAAATCTTTTTCCGCAGGTGAAGTAATGGAGGGCTGATATCTTGGCCTATGATCAAAAGCCTTCCGTATTCACCGCCAAACCTTTCAGGGAAGAGTTTTCAGCCGTTTGGCACTATTTTTGAGCAAAGTGGAAAACGGACGATTTTTGATGAAAGTGTGACAGCGCGGCTTAGTGATTTTTCAGAAAAATCTTTTTCCGCAGGTGAAGTATTCGAGGGTTGATTTCTTGGCCTATGATCAAAAGACTTCCGTTTCCACCGCCAAACCTTTCAGGGGAGAGTTTGCAACAGTTTGGCACCATTTTTGAGCAAAGTGGAAAACGGCTATTTTTGATGAAATTGTGACTGCACGCCTTAGGGATTTTTCAGAAAAATCTTTTTCCGCAGGTGAAGTAGTCGAGGGTTGATTTCTTGGCCTATGATCAAAAGACTTCCGTTGCCAGCGCCAAACCTATCAGGGGAGAGTTTGCAACAGTTTAGCACCATATTTGAGCAAAGTAGAAACCGGCCGATTTTTGATGAAATTGTGACCGCGCGGCTGAGGGATTTTGTCAGAATTTTTTTTTTTCGCATGTGAAGGAGTCGAGGGCTGATTCCTTGGCCTATGATCAAAAGTCTTACGTATTCACCGCCAAACCTTTCAGGAAAGAGTTTACAACCGTTTGGCACCATTTTTGAGCAAAGTGGAAAACGGACGATTTTTGATGAAAGTGTGACCTCACGGCTTTAGGGATTTTTTCAGATTTTTTTTTTTTCGCAGGTGAAGTACTCGAGGTCTGATTTCTTGGCCTATGATCAAAAGACTTCCGTTTCCACCGCCAAACCTTTCAGGGGAGAGTTTGCAACAGTTTGGCACCATTTTTGAGCAAAGTGGAAAACGGCCGATTTTTGATGAAATTGTGACCTTGCGCCTTAGGGATTTTTCAAAACAATCTTTTTCTACAGGTGAAGTAGTCGAGGGCTGATTTTTTGGCCTATGATCAAAAGCCTTCCGTATTCCCCGCCAAACCTTTCAGGGAAGAGTTTGCAACAGTTTGGCACCATTTTTGAGCAAAGTGGAAAACGGACGATTTTTTATGAAAGTGTGACCGCGCGGCTTAGTGATGTTTCAGAAAAATATTTTTCCGCAGGTGAAGTAGTCGAGGGCTGATTTCTTCGCCTATGATCAAAAGCCTTCCGTATTCCCCGCCAAACCTTTCAGGGAAGAGTTTGCAACAGTTTGGCACCATTTTTGAGCAAAGTGGAAAACGGACGATTTTTGATGAAAGTGTGACCGCGCGGCTTAAGTATTTTTTCAGAATTTTTTTTTTCGCAGGTGAAGGAGTCGACGGCTGATTTCTTCGCCTATGATCAAAAGACTTCTGTTTCCGCCCCCAAACCTTTCAGGGGAGAGTTTGCAACAGTTTGGCACCATTTTTGAGCAAAGTGGAAAACGGCCGATTTTTCATGAAATTGTGACCGCGCGCCTTCGGGTTTTTTCAGAAAAATCTTTTTCCGCAGGTGAAGTAGTCGAGGGCTGATTTCTTGGCCTATGATCAAAAGACTTCCGTTTCCACCGCCAAACCTTTCAGGGTAGAGTTTGCAGCAGTTTGGCACCATTTTTGAGCAAAGTGGAAAACGGCCGATTTTTGATGAAATTGTGACCGCGCGCCTTAGGGATTTTTCAGAAAAATCTTTTTCCGCAGGTGAAGTAATCGAGGGCTGATTCCTTGGCCTATGATCAAAAGCCTTCCGTATTCACAGCCAAACCTTTCAGGGAAGAGTTTACAGCAGTTTGGCACCATTTTTGAGCAAAGTGAAAAACGGCCGATTTTTGATGAAATTGTGACCGCGCGCCTTAGGGATTTTTCAAAAAAATATTTTTCTACAGGTGAAGTAGTCGAGGGCTGATTTCTTGGCCTATGATCAAAAGCCTTCCGTATTCCCCACCAAACCTTTCAGGGAAGAGTTTTCAACAGTTTGGCACCATTTTTGAGCAAAGTGGAAAACGGCCGATTTTGATGAAATTGTGACCCTGCGCCTTAGGGATTTTTCAGAAAAATCTTTTCTGCAGGTGAAGTTATCGAGGGCTGATTTCTTGGCCTATGACCAAAAGCCTTTCGTATTCACCACGAAACCTTTCAGGGAAGAGTTTGCAACCGTTTGGCACCATTTTTGAGCAAAGTGGAAAACGGACGATTTTGAAGAAAGTGTGACCTCGCGGCTTAGTTATTTTTCAGAAAAATCTATTTCCGCAGGTGAAGTAGTCGAGGGTT
Source organism: Podarcis lilfordi (assembly GCA_947686815.1). NCBI lineage: Eukaryota > Metazoa > Chordata > Lepidosauria > Squamata > Lacertidae > Podarcis > Podarcis lilfordi. The sequence goes on from OX395132.1 coordinate 70,910,707, forward strand.
GATTTCTTGGCCTATGATCAAAAGACTTCCGTTTCCACTGCCAAACCTTTCAGGGGAGAGTTTGCAACCATTTGGCACCATTTTTGAGCAAAGTGGAAAACGGCCAATTTTTGATGAAATTGTGACCGCGCGCCTTAGGTATTTTTTCAGAATTTTTTTTTCCGCAGGTGAAGTAGTCTAGGGCTGATTTCTTGGCCTATGATCAAAAGACTTCCGTTTCCACCGCCAAACCTTTAGGGGATAGTTTGCAACAGTTTGGCACCATTTTTGAGCAAAGTGGAAAACGGCCGATTTTTGATGAAATTGTGACCGCGCGGCTTAAGTATTTTTTCAGAATTTTTTTTTTCGCAGGTGAAGGAGTCGACGGCTGATTTCTTCGCCTATGATCAAAAGACTTCTGTTTCCGCCCCCAAACCTTTCAGGGGAGAGTTTGCAACAGTTTGGCACCATTTTTGAGCAAAGTGGAAAACGGCCGATTTTTCATGAAATTGTGACCGCGCGCCTTAGGGATTTTTCAGAAAAATCTTTTTCCGCAGGTGAAGTAGTCGAGGGCTGATTTCTTGGCCTAAGATCAAAAGCCTTCCATATTCACCACCAAACCTTTCAGGGAAGAGTTTGCTACCGTTTGGCACCATTTTTGAGCAAAGTGGAAAACGGACGATTTTTGATGAAATTGTGACCGCGCGGCTAAGTGATGTTTCAGAAAAATCTTTTTCCGCAGGTGAAGTAGTCGAGGGTTGATTTCTTGGCCTATGATCAAAAGACTTCCGTTTCCACCGCCAAACCTTTCAGGGGAGAGTTTGCAACCATTTGGCACCATTTTTGAGCAAAGTGGAAAACGGCCGATTTTTGATGAAATTGTGACCGCGCGCCTTAGCGATTTTTTCAGATTTTTTTTTTCCGCAGGTGAAGTAGTCGAGGGCTGTTTTCTTGGCCTATGATCAAAAGACTTCCGTTTCCACCGCCAAACCTTTCATGGAAGAGTTTGCAACAGTTTGGCACCATTTTTCAGCAAAGTGGAAAACGGACGATTTTTGATGAAATTGTGACCGCGCGCCTTGGGTTTTTTAAAAATCTTTTCAACAGGTGAAGTAATCGAGGGCTGATTTCTTGGCCTATAATCAAAAGCCTTCCGTATTCCCCGCCAAACCTTTCAGGGAAGAGTTTGCAACAGTTTGGCACCATTTTTGAGCAAAGTGGAAAACGGCCGATTTTTGATGAAATTGTGACCGCGCGACTTAGGGAGTTTTCAGATTTTTTTTTTTTCGCAGGTGAAGTAGTCGAGGGCTGATTTCTTGGCCTATGATCAAAAGACTTCCGTTTACACCGCCATACCTTTCAGGGAGACTTTGCAACAGTTTGGCACCATTTTTGAGCAAAGTGAAAACGGCCGATTTTGATGAAATTGTGACCGCGCGCCTTAGGGATTTTCAAAAAATCTTTTTCAACAGGTGAAGTAATCGAGGGCTGATTTCTTGGCCTATGATCAAAAGCCTTCCGTATTCCCCACCAAACCTTTCAGGGAAAAGTTTTCAATAGTTTGGCACCATTTTTGAGCAAAGTGGAAAACGGCCGATTTTTGATGAAATTGTGACCCCTTAGGAATTTTTCAGAAAAATCTATTTCCGCAGGTGAAGTTATCGAGGGCTGATTTCTTGGCCTATGATCGAAAGCCTTCCGTATACACCACCAAACCTTTCAGGGAAGAGTTTGCAACCGTTTGGCACCATTTTTGAGCAAAGTGGAAAACGGACGATTTTTGATGAAAGTGTGACCTTGCGGCTTAGTGATTTTCCAGAAGAATCTTTTTCCGCAGGTGAAGTAGTCGAGGGTTGATTTCTTGGCCTATGATCAAAAGACTTCGGTTTCTACCGCCAAACCTTTCAGGGGAGAGTTTGCAACCATTTGGCACCATTTTCGAGCAAAGTGGAAAACGGCCGATTTTTGATGAAATTGTGACCGCGCGGCTTAGGGATTTTTTCAAAAAAATTTTTCCTGCAGGTGAAGGAGTCGAGTGCTGATTTCTTGGCCTATGATCAAAAGACTTCCTTTTCCACCGCCAAACCTTTCAGGGGAGAGTTTGCAACAGTTTGGCACCATTTTTGAGCAAAGTGGAAAACGGCCGATTTTTGATGAAATTGTGACCGCGCGCCTTAGGGATTTTTCAGAAAAATCTTTTTCCGCAGGTGAAGTAATCGAGGGCTGATTCCTTGGCGTATGATAAAAAGACTTCCGTTTCCACCGCCAAACCTTTCAGGGGAGAGTTTGCAACAGTTTGGCACGATTTTTGAGCAAAGTGGAAAACGGCCGATTTTTGATGAAATTCTGACCGCGCGCCATAGGGATTTATCAGAAATATCATTTTCCACAGGTGAAGTAGTCGAGGGTTGATTTCTTGGCCTATGATCAAAAGACTTCGGTTTCCACCGCCAAAGCTTTCAGGGATGAGGTTGCCACAGTTTGACACCATTTTTGAGCAAAGTGGAAAACGGCCGATTTTTGATGAAATTGTGACCGCGCGCCTTCGGGATTTTTCAGAAAAATCTTTTTTCCGCAGGTGAAGTAGTCGAGGGTCGATTTCTTCGCCTATGATCAAAAGACTTCCGTTTCCACCGCCAAACCTTTCAGGGGAGAGTTTGCAACAGTTTGGCACCATTTTTGAGCAAAGTGGAAAACAGCCGATTTTTGATGAAATTGTGACCGCGCGGCTTAGGTATTTTTTCAGAATTTTTTTTTTCGCAGGTGAAGGAGTCGAGGGCTGATTTCTTGGCCTATGATCAAAAGACTTCCGATTCCACCGCCAAACCTTTCAGGGGAGAGTTTGCAACAGTTTGGCACCATTTTTCAGCAAAGTGGAAAACGGACGATTTTTGATGAAATTGTGACCGCGCGCCTTCGGATTTTTCAGAAAAATCTTTTCAACAGGTGAAGTAGTCGAGGGCTGATTTCTTGGCCTATAATCAAAAGCCTTCCGTATTCCCGCCAAACTTTTCAGGGAAGAGTTTGCAACAGTTTGGCACCATTTTTGAGCAATGTGGAAACGGCCAATTTTGATGAAATTGTGACCGCGCGACTTAGGGATTTTTTCAGATTTTTTTTTCCGCAGGTGAAGTAGTCGAGGGCTGATTTCTTGGCCTATGATCAAAAGACTTCCGTTTCCACCGCCAAACCTTTCAGGGGAGACTTTGCAACAGTTTGGCACCATTTTTGAGCAAAGTGAAAAACGGCCGATTTTGATGAAATTGTGACCGCGCGCCTTAGGGTTTTTTGAAAAAATATTTTTCTACAGGTGAAGTAGTCGAGGGCTGATTTCTTGGCCTATGATCAAAAGCCTTCCGTATTCCCCACCGAACCTTTCAGGGAAAAGTTTTCAACAGTTTGGCACCATTTTTGAGCAAAGTGGAAAACGGCCGATTTTTGATGAAATTGTGACCCCGCGCCTTAGGGATTTTTCAGAAAAATCTATTTCCGCAGGTGAAGTTATCGAGGGCTGATTTCTTGGCCTATGATCAAAAGCCTTCCGTATTCACCACCAAACCTTGCAGGGAAGAGTTTGCAACCGTTTGGCACCATTTTTGAGCAAAGTGGAAAACGGACGATTTTTGATGAAAGTGTGACCTTGCGGCTTAGTGATTTTTCAGAAGAATCTTTTTACGCAGGTGAAGTAGTCGAGGGTTGATATCTTGGCCTATGATCAAAAGACTTCCGTTTCCACCGCCAAACCTTTCAGGGGAGAGTTTGCAACCATTTGGCACCATTTTTGAGCAAAGTGGAAAACGGCCGATTTTTGATGAAATTGTGACCGCGCGGCTTAGGGATTTTTTATGATTTTCTTTTCCCGCAGGTGAAGGAGTCGAGGGCTGATTTCTTGGCCTATGATGAAAAGACTTCCGTTTCCACCGCCAAACCTTTCAGGGGAGAGTTTGCAACACTTTGGCACCAATTTTGAGCAAAGTGGAAAACGGCCGATTTTTGATGAAATTGTGACCGCGCGCCTTAGGGATTTTTCAGAAAAATCTTTTTCTGCAGGTGAAGTAATCGAGGGCTGATTCCTTGGCCTATGATAAAAAGACTTCCGTTTCCACCGCCAAACCTTTCAGGGAAGAGTTTTCAACAATTTGGCACCATTTTTGAGCAAAGTGGAAAACGGCCGATTTTTGATGAAATTGTGACCCCGCGCCTTAGGGATTTTTCAGAAAAATCTTTTCTGCAGGTGAAGTTATCGAGGGCTGATTTCTTGGCCTATGATCAAAAGCCTTTCGTATTCACCACGAAACCTTTCAGGGAAGAGTTTGCAACCGTTTGGCACCATTTTTGAGCAAAGTGGAAAACGGACGATTTTTGAAGAAAGTGTGACCTCGCGGCTTAGTGATTTTTCAGAAAAATCTATTTCCGCAGGTGAAGTAGTCGAGGGTTGATTTCTTGGCCTATGATCAAAAGACTTCCGTTTCCACTGCCAAACCTTTCAGGGGAGAGTTTGCAACCATTTGGCACCATTTTTGAGCAAAGTGGAAAACGGCCAATTTTTGATGAAATTGTGACCGCGCGCCTTAGGTATTTTTTCAGAATTTTTTTTTCCGCAGGTGAAGTAGTCTAGGGCTGATTTCTTGGCCTATGATCAAAAGACTTCCGTTTCCACCGCCAAACCTTTAGGGGATAGTTTGCAACAGTTTGGCACCATTTTTGAGCAAAGTGGAAAACGGCCGATTTTTGATGAAATTGTGACCGTGCGGCTTAAGTATTTTTTCAGAATTTTTTTTTTCGCAGGTGAAGGAGTCGACGGCTGATTTCTTGGCCTATGATCAAAAGACTTCCGTTTCCACCGCCAAACCTTTCAGGGGAGAGTTTGCAACCATTTGGCACCATTTTTGAGCAAAGTGGAAAACGGCCGATTTTTGATGAAATTGTGACCGCGCGGCTTAGGGATTTTTTCAGAATTTTTTTTTCGCAGGTGAAGGAGTCGAGGGCTGATTTCTTCGCCTATGATCAGAAGACTTCCGTTTCCACCGCCAAACCTTTTAGGGGAGAGTTTGCAACAGTTTGGCACCATTTTTCAGCAAAGTGGAAAACGGACGATTTTTGATGAAATTGTGACCGCGCGCCTTCGGGTTTTTTTAAAAAATCTTTTTCAACAGGTGAAGTAATCGAGGGCTGATTTCTTGGCCTATAATCAAAAGCCTTCCGTATTCCCCGCCAAACCTTTCAGGGAAGAGTTTGCAACAGTTTGGCACCATTTTTGAGCAAAGCGGAAAACGGCCGATTTTTGATGAAATTGTGACCGCGCGACTTAGGGATTTTTTCAGATTTTTCCGCAGGTGAAGTAGTCGAGGGCTGATTTCTTGGCCTATGATCAAAAGACTTCCGTTTCCACCGCCAAACCATTCAGGGAAGACTTTGCAACAGTTAGGCACCATTTTTGAGCAAAGTGAAAACGGCCGATTTTTGATGAAATTGTGACCGCGCGCCTTAGGGTTTTTTCAAAAAAATATTTTTGTACAGGTGAAGTAGTCGAGGGCTGATTTCTTGGCCTATGATCAAAAGCCTTCCGTATTCCCCACCGAACCTTTCAGGGAAAAGTTTTCAACAGTTTGGCACCATTTTTGAGCAAAGTGGAAAACGGCCGATTTTGATGAAATTGTGACCGCATGCCTTAGGGATTTTTCAGAAAAATCTATTTCCGCAGGTGAAGTTATCGAGGGCTGATTTCTTGGCCTATGATCAAAAGCCATCCGTATTCACCACCAAACCTTGCAGGGAAGAGTTTGCAACCGTTTGGCACCATTTTTGAGCAAAGTGGAAAACGGACGATTTTTGATGAAAGTGTGACCTTGCGGCTTAGTGATTTTTCAGAAGAATCTTGTTACGCAGGTGAAGTAGTCGAGGGTTGATATCTTGGCCTATGATCAAAAGACTTCGTTTCCACCGCCAAACCTTTCAGGGGAGAGTTTGCAACCATTTGGCACCATTTTTGAGCAAAGTGGAAAACGGCCGATTTTAGATGAAATTGTGACCGCGCGGCTTAGGGATTTTTTCAGAATTTTTTTTCCTGCAGGTGAAGGAGTCGAGGGCTGATTTCTTGGCCTATGATGAAAAGACTTCCGTTTCCACCGCCAAACCTTTCAGGGGAGAGTTTGCAACAGTTTGGCACCAATTTTGAGCAAAGTGGAAAACGGCCGATTTTTGATGAAATTGTGACCGCGCGCCTTAGGGATTTTTCAGAAAAATCTTTTTCTGCAGGTGAAGTAGTCGAGGGTTGATTTCTTGGCCTATGATCAAAAGACTTCCGTTTCCACCGCCAAACCTTTCAGGGGAGAGTTTGCAACAGTTTGGCACCATTTTTGAGCAAAGTGGAAAACGGCCGATTTTTGATGAAATTGTGACCGCGCGGCTTAGGGTTTTTTTCAGAATTTTTTTTCGCAGGTGAAGTAGTCGAGGGCTGATTTCTTTGCCTATGATCAAAAGAATTCCGTTTACACCGCCAAACCTTTCAGGGAGAGTTTTCAACAGTTTGGCACCACTTTTCAGCAAAGTGGAAAACGGACGATTTTTGATGAAATTGTGACCGCGCGCCTTCGGGTTTTTTCAAAAAATATTTTTCAACAGGTGAAGTTGTCGAGGGCTGATTTCTTGGCCTATGATCAAAATCCTTCCGTATTCCCCGCCAAACCTTTCATGGAAGAGTTTTCAACAGTTTGGCACCATTTTTGAGCAAAGTGGAAAACGGCCGATTTTTGATGAAATTGTTACCCTTAGGGATTTTTCAGAAAAATCTTTTTCCGCAGGTGAAGTAGTCGAGGGCTGATTTCTTGGCCTATGATCAAAAGCCTTCCGTATTAACCACCAAACCTTTCAGGGAAGAGTTTGCAACCGTTTGGCACCATTTTTGAGCAAAGTGGAAAACGGACGATTTTTGATGAAAGTGTGACCGCGCGGCTTAGTGATTTTTCAGAAAAATCTTTTTCCGCAAGTGAAGTAGTCGAGGGCTGATTTCTTGGCCTATGATCAAACGCCTTCCGTATTAACCGCCAAACCTTTCAGGGGAGAGTTTGTAGCAGTTTGCAACCGTTTTTGAGCAAAGTGGAAAACGGCCGATTTTTGATGAAATTGTGACCGCGCGCCTTAGGGATTTTTCAAAAAAATCTTTTTCTACAGATGAGGTAGTCGAGGGCTGATTTCTTGGCCTATGATCAAAAGGCTTCCGTATTCGCCGCCAAACCTTTCAGGGAAGAGTTTTCAATAGTTTGGCACCATTTTTGAGCAAAGTGGAAAACGGCCGATTTTTGATGAAATTCTGACCACGCGCCTTAGGGATTTATCAGAAATATCATTTTCCACAGGTGAAGTAGTTGAGGGTTGATTTCTTGGCCTATGATCAAAAGACTTCCGTTTCCACCACCAAAGCTTTCAGGGGTGAGCTTGCCACAGTTTGACACCATTTTTGAGCAAAGTGGAAAACGGCCAATTTTTTGATGAAATTGTGACCAGCGCGGCTTAGGTATTTTTTCAGAATTTTTTTTTCGCAGGTGAAGGAGTCGAGGGCTGATTTCTTCGCCTATGATCAAAAGACTTCTGTTTCCACCGCCAAACCTTTCAGGGGAGAGTTTGCATCAGTTTGTCACCATTTTTGAGCAAAGTTTAAAACGGCTGATTTTTGATGAAATTGTGACCGCGCGCCTTAGGGATTTTTCAAAAAAATCTTTTCTACAGGTGAAGTAGTCGAGGGCTGATTTCTTGGCCTATGATCAAAAGCCTTCCGTATTCCCCACCAAACCTTTCAGGGAAGAGTTTGCAACAGTTTGGCACCATTTTTCAGCAAAGTGGAAAACGGCCGATTTTTGATGAAATTGTGACCGCGCGCCATAGGGATTTTTCAGAAAAATCTTTTTCCGCAGGTAAAGTTATCGAGGGCTGATTTCTTGGCCTATGATCAAAAGCCTTCCGTATTAACCACCAAACCTTTCAGGAAGAGTTTGCAACCGTTTGGCACCATTTTTGAGCAAAGTGGAAAACGGACGATTTTTGATGAAAGTGTGACCGCTCGGTTTAGTGATTTTTCAGAAAAATCTTTTTCCGCAGGTGAAGTAGTTGAGGGTTGATTTCTTGGCCTATGATCAAAAGACTTCCGTTTCCACCGCCAAACCTTTCAGGGGAGAGTTTGCAACAGTTTGGCACCATTTTTGAGCAAAGTGGAAAACGGCCGATTTTTGATGAAATTGTGACCGCGCGGCACAGGTATTTTTTCAGATTTTTTTTTTCTGCAGGTGAAGTAGTCGAGGGCTGATTTCTTGGCCTATGATCAAAAGACTTCCGTTTCCACCGCCAAACCTTTCAGGGGATATTTTGCAACAGTTTGGCACCATTTTTGAGCAAAGTGGAAAACGGCCGATTTTTGATGAAATTTTGACCGCGCGGCTTAGGCATTTTTTCAGAATTTTTTTTTAGCAGGTGAAGTAGTCGAGGGCTGATTTCTTGGCCTATGATCAAAAGACTTCCGTTTCCACCGCCAAACCTCTCAGGGGAGAGTTTGCAACAGTTTGGCACCATTTTTGAGCAAAGTGGAAAACGGACTATTTTTGATGAAAGTGTGACCGCACGCCTTAGGGATTTTTCAGAAAAATCTTTTTCCGCAGGTGAAGTAGTAGAGGGCTGATTTCTTGGCCTATGATCAAACGCCTTCCGTATTCACCGCCAAACCTTTCAGGGAAGAGTTTGTAGCAGTTTGCAACCGTTTTTGAGCAAAGTGGAAAACGGCTGATTTTTGATGAAATTGTGACCGCGCGCCTTAGGGATTTTTCAAAAAAATCTTTTTCTACAGATGAGGTAGTCGAGGGCTGATTTCTTGGCCTATGATCAAAAGGCTTCCGTATTCGCCGCCAAACCTTTCAGGGAAGAGTTTTCAATAGTTTGGCACCATTTTTGAGCAAAGTGGAAAACGGCCGATTTTTTGATGAAATTCTGACCACGCGCCTTAGGGATTTATCAGAAATATCATTTTCCACATGTGAAGTAGTCGAGGGTTGATTTCTTGGCCTATAATCAAAAGACTTCCGTTTCCACCACCAAAGCTTTCAGGGGTGAGCTTGCCACAGTTTGACACCATTTTTGAGCAAAGTGGAAAACGGCCAATTTTTGATGAAATTGTGACCGCGCGGCTTAGGTATTTTTTCAGAATTTTTTTTTTCGCAGGTGAAGGAGTCGAGGGCTGATTTCTTCGCCTATGATCAAAAGACTTCTGTTTCCACCGCCAAACCTTTCAGGGGAGAGTTTGCAGCAGTTTGGCACCATTTTTGAGCAAAGTTTAAAACGGCCGATTTTTGATGAAATTGTGACCGCGCGCCTTAGGGATTTTTCAAAAAAATCTTTTTCTACAGGTGAAGTAGTCGAGGGCTGATTTCTTGGCCTATGATCAAAAGCCTTCCGTATTCCCCACCAAACCTTTCAGGGAAGAGTTTGCAGCAGTTTGACACCATTTTTCAGCAAAGTGGAAAACGGCCGATTTTTGATGAAATTGTGACCGTGCGCCATAGGGATTTTTCAGAAAAATCTTTTTCCGCAGGTGAAGTTATCGAGGGCTGATTTCTTGGCCTATGATCAAAAGCCTTCCGTATTAACCACCAAACCTTTCAGGGAAGAGTTTGCAACCGTTTGGCACCATTTTTGAGCAAAGTGGAAAACGGACGATTTTTGATGAAAGTGTGACCACGCGGCTTAGTGATTTTTCAGAAAAATCTTTTCCGCGAGGTGAAGTAGTTGAGGGTTGATTTCTTGGCCTATGATCAAAAGACTTCCGTTTCCACCGCCAAACCTTTCAGGGGAGAGTTTGCAACAGTTTGGCACCATTTTTGGCCAAAGTGGAAAACGGCCGATTTTTGATGAAATTGTGACCGCGCGGCTTAGGTATTTTTCAAAAAAAAATTTTCCGCAGGTGAAGTAGTCGAGGGCTGATTTCTTGGCCTATCATCAAAAGACTTCCGTTTCCACCGCCAAACCTTTCAGGGGAGAGTTTGCAACAGTTTGGCACCATTTTTGAGTAAAGTGGAAAACGGCCGATTTTTGATGAAATTGTGACCGCGCGCCTTCTGGTTTTTTCAAAAAATCTTTTTCAACAGGTGAAGTAGTCGAGGGCTGATTTCTTGGCCTATGATCAAAAGCCATACCAATTCCACGCCAGACCTTTCAGGGAAGAGTTTGCAACAGTTTGGCACAATTTTTGAGCAAAGTGGAAAACGGCCGATTTTTGATGTAGTTGTGACCGCGCGGCTTAGGGATTTTTCAGATTTTTTTTTCCGCAGGTGAAGGAGTCGAGGGCTGATTTATTGGCCTATGATAAAAACACTTCCGTTTCCACCGCCAAACCTTTCAGGGGAGAGTTTGCAACAGTTTGGCACCATTTTTGGCCAAAGTGGAAAACGGCCGATTTTTGATGAAATTGTGACCGCGCGGCTTAGGTATTTTTTCAAAAAAAAATTTTCCGCAGGTGAAGTAGTCGAGGGCTGATTTCTTGGCCTATGATCAAACGCCTTCCGTATTCACCGCCAAACCTTTCAGGGAAGAGTTTGTAGCAGTTTGCAACCGTTTTTGAGCAAAGTGGAAAACGGCTGATTTTTGATGAAATTGTGACCGCGCGCCTTAGGGATTTTTCAAAAAAATCTTTTCTACAGATGAGGTAGTCGAGGGCTGATTTCTTGGCCTATGATCAAAAGGCTTCCGTATTCGCCGCCAAACCTTTCAGGGAAGAGTTTTCAATAGTTTGGCACCATTTTTGAGCAAAGTGGAAAACGGCCGATTTTTGATGAAATTCTGACCACGCGCCTTAGGGATTTATCAGAAATATCATTTTCCACAGGTGAAGTAGTCGAGGGTTGATTTCTTGGCCTATGATCAAAAGACTTCCGTTTCCACCACCAAAGCTTTCAGGGGTGAGCTTGCCACAGTTTGACACCATTTTTGAGCAAAGTGGAAAACGGCCAATTTTTGATGAAATTGTGACCGCGCGGCTTAGGTATTTTTTCAGAATTTTTTTTTTCGCAGGTGAAGGAGTCGAGGGCTGATTTCTTCGCCTATGATCAAAAGACTTCTGTTTCCACCGCCAAACCTTTCAGGGAGAGTTTGCAGCAGTTTGGCACCATTTTTGAGCAAAGTTTAAAACGGCCGATTTTTGATGAAATTGTGACCGCGCACTTTAGGGATTTTTCAAAAAATCTTTTCTACAGGTGAAGTAGTCGAGGGCTGATTTCTTGGCCTATGATCAAAAGCCTTCCGTATTCCCACCAAACCTTTCAGGGAAGAGTTTGCAGCAGTTTGACACCATTTTTCAGCAAAGTGGAAAACGGCCGATTTTTGCTGAAATTGTGACCGTGCGCCATAGGGATTTTTCCGAAAAATCTTTTCCGCAGGTAAAGTTATCGAGGGCTGATTTCTTGGCCTATGATCAAAAGCCTTCCGTATTAACCACCAAACCTTTCAGGGAAGAGTTTGCAACCGTTTGGCACCATTTTTGAGCAAAGTGGAAAACGGACGATTTTTGATGAAAGTGTGACCGCGCGGCTTAGTGATTTTTCAGAAAAATCTTTTTCCGCAGGTGAAGTAGTTGAGGGTTGATTTCTTGGCCTATGATCAAAAGACTTCCGTTTCCACCGCCAAACCTTTCAGGGGAGAGTTTGCAACAGTTTGGCACCATTTTTGGCCAAAGTGGAAAACGGCCGATTTTGCTGAAATTGTGACCGCGCGGCTTAGGTATTTTTTCAAAAAAAAATTTTCCGCAGGTGAAGTAGTCGAGGGCTGATTTCTTGGCCTATCATCAAAAGACTTCCGTTTCCACCGCCAAACCTTTCAGGGGAGAGTTTGCAACAGTTTGGCACCATTTTTGAGTAAAGTGGAAAAAGTCCGATTTTTGATGAAATTGTGACCGCAGCGCCTTCTGGTTTTTTCAAAAATCTTTTCAACAGGTGAAGTAGTCGAGGGCTGATTTCTTGGCCTATGATCAAAAGCCTTCCGTATTCCCCGCCAGACCTTTCAGGGAAGAGTTTGCAACAGTTTGGCACCATTTTTGAGCAAAGTGGAAAACGGCCGATTTTTGATGTAGTTGTGACCGCGCGGCTTAGGGATTTTTTCAGATTTTTTTTTCCGCAGGTGAAGGAGTCGAGGGCTGATTTATTGGCCTATGATAAAAACACTTCCGTTTCCACCGCCAAACCTTTCAGGGGAGAGTTTGCAACAGTTTGGCACCATTTTTGGCCAAAGTGGAAAACGGCCGATTTTTGATGAAATTGTGACCGCGCGGCTTAGGTATTTTTTCAAAAAAAAATTTTCCGCAGGTGAAGTAGTCGAGGGCTGATTTCTTGGCCTATGATCAAACGCCTTCCGTATTCACCGCCAAACCTTTCAGGGGAGAGTTTGTAGCAGTTTGGAACCATTTTTTAGCAAAGTGGAAAACCGCCGATTTTTGATGAAATTTTGACCGCGCGCCTTAGGGTTTTTTCAAAAAAATCTTTTTCTACAGGTGAAGTATTCGAGGGCTGATTTCTTGGCCTATGATCAAAAGACTTCCGTTTCCACCGCCAAACCTTTCAGGGGAGAGTTTGCAACAGTTTGGCACCATTTTTGGCCAAAGTGGAAAACGGCCGATTTTTGATGAAATTGTGACCGCGCGGCTTAGGTATTTTTTCAAAAAAAAATTTTCCGCAGGTGAAGTAGTCGAGGGCTGATTTCTTGGCCTATGATCAAAAGACTTCCGTTTCCACCGCCAAACCTTTCATGGGAGAGTTTGCAACAGTTTGGCACCATTTTTGAGCAAAGTGGAAAACGGCCGATTTTTGATGAAATTGTGACCGCGCGCCTTCTGGTTTTTTCAAAAAATCTTTTTCAACAGGTGAAGTAGTCGAGGGCTGATTTCTTGGCCTATGATCAAAAGCCTTCCGTATTCCCCGCCAAACCTTTCAGGGAAGAGTTTGCAACAGTTTGGCACCATTTTTGAGCAAAGTGGAAAACGGCCGATTTTTGATGTAGTTGTGACCGCGCGGCTTAGGGATTTTTTCAGATTTTTTTTTCCGCAGGTGAAGGAGTCTAGGGCTGATTTATTGGCCTATGATAAAAAGACTTCCGTTTCCACCGCCAAACCTTTCAGGGGAGAGTTTGCAACAGTTTGGCACCATTTTTGAGCAAAGTGGAAAACGGACGATTTTTGATGAAAGTGTGACCGCACGCCTTAGGGATTTTTAAGAAAAATCTTTTTCCGCAGGTGAAGTAGTCGAGGGCTGATTTCTTGGCCTATGATCAAACGCCTTCCGTATTCACCGCCAAACCTTTCAGGGGAGAGTTTGTAGCAGTTTGGAACCATTTTTTAGCAAAGTGGAAAACCGCCGATTTTTGATGAAATTGTGACCGCGCGCCTTAGGGTTTTTTCAAAAAAATCTTTTTCTACAGGTGAAGTATTCGAGGGCTGATTTCTTGGCCTATGATCAAAAGCCTTCCGTATTCCCCGCCAAACCTTTCAGGGAAGAGTTTGCAACAGTTTGTCACCATTTTTGAGCAAAGTGGAAAACGGCCGATTTTTTATGAAAGTGTGACCACGCGGCTTAGTGATTTTTCAGAAAAAACTTTTTCCGCAGGTGAAGTAGTCGAGGGTTGATTTCTTGGCCTATGATCAAAAGACTTCCGTTTTCACTGCCAAACCTTTCAGGGGAGAGTTTGCAACAGTTTGGCACCATTTTTGAGCAAAGTGGAAAACAGCCGATTTTTGATGAAATTGTGACCGCGCGCCTTAGCGATTTTTTCAGAATTTTTTTTTCGCAGGTGAAGGAGTCGAGGGCTGATTTCTTCGCCTATGATCAAAAGACTTCCGTATTCACCGCCAAACCTTTCAGGGAAGAGTTTGCAACCGTTTGGCACCATTTTTAAGCAAAGTGGAAAACGGACGTTTTTTGATGAAAGTGTGACCGCGCGCCTTAGTGATTTTTAAGAAATATCATTTTCCACAGGTGAAGTAGTCGAGGGTTGATTTCTTGGCCTATGATCAAAAGCCTTCCGTATTCCCCGCCAAACCTTTCAGGGAAGAGTTCACAACAGTTTGGCACCATTTTTGAGCAAAGTGGAAAACGGCCGATTTTTGATGAAATTGTGACCGCGCTCTTAGCGATTTTTCAGAAAAATCTTTTCCGCAGGTGTAGTAATCGAGGGCTGATTTCTTGGCCTATGATCAAAAGCCTTCCGTATTCACCGCCAAAACTTTCAGGGAAGAGTTTGCAACCGTTTGGCACCATTTTTGAGCAAAGTGGAAAACGGACGATTTTTGATGAAAGTGTGACCGCGCGCCTTAGTGATTTTTCAGAAATATCATTTGCCACAGGTGAAGTAGACGAGGGTTGATTTCTTGGCCTATGATCAAAAGACTTCCGTTTCCACCGCCAAACCTTTCAAGGGAGAGTTTGCAACAGTTTGGCACCATTTTTGAGCAAAGTGGAATACGGTCAATTTTTGATGAAAGTGTTACTGGGCGCCTTAGTGATTTTTCAGAAAAATCATTTTCCGCAGGTGAAGTAGTCGAGGGTTGATTTCTTGGCCTATGATCAAAAGACTTCCGTATTCACCACCAAACCTTTCAGGGGAGAGTTTGCAACCGTTTGGCACCTTTTTTCAGCAAAGTGGAAAACGGACGATTATTGATGAAAGTGTGACCTCGCGGCTTAGTGATGTTTCAGAAAAATCTTTTTCCGCAGGTGAAGTAGTCGAGGGTTGATTTCTTGGCCTATGATCAAAAGACTTCCGTTTCCACCGCCAAACCTTTCAGGGGAGAGTTTGCAACAGTTTGGCACCATTTTTGAGCAAATTGGAAAACGGCCGATTTTGGATGAAATTGTGACCGCGCGCCTTAGGGATTTTTTAAGAATTTTTTTTTCCGCAGGTGAAGGAGTCGAGGGCTGATTTCTTCGCCTATGATCAAAAGACTTCTGTTTCCACCGGCAAACCTTTCAGGGGAGTGTTTGCAACAGTTTGGCACCATTTTTGAGCAAAGTGGAAAACGGCCGATTTTTGATGAAATTGTGACCGCGCGCCTTCTGGTTTTTTCAAAAAATCTTTTTCAACAGGTGAAGTAGTCGTGGGCTGATTTCTTGGCCTATGATCAAAAGACGTCCGTATTCCCCGCCAAACCTTTCAGGGAAGAGTGTGCAACAGTTTGGCACCAATTTTGAGCAAAGTGGAAAACGTCCAATTTTTGATGAAATTGTGACCGCGCGCCTTAGCGAATTTTTAAGTTTTTTTTTTTTTGCAGGTGAAGTAGTCGAGGGCAGATTTCTTGGCCTATGATCGAAAGACTTCCGTTTCCACCGCCAAACCTTTCATGGAAGAGTTTGCAACAGTTTGGCACCATCTTTGAGCAAAGTGGAAAACGGCCGATTTTTGATGAAATTGTGACCGCGCGCCTTAGGGATTTTTCAGAAAAATCTTTTCCCGCAGGTGAAGTAATCGAGGGATGATTTCTTGGCCTATGATCATAAGACTTCCGTATTCACCACCAAACCTTTCAGGGAGAGTTTGCAACCGTTTGGCACCATTTTTCAGCAAAGTGGAAAGCGGACGATTTTTGATGAAAGTGTGACCGCGCGGCTTAGTGATGTTTCAGAAAAATCTTTTCCGCAGGTGAAGCAGTCGAGGTTGATTTCTTGGCCTATGATCAAAGACTTCCGTTTCCACCGCCAAACCATTCAGGGGAGAGTTTGCAACAGTTTGGCACCATTTTTGAGCAAAGTGGAAAACGGCCGATTTTGGATGAAATTGTGACCGCGCGGCATAGCAATTTTTTCAGAATTTTTTTTTTCAAAGGTGAAGGAGTCGAGGGCTGATTTCTTCGCCTATGATCAAAAGACTTCCGTTTCCACCGCCAAACCTTATAGGGGAGAGTTTGCAACAGTTTGGCACCATTTTTGAGCAAAGTGGAAAACGGCCGATTTCTGATGAAATTGTGACCGCGCGCCTGAGGGTTTTTTTCAAAAAATCTTTTTCAACAGGTGAAGTAGTCGAGGGCTGATTTCTTGGCCTATGATCAAAAGCCTTCCGTACTTCCCGCCAAACCTTTCAGGGAAGAGTTTGCAACAGTTTGGCACCATTTTTGAGCAAAGTGGAAAACGGCCGACTTTTGATGAAAGTGTGACCGCGCGCCTTAGGGTTTTTTCAAAAAATCTTTTTCAACAGGTGAAGTTGTCGAGGGCTGATTTCTTGGCCTATGATCAAAAGACTTCCGTATTCCCCGCCAAACCTTTCAGGGAAGAGTTTGCAACAGTTTGGCACCAATTTTGAGCAAAGTGGAAAACGGCCGATTTTTGATGAAATTGTGACCGCGCGCCTTAGCGATTTTTTCAGAATTTTTTTTTTCGCAGGTGAAGTAGTCGAGGGCAGATTTCTTGGCCTATGATCAAAAGTCTTCCGTTTCCACCGCCAAACCTTTCATGGAAGAGTTTGCAACAGTTTGGCACCATTTTTGAGCAAAGTGGAAAACGGCCGATTTTTGATGAAATTGTGACCGCGCGCCTTAGGGATTTTTCAGAAAAATCTTTTTCCGCAGGTGAAGTAGTCGAGGGCTGATTTCTTGGCCTATGATCAAAAGACTTCCGTATTCACAGCCAAACCTTTCAGGGGAGAGATTGCAACCGTTTGGCACCATTTTTCAGCAAAGTGGAAAACGGACGATTTTTGATGAAAGTGTGACCGCGTGGCTTAGTGATGTTTCAGAAAAATCTTTTTCCGAAGGTGAAGTAGCCGAGGGTTGATTTCTTGGCCTATGATCAAAAGCCTTCCGTATTCACCACCAAACCTTTCATGGAGAGTTTGCAACAGTTTGGCACCATTTTTGAGCAAAGTGGAAAACGGCCGATATTTGATGAAATTGTGACCGCGCGCCTTAGGGATTTTTCAGAAAAATCTTTTTCCGCAGGTGAAGTAGTCGAGGGCTGATTTCTTGGCCTATGATCTAACGCCTTACGTATTCACCGCCTAACCTTTCAGGGGAGAGTTTGCAACAGTTTGGCACCTTTTTTGAGCAAAGTGGAAAACGGCCGATTTTTGATGAAAGTGTGACCGGGCGCCTTAGTGATTTTTCAGAAAATCTTTTCCGCAGGTGAAGTAGTCGAGGGTTGATTTCTTGGCCTATGATCAAAAGACTTCCGTTTCCACCGCCAAACCTTTCAGGGTAGAGTTTGCAACAGTTTGGCACCATTTTTGAGCAAAGTGGAAAACGGCCGATTTTTGATGAAATTGTGACCGCGCGGCTTAGGGATTTTTTCAGAATTTTTTTTTTCGCAGGTGAAGTAGTCGAGGGCTGATTTCTTCGCCTATGACCAAAAGACTTCCATTTCCACCGCCAAACCTTTCAGGGGAGAGTTTGCAACAGTTTGGCACCATTTTTGAGCAAAGTGGAAAACGGCCGATTTTTGATGAAATTGTGACCGCGCGCCTTAGGGATTCTTCAGAAAAATCATTTGCCGCAGGTGAAGTAGTCGAGGATTGATTTCTTGGCCTATGATCAAAAGACTTCCGTATTGCCCACCAAACCTTTCAGGGGAGAGTTTGCAACATTTTGGCACCATTTTTGAGCAAAGCGGAAAACGGCCGATTTTTGATGAAAGTGTGACCGCGCGCCTTAGGAATTTTTTCAGAATTTTTTTTTCGCAGGTGAAGTAGTCGAGGGCTGATTTCTTCGCCTATGACCAAAAGACTCCATTTCCACCGCCAAACCTTTCAGGGGAGAGTTTGCAACAGTTTGGCACCATTTTTGAGCAAAGTGGAAAACAGCCGATTTTTGATGAAAGTGTGACCGCGCGCCTCAGGAATTTTTTCAGAATTTTTTTTTCGCAGGTGAAGTAGTCGAGGGCTGATTTCTTCGCCTATGACCAAAAGACTTCCATTTCCACCGCCAAACCTTTCAGGGGAGAGTTTGCAACAGTTTGGCACCATTTTTGAGCAAAGTGGAAAACGGCCGATTTTTGATGAAAGTGTGACCACGCGGCTTAGGGATTTTTCAGAAAAATCTTTTTCCGCAGGTGAAGTAGTCGAGGGTTGATTTCTTGGCCTATGATCAAAAGACTTCCGTTTCCACCACCAAACCTTTCAGGGGAGAGTTTGCAACCGTTTGGCACCATTTTTGAGCAAAGTGGAAAAAAGCCGATTTTGGATGAAATTGTGACCGCGCGGCTTAGGGATTTTTTCAGAATTTTTTTTTCGCAGGTGAAGGAGTCGAGGGCTGATTTCTTGGCCTATGATCAAAAGACTTCCGTTTCCACCGCCAAAGCTTTCAGGGGAGAGTTTGCAACAGTTTGGCACCATTTTTGAACAAAGTGGAAAACGGCCGATTTTTGATGAAATTGTGACCGCGCGCCTTAGGGATTTTTCAGAAAAATCTTTTTCCGCAGGTGAAGTAATTGAGGGCTGATTCCTTGGCCTATGATCAAAAGCCTTCCGTATTCACAGCCAAACCTTTCAGGGAAGAGTTTGCAACCGTTTGGCACCATTTTTCAGCAAAGTGGAAAACGGACGATTTTTGATGAAAGTGTGACCGCGCGGCTTAGTGATGTTTCAGAAAAATCTTTTTCCGCAGGTGAAGTAGTCGAGGGTTGATTTCTTGGCCTATGATCAAAAGCCTTCCGTAATCACCACCAAACCTTTCAGGGAAGAGTTTTGCAACATTTTGGCACCATTTTTGAGCAAAGTGGAAAACGGCCGATTTTTGATGAAATTGTGACCGCGCGCCTTAGGGATTTTTCAGAAAAATCTTTTTCCGCAGGTGAAGTAGTCGAGGGCTGATTTCTTGGCCTATGATCTAACGACTTACTTATACAAAGCCTAAACATTCAGGTGAGAGAATGCAACAGATTGGCACCTTATTTGAGAAAAGTGGAAAAAGGCAGAATTTTGATGAAAGTGTGACCGGGCGCCTTAGTGATTTTTCAGAAAAATCATTTTCCGCAGGTGAAGAAGTCGAGGGTTGATTTCTTGGCCTATGATCAAAAGACTTCCGTTTCCACCGCCAAACCTTTCAGGGGAGAGTTTACAACAGTTTGGCACCATTTTTGAGCAAAGTGGAAAACGGCCGATTTTTGATGAAATTGTGACCGCGCGCCTTAGGGATTTTTCAGATTTTTTTTCCGCAGGTGAAGTAGTCGAGGGCTGATTTCTTGGCGTATGATAAAAAGACTTCCGTTTCCACCGCCAAACCTTTCAGGGGAGAGTTTGCAACAGTTTGGCACCATTTTTGAGCAAAGTGGAAAACGGACGATTTTTGATGAAAGTGTGACCGCACGCCTTAGGGATTTTTCAGAAAAATCTTTTTCCGCAGGTGAAGTAGTCGAGGGCTGATTTCTTGGCCTATGATCAAATGCCTTCCGTATTCACCGCCAAACCTTTCAGGGGAGAGTTTGTAGCAGTTTGGAACCATTTTTGAGCAAAGTGGAAAACGGCCGATTTTTGATGAAATTGTGAACGCGCGCCTTAGGGATTTTTCAAAAAAATCTTTTTCTACAGGTGAAGTAGTCGAGGGCAGATTCCTTGTCCTATGATCAAAAGACTTCCGTTTCCACCGCCAAACCTTTCAGGGGAGAGTTTGCAACAGTTTGGCACCATTTTTCAGCAAAGTGGAAAACGGCCGATATTTGATGAAATTGTGAGCGCGCGGCTTGGGTATTTTTTCAGAATTTTTTTTTTTCGCAGGTGAAGTAGTCGAGGGTTGATTTTTTGGCCTAGGATCAAAAGACTTCCGTTTCCACCCCCAAACATTTCAGGGGAGAGTTTGCAACAGTTGGGCACCATTTTTGAGCAAAGTGGAAAACGGCCGATTTTTGATGAAATTGTGACCGCGCGCCTTAGGAATTTTTCAGAAAAATCTGTTTCCGCAAGTGAAGTAATCGAGGGCTGATTCCTTGCCCTATGATCAAAAGCCTTCGGTATTCACAGCCAAACCTTTCAGGGAAGAGTTTGCAAACGTTTGGCACCATTTTTCAGCAAAGTGGAAAACGGACGATTTTTGATGAAAGTGTGACCGCGCTGGCTTAGTGATGTTTCAGAAAAATCTTTTCCGCAGGTGAAGTAGTCGAGGGTTGATTTCTTGGCCTATGATCAAAAGACTTCCGTGTGCACCGCTAAACCTTTCAGGGGAGAGTTTGCAACAGTTTGGCACCATTTTTGAGCAAAGTGGAAACGGCCGATTTTTGATGAAATTGTGACCGCGCGGCTTAAGTATTTTTCAGAAAAATCTTTTTCCGCAGGTGAAGTAATCGAGGGCTGATTCCTTGGCCTATGATCAAAAGCCTTCCGTATTCACAGCCAAACCTTTCAGGGAAGAGTTTGCAACCGTTTGGCACCATTTTTCAGCAAAGTGGAAAACGGACGATTTTTGATGAAATTGTGACCGCGCGCCTTAGGGATTTTTCAAAAAATCTTTTCCGCAGGTGAAGTAGTCGAGGGCTGATTTCTTGGCCTATGATCAAAAGACTTCCGTATTCACCACCAAACCTTTCAGGGGAGAGTTTGCAACCGTTTGGCACCATTTTTCAGCAAAGTGGAAAACGGACGATTTTTGATGAAAGTGTGACCGCGCGGCTTAGTGATGTTTCAGAAAAATCTTTTTCCGCAGGTGAAGTAGTCGAGGGTTGATTTCTTGGCCTATGATCAAAAGACTTCCGTTTCCACCGCCAAACCTTTCAGGGGAGAGTTTGCAACAGTTTGGCACCATTTTTGAGCAAAGTGGAAAACGGCCGATTTTTGATGAAATTGTGACCGCGCGGCTTAGGGATTTTTCAGAAAAAAAATTTTTCGCAGGTGAAGTAGTAGAGGGCTGATTTCTTCGCCTATGACCAAAAGACTTCCATTTCCGCCTCCAAACCTTTCAGGGGAGAGTTTGCAACAGTTTGGCACCATTTTTGAACAAAGTGGAAAACGGCCGATTTTTGATGAAATTGTGACCGCGCGCCTTAGGGATTTTTCAGAAAAATCTTTTTCCGCAGGTGAAGTAATTGAGGGCTGATTCCTTGGCCTATGATCAAAAGCCTTCCGTATTCACAGCCAAACCTTTCAGGGAAGAGTTTGCAACCGTTTGGCACCATTTTTCAGCAAAGTGGAAAACGGACGATTTTTGATGAAAGTGTGACCGCGCGGCTTAGTGATGTTTCAGAAAAATCTTTTTCCGCAGGTGAAGTAGTCGAGGGTTGATTTCTTGGCCTATGATCAAAAGCCTTCCGTAATCACCACCAAACCTTTCAGGGAAGAGTTTTGCAACATTTTGGCACCATTTTTGAGCAAAGTGGAAAACGGCCGATTTTTGATGAAATTGTGACCGCGCGCCTTAGGGATTTTTCAGAAAAATCTTTTTCCGCAGGTGAAGTAGTCGAGGGCTGATTTCTTGGCCTATGATCTAACGCCTTACGTATTCACCGCCTAACCTTTCAGGGGAGAGTTTGCAACAGTTTGGCACCATTTTTGAGCAAAGTGGAAACGGCCGATTTTTGATGAAAGTGTGACCGGGCGCCTTAGTGATTTTTCAGAAAAATCATTTTCCGCAGGTGAAGAAGTCGAGGTTTGATTTCTTGGCCTATGATCAAAAGACTTCCGTTTCCACCGCCAAACCTTTCAGGGGAGAGTTTGCAACAGTTTGGCACCATTTTTGAGCAAAGTGGAAAACGGCCGATTTTTGATGAAATTGTGACCGCGCGGCTTAGGGATTTTTTCAGAATTTTTTTTTCGCAGGTGAAGTAGTAGAGGGCTGATTTCTTCGCCTATGACCAAAAGACTTCCGTTTCCACCGCCAAACCTTTCAGGGGAGAGTTTACAACAGTTTGGCACCATTTTTGAGCAAAGTTGAAAACGGCCGATTTTTGATGAAATTGTGACCGCGCGGCTTAGGGATTTTTTCAGATTTTTTTTTCCGCAGGTGAAGTAGTCGAGGGCTGATTTCTTGGCGTATGATAAAAAGACTTCCGTTTCCACCGCCAAACCTTTCAGGGGAGAGTTTGCAACAGTTTGGCACCATTTTTGAGCAAAGTGGAAAACGGACGATTTTTGATGAAATTGTGAACGCGCGCCTTAGGGATTTTTCAAAAAAATCTTTTTCTACAGGTGAAGTAGTCGAGGGCAGATTCCTTGTCCTATGATCAAAAGACTTCCGTTTCCACCGCCAAACCTTTCAGGGGAGAGTTTGCAACAGTTTGGCACCATTTTTCAGCAAAGTGGAAAACGGCCGATTTTTGATGAAATTGTGAGCGCGCGGCTTAGGTATTTTTTCAGAATTTTTTTTTTTCGCAGGTGAAGTAGTCGAGGGTTGATTTCTTGGCCTAGGATCAAAAGACTTCCGTTTCCACCCCCAAACATTTCAGGGGAGAGTTTGCAACAGTTGGGCACCATTTTTGAGCAAAGTGGAAAACGGCCGATTTTTGATGAAATTGTGACCGCGCGGCTTAAGTATTTTTTCAGAAAAATCTGTTTCCGCAGAGTGAAGTAATCGAGGGCTGATTACTTGCCCTATGATCAAAAGCCTTCGGTATTCACAGCCAAACCTTTCAGGGAAGAGTTTGCAAACGTTTGGCACCATTTTTCAGCAAAGTGGAAAACGGACGATTTTTGATGAAAGTGTGACCGCGCGGCTTAGTGATGTTTCAGAAAAATCTTTTTCCGCAGGTGAAGTAGTCGAGGGTTGATTTCTTGGCCTATGATCAAAAGACTTCCGTGTGCACCGCCAAACCTTTCAGGGGAGAGTTTGCAACAGTTTGGCACCATTTTTGAGCAAAGTGGAAAACGACCGATTTTTGATGAAATTGTGACCGCGCGGCTTAAGTATTTTTCAGAAAAATCTTTTCCGCAGGTGAAGTAATCGAGGGCTGATTCCTTGGCCTATGATCAAAAGCCTTCCGTATTCACAGCCAAACCTTTCAGGGAAGAGTTTGCAACCGTTTGGCACCATTTTTCAGCAAAGTGGAAAACGGACGATTTTGATGAAATTGTGACCGCGCGCCTTAGGGATTTTTCAGAAAAATCTTTTTCCGCAGGTGAAGTAGTCGAGGGCTGATTTCTTGGCCTATGATCAAAAGACTTCCGTATTCACCACCAAACCTTTCAGGGGAGAGTTTGCAACCGTTTGGCACCATTTTTCAGCAAAGTGGAAAACGGACGATTTTTGATGAAAGTGTGACCGCGTGACTTAGTGATTTTTCAGAAAAATCTTTTTCCGCAGGTGAAGTAGTCGAGGGTTGATTTCTTGGCCTATGATCAAAAGACTTCCGTGTGCACCGCCAAACCTTTCAGGGGAGAGTTTGCAACAGTTTGGCACCATTTTTGAGCAAAGTGGAAAACGGCCGATTTTTGATGAAATTGTGACCGCGCGGCTTAAGTATTTTTTCAGAAAAATCTTTTTCCGCAGGTGAAGTAATCGAGGGCTGATTCCTTGGCCTATGATCAAAAGCCTTCCGTATTCACAGCCAAACCTTTCAGGGAAGAGTTTGCAACCGTTTGGCACCATTTTTCAGCAAAGTGGAAAACGGACGATTTTTGATGAAATTGTGACCGCGCGCCTTAGGGATTTTTCAGAAAAATCTTTTTCCGCAGGTGAAGTAGTCGAGGGCTGATTTCTTGGCCTATGATCAAAAGACTTCCGTTTCCACCGCCAAACATTTCAGGGGAGAGTTTGCAACAGTTTGGCACCATTTTTGAGCAAAGTGGAAAACGGCCGATTTTTTATGAAATTGTGACCGCGCGGCTTAGGGATTTTTTTCAGAATTTTTTTTTCGCAGGTGAAGTATTCGAGGGCTGATTTCTTCGCCTATGACCAAAAGACTTCCGTTTCCACCGCCAAACCTTTGAGGGAGAGTTTGCAACAGTTTGGCACCATTTTTGAGCAAAGTGGAAAACGGCCGATTTTGATGAAATTGTGACCGCGCGCCTTAGGGATTTTTTCAGAATTTTTTTCCCCGCAGGTGAAGGAGTCGAGGGCTGATTTCTTCGCCTATGATCAAAAGACTTCTGTTTCCACCGCCAAACCTTTCAGGGGAGAGTTTGCAACAGTTTGGCACCATTTTTGAGCAAAGTGGAAAACGACCGATTTTTGATGAAATTGTGACCGCGCGCCTTCGGGTTTTTTCAAAAAATATTTTTCAACAGGTGAAGTAGTCGAGGGCTGATTTCTTGGCCTATGATAAAAATACTTCCGTATTCCCGCCAAACCTTTCAGGTAAGCGTTCGCAACAGTTTGGCACCAATTTTGAGCAAAGTGGAAAACGGCCGATTTTTGATGAAATTGTGACCGCGCGCCTTAGCGATTTTTTCAGGTTTTTTTTTTCCGCAGGTGAAGTAGTCAAGGGCTGTTTTCTTGGCCTATGATCAAAAGACTTCCGTTTCCACCGCCAAACCTTTCATGGAAGAGTTTGCAACAGTTTGGCACCATTTTTGAGCAAAGTGGAAAACGGACGATTTTTGATGAAAGTGTGACCGCGCGCCTTAGGGATGTTTCAGAAAAATCTTTTTCCGCAGGTGAAGTAGTCGAGGGTTGATTTCTTGGCCTATGATCAAAAGACTTCCGTGTGCACCGCCAAACCTTTCAGGGGAGAGTTTGCAACAGTTTGGCACCATTTTTGAGCAAAGTGGAAAACGGCCGATTTTTGATGAAATTGTGACCGCGCGGCTTAAGTGATTTTTCAGAAAAATCTTTTCCGCAGGTGAAGTAATCGAGGGCTGATTCCTTGGCCTATGATCAAAGCCTTCCGTATTCCCAGCCAAACCTTTCAGGGACGAGTTTGCAACCGTTTGGCACCATTTTTCAGCAAAGTGGAAAACGTACGATTTTTGATGAAAGTGTGACCGCGCGCCTTAGGGATTTTTCAGAAAATCTTTTCCGCAGGTGAAGGAGTCGAGGGCTGATTTCTTCGCCTATGATCAAAGACTTCCGTTTCCACCGCCAAACCTTTGAGGGGAGAGTTTGCAACAGTTTGGCACCATTTTTGAGCAAAGTGGAAAACGGCCGATTTTTGATGAAATTGTGACCGCGCGCCTTAGGGATTTTTCAGAATTTTTTTTTTCCGCAGGTGAAGGAGTCGAGGGCTGATTTCTTCGCCTATGTTCAAAAGACTTCCATTTCCACCACCAAACCTTTCAGGGGAGAGTTTCCAACAGTTTGGCACCATTTTTGAGCAAAGTGAAATTGTGACCGCGCGCCTTAGGGATTTTTTCAGATTTTTTTTTTCCGCAGGTGAAGGAGTCGAGGGCTGATTTCTTCGCCTATGATCAAAAGACTTCTGTTTCCACCGCCAAACCTTTCAAGGGAGAGTTTGCAACAGTTTGGCACCCTTTTGGAGCATGTTTGAAAACGGCCGATGTTTTATGAAATTGTGACCGCGCGCCTTCGGGTTTTTCAAAAAATCTTTTTCAACAGGTGAAGTAGTCGAGGGCTGATTTCTTGGCCTATGATCAAAAGACTTCCGTATTCCCCGCCAAACCTTTCAGGGAAGAGTTTGCAATAGTTTGGCACCAATTTTGAGCAAAGTGGAAAACGGCCGATTTTTGATGAAATTGTGACCGCGCGCCTTAGCGATTTTTTCAGGTTTTTTTTTTCCGCAGGTGAAGTAGTTGAGGGCTGTTTCCTTGGCCTATGATCAAAAGACTTCCGTTTCCACCGCCAAACCTTTCATGGAAGAGTTTGCAACAGTTTGGCACCATTTTTGAGCAAAGTGGAAAACGGCCGATTTTTGATGAAATTGTGACCGCGCGCCTTCGGGTTTTTTCAAAAAATATTTTTCAACAGGTGAAGTAGTCGAGGGCTGATTTCTTGGCCTATGATCAAAAGACTTCCGTATTCCCCGCCAAACCTTTCAGGGAAGAGTTTGCAACAGTTTGGCACCAATTTTGAGCAAAGTGGAAAACGGCCGATTTTTGATGAAATTGTGACCGCGCGCCTTAGCGATTTTTCAGGTTTTTTTTTTCCGCAGGTGAAGTAGTCAAGGGCTGTTTTCTTGGCCTATGATCAAAAGACTTCCGTTTCCACCGCCAAACCTTTCATGGAAGAGTTTGCAACAGTTTGGCACCATTTTTGAGCAAAGTGGAAAACGGCCGATATTGGATCAAAGTCTGACCGCGCGCCTTAGGGATGTTTTCAGAAAATCTTTTCCGCAGGTGAAGTAGTCGAGGGTTGATTTCTTGGCCTATGATCAAAAGACTTCCGTGTCCACCGCCAAACCTTTCAGGGGAGAGTTTGCAACAGTTTGGCACCATTTTTGAGAAAAGTGGAAAACGGCCGATTTTTGATGAAATTGTGACCGCGCGCCTTAGGTATTTTTCAGAAAAATCTTTTTCCGCAGGTGAAGTAATCGAGGGCTGATTCCTTGGCCTATGATCAAAAGCCTTCCGTATTCACAGCCAAACCTTTCAGGGAAGAGTTTGCAACCGTTTGGCACCATTTTTCAGCAAAGTGGAAAACGGACGATTTTTGATGAAAGTGTGACCGCGCGCCTTAGGGATTTTTCAGAAAAATCTTTTTCCGCAGGTGAAGGAGTCGAGGGCTGATTTCTTCGCCTATGATCAAAAGACTTCCGTTTCCACCGCCAAACCTTTGAGGGGAGAGTTTGCAACAGTTTGGCACCATTTATGATCAAAGTGGAAACCGGCCGATTTTTGATGAAATTGTCACCGCGCGCTTAGGGATTTTTTCAGAATTTTTTTTCCGCAGGTGAAGGAGTCGAGGGCTGATTTCTTCGCCTATGATCAAAAGACTTCTGTTTCCACCGCCAAACCTTCAGGGGAGAGTTTGCAACAGTTTGGCACCAATTTTGAGCAAAGTGGAAAACGGCCGATTTTTGATGAAATTGTGACCGCGCGCCTTAGGGTTTTTTCAAAAAATCTTTTTCAACAGGTGAAGTAGTCGAGGGCTGATTTCTTGGCCTATGATCAAAAGACTTTCGTATTCCCCGTCAAACCTTTCAGGGAAGAGTTTGCAACAGTTTGGCACCAATTTTGAGCAAAGTGGAAAACGGCCGATTTTTGATGAAATTGTGACCGCGCGCCTTAGCGATTTTTCACGTTTTTTTTTTTCCGCAGGTGAAGTAGTCGAGGGCTGTTTCCTTGGCCTATGATCAAAAGACTTCCGTTTCCACCGCCAAACCTTTCATGGAAGAGTTTGCAACAGTTTGGCACCATTTTTGAGCAAAGTGGAAAACGGCCGATTTTTGATGAAATTGTGACCGCGCGGCTTAGGGATTTTTCAGAATTTTTTTTTGGCAGTTGAAGGAGTCGTGGGCTGTTTTTTTCGCCTATGATCAAAATACTTCCGTTTCCACCGCCAAACCTTTCTGGGGAGAGTTTGCAACAGTTTGGCACCATTTTTGAGCAAAGTGGAAAACGGCCGATTTTTGATGAAATTGTGACCGCGCGCCTTAGGGATTTCTTCAGAATTTTTTTTTCTGCAGGTGAAGGAGTCGAGGGCTGATTTCTTCGCCTATGATCAAAAGACTTATGTTTCCACCGCCAAACCTTTCAAGGGAGAGTTTGCAACAGTTTGGCACCATTTTTGAGCAAAGTGGAAAACGGCCGATTTTTGATGAAATTGTGACCGCGCGCCTTAGGGTTTTTCAAAAATCTTTTCAACAGGTGAAGTAGTCGAGGGCTGATTTCTTGGCCTATGATCAAAAGACTTCCGTATTCCCCGCCAAACCTTTCAGGGAAGAGTTTGCAACAGTTTGGCACCAATTTTGAGCAAAGTGGAAAACGGCCGATTTTTGATGAAATTGTGACCGCGCGCCTTAGCGATTTTTTCAGGTTTTTTTTTTCCGCAGGTGAAGTAGTCGAGGGCTGTTTCCTTGGCCTATGATCAAAAGACTTCTGTTTCCACCGCCAAACCTTTCATGGAAGAGTTTGCAACAGTTTGGCACCATTTTTGAGCAAAGTGGAAAACGGACGATTTTTGATGAAATTGTGAGCAGCGTGCCTTAGGGATTTTTCAGGAAAATCTTTTTCCGCAGGTGAAGTAGTCGAGGGCTGATTTCTTGGCCTATGATCAAAAGACTTCCGTATTCACCACCAAACCTTTCAGGGAAGAGTTTGCAACCGTTTGGCACCATTTTTGAGCAAAGTGGAAAACGGACGATTTTGATGAAAGTGTGACCGCGTGGCTTAGTGATTTTTCAGAAAAATCTTTTCCGCTGGTGAAGTAGTCGAGGGTTGATTTCTTGGCCTATGATCAAAAGACTTCCGTGTGAACCGCCAAACCTTTCAGGGGAGAGTTTGCAACAGTTTGGCACCATTTTTGAGCAAAGTGGAAAACGGCCGATTTTTGATGAAATTGTGACCGCGCGGCTTAAGTATTTTTTCAGAAAAATCTTTTTCCGCAGGTGAAGTAATCGAGGGCTGATTCCTTGGCCTATGATCAAAAGACTTCTGTTTCCACCGGCAAACCTTTCAGGGGAGTGTTTGCAACAGTTTCGCACCATTTTTGAGCAAAGTGGAAAACGGCCGATTTTTGAAGTAATCGAGGGCTGATTCCTTGGCCTATGATCAAAAGCCTTCCGTATTCACAGCCAAACCTTTCAGGGAAGAGTTTGCAACCGTTTGGCACCATTTTTCAGCAAAGTGGAAAACGGACGATTTTTGATAAAAGTGTGACCGCGCGCCTTAGGGATTTTTCAGAAAAATCTTTTTCCGCAGGTGAAGTAATCGAGGGCTGATTCCTTGGCCTATGATCAAAAGACTTTCGTTTCCACCGCCAAACCTTTCAGGGAAGAGTTTGCAACAGTTTGGCACCATTTTTGAGCAAAGTGGAAAACGGCCGATTTTTGATGAAATTGTGACCGCGCGGCTTAGGGATTTTTTCAGAATTTTTTTTTCGCAGGTGAAGGAGTCGAGGGCTGATTTCTTCGCGTATGATCAAAAGACTTCCGTTTCCACCGCCAAACCTTTGAGGGGAGAGTTTGCAACAGTTTGGCACCATTTTTGAGCAAAGTGGAAAACGGCCGATTTTTGATGAAATTGTGACCGCGCGCCTTAGGGTTTTTCAAAATCTTTTTCAACAGGTGAAGTAGTCGAGGGCTGATTTCTTGGCCTATGATCAAAGACTTCCGTATTCCCCGCCAAACCTTTCAGGGAAGAGTTTGCAACAGTTTGGCACCAATTTTGAGGAAAGGGGAGAACGGCCGATATTTGATGAAATTGTGACCGCGCGCCTTAGCGATTTTTCAGAGTTTTTTTTCCGCAGGTGAAGTAGTCGAGGGCTGTTTCCTTGGCCTATGATCAAAAGACTTCCGTTTCCACCGCCAAACCTTTCATGGAAGAGTTTGCAACAGATTGGCACCATTTTTGAGCAAAGTGGAAAACGGACGATTTTTGATGAAATTGTGAACGCGTGCCTTAGGGATTTTTCAGGAAAATCTTTTTCCGCAGGTGAAGTAGTCGAGGGCTGATTTCTTGGCCTATGATCAAAAGACTTCCGTATTCACCACCAAACCTTTCAGGGCAGAGTTTGCAACCGTTTGGCACCATTTTGAGCAAAGTGGAAAACGGACGATTTTTGATGAAAGTGTGACCGCGTGGCCTAGTGATTTTTCAGAAAAATCTTTTTCCGCAGGTGAAGTAGTCGAGGGTTGATTTCTTGGCCTATGATCAAAAGACTTCCGTATTCACCGCCAAACCTTTCAGGGGAGAGTTTGCAACAGTTTGGCACCATTTTTGAGCAAAGTGGAAAACGGCCGATTTTTGATGAAATTGTGACCGCGCGGCTTAGTGATTTTTCATAAAAATCTTTTTCAGCAGGTGAAGTAGTCGAGGGCTGATTTCTTGGCCTATGATCAAAAGCCTTCCGTATTCCCCGCCAAACCTTTCAGGGAAAAGTTTGCAACAGTTTGGCACCATTTTTGAGCAAAGTGGAACACGGCCGATTTTTCATGAAAGTGTGACCGCGCGGCACAGGTATTTTTTCAGATTTTTTTTTCTGCAGGTGAAGTAGTCGAGGGCTGATTTCTTGGCCTATGATCAAAAGACTTCCGTTTCCACCGCCAAACATTTCAGGGGAGAGTTTGCAACAGTTTGGCACCATTTTTGAGCAAAGTGGAAAACGGCCGATTTTTGATGAAATTGTGACCGCGCGCCTTAGGAATTTTTTCAGAATTTTTTTTTTCGCAGGTGAAGTAATCGAGGGCTGATTCCTTGGCCTATGATCAAAAGCCTTCCGTATTCACAGCCAAACCTTTCAGGGAAGAGTTTGCAACCGTTTGGCACCATTTATCAGCAAAGTGGAAAACGGACGATTTTGATGAAAGTGTGACCGCGCGGCTTAGTGATGTTTCAGAAAAATCTTTTCCGCAGGTGAAGTAGTCGAGGGTTGATTTCTTGGCCTATGATCAAAGACTTCCGTTTCCACCGCCAAACCTTTCAGGGGAGAGTTTGCAACAGTTTGGCACCATTTTTGAGCAAAGTGGAAAACGGCCGATTTTTGATGAAATTGTGACCGCGCGGCTTCAGGATTTTTTAGATAAATTTTTTTCCGCAGGTGAAGGAGTCGAGGGCTGATTTCTTCGCCTATGATCAAAAGACTTCCGTTTCCACCGCCAAACCTTTGAGGGGAGAGTTTGCAACAGTTTGGCACCATTTTTGAGCAAAGTGGAAAACGGCCGATTTTGATGAAATTGTGACCGCGCGCCTTAGGGATTTTTCAGAATTTTTTTCCGCAGGTGAAGGAGTCGAGGGCTGATTTCTTCGCCTATGATCAAAAGACTTCTGTTTCCACCGCCAAACCTTTCAGGGGAGAGTTTGCAACAGTTTGGCACCATTTTTGAGCAAAGTGGAAAGCGGCCGATTTTTGATGAACTTGTGACCGCGCGCCTTAGGGTTTTTCAAAAAATCTTTTCAACAGGTGAAGTAGTCGAGGGCTGATTTCTTGGCCTATGATCAAAAGACTTCCGTATTCCCCGCCAAACCTTTCAGGGAAGAGTTTGCAACAGTTTGGCACCAATTTTGAGCAAAGTGGAAAACGGCCGATTTTTGATGAAATTGTGACCGCGCGCCTTAGCGATTTTTCAGATTTTTTTTCCGCAGGTGAAGTAGTCGAGGGCTGTTTTCTTGGCCTATGATCAAAAGTCTTCCGTTTCCACCGCCAAACCTTTCAGGGGAGAGTTTGCAACCGTTTAGCACCATTTTTGAGCAAAGTGGAAAACGGACGATTTTTGATGAAAGTGTGACCGCGCGGCTTAGGGATGTTTCAGAAAAATCTTTTTCCGCAGGTGACGTAGTCGAGGGTTGATTTCTTGGCCTATGATCAAAAGACTTCCGTTTCCACCGCCAAACCTTTCAGGGGAGAGTTTGCAACAGTTTGGCACCATTTTTGAGCAAAGTGGAAAACGGCCGATTTTTGATGAAATTGTGACCGCGCGGCTTAGGGATTTTTTCAGAATTTTTTTTCCGCAGGTGAAGGAGTCGAGGGCTGATTTCTTCGCCTATGATCAAAAGACTTCTGTTTCCACCGCCAAACCTTTCAGGGGAGAGTTTGCAACAGTTTGGCACCATTTTTGAGCAAAGTGGAAAACGGACGATTTTTCATGAAATTGTGACCGCGCGCCTTAGGGTTTTTTCAAAAAATCTTTTTCAACAGGTGAAGTAGTCGAGGGCTGATTTCTTGGCCTATGATCAAAAGACTTCCGTATTCCCCGCCAAACCTTTCAGGGAAGAGTTTGCAACAGTTTTGCACCAATTTTGAGCAAAGTGGAAAACGACCGATTTTTGATGAAATTGTGACCGCGCGCCTTAGCGATTTTTTCAGATTTTTTTTTTCCGCAGGTGAAGTAGTCGAGGGCTGTTTTCTTGGCCTATGATCAAAAGACTTCCGTTTCCACCGCCAAACCTTTCAGGGGAGAGTTTGCAACGGTTTGGCACCATTTTTGAGCAAAGTGGAAAACGGCCGATTTTTGATGAAATTGTGACCGCGCGCCTTAGGGTTTTTTCAAAAAATCTTTTTCAACAGGTGAAGTAGTCGAGGGCTGATTTCTTGGCCTATGATCAAAAGCCTTCCGTATTTCCCGCCAAACCTTTCAGGGAAGAGTTTGCAACAGTTTGGCACCATTTTTGAGCAAAGTGGAAAACGGCCGATTTTTGATGAAATTGTGACTGCTCGCATTAGGAATTTTTCAGATCAATCTTTTTTTTCGCAGGTGAAGGATTCGAGGGCTGATTTCTTCACCTATGATCAAAAGACTTCTGTTTCCACCGCCAAACCTTTCAGGGGAGAGTTTGCAACAGTTTGGCACCATTTTTGAGCAAAGTGGAAAACGGCCGATTTTTGATGAAATTGTGACCGCGCGCCTTAGGGTTTTTTCAAAAAATCTTTTTCAACAGGTGAAGTAGTCGAGGGCTGATTTCTTGGCCTATGATCAAAAGCCTTCCGTATTCACAGCCAAACCTTTCAGGGAAGAGTTTACAACCGTTTGGCACCATTTTTCAGCAAAGTGGAAAACGGACGATTTTTGATGAACGTGTGACCGCGCGGCTTAGTGATGTTTCAGAAAAATCTTTTTCCGCAGGTGAAGTAGTCGAGGGTTGATTTCATGGCCTTTGATCAAAAGACTTCCGTTTCCACCGCCAAACCTTTCAGGGGAGAGTTTGCAACAGTTTGGCACGATTTTTGAGCAAAGTGGAAAACGGCCGATTTTTGATGAAATTGTGACCGCGCGGCTTAGGGATTTTTTCCGCAGGTGAAGGAGTCGAGGGCTGCTTTCTTCGCCTATGATCAAAAGACTTCGGTTTCCACCGCCAAACCTTTCAGGGGAGAGTTTGCAACAGTTTGGCACCATTTTTGAGCAAAGTGGAAAACGGCCGATTTTTGATGAAATTGTGACCGCGCGCCTTAGGGATTTTTTCAGAATTTTTTTCCCCGCAGGTGAAGGAGTCGAGGGCTGATTTCTTCGCCTATGATCAAAAGACTTCTGTTTCCACCGCCAAACCTTTCAGGGGAGAGTTTGCAACAGTTTGGCACCATTTTTGAGCAAAGTGGAAAACGGCCGATTTTTGATGAAATTGTGACCGCACGCCGTAGGGTTTTTTCAAAAATCTTTTCAACAGGTGAAGTAGTCGAGGGCTGATTTCTTGGCCTATGATCAAAAGACTTCCGTATTCCCGCCAAACCTTTCAAGGAAGAGTTTGCAACAGTTTGGCACCAATTTTGAGCACAGTGGAAAACGGCCGATTGTTGATGAAATTGTGACCGCGCGCCTTAGCGATTTTTTCAGTAAATTATTTTTCCGCAGGTGAAGTAGTCGAGGGCTGTTTTCTTGGCCTTTGATCATAAGACTTCCGTTTACACCGCCAAACCTTTCAGGGTAGAGTTTGCAACGGTTTGGCACCATTTTTGAGCAAAGTGGAAAACGGCCGATTTTTGATGAAATTGTGACCGCGCGCCTTAGGGATTTTTCAGAAAAATCTGTTTCCGCAGGTGAAGTAATCGAGGGCTGATTTCTTGGCGTATGATCAAAAAACTTCCGTTTCCACCGCCAAACATTTCAGGGGAGAGTTTGCAACCGTTTGGCACCATTTTTGAGCAAAGTGGAAAACGGACGATTTTTGATGAAAGTGTGACCGCGCGGCTTAGTGATGTTTCAGAAAAATCTTTTTCCGCTGGTGAAGTAGTCGAGGGTTGATTTCTTGGCCTATGATAAAAAGACTTCCGTTTCCACCGCCAAACCTTTCAGGGGAGAGTTTGCAACAGTTTGGCACCATTTTTGAGCAAAGTGGAAAACGGACGATTTTTGATGAAAGTGTGACCGCTCGGCTTAGGGATTTTTTCAGAATTTTTTTTTTCGCAGGAGAAGGAGTCGAGGGCTGATTTCTTCGCCTATGATCAAAAGACTTCCGTTTCCACCGCCAAACCTTTCAGGGGAGAGTTTGCAACAGTTTGGCACCATTATTGAGCAAAGTGGAAAATGGCCGATTTTTGATGAAATTGTGACCGTGCGCCTTAGGGTTTTTTCAAAAAATCTTTTTCAACAGGTGAAGTAGTCGAGGGCTGATTTCTTGGCCTATGATCAAAAGCCTTCCGTATTCACAGCCAAACCTTTCAGGGAAGAGTTTGCAACCGTTTGGCACCATTTTTCAGTAAAGTGGATAACGGACGATTTTTGATGAACGTGTGACCGCGCGGCTTAGTGATGTTTCAGAAAAATCTTTTTCCGCAGGTGAAGTAGTCGAGGGCTGATTTCTTGGCCTATGATCAAAAGACTTCCGTTTCCACCGCCAAACCTTTCAGGGTAGAGTTTGCAACAGTTTGGCACCATTTTTGAGCAAAGTGGAAAACGGCCGATTTTTGATGAAATTGTGACCGCGCGCCTTAGGGATTTTTTCAGAATTTTTTTTTCCGCAGGTGAAGTAGTCGAGGGCTGATTTCTTCGCCTATGATCAAAAGACTTCCGTTTCCACCGCCAAACCTTTCAGGGAAGAGTTTTCAACAGTTTGGCACCATTTTTGAGCAAAGTGGAAAACGGCCGATTTTTGATGAAATTGTGACCGCGCGCCTTAGGGTTTTTTCAAAAAAATCTTTTTCTACAGGTGAAGTAGTCGAGGGTTGATTTCTTGGCCTACGATCAAAAGACTTCCGTTTCCACCGCCAAACCTTTCAGGGGAGAGTTTTCAACAGTTTGGCACCATTTTTGAGCAAAGTGGAAAACGGCCGATTTTTGATGAAATTGTGACCGCGCGGCTTAGGGATTTTTTCAGAATTTTTTTTCCGCAGGTGAAGTAGTCGAGGGCTGATTTCTTCGCCTATGATCAAAAGACTTCCGTTTGCACCGCCAAACCTTTCAGGGGAGAGTTTGCAACCGTTTGGCAACATTTTTGAGCAAAGTGGAAAACGGCCGATTTTTGATGAAATTGTGACCGTGCGCCTTAGGGATTTTTCAGAAAAATCTTTTTCCGCAGGTGAAGTATTCGAGGGCTGATTTCTTGGCCTATGATCTAACGCCTTCCGTATTCACCACCAAACCTTTCATGGAAGAGTTTTCAACAGTTTGGCACCATTTTTGAGCAAAGTGGAAAACGGACGATTTTTGATGAAAGTGTGACCGCGCGGCTTAGTGATGTTTCAGAAAAATCTTTTTCCGCAGGTGAAGTAATCGAGGGCTGATTTCTTGGCCTATGATCAAAAGCCTTCCGTATTCACCGCCAAACCTTTCAGGGGAGAGTTTGTAGCAGTTTGGAACCATTTTTGAGCAAAGTGGAAAACGGACGATTTTTGATGAAAGTGTGACCGCGCGGCTTAGGGATTTTTTCAGATTTTTTTTTCCGCAGGTGAAGTAGTCGAGGGCTGATTTATTGGCCTATGATCAAAAGGCTTCTGTTTCCACCGCCAAAGCTTTCAGGGGAGAGTTTGCAACAGTTTGGCACCATTTTTGAGTAAAGTGGAAAACGGCCGCTTATTGATGAAATTCTGACCGAGCGCCTTAGGGAATTATCAGAAATATCATTTTCCACAGGTGAAGAAGTCGAGGGTTGATTTCTTGGCCTATGATCAGAAGACTTCCGTTTCCACCGCCAAACCTTTCCGGGGTGAGGTTGCCACAGTTTGACACCATTTTTGAGCAAAGTGGAAAACGGCCGATTTTTGATGAAATTGTGACCGCGCGCCTTAGGGATGTTTCAGAAAAATCTTTTTCCGCAGGTGAAGTAATCGAGGGCTGATTTCTTGGCCTATGATCAAAAGCCTTCCGTATTCACCGCCAAACCTTTTAGGGAAGAGTTTGCAACCGTTTTGCACCATTTTTGAGCAAAGTGGAAAACGGCCGATTTTTGATGAAATTGTGACCGCGCGGCTTGGGGATTTTGTCAGAATTTTTTTTTTCCGCAGGTGAAGGAGTCGAGGGCTGATTCCTTGGCCTATGATCAAAAGTCTTACGTATTCACCGCCAAACCTTTCAGGATAGAGTTTGCAACCGTTTGGCACCATTTTTGAGCAAAGTGGAAAACGGACGATTTTTGATGAAAGTGTGACCTCACGGCTTTAGGGATTTTTTCAGATTTTTTTTTTTCGCAGGTGAAGTACTCGAGGTCTGATTTCTTGGCCTATGATCAAAAGACTTCCGTTTCCACCGCCAAACCTTTCAGGGGAGAGTTTGCAACAGTTTGGCACCATTTTTGAGCAAAGTGGAAAACGGCCGATTTTTGATAAAATTGTGACCGCGCGCCTTAGGGATTTTTCAAAGCAATCTTTTTCTACAGGTGAAGTAGTCGAGGGCTGATTTTTTCGCCTATGATCAAAAGCCTTCCGTATTCCCCGCCAAACCTTTCAGGGAAGAGTTTGCAACAGTTTGGCACCATTTTTGAGCAAAGTGGAAAACGGACGATTTTTTATGAAAGTGTGACCGCGCGCCTTAGGGATGTTTCAGAAAAATCTTTTTCCGCAGGTGAAGTAGTCGAGGGTTGATTTCTTGGCCTATGATCAAAAAACTTCCGTTTCCACTGCCAAACCTTTCAGGGGTGAGTTTGCAACAGTTTGGCACCATTTTTGAGCAAAGTGGAAAACGGCCGATTTTTGATGAAATTATGACCGCGCGCCTTAGGGATTTTTCAGAAAAATCTTTTTCCGCAGGTGAAGTAGTCGAGGGCTGATTTCTTGGCGTATGATCAAAAGCCTTCTGTTTCCACCGCCAAACCTTTCAGGGGAGAGTTTGCAACAGTTTGGCACCATTTTTGAGCAAAGTGGAAAACGGCCGATTTTTGATGAAATTATGACCGCGCGCCTTAGGGATTTTTCAGAAAAATCTTTTTCCGCAGGTGAAGTAGTCGAGGGCTGATTTCTTGGCCTATGATCAAACGCCTTCCGTATTCACTGCCAAACCTTTCATGGAAGAGTTTGCAACAGTTTGGCACCATTTTTGAGCAAAATGGAAAACGGCCAATTTTTGATGAAATTGTGACCGCGCGGCTTAGGGATTTTTTCAGAATTTTTTTTTCCGCAGGTGAAGTAGTCGAGGGCTAATTTCTTGGCCTATGATCAAAAGACTTCCGTTTCCACCGCCAAACCTTTCAGGGGAGAGTTTGCAACAGTTTGGCACCATTTTTGAGCAAAGTGGAAAACGGCCGATTTTTGATGAAATTGTGACCGCGCGCCTTAGAGATTTTTTCAGATTTTTTTTTTCCGCAGGTGAAGTAGTCGAGGGCTGATTTCTTGGCCTATGATCAAAAGACTTCCGTTTCCACCGCCAAACCTTTCAGGGGAGAGTTTGCAATAGTTTGGCACCATTTTTGAGCAAAGTGGAAAACGGCCGATTTTTGATGAGAATTGTGACCGCGCGCCTTAGGGATTTTTCAGAAAAATCTTTTTCCGCAGGTGAAGTAGTCGAGGGCTGATTTCTTATCCTATGATCAAAAGCCTTCCGTTTCCACCGCCAACCCTTTCAGGGGAGAGTTTGCAACAGTTTGGCACCATTTTTGAGCAAAGTGGAAAATGGACGATTTTTGATGAAAGTGTGACCGCGCGGCTTAGGTATTTTTTCAGAATTTTTTTTTCCGCAGGTGAAGTAGTCGAGGGCTGATTTCTTGGCCTATGATCAAAAGACTTCCGTTTCCACCGCCAAACCTTTCAGGGGAGAG
The DNA here is from genome assembly GCA_947686815.1 of Podarcis lilfordi. Lineage (NCBI taxonomy): Eukaryota > Metazoa > Chordata > Lepidosauria > Squamata > Lacertidae > Podarcis > Podarcis lilfordi. The sequence continues at coordinate 70,948,282 of OX395132.1, forward strand.
TTTGTAACAGTTTGGCACCATTTTTGAGCAAAGTGGAAAACGGCCGATTTTTGATGAAATTGTGACCGCACGCCTTAGGGATTTTTTCAGATTTTTTTTTCGCAGGTGAAGTAGTCGAGGTCTGATTTCTTGGCCTATGATCAAAAGACTTCCGTTTGCACCGCCAAACCTTTCAGGGGAGAGTTTTCAACAGTTTGGCACCATTTTTGAGCAAAGTGCAAAACTGCCGATTATTGATGAAATTGTGACCGCGCGCCTTAGGGATTTTTCAGAAAAATCTTTTTCCGCAGGTGAAGTAGTCGAGGGCTGAATTCTTGGCCTATGATCAAAAGCCTTCCGTTTCCACTGCCAAACCTTTCAGGGGAGAGTTTGCAATAGTTTGGCACCATTTTTGAGCAAAGTGGAAAACAGCCGATTTTTGATGAAATTGTGACCGCGCGCCTTAGGGATTTTTCAGAAAAATATTTTTCCGCAGGTGAAGTAGTCGAGGGCTGATTTCTTGGCCTATGATCTAACGCCTTCCGTTTTCACCGCCAAACCTTTCATGGAAGAGTTTTCAACAGTTTGGCACCATTTTTGAGCAAAGTGGAAAACGGACGATTTTTGATGAAAGTGTGACCACGCGGCTTAGTGATGTTTCAGAAAAGTCTTTTTGCGCTGGTGAAGTAATCGAGGGCTGATTTCTTGGCCTATGATCAAAAGCATTGGGTATTCACCGCCAAACCTTTCAGGGAAGAGTTTACAACAGTTTGGCACCATTTTTGAGCAAAGTGGAATACGGCCGATTTTTGATGAAATTGTGACCGCGCGCCTTAGGGATTTTTCAGAAAAATCTTTTTCCGCAGGTGAAGTAATCGAGGGCTGATTCCTTGGCCTATGATCAAAAGCCTTCCGTATTCACCTCCAAACCTTTCAGGGAAGAGTTTGCAACCGTTTTGCACCATTTTTGATCCAAATGGAAAATGGACGATTTTTGATGAAAGTGTGACCGCGCGGCTTAGGGATTTTTTCAGAATATTTTTTTCCGCAGGTGAAGTAGTCGAGGGTTGATTTCTTGGCCTATGATCAAAAGACTTCCGTTGCCACCGCCAAACCTATCAGGGGAGAGTTTGCAACAGTTTAGCACCATTTTTGAGCAAAGTAGAAACCGGCCGATTTTTGATGAAATTGTGACCGCGCGCCTTAGGGATTAATCAGAAAAATCTTTTTCCGCAGGTGAAGTAATCGAGGGCTGATTTCTTGGCTTATGATCAAAAGCCTTCCGTATTCACCGCCAAACCTTTCAGGGAAGAGTTTGCAACAGTTTGGCACCATTTTTGAGCAAAGTGGAAAACGGACGATTTTTGATGAAAGTGTGACCGCGCGGCTTAGTGATGTTTCAGAAAAATCTTTTTCCGCAGGTGAAGTAATCGAGGGCTGATTTCTTGGCCTATGATCAAAAGCCTTCCGTATTCACCGCCAAACCTTTCAGGGGAGAGTTTGCAACAGTTTGGCACCATTTTTGAGCAAAGTGGAAAACGGACGATTTTTGATGAAAGTGTGACCGCGCGGCTTAGTGATGTTTCAGAAAAATCTTTTTCCGCAGGTGAAGTAATCGAGGGCTGATTTCTTGGCCTATGATCAAAAGCCTTCCGTATTCACCGCCAAACCTTTCAGGGGAGAGTTTGCAACAGTTTGGCACCATTTTTGAGCAAAGTGGAAAACGGCCGATTTTTGATGAAATTGTGACTGCACGCCTTAGGGAGTTTTCAGAAAAATCTTTTTCCGCAGGTGAAGTAGTCGAGGGTTGATTTCTTGGCCTATGATCAAAAGACTTCCGTATTCACCGCCAAACCTATCAGGGGAGAGTTTGCAACAGTTTAGCACCATTTTTGAGCAAAGTAGAAACCGGCCGATTTTTGATGAAATTGTGACCGCGCGCCTTAGGGATTAATCAGAAAAATCTTTTTCCGCAGGTGAAGTAATCGAGGGCTGATTTCTTGGCTTATGATCAAAAGCCTTCCGTATTCACCGCCAAACCTTTCAGGGAAGAGTTTGCAACCGTTTGGCACAATTTTTGAGCAAAATGGAAAACGGCCGATTTTTGATGAAATTGTGACCGCGCGGCTGAGGGATTTTGGCAGAATTTTTTTTTTCCGCAGGTGAAGGAGTCGAGGGCTGATTCCTTGGCCTATGATAAAAAGTCATAAGTATTAACCGACAAACCTTTCAGGAAAGAGTTTGCAACCGTTTGGCACCATTTTTGAGCAAAGTGGAAAACGGACGATTTTTGATGAAAGTGTGACCTCACGGCTTTAGGGATTTTTTCAGATTATTTTTTTCCGCAGGAGACGTACTCGAGGTCTTATTTCTAGGCCTATGATCAAAAGACTTCCGTTTCCACCGCCAAACCTTTTAGGGGAGTTTGCAACAGTTTGGCACCATTTTTGAGCAAAGTGGAAAACGGCCGATTTTTGATGAAATTGTGACCGCGCGCCTTAGGGATTTTTCAAAAAAATCTTTTTCTACAGGTGAAGTAGTCGAGGGCTGATTTCTTGGCCTATGATCAAAAGCCTTCCGTATTCCCCGCCAAACCTTTCAGGGAAGAGTTTGCAACAGTTTGGCACCATTTTTGAGCAAAGTGGAAAACGGACGATTTTTGATGAAAGTGTGACCGCGCGGCTTAGTGATGTTTCAGAAAAATCTTTTTCCGCAGGTGAAGTAATCGAGGGCTGATTTCTTGGCCTATGATTAAAAGCCTTCCGTATTCACCGCCAAACCTTTCAGGGAAGAGTTTGCAACAGTGTGGCACCATTTTTGAGCAAAGTGGAAAACGGCCGATTTTTGATGAAATTGTGACCGCGCGCCTTAGGGATTTTTCAGAAAAATCTTTTTCGCAGGTGAAGTAGTCGAGGGCTGATTTCTTGGCCTATGATCAAAAGACTTCCGTTTCCACCGCTAAACCTTTCAGGGGAGAGTTTGCAACAGTTTGGCACCATTTTTGAGCAAAGTGGAAACGGCCGATTTTTGATGAAATTGTGACCGCGCGGCTTAGGGATTTTTTCAAAAAAATCTTTTTCTACAGGTGAAGTAGTCGAGGGCTCATTTCTTGGCCTATGATCAAAAGCCTTCCGTATTCCCCGCTAAACCTTTCAGGGAAGAGTTTGCAACAGTTTGGCACCATTTTTGAGCAAAGTGGAAAACGGACGATTTTTGATGAAAGTGTGACCGCGCGGCTTAGTGATGTTTCAGAAAAATCTTTTCCGCAGGTGAAGTAGTCGAGGCTGATTTCTTGGCCTATGATCAAAAGCCTTCCGTATTCACCGCCAAACATTTCAGGGAAGAGTTTGCAACAGTTTGGCACCATTTTTGAGCAAAGTGGAAAGCGGCCGATTTTTGATGAAATTGTGACCGCGCGCCTTAGGGATTTTTCAGAAAATCTTTTTTCCGCAGGTGAAGAAGTCGAGGGCTGATTTCTTGGCCTATGATCAAAAGACTTCCGTTTCCACCGCTAAACCTTTCAGGGGAGAGTTTGCAACAGTTTGGCACCATTTTTGAGGAAAGTGGAAAACGGCCGATTTTTGATGAAATTGTGACCGCGCGCCTTAGCGATTTTTCAAAAAATCTTTTTCAACAGGTGAAGTAGTCGAGGGCTGATTTCTTGTCCTATGATCAAAAGCCTTCCGTATTCCCCGCCAAACCTTTCAGGGAAGAGTTTGCAACCGTTTGGCACCATTTTGAGCAAAGTGGAAAACGGACGATTTTTGATGAAAGTGTAACCGCGCGGCTTAGTGATGTTTCAGAAAAATCTTTTTTCCGCAGGTGAAGTAATCGAGGGCTGATTTCTTGGCCTATGATCAAAAGCCTTCCGTATTCACCGCCAAACCTTTCAGGGAAGAGTTTGCAACAGTTTGGCACCATTTTTGAGCAAAGTGGAAAACGGCCGATTTTTGATGAAATTGTGACCGCGCGCCTTAGGGGTTTTTCAGAAAAATCTTTTTCCGCAGGTGAAGTAGTCGAGGGCTGATTTCTTGGCCTATGATCAAAAAACTTCCGTTTCTACTGCCAAACCTTTCAGGGGAGAATTTGCAACAGTTTGGCACCATTTTTGAGCAAAGTGGAAAATGGCCAATTTTTAATGAAATTGTGACCGCGCGGCTTAGGTATTTTTTCATAATTTTTTTTCCGCAGGTGAAGTAGTCGAGGGCTGATTTCTTCGCCTATGATCAAAAGACTTCCGTTTCCACCGCCAAACCTTTCAGGGGAGAGTTTGCAACAGTTTGGCACCATTTTTGAGCAAAGTGGAAAACGGCCGATTTTGATGAAATTTTGACCGCGCGCCTTAGGGATTTTTCAGAAAAATCTTTTTCCGCAGGTGAAGTAGTCGAGGGCTGATTTCTTGGCCTATGATCAAAAAACTTCCGTTTCTACTGCCAAACCTTTCAGGGAGAATTTGCAACAGTTTGGCACCATTTTTGAGCAAAGTGGAAAATGGCCAATTTTTGATGAAATTGTGACCATGCGGCTTAGGTATTTTTCAGAATTTTTTTCCGCAGGTGAAGTAGTCGAGGGCTGATTTCTTCGCCTATGATCAAAAGACTTCCGTTTCCACCGCCAAACCTTTCAGGGGAGAGTTTGCAACAGTTTGGCACCATTTTTGAGCAAAGTGGAAAACGACCGATTTTTTATGAAATTGTGACCGCGCGGCTTAGGGATTTTTTCAGAATTTTTTTTCCCGCAGGTGAAGTAGTCGAGGTCTGATTTATTGGCCTATGATAAAAAGACTTCCGTTTCCACCGCCAAACCTTTCAGGGGAGAGTTTGCAACAGTTTGGCACCATTTTTGAGCAAAGTGGAAAAAAGGCCGATTATTGATGAAATTGTGACCGCGCGGCTTAGGGATTTTTTCAGAATTTTTTTTTCCGCAGGTGAAGTAGTCGAGGGCTGATTTCTTGGCCTATGATCAAACGCCTTCCGTATTCCCCGCCAAACCTTTCATGGAAGAGTTTTCAACAGTTTGGCACCATTTTTGAGCAAAGTGGAAAACGGCCGATTTTTGATGAAATTGTGACCGCGCGGCTTAGGGATTTTTTCAGAATTTTTTTCCCCGCAGGTGAAGTAGCCGAGGCTGAATTCTTGGCCTATGATCAAAAGCCTTCCGTTTCCACTGCCAAACCTTTCAGGGGAGAGTTTGCAATAGTTTGGCACCATTTTTGAGCAACGTGGAAAACGGCCGATTTTTGATGTAATTGTGACCGCGCGGCTTAGGGATTTTTCAACAATTTCTTTCCCCGCAGGTGAAGTAGTCGAGGGCTGATTTCTTGGCCTATGATCAAAAGCCTTCCGTATTCACCTCCAAACCTTTCAGGGAAGAGTTTGCAACCGTTTGGCACCATTTTTGAGCCAAATGGAAAATGGACGATTTTTGATGAAAGTGTGACCGCGCGGCTTAGGGATTTTTTCAGAATATTTTTTTCCGCAGGTGAAGTAGTCGAGGTCTGATTTCTTGGCCTATGATCAAAAGACTTCCGTTTGCACCGCCAAACCTTTCAGGGGAGAGTTTGCAAAAGTTTGGCACAATTTTTGAGCAAAGTGGAAAACGGCCGATTTTTGATGAAATTGTGACCGCGCGGCTTGGGGATTTTTCAAAAAAAACTTTTTCTACAGGTGAAGTAGTCGAGGGCTCATTTCTTGGCCTATGATCAAAAGCCTTCCGTATTCCCCGCCAAACCTTTCAGGGAAGAGTTTGCAACAGTTTGGCACCATTTTTGAGCAAAGTGGAAAACGGACGATTTTTGATGAAAGTGTGACCGCGCGGCTTAGTGATGTTTCAGAAAAAACTTTTTCCGCAGGTGAAGTAGTCGAGGGCTGATTTCTTGGCCTATGATCAAAAGCCTTCCGTATTCACCGCCAAACCTTTCAGGGAAGAGTTTGCAACAGTTTGGCACCATTTTTGAGCAAAGTGGAAAACGGCCGATTTTTGATGAAATTGTGACCGCGCGCCTTAGGGGTTTTTCAGAAAAATCTTTTTCCGCAGGTGAAGTAGTCGAGGGCTGATTTCTTGGCCTATGATCAAAAAACTTCCGTTTCTACTGCCAAACCTTTCAGGGGAGAATTTGCAACAGTTTGGCACCATTTTTGAGCAAAGTGGAAAATGGCCAATTTTTAATGAAATTGTGACCGCGCGGCTTAGGTATTTTTTCATAATTTTTTTTTCCGCAGGTGAAGTAGTCGAGGGCTGATTTCTTCGCCTATGATCAAAAGACTTCCGTTTCCACCGCCAAACCTTTCAGGGGAGAGTTTGCAACAGTTTGGCACCATTTTTGAGCAAAGTGAAAAACGACCGATTTTTTATGAAATTGTGACCGCGCGGCTTAGGGATTTTTTCAGAATTTTTTTTCCCGCAGGTGAAGTAGTCGAGGTCTGATTTATTGGCCTATGATCAAAAGACTTCCGTTTCCACCGCCAAACCTTTCAGGGGAGAGTTTGCAACAGTTTGGCACCATTTTTGAGCAAAGTGGAAAAAGGCCGATTATTGATGAAATTGTGACCGCGCGGCTTAGGGATTTTTCAGAAAAATCTTTTTCCGCAGGTGAAGTAGTCGAGGGCTGATTTCTTGGCCTATGATCAAACGCCTTCCGTATTCACCGCCAAACCTTTCATGGAAGAGTTTTCAACAGTTTGGCACCATTTTTGAGCAAAGTGGAAAACGGCCGATTTTTGATGAAATTGTGACCGCGCGGCTTAGGGATTTTTTCAGAATTTTTTTCCCCGCAGGTGAAGTAGCCGAGGGCTGAATTCTTGGCCTATGATCAAAAGCCTTCCGTTTCCACTGCCAAACCTTTCAGGGGAGAGTTTGCAACAGTTTGGCACCATTTTTGAGCAAAGTGGAAAACGGCCGATTTTTGATGAAATTGTGACCGCGCGCCTTAGGGATTTTTCAGAAAAATCTTTTTCCGCAGGTGAAGTAATCGAGGGCTGATTCCTTGGCCTATGATCAAAAGCCTTCCGTATTCACCTCCAAACCTTTCAGGGAAGAGTTTGCAACCGTTTGGCACCATTTTTGAGCCAAATGGAAAATGGACGATTTTTGATGAAAGTGTGACCGCGCGGCTTAGGGATTTTTTCAGAATATTTTTTTCCGCAGGTGAAGTAGTCGAGGTCTGATTTCTTGGCCTATGATCAAAAGACTTCCGTTTGCACCGCCAAACCTTTCAGGGGAGAGTTTGCAACAGTTTGGCACCATTTTTGAGCAAAGTGGAAAACGGCCGATTTTTGATGAAATTGTGACCGCGCGGCTTGGGGATTTTTTCAGAATTTTTTTCCCCGCAGGTGAAGTAGTCGAGGGCTGATTTCGTGGCCTATGATCAAAAGACTTCCGTTTTACCGCCAAACCTTTCAGGGGAGAGTTTGCAATAGTTTGGCACCATTTTTGAGCAAAGTGGAAAACGGCCGATTTTTGATGAAATTGTGACCGCGCGCCTTAGGGATTTTTCAGAAAATCTTTTTCCGCAGGTGAAGTAGTCGAGGGCTGATTTCTTGGCCTATGATCAAAAGCCTTCCGTTTCCACCGCCAAACCTTTCAGGGGAGAGTTTGCAACAGTTTGGCACCATTTTTGAGCAAATTGGAAAATGGACGATTTTTGATGAAATTGTGACCGCGCGGCTTGGGGATTTTTTCAGAATTTTTTTTTCCGCAGGTGAAGTAGTCGAGGGCTGATTTCTTGGCCTATGATCAAAAGACTTCCGTATTCACCGCCAAACCTTTCAGGGAAGAGTTTGCAACAGTTTGGCACCATTTTTGAGCAAAGTGGAAAACGGCCGATTTTTGATGAAATTGTGACCGCGCGCCTTAGGGATTTTTCAGAAAAATCTTTTTCCGCAGGTGAAGTAGTCGAGGGCTGATTTCTTGGCCTATGATCAAAAGACTTCCGTTTCCACCGCTAAACCTTTCAGGGGAGAGTTTGCAACAGTTTGGCACCATTTTTGAGCAAAGTGGAAAACGGCCGATTTTTGATGAAATTGTGACCGCGCGCCTTAGGGATTTTTCAGAAAAATCTTTTTCCGCAGGTGAAGTAGTCGAGGGCTGATTTCTTGGCCTATGATCAAAAGCCTTCCGTATTCCACCGCCAAACCTTTCATGGAAGAGTTTGCAACAGTTTGGCACCATTTTTGAGCAAAGTGGAAAACGGCCGATTTTTGATGAAAGTGTGACCGCGCGGCTTAGTGATGTTTTAGAAAAATCTTTTTCCGCAGGTGAAGTAGTCGAGGGTTGATTTCTTGGCCTATGATCAAAAGACTTCCGTATTCACCGCCAAACCTTTCAGGGAAGAGTTTGCAACAGTTTGGCACCATTTTTGAGCAAAGTGGAAAACGGCCGATTTTTGATGAAATTGTGACCGCGCGCCTTAGGGATTTTTCAGAAAAATCTTTTTCCGCAGGTGAAGTAGTCGAGGGCTGATTTCTTGGCCTATGATCAAAAGACTTCCGTTTCCACTGCCAAACCTTTCAGGGAAGAGTTTGCAACAGTTTGGCACCATTTTTGAGCAAAGTGGAAAACGGCCGATTTTTGATGAAATTGTGACCGCGCGGCTTAGGTATTTTTTCATAATTTTTTTTTCCGCAGGTGAAGTAGTCGAGGGCTGATTTCTTCGCCTATGATCAAAAGACTTCCGTTTCCACCGCCAAACCTTTCAGGGGAGAGTTTGCAACAGTTTGGCACCATTTTTGAGCAAAGTGGAAAACGGCCGATTTTTGATGAAATTGTGACCGCGCGGCTTAGGGATTTTTTCAGATTTTTTTTTCCGCAGGTGAAGTAGTCGAGGGCTGATTTATTGGCCTATGATCAAAAGACTTCCGTTTCCACCGCCAAACCTTTCAGGGGAGAGTTTGCAACAGTTTGGCACCATTTTTGAGCAAAGTGGAAAACGGCCGATTATTGATGAAATTGTGACCGCGCGGCTTAGGGATTTTTCAGAAAAATCTTTTTCCGCAGGTGAAGTAGTCGAGGGCTGATTTCTTGGCCTATGATCAAACGCCTTCCGTATTCCCCGCCAAACCTTTCATGGGAGAGTTTGCATCAGTTTGGCACCATTTTTGAGCACAGTGGAAACGGCCGATTTTTGATGAAATTGTGACCGCGCGGCTTAGGGATTTTTTCAGAATTTTTTTCCCCGCAGGTGAAGTAGCCGAGGGCTGAATTCTTGGCCTATGATCAAAAGCCTTCCGTTTCCACTGCCAAACCTTTCAGGGGAGAGTTTGCAATAGTTTGGCACCATTTTTGAGCAAAGTGGAAAACGGCCGATTTTTGATGAAATTGTGACCGCGCGCCTTAGGGATTTTTCAGAAAAATCTTTTTCCGCAGGTGAAGTAATCGAGGGCTGATTCCTTGGCCTATGATCAAAAGCCTTCCGTATTCACCTCCAAACCTTTCAGGGAAGAGTTTGCAACCGTTTGGCACCATTTTTGAGCAAAGTGGAAAACGGACGATTTTTGATGAAAGTGTGACCGCGCGGCTTAGGGATTTTTTCAGAATATTTTTTTCCGCAGGTGAAGTAGTCGAGGTCTGATTTCTTGGCCTATGATCAAAAGACTTCCGTTTGCACCGCCAAACCTTTCAGGGGAGAGTTTGCAACAGTTTGGCACCATTTTTGAGCAAAGTGGAAAACGGCCGATTTTTGATGAAATTGTGACCGCGCGGCTTGGGGATTTTTTCAGAATTTTTTTCCCCGCAGGTGAAGTAGTCGAGGGCTGATTTCGTGGCCTATGATCAAAAGACTTCCGTTTCAACCGCCAAACCTTTCAGGGGAGAGTTTGCAATAGTTTGGCACCATTTTTGAGCAAAGTGGAAAACGGCCGATTTTTGATGAAATTGTGACCGCGCGCCTTAGGGATTTTTAAGTAAAATATTTGTCCGCAGGTGAAGTAGTCGAGGGCTGATTTCTTGGCCTATGATCAAAAGCCTTCCGTTTTCACCGCCAAACCTTTCAGGGTAGAGTTTTCATCAGTTTGGCACCATTTTTGAGCAAATTGGAAAATGGACGATTTTTGATGAAAGTGTGACCGCGCGTCTTAGGTATTTTTTCAGAATTTTTTTTTCCGCAGGTGAAGGATTCGATGGCTGATTTCTTCGCCTATGATCAAAAGACTTCCGTTTCCACCGCCAAACCTTTCAGGGGAGAGTTTGCAACAGTTTGGCACCATTTTTGAGCAAAATGGAAAACGGCCGATTTTTGATGTAATTGTGACCGCGCGGCTTAGGGATTTTTTCAGAATTTTTTTTTTCGCAGGTGAAGTAGTCGAGGGCTAATTTCTTGGCCTATGATCAAAAGACTTCCGTTTCCACCGCCAAACCTTTCAGGGGAGAGTTTGCAACAGTTTGGCACCATTTTTGAGCAAAGTGGAAAACGGCCGATTTTTGATGAAATTGTGACCGCGCGCCTTAGGGATTTTTTCAGATTTTTTTTTCCGCAGGTGAAGTAGTCGAGGGCTGATTTCTTGGCCTATGATCAAAAGACTTCCGTTTCCACCGCCAAACCTTTCAGGGGAGAGTTTGCAATAGTTTGGCACCATTTTTGAGCAAAGTGGAAAACGGCCGATTTTTGATGAAATTGTGACCGCGCGCCTTAGGGATTTTTCAGAAAATTATTTTTCCGCAGGTGAAGTAGTCGAGGGCTGATTTCTTGGCCTATGATCAAAAGCCTTCCGTTTCCACCGCCAAACATTTCAGGGAGAGTTTGCAACAGTTTGGCACCATTTTTGAGCAAAGTGGAAAATGGACGATTTTGATGAAAGTGTGACCGCGCGGCCTAGGTATTATTTCAGCAGAGTTTTTTTAAGCAGGTGAATTACTCGAGGGCTGATTTCTTGGCCTATGATCAAAAAGACTTCCGTTTCCACCGCCAAACCTTTCAGGGGAGAGTTTGCAACAGTTTGGCACCATTTTTGAGCAAAGTGGAAAACGGCCGATTTTTGATGAAATTGTGACCGCGCGCCTTAGGGATTTTTTCAGATTTTTTTTTTCGCAGGTGAAGTAGTCGAGGTCTGATTTCTTGGCCTATGATCAAAAGACTTCCGTTTGCACCGCCAAACCTTTCAGGGGAGAGTTTGCAACAGTTTGGCACCATTTTTGAGCAAAGTGGAAAACTGCCGATTATTGATGAAATTGTGACCGCGCGCCTTAGGGATTTTTCAGAAAAATCTTTTTCCGCAGGTGAAGTAGTCGAGGGCTGAATTCTTGGCCTATGATCAAAAGCCTTCCGTTTCCACTGCCAAACCTTTCAGGGGAGAGTTTGCAATAGTTTGGCACCATTTTTGAGCAAAGTGGAAAACGGCCGATTTTTGATGAAATTGTGACCGCGCGGCTTAGGGATTTTTAAGAAAATTATTTTACCGCAGGTGAAGTAGTCGAGGGCTGATTTCTTGGCCTATGATCAAAAGACTTCCGTATACACCGCCAAACCTTTCATGGAAGAGTTTGCAACAGTTTGGCACCATTTTTGAGCAAAGTGGAAAACGGACGATTTTTGATGAAAGTGTGACCACGCGGCTTAGTGATGTTTTCAGAAAAGTCTTTTTGCGCTGGTGAAGTAGTCGAGGGCTGATTTCTTGGCCTATGATCAAAAGCACTTCGGTATTCACCGCCAAACCTTTCAGGGAAGAGTTTGCAAAAGTTTGGCACCATTTTTGAGCAAAGTGGAATACGGCCGATTTTTGATGAAATTGTGACCGCGCGCCTTAGGGATTTTTCAAAAAATTCTTTTTCAGCAGATGAAGTAGTCGAGGTCTGATTTCTTGGCCTATGATCAAAAGCCTTCCGTATTCCACCGCCAAACCTTTCAGGGAGAGTTTGCAACAGTTTGGCACCATTTGTGAGCCAAAGGGAAATTGGACGATTTGTGATGAAAGTGTGACCGCGCGGCTTAGGGATTTTTTCAGAATTTTTTTTTTCCGCAGGTGAAGGAGTCGATGGCTGATTTCTTCGCCTATGATCAAAAGACTTCCGTTTCCACCGCCAAACCTTTCAGGGGAGAGTTTGCAACAGTTTGGCACCATTTTTGAGCAAAGTGGAAAACGGCCGATTTTTGATGTAATTGTGACCGCGCGGCTTAGGGATTTTTTCAGAATTTTTTTTTCGCAGGTGAAGTAGTCGAGGGCTGATTTCTTGGCCTATGATCAAAAGACTTCCGTTTCCACCGCCAAACCTTTCAGGGGAGAGTTTGCAACAGTTTGGCACCATTTTTGAGCAAAGTGGAAAACGGCCGATTTTTGATGAAATTGTGACCGCGCGGCTTAGGGATTTTTTCAGAAATTTTTTTTCCGCAGGTGAAGTAGTCGAGGGCTGATTTCTTGGCCTATGATCAAAAGACTTCCGTTTCCACCGCCAAACCTTTCAGGGGAGAGTTTGCAACAGTTTGGCACCATTTTTGAGCAAAGTGGAAAACGGCCGATTTTTGATGAAATTGTGACCGCGCGGCTTAGGGATTTTTCAGAATTTTTTTCCCCGCAGGTGAAGTAGTCGAGGGCTGATTCCGTGGCCTATGATCAAAAGACTTCCGTTTCCACCGCCAAACCTTTCAGGGGAGAGTTTGCAACAGTTTGGCACCATTTTTGAGCAAAGTGGAAAACGGCTGATTTTTGATGAAATTGTGACCGCGCGGCTTAGGTATTTTTCAGAAAAATCTTTTTCCGCAGGTGAAGTAGTCGAGGGCTGATTTCTTGGCCTATGATCAAAAGACTTCCGTTTCCACCGCCAAACCTTTCAGGGGAGAGTTTGCAACAGTTTGGCACCATTTTTGAGCAAAGTGGAAAACGGCCGATTTTTGATGAAATTGTGACCGCGCGCCTTAGGGATTTTTTCAGAATTTTTTTTACCGCAGGTGAAGTAGTCGAGGGCTGATTTCGTGGCCTATGATCAAAAGACTTCCGTTTTCACCGCCAAACCTTTCAGGGGAGAGTTTGCAACAGTTTGGCACCATTTTTGAGCAAAGTGGAAACGGCCGATTTTTGATGAAATTGTGACCGCGCGGCTTGGGGATTTTTTCAGAATTTTTTTCCCCGCAGGTGAAGTAGTCGAGGGCTGATTTCGTGGCCTATGATCAAAAGACTTCCGTTTCAACCGCCAAACCTTTCAGGGGAGAGTTTGCAATAGTTTGGCACCATTTTTGAGCAAAGTGGAAAACGGCCGATTTTTGATGAAATTGTGACCGCGCGACTTAGGGATTTTTCAGAAATATCTTTCACCGCAGGTGAAGTAGTCGAGGGCTGATTTCTTGGCCTATGATCAAAAGCCTTCCGTTTCCACCGCCAAACCTTTCAGGGGAGAGTTTGCAACAGTTTGGCACCATTTTTGAGCAAAGTGGAAAATGGACGATTTTTGATGAAAGTGTGACCGCGCGGCTTAGGTATTTTTTCAGTAAATTTTTTTCCGCAGGTGAAGGAGTTCGAGGGCTGATTTCTTCGACCTATGATCATAAGACTTCTGTTTCCACCGCCAAACCTTTCAGGGGAGAGTTTGCAACAGTTTGGCACCATTTTTGAGCAAAATGGAAAACGGCCGATTTTTGATGTAATTGTGACCGCGCGGCTTAGGGATTTTTTCAGAATTTTTTTTTCCGCAGGTGAAGTAGTCGAGGGCTAATTTCTTGGCCTATGATCAAAAGACTTCTGTTTCCACCGCCAAACCTTTCAGGGGAGAGTTTGCAACAGTTTGGCACCATTTTTGAGCAAAGTGGAAAACGGCCGATTTTTGATGAAATTGTGACCGCACGCCTTAGGCATTTTTAAATAATATATTTTTACGCAGGTGAAGTAGTCGAGGTCTGATTTCTTGGCCTATGATCAAAAGACTTCCGTATTCCCCGCCAAACCTTTCAGGGAAGAGTTTGCAACAGTTTGGCACCATTTTTGAGCAAAGTGGAAAACGGCCGATTTTTGATGAAATTGTGACCGCGCGCCTTAGGGATTTTTACAGAATTTATTTTCGCGCAGGTGAAGTAGTCGAGGGCTGATTTCTTGGCCTATGATCAAAAGACTTCCGTTTACACCGCCAAACCTTTCATGGGAGAGTTTGCAACAGTTTGGCACCATTTTTGAGCAAAGTGGAAAACGGCCGATTATTGATGAAATTGTGACCGCGCGCCTTAGGGATTTTTCAGAAAAATCTTTTTCCGCAGGTGAAGTAGTCGAGGGCTGATTTCTTGGCCTATGATCAAAAGACTTCCGTTTCCACAGACAAACCTTTCAGGAAGAGTTTGCAACCGTTTGGCACCATTTTTGAGCAAAGTGGAAAACGGACTGATTTTTGATGAAAGTGTGACCGCGTGGCTTAGTGATTTTTCAGAAAAATCTATTTCCGCAGGTGAAGTAGTCGAGGGTTGATTTCTTGGCCTATGATCAAAAGACTTCCGTGTGCACCGCCAAACCGTTCAGGGGAGAGTTTGCAACCGTTTCGCAGCATTTTTGAGCAAAGTGGAAAACGGCCGATTTTTGATGAAATTGTGACCGCGCGCCTGAGGGATTTTTCAGATTTTTTTTTCTGCAGGTGAAGTAGTCGAGGTCTGATTTCTTGGCCTATGATCAAAAGACTTCCGTTTCCACCGCCAAACCTTTCAGGGGAGATTTTGCAACAGTTTGGCACCATTTTTGAGCAAAGTGGAAAACGGCCGATTTTTGATGAAATTGTGACCTCGCGGCTTAGGTATGTTTAAGTAGTATATTTTTCCGCAGGTGAAGTAGTCGAGGGCTGATTTCTTGGCCTATGATCAAAAGACTTCCGTTTCCACCGCCAAACCTTTCAGGGGAGAGTTTGCAACAGTTTGGCACCATTTTTGAGCAAAGTGGAAAACGGCCGATTTTTGATGAAATTGTGACTGCGCGCCTTAGGGATTTTTCAGAAAAATCTTTTTCCGCAGGTGAAGTAATCGAGGGTTGATTACTTGGCGTATACTCAAGAGCCTTCCGTATTCCCCGCCAAACCTTTGCAGGGAAGATTTTGCAAAACTTTGGCACCATTTTTTAGCAAAGTGGAAATCGGCTGATTTTTGATGAAAGTGTGACCGCGCGGATTTCGTTATTTTTCAGAATAATTTTTTTCCGCAGGTGAAGTAGTCGAGGGCTGATTTCTTGGACTATGATCAAAAGACTTCCGTTTCCACCGCCAAACCTTTCAGGGAGAGTTTGCAACAGTTTGGCACCATTTTTGAGCAAAGTGGAAAACGGCCGATTTTGATGAAATTGTGACCGCACGGCTTAGGGATTTTTCAGAATTTTTTTCCGCAGGTGAAGTACTCGAGGGCTGATTTCTTGGCCTATGATCAAAAGACTTCCGTTTCCACCGCCAAACCTTTCAGGTAAGAGTTTTCAACAGTTTGTCACCATGTTTGAGCACAGTGGAACACGGCCGATTTTTGATGAAATTGTGACCGCGCGGCTTAGTGATGTTTCAGAAATCTTTTTCCGCAGGTGAAGTAGTCGAGGTCTGATTTCTTGGCCTATGATCAAAAGACTTCCGTTTTCACCGCCAAACCTTTCAGGGAAGAGTTTGCAACAGTTTGGCACCATTTTTGAGCAAAGTGGAAAACGGCCGATTTTTGATGAAATTGTGACCGCGCGGCTTAGGAATTTTTCAGATTTTTTTTCCGCAGGTGAAGTAGTCGAGGGCTGATTTCTTGGCCTATGATCAAAAGACTTCCGTTTCCACCGCCAAACCTTTCATGGAAGAGTTTGCAACAGTTTGGCACCATTTTTGAGCAAAGTGGAAAACGGCCGATTTTTGATGAAATTGTGACCGCGCGCCTTAGGGATTTTTCAGAAATTTTATTTCCGCAGGTGAAGTAGTCGAGGGCTGATTTCTTGGCCTATGATCAAAAGCCTTCCGTATTCACCGCCAAACCTTTCACGGAAGAATTTGCAAAAGTTTGGCACCATTTTTGAGCAAAGTGGAAAACGGCCGATTTTGATGAAATTGTGACCGCGCGCCTTAGGGATTTTTCAGAAATCTTTTTCA
The DNA here is from genome assembly GCA_947686815.1 of Podarcis lilfordi. NCBI lineage: Eukaryota > Metazoa > Chordata > Lepidosauria > Squamata > Lacertidae > Podarcis > Podarcis lilfordi. The sequence goes on from OX395132.1 coordinate 70,964,266, forward strand.
ACAGGTGAAGTAGTCGAGGGCTGTTTTCTTGGCCTATGATCAAAAGACTTCCGTTTCCACCGCCAAACCTTTCAGGGAAGAGTTTGCAACAGTTTGGCACCATTTTTGAGCAAAGTGGAACACGGCCGATTTTTGATGAAAGTGTGACCGCGCGGCACAGGTATTTTTTCAAATTTTTTTTTCTGCAGGTGAAGTAGTTGAGGGCTGATTTCTTGGCCTATGATCAAAAGACTTCCGTTTCCACCGCTAAACATTTCAGGGGAGAGTTTGCAACAGTTTGGCACCATTTTTGAGCAAAGTGGAAAACGGCCGATTTTCGATGAAATTGTGAGCGCGCGGCTTAGGCATTTTTTCAGAATTTTTTTTTTCGCAGGTGAAGTAGTCGAGGGCAGATTTCTTGGCCTATGATCAAAAGCCTTCCGTATTCCCCGCCAAACCTTTCAGGGAAGAGTTTGCAACCGTTTGGCACCATTTTTCAGCAAAGTGGAAAACGGACGATTTTTGATGAAAGTGTGCCCGCGCGGCTTAGTGATGTTTCAGAAAAATCTTTGCCCGCAGGTGAAGTAGTTGAGGGCTGATTTCTTGGCCTATGATCAAAAGACTTCCGTTTCCACCGCCAAACCTTTCAGGGGAGAGTTTGCAACAGTTTGGCACCATTTTTGAGCAAAGTGGAAAACGGCCGATTTTTGATGAAATTGTGACCGCGCGGCTTAGGGATTTTTCAGAATTTTTTTTCGCAGGTGAAGGAGTCGAGGGCTGATTTCTTGGCCTATGATCAAAAGACTTCCGTTTCCACCGCCAAACCTTTCAGGGGAGAGTTTGCAACAGTTTGGCACCATTTTTGAGCAAAGTGGAAAACGGACGATTTTTGATGAAATTGTGACCGCGCGCCTTAGGGATTTTTTCAGAAGTTTTTTTTCCGCAGGTGAAGGAGTCGAGGGCTGATTTCTTCGCCTATGATCAAAAGACTTCTGTTTCCACCGACAAACCTTTCAGGGGATAGTTTGCAACAGTTTGGCACCATTTTTGAGCAAAGTGGAAAACGGCCGATTTTTGATGAAATTGTGACCGCGCGCCTTAGGGTATTTTCAAGAAATCTTTTTCAACAGGTGAAGTAGTCGAGGGCTGATTTCTTGGCCTATGATCAAAAGACTTCCGTATTCCCCGCCAAACCTTTCAGGGAAGAGTTTGCAACAGTTTGGCACCAATTTTGAGCAAAGTGGAAAACGGCCGATTTTTGATGAAATTGTGACCGCACGCCTTAGGGATTTTCAGAAAAATCTTTTTCCGCAGGTGAAGGAGTCGAGGGCTGATTTCTTGGCCTATGATCAAAAGCCTTCCGTATTCACAGCCAAACCTTTCAGGGAAGAGTTTGCAACAGTTTGGCACCATTTTTGAGCAAAGTGGAAAACGGACGATTTTTGATGAAAGTGTGACCGCGCGCCTTAGGGTTTTTTCAAAAAATCTTTTTCAGCAGGTGAAGTAGTCGAGGGCTGATTCCTTGCCCTATGATCAAAAGCCTTCCGTATTCCCCGCCAAACCTTTCAGGGAAGAGTTTGCAACCGTTTGGCACCAATTTTGAGCAAAGTGGAAAACGGCCGATTTTTGATGAAATTGTGACCGCGCGCCTTAGTGATGTTTCAGAAAAATCTTTTTCCGCAGGTGAAGTAGTCGAGGATTGATTTGTTGGCCTATGATCAAAAGACTTCCGTTTCCACCGCCAAACCTTTCAGGGGAGAGTTTGCAACGGTTTGGCACCATTTTTGAGCAAAGTGGAAAACGGCCGATTTTTGATGAAATTGTGAGCGCGCAGCTTAGGTATTTTTTCAGAATATTTTTTTTCGCAGGTGAAGTATTCGAGGGCTGATTTCTTGGCCTATGATCAAAAGCCTTCCGTATTCCCCGCCAAACCTTTCAGGGAAGAGTTTGCAACCGTTTGGCACCATTTTTCAGCAAAGTGGAAAACGGACGATTATTGTTGAAAGTGTGACCTCGTGGCCTAGTGATGTTTAATAATTAAACTTTTTTTCCGCAGGTGAAGTAGTCGAGGGCTGTTTCCTTGGCCTATGATCAAAGACTTCCGTTTCCACCGCCAAACCTTTCAGGGAGAGTTTGCAACAGTTTGGCACCATTTTTGAGCAAAGTGAAAAACGGCCGATTTGTGATGAAATTGTGACCGCGCGCCTGAGGGATTTTTTCAGAGTTTTTTTTTCGCAGGTGAAGTAGTCGAGGGCTGATTTCTTGGCCTATGATCAAAAGACTTCCGTTTCCACCGCCAAACCTTTCAGGGGAGAGTTTGCAACCGTTTGGCACCATTTTTGAGCAAAGTGGAAAACGGCCGATTTTTGATGAAATTGTGACCGCGCGGCACAGGTATTTTTTCAGATTTTTTTTTCTGCAGGTGAAGTAGTTGAGGGCTGATTTCTTCACCAATGATCAAAAGACTTCCGTTTCCACCGGCAAACCTTTCAGGGGAGAGTTTGCAACCGTTTGGCACCATTTTTGAGCAAAGTGGAAAACGGCCGATTTTTGATGAAAGTGTGACCGCGCGCCTTAGCGATTTTTTCAGATTTTTTTTTTCCGCTGGTGAAGTAGTCGAGGGCTGTTTTCTTGGCCTATGATCAAAAGACTTCCGTTTGCACCACCAAACCTTTCATGGAAGAGTTTGCAACAGTTTGGCACCATTGTTGACCACAGTGGAAGACGGCCGATTTTGATGAAATTGTGACCGCGCGCCTTAGGGATTTTTCAGAAAAATCTTTTCCGCAGGTGAAGTAGTCGAGGGCTGATTTCTTGGCCTATGATCAAAAGACTTCCGTATTCACCACCAAACCTTTCAGGGAAGAGTTTGCAACCGTTTGGCACCATTTTTGAGCAAAGTGGAAAACGGACGATTTTTGATGAAAGTGTGACCGCGTGGCTTAGTGGTTTTTCAGAAAAATCTTTTTCCGCAGGTGAAGTAGTAGAGGGTTGATTTCTTGGCCTATGATCAAAAGACTTCCGTGTGCACCGCCAAACCTTTCAGGGGAGAGTTTGCAACCGTTTGGCACCATTTTTGAGCAAAGTGGAAAACGGCCGATTTTTGATGAAATTGTGACCGCGCGGCACAGGTATTTTTTCAGATTTTTTTTTTCTGCAGGTGAAGAAGTCGAGGGCTGATTTCTTGGCCTATGATCAAAAGACTTCCGTTTCCACCGCCAAACCTTTCATGGAAGAGTTTGCATCAGTTTGGCACCATTTTTGAGCAAAGTGGAAAAACGGCCGATTTTTGATGAAATTGTGACAGCGCAGCTTAGGTATTTTTTTCAGAATTTTTTTTTCCGCAGGTGAAGTAGTCGAGGGCTGATTTCTTGGCCTATGATCAAAAGACTTCCGTTTCCACCGCCAAATCTTTCAGGGGAGAGTTTGCAACAGTTTGGCACCATTTTTGAGCAAAGTGGAAAACGGCCGATTTTTGATGAAATTGTGACCGCGCGGCTTAGGTATTTTTTAAGAATTTTTTCCGCAGGTGAAGGAGTCGAGGGCTGATTTCTTCGCCTATGATCAAAAGACTTCTGTTTCCACCGCCAAACCTTTCAGGGGAGAGTTTGCAACAGTTTGGCACCATTTTTGAGCAAAGTGGAAAACGGCCGATTTTTGATGAAATTGTGACCGCGCGCCTTAGGGTTTTTTAAAAAATCTTTTCAACAGGTGAAGTATTCGAGGGCTGATTTCTTGGCCTATGATCAAAAGCCTTCCGTATTCCCCGCCAAAACTTTCAGGGATGAGTTTGCAACAGTTTGGCACCATTTTTGAGCAAAGTGGAACACGGCCGATTTTTGATGAAAGTGTGACCGCGCGGCACAGGTATTTTTTTAGATTTTTTTTTCTCCAGGTGAAGTAGTCGAGGGCAGATTTCTTGGCCTATGATCAAAAGACTTCCGTTTCCACCGCCAAACCTTTCAGGGGAGAGTTTGCAACAGTTTGGTACCATTTTTGAGCAAAGTGGAAAACGGCCGATTTTTGATGAAATTGTGACTGCGCGCCTTAGGGATTTTTCAGAAAAATCTTTTTCTACAGGTGAAGTAATCGAGGGCTGATTCCTTGGCCTATGATCAAAAGCCTTCCGTATTCACAGCCAAACCTTTCAGGGAAGAGTTTGCAACCGTTTGGCACCATTTTTCAGCAAAGTGGAAAACGGACGATTTTTGATGAAAGTGTGACCGCGCGGCTTAGTGATGTTTCAGAAAAATCTTTTTCTACAGGTGAAGTAGTCGAGGTTGATTTCTTGGCCTATGATCAAAAGACTTCCGTTTCCACCGCCAAACCTTTCAGGGAGAGTTTGCAACAGTTTGGCACCATTTTTGAGCAAAGTGGAAAACGGCCGATTTTTGATGAAATTGTGACCGCGCGGCTTAGGGATTTTTTCAGAATTTTTTTTTCCGCAGGTGAAGTACTCGAGGGCTGATTTCTTGGCCTATGATCAAAAGACTTCCGTTTCCACCGCCAAACCTTTCAGGGGAGAGTTTGCAAAAGTTTGACACCATTTTTGAGCAAAGTGGAAAACGTCCGATTTTTGATGAAATTGTGACAGCGCAGCTTAGGTATTTTTTCAGAATTTTTTTTTCCGCAGGTGAAGGAGTCGAGGGCTGATTTCTTGGCCTATGATCAAAAGACTTCCGTTTCCACCGCCAAACCTTTCATGGAAGAGTTTGCAACAGTTTGGCACCATTTTTGAGCAAAGTGGAAAACGGCCGATTTTTGATGAAATTGTGACCGCGCGGCTTAGCGATTTTTTCAGAATTTTTTTTTCCGCAGGTGAAGGAGTCGAGGGCTGATTTCTTGGCCTATGATCAAAAGACTTCCGTTTCCACCGCCAAACCTTTCATGGAAGAGTTTGCAACAGTTTGGCACCATTTTTGAGCAAAGTGGAACACGGCCGATTTTTGATGAAAGTGTGACCGCGCGGCTTAGGGTTTTTTCAAAAAATCTTTTTCAACAGGTGAAGTATTCGAGGGCTGATTTCTTGGCCTATGATCAAAAGCCTTCCGTATTCCCCGCCAAACCTTTCAGGGAAGAGTTTGCAACAGTTTGGCACCATTTTTGAGCAAAGTGGAAAACGGCCGATTTTTGATGAAAGTGTGACCGCGCGGCTTAGTGATGTTTCAGAAAAATCTTTTTCCGCAGGTGAAGGAGTCGAGGGTTGATTTCTTGACCTATGATCAAAAGAGTTCCGTTTCCACCGCCAAACCTTTCAGGGGAGAGTTTGCAACAGTTTGGCACCATTTTTGAGCAAAGTGGAAAACGGCCGATTTTTGATGAAATTGTGATCACGCGCCTTAGGGATTTTTTCAGAATTTTTTTTTCCGCAGGTGAAGTAGTCGAGGGCTGATTTCTTGGCCTATGATCAAAAGACTTCCGTTTCCACCGCCAAACCTTTCAGGGGAGAGTTTGCAACAGTTTGGCACCATTTTTGAGCAAAGTGGAAAACGGCCGATTTTTGATGAAATTGTGACCGCGCGGCTTAGGGATTTTTTCAGAATTTTTTTTTCGCAGGTGAAGGAGTCGAGGGCTGATTTCTTCGCTTATGATCAAAAGACTTCCGTTTCCACCGCCAAACATTTCAGGGGAGAGTTTGCAACAGTTTGGCACCATTTTTGAGCAAAGTGGAAAACGGCCGATTTTTGATGAAATTGTGACTGCGCGCCTTAGGGATTTTTCAGAAAAATCTTTTTTCGCAGGTGAAGTAATCGAGGGCTGATTCCTTGGCCTATGATCAAAAGCCTTCCGTATTCACAGCCAAACCTTTGCAGGGAAGAGTTTGCAACCGTTTGGCACCATTTTTCAGCAAAGTGGAAAACGGACGATTTTTGATGAAAGTGTGACCGCGTGGCTTAGTGATGTTTCAGAAAAATCTTTTTCCGAAGGTGAAGTAGCCGAGGGTTGATTTCTTGGCCTATGATCAAAAGACTTCCGTTTCCACCGCCAAACCTTTCAGGGGAGAGTTTGCAACAGTTTGGCACCATTTTTGAGCAAAGTGGAAAACGGCCGATATTTGATGAAATTGTGACCGCGCGGCTTAGGGATTTTTTCAGAATTTTTTTTTTCGCAGGTAAAGGAGTCGAGGGCTGATTTCTTCGCCTATGATCAAAAGACTTCCGTTTCCACCGCCAAACCTTTCAGGGGAGAGTTTGCAACAGTTTGGCACCATTTTTGAGCAAAGTGGAAAACGGACGATTTTTGATGAAATTGTGACCGCGCGCCTTAGGGATTTTTTCAGAATTTTTTTTTCCGCAGGTGAAGGAGTCGAGGGCTGATTTCTTCGCCTATGATCAAAAGACTTCTGTTTCCACCGCCAAACCTTTCAGGGGAGAGTTTGCAACAGTTTGGCACCATTTTTGAGCAAAGTGGAAAACGGCCGATTTTTGATGAAATTGTGACCGCGCGCCTTAGGGTTTTTTCAAAAAATCTTTTTCAACAGGTGAAGTAGTCGAGGGCTGATTTCTTGGCCTATGATCAAAAGACTTCCGTATTCCCCGCCAAACCTTTCAGGGGAGAGTTTGCAACAGTTTGGCACCAATTTTGAGCAAAGTGGAAAACGGCCGATTTTTGATGAAATTGTGACCGCGCGCCTTAGCGATTTTTTCAGATTTTTTTTTTCCGCAGGTGAAGTAGTCGAGGGCTGTTTTCTTGGCCTATGATCAAAAGACTTCCGTTTCCACCGCCAAACCTTTCAGGGGAGAGTTTGCAACAGTTTGGCACCATTTTTGAGCAAAGTGGAAAACGGCCGATTTTTGATGAAATTGTGACCGCGCGCCTTAGTGATGTTTCAGAAAAATCTTTTTCCGCAGGTGAAGTAGTCGAGGGTTGATTTCTTGGCCTATGATCAAAAGACTTCCGTTTCCACCGCCAAACCTTTCAGGGGAGAGTTTGCAACAGTTTGGCACCATTTTTGAGCAAAGTGGAAAACGGCCGATTTTTGATGAAATTGTGACCGCGCGGCTTAGGGATTTTTTCAGAATTTTTTTTTTCGCAGGTGTCAGGGGTTCAGGAGCAGAGGCAAGGGCAAGGGAGGAAACAGAGAGCGAGGGGGAGGAGGCAGAAGAAAAGATGAGTGATGACGACGACCCGAGATCTCCGAGTCTTTCCAGTGAATCAGAAGATTCACAGAAAGGAGCACCAGGGGCCAGGGCAAGGGGGAGCCTAGGGGACGCCCCAGGAAGATAGAGCCAGAGGGGACTCAGAGGGGAGCAGTTGGAAATCGGGACCAGCGTCACCGCCAGAGAGCAGGGAAGAGGAAGGGAGCCAGGGATCAAGCGCTGGCAGCTCACAACAGGGGGGAGGGCACGAGTCAGGAGTGGCCACACCTCCATCGGGGAGCGAAGAAACGGTCAGACGGAAGGTGGAAGGTTGGGCGCGCGCGCCAAGTTCAAATGCACAGGAAGGTGGCACAGTAGGCAGCCCGGAAAGGGAGCCAGGTCCTAAAGCCCGCCGAAAGGAGGGAGAAGAGTCAGGGGGGTCAGCGTCAGAGGAATCCCGGAAAGAAGAGACCCCAGGGGGCAGAGGGACCCAGAGAAGAACAGTCAGGCGGAAAAGGTGGAGCAGGGCTAGGATATTAAGTTGGTGTACAAGGGGCGGAGACTCAGACGGAGCTTCGCCGGTCTAACCATGAGACGTAGAGTTGCACGCAGCAGTTTGAGAATGGAAACTGTAACTCAATAAAGACTTTGTTTAATGATCGCTGGCTAGCGTGATCCTCTGTGAGCTAGGATCTGGAAGCAGCTCTGACAGTAAGCTCCGTCTCTATAAATTGTGGGCATCTACAGCCTCGCGGAGAGGAGAGAAAGCGGGTGCCTACTAGCGAGCTCACGAAAGGCAGACAATATGACGGCCGAACAGCAGATAGCGGAACTCAGAGAAGCAGTGTCACGACTGAATGCCGAGGCTCTTGCATCCAGGAAGAGAGAGGAGGACGCAGCTGCCGCCTACAGGGATCTCCAGGTCAGGTTGGAAGTGCTTACGAAGCAAGGGCAACTGACACCCAAACCGGAGGGATTGGGTTGGGGAGACGAACAGGCGGTCTGGTCTCTCACTTCGATGGGAATTTGCAACAGTACCCCAACTTTAGAGCAGATGTAATGTGTGCACTGCAACTGCTGGACAAAGACTTTAGAGATGAGCAAGAGAAGGTGGGATTCATCATGTCCCATTTGCATGGAGATGCTAAAGCATGGCTGCGCAATTTGTGGAGAGATAAGGATCCGGCGCTCCAAAATGCGGATGCCTTTATTAAAGCGATGGATGGGTGCTTTTTATCAAGCATTGACGTGGATCTTGCTCGGCAGCAGATACATGGACTGAAGCAAGGGAGGGCCAGCGTAAGGCAGTACCATGCCCGCTTTTTCGCTTTGGTCAGTGCTCTGGAATGGGACAGAGATTCGGCTCCTGTAAGAGACCTGTTTTGGGAGGGATTGCACGGCTCGGTTAAAGATGAAATTGCGAGGGGAGAGACCCCGGACCACGCAGGAGATCGTTCAGAGGGCGCTGGCGGTGGGGGTGCGGCTGGAAGAACGTCCGTGGAGCAGGGACGAAGGGCGTGGAGGGCGCGAACCAGCCAGGGGCTCCTCCTTCCTTCCCAGAGAAGCAGCGCGTGCGCAATCCACGCCTCCGCCAGGAGGAGGAGCGGAACCTATGGAGGTTGGAGGTGCAAGGGCTCAGTCAGCAGCCAGAGCCCTAGCACCGGCAGCAGTGAAGCGAAGCCTCCTAGAGGGAACAGGAAGTGTTACATCTGCGATGCTCCACAGCATATGGCGAAAGAGTGTCCCCAGAGGCTCCACAAGCACACTGCAGCTTCAGCAATGGTAACTGCAGCAACGCAGCAAGGAGAACCACAGCAGGGAAACGACGGAGTCTGGTTGGAGGAAGAGGCACTGGGGCCCAGCCAGACGTGTCAGTGAAGCAGTCCCCAGAGATTTTACAGCCCATGGACCCCCTCCCGCCCAAACCAGTAGTGAGGCTCACCGCGTCGCTCCAGCTGCCCAATGGAATCACCATGGACGTGCCAATCACCATTGACTCCGGAAGCAATGCGGACTTTATAGGGCAGGACTTTGTCGACCGGCACGCTATACAGTTGCTGCCTGCCACGCTGCCCCTGCAGGTTGTCACGGTGGATGGCAGGGAGCTGCTAGGGGGGCAAGTGGTGAAGCAGACGCCACCAATGGTGATGCGGCTTGGGAATCACAGGGAAATCATCAGCTTCAATGTCACTCAACTATCGGACACGCCCATTGTATTGGGCATGAGTTGGCTGGACAAGCACAGCCCGACGCTGGCTTGGTACCAGAGGCAGCTGACCTTCGGCTCTTCCTTTTGCGCTGAACACTGCATCGTGCCCCGGCAGGAAGGAGAGGAAGAGGAGTCACAGCTGCAGCTAGGCACGCTGCAAGCGGTTCCCCACAAGTACGCAGAATTTTTGGAGGTTTTCTGCGAGAAGGAGGCAGACAGGCTACCCCCACAGACCATATGACTGCAAAATTGACCTGCTGCCGGGCGGCGCTGCCCAAAGGGAAGCTGTATTCCAAGTCTGAGGACGAACTGCAGGAACTCAAAGAGTTCATAGATCATAATTTGGAGCGCGGTTTCATCCGAGAGTCCAAGGGGGGCAGTCCGGTATTCTTTGTTAAGAAGCGGGACACGCCCCAGAAAAGACTTGTAGTGGACTATCGCATTTTGAACAGCGTGACCAAGCCATCGGACTTCCCCATGCCCCGAATCGACGACCTCCTCGCAAAGGTACGGAAGGGCAGCGTGTTCACTAAGTTGGACCTGCGAGGGGCGTACAACCTCATTCGCATGCGGGAAGGAGATGAGTGGAAGACAGCCATGTTCACGCCCCTGGGCACCGACGAATATAGAGTTATGCCTTTTGGATTGCAAAATGGTTCCCACGATTTTCAAGCGTTCATGCATCACGTGTTGGCGGGGCTCCTCTACAAGACGTGCGTCTGTTTCTTGGATGACATCCTGATCTTTTCGGAATCGCAGCAGGAGCATGACAGACACGTCAAGGAAGTGCTGAGCAGGCTACAGCAACATAGGCTTTACGCCAAGCTGGAGAAGTGCCAATTCGACGTGACGGAGGTGGATTTCCTGGGCTACAAGTTGTCTGATAAAGGGCTCGCCATGGACAGCGCCAAGGTCCGAGCAGTGTTGGATTGGAAAAGCCCACGCAACCGGAAGGAGGTCCAACGGTTTGTCGGCTTTGCGAACTTCTATCGCAAGTTTATCAAAGGCTTTGCCATGCAGACAGCGGCCATCACGGACACGCTCAGCTCCAAGAAATAGAAGTTCATCTGGACGGAGCAGGCGGAGCAGTCCTGTCAGGCACTCAAGCCGCCTCTTCGCGTCGGAAGGGCGACTGCTTCATGTCAACCCCAGCAAGCCGATGAGGGTGGAGACAGACGCTTCGGACAGAGCCGTGGGAGCAGTCCTGCTGCAGAAGGACCCGCAGGGGGTTTGGAGGCCGGGAGCGTTTTACTCAAGGAAGCTCAGCAAGTCCGAACAGAACTACACCATCTGGGACAGGGAGTTGCTGGCCATTCATGCAGCGTTCAAAGCGTGGAGGCACTTCCTGATCGGCGCCAAGCACACGGTGCAGGTCTGCACGGACCACAAGAATCTAGAGCACTGGCGCACGGCACAGTTCCTGAACCAGAGGCAGATACGTTGGGCTGAGTTCTTTGCGAATTTCGACTTCCGAATAGAGTATGTCCCGGGGGGACACCAACATCATGGCGGATGCTCTCTCCCGTAAGCCGCAGTATCTGGAGGAGGCAACGCCAGCGGCCGCCATGCACATCTTCGCACCGACAGTGTGGGCGTGCACGGCGGCAACAGTTGACCTGGAGGCGGTGCGACGAGCGTTGCAGGATGACTCCTTCGCGCAAGCAAAGATGGCAGAGGCGCACAGGGGCACGGCAGCGACCGACGAGTTCCAGCTGCGAGATGGTTTGCTCATCCGTAAGGGGCCATCTACGTGCCGGGAGACGAACTTCACGCCAAGGTACTGCAGCAGCTGCACGACGCGCCCACTGCCGGGCACTTTGGCAAGGAGAAGACGGTGGAATTAGTAGCCAGAGACTTCTGGTGGCCAGGAATGAGAGGGAAGTCGCGGACTACGTGGCGAGGTGTGACACCTGCCAGAGGGCCAAACCAGTGCACAGACCGCCGGCCGGATTGCTGGAACCGCTGCAAACTCCGTTCGAACCATGGGAGAGAGTGGCCCTGGACTTTGTCACGGATCTGCCCAGCTCGAGGGGTAGACGGCTGTGCTGGTGGTGGTGGACTTGTTCTCCAAGATGGCACATTTCATTCCGTGTGCGAAGGTGGCCACGGCGGAACAAACCGCCAAACTGTTCATAGACCACGTGTTCAAGGTTCACGGTCTGCCGCGGTCTATTCTGTCCGACCGAGGGCGACAGTTCATCTCGAACTTCTGGCAGAGGCTGATGGGCTTCCTGAACGTCAAGATCAACCTGGCGTCGGCTAGACACCCGCAGACCAATGGGCAAGCGGAGCGGGTCAATGCCATCATGCAGCAGTACCTGAGATGTTATGCGAATCAACAGCCTGCGACGTGGGTGGATTACCTGCCTCTCGCCGAGTTCGCCTACAACAACACGAAGCACGTGTCCACGGGGGTCACGCCGTTCTTCGCCAACAACGGGAGGCACCCCAGAACCTTCCCGGGACTGGAAAGAATGGGGGAGGGGAGCCGCAGACAGCAGATGCATTCGCGTCGGAGTTGCAGGAGGTCCACGATCAGCTGCGGCGGCACCTGGAGCTGGCTAAACACGCATACAAGGTACAAGCGGACAAACACAGAAGGGTTGGCGAAGAGATCCATGTGGGAGACTGGGTCTGGTTAGCAGCCCACGCAGTGCCGGCCAGGTCGTTGGCGAAGAAGAAACTAGGGCATAAACAACTGGGGCCCTACCAAGTCGAAGAACAGGTCAACCCGGTGGCTTTCAGGCTGGCTCTTCCGGAGGGTTCCAGGATGCATCCGGTGTTCCACAGATCGGTGCTCACTCCATACAAGGCACCTCACAGGTTTCAGGAACCAGGAACGGCACCGGGTCCGCTCCGAGAGAGAACCGGGCAGGGGGGAGTGGCACGGGAGGAGCGCATCAACGAAGCCACGGAGATTTTGGACTCCAGATGGGGGGAAGAGGGGGTAGAATACCTTCTCGCCAAGGAGGGCACCCCGGCCAGTGCCAACAGCTGGGTGCCGGGCTACGCTTAGACGAACCTCTGCTCAAAGAAGAGTTTCATGCCCTCTTCCCACATAGGCCAATGCCAGCAGACTTTTCGACGACTGGCTTTTCACGCCCACGCTTTCAGCCAGCACGTTCCGGGGTTCGACTCGGACGAGGAACCGACACGAGACGCCCGTTCCCGGAGGGGTCACCTCGGGATCTGCTTCAGAACCCTCGTATTGGTGGGATGATCGACCAGAGGAGCAGTTCCGCAGAAGGTGGCTGGAGGGTCCAGGACGAGCAACGTCTCCAGAAGGTAACGAGGGAGAGACGGACATGGACGCTTCGGGACGACCCGGGTTTCGAGCACGGCGGCACAGAGATGGAAGCGGAGGTGACCATCGTCAACGAGAGCAGGGAGGAAGAACCGGAAGACTTCAGATGGCGGCCCGCCACGGGAAGCGAACTGTATCCGACATTCGTCCCCTGACACGGCAGCACCCAGATCCCGCACCGGAAGGAGGGGAGGGGGAAGAGGGGCTTCGAGGGGGGGATGGATGTCAGGGGTTCAGGAGCAGAGGCAAGGGCAAGGGAGGAAACAGAGAGCGAGGGGAGGAGGCAGAAGAAAAGATGAGTGATGACGACGACCCGAGATCTCCGAGTCTTTCCAGTGAATCAGAAGATTCACAGAAAGGAGCACCAGTGGCCAGGGCAAGGGGGGAACCTAGGGGGACGCCACAGGAAGATAGAGCCAGAGGGGACTCAGAGGGGAGCAGTTGGAAATCGGGACCAGCGTCACCGCCAGAGAGCAGGGAAGAGGAAGGGAGCCAGGGATCAAGCGCTGGCAGCTCACAACAGGGGGGAGGGCACGAGTCAGGAGTGGCCACACCTCCATCGGGGAGCGAAGAAACGGTCAGACGGAAGGTGGAAGGTTGGGCGCGCGCGCCAAGTTCAAATGCACAGGAAGGTGGCACAGTAGGCAGCCCGGAAAGGGAGCCAGGTCCTAAAGCCCGCCGAAAGGAGGGAGAAGAGTCAGGGGGGTCAGCGCCAGAGGAATCCCGGAAAGAAGAGACCCCAGGGGGCAGAGGGACCCAGAGAAGAACAGTCAGGCGGAAAAGGTGGAGCAGGGCTAGGATATTAAGTTGGTGTACAAGGGGCGGAGACTCAGACGGAGCTTCGCCGGTCTAACCATGAGACGTAGAGTTGCACGCAGCAGTTTGAGAATGGAAACTGTAACTCAATAAAGACTTTTGTTTAATGATCGCTGGCTAGCGTGATCCTCTGTGAGCTAGGATCTGGAAGCAGCTCTGACAGCAGGTGAAGTAGTCGAGGGCTGATTCCTTGCCCTATGATCAAAAGCCTTCCGTATTCACAGCCAAACCTTTCAGGGAAGAGTTTGCAACAGTTTGGCACCATTTTTGAGCAAAGTGGAAAACGGCCGATTTTTGATGAAATTGTGACCGCGCGCCTTAGGGATTTTTTCAGAATTTTTTTCCCCGCAGGTGAAGGAGTCGAGGGCTGATTTCTTCGCCTATGATCAAAAGACTTCTGTTTCCACCGCCAAACCTTTCAGGGGAGAGTTTGCAACAGTTTGGCACCATTTTTGAGCAAAGTGGAAAACGGCCGATTTTTGATGAAATTGTGACCACTCGCCTTAGGGTTTTTTCAAAAAATCTTTTTCCGCAGGTGAAGTAGTCGAGGGCTGATTTCTTGGCCTATGATCAAAAGACTTCCGTACTCCCCGCCAAACCTTTCAGGGAAGAGTTTGCAACAGTTTGGCACCAATTTTGAGCAAAGTGGAAAACGGCCGATTTTTGATGAAATCGTGACCGCGCGCCTTAGCGATTTTTTCAGATTTTTTTTTTTCGCAGGTGAAGTAGTCGAGGGCTGTTTTCTTGGCCTATGATCAATAGACTTCCGTTTCCACCGCCAAACCTTTCATGGAAGAGTTTGCAACAGTTTGGCACCATTTTTGAGCAAAGTGGAAAACGGCCGATTTTTGATGAAATTGTGACCGCGCGCCTTAGGGATTTTTCAGAAAAATCTTTTTCCGCAGGTGAAGTAGTCGAGGGCTGATTTCTTGGCCTATGATCAAAAGACTTCCGTATTCACCACCAAACCTTTCAGGGAAGAGTTTGCAACCGTTTGGCACCATTTTTGAGCAAAGTGGAAAACGGCCGATTTTTGATGAAATTGTGACCGCGCGCCTTAGGGATTTTTCAGCAAATTCTTTTACCGCAGGTGAAGGAGTCGAGGGCTGATTTCTTCGCCTATGATCAAAAGACTTCTGTTTCCACCGCCAAACCTTTCAGCGGAGAGTTTGCAACAGTTTGGCACCATTTTTGAGCAAAGTGGAAAACGGCCGATTTTTGATGAAATTGTGACCGCTCGCCTTTGGGTTTTTTCAAAAAATCTTTTTCAACAGGTGAAGTAGTCGAGTGCTGATTCCTTGCCCTATGATCAAAAGCCTTCCGTATTCACAGCCAAACCTTTCAGGGAAGAGTTTGCAACCGTTTGGCACCATTTTTCAGCAAAGTGGAAAACGGACGATTATTGATGAAATTGTGACCGCTCGGATTATTGATGTTTCAGAAAAATCTTTTCCGCAGGTGAAGTAGTCGAGGGTTGATTTCTTGGCCTATGATCAAAGACTTCCGTTTCCACCGCCAAACCTTTCAGGGGAGAGTTTGCGACAGTTTGGCACCACTTTTGAGCAAAGTGGAAAACGTCCGATTTTTGATGAAAGTGTGACCGCGCGGCTTAGGTATTTTTCATTAAAATTTTTTTCCGCAGGTGAAGGAGTCGAGGGCTGATTTCTTCGCCTATGATCAAAAGACTTCTGTTTCCACCGCCAAACCTTTCAGGGGAGAGTTTGCAACAGTTTGGCACCATTTTTGAGCAAAGTGGAAAACGGCCGATTTTTGATGAAATTGTGACCGAGCGCCTTAGGGTTTTTTCAAAAAATCTTTTTCAACAGGTGAAATAGTCGAGGGCTGATTTCTTGGCCTATGATCAAAAGCCTTCCGTATTCCCCGCCAAACCTTTCAGGGAAGAGTTTGCAACAGTTTGGCACCAATTTTGAGCAAAGTGGAAAACGGCCGATTTTTGATGAAATTGTGACCGCGCGCCTTAGCGATTTTTTCAGGTTTTTTTTTTCCGCAGGTGAAGTAGTCGAGGGCTGATTTCTTGGCCTATGATCAAAAGACTTCCGTTTCCACCGCCAAACCTTTCAGGGGAGAGTTTGCAACAGTTTGGGACCACTTTTGAGCAAAGTGGAAAACGGCCGATTTTTGATGAAATTGTGACCGCGCGCCTTAGGGATTTTTCAGAAAAATCTGTTTCCGCAGGTGAAGTAATCGAGGGCTGATTCCTTGCCCTATGATCAAAAGCCTTCCGTATTCACAGCCAAACCTTTCAGGGAAGAGTTTGCAACCGTTTGGCACCATTTTTCAGCAAAGTGGAAAACGGACGATTATTGATGAAAGTGTGACCGAGCGGCTTCGTGATGTTTCAGAAAATCTTTTTCCGCAGGTGAAGTAGTCGAGGGTTGATTTCTTGGCCTATGATCAAAAGACTTCCGTTTCCACCGCCAAACCTTTCAGGGGAGAGTTTGCAACAGTTTGGCACCATTTTTGAGCAAAGTGGAAACGGCCGATTTTTGATGAAATTGTGACCGCGCGCCTTAGGGTTTATTCAAAAAATCTTTTTCAACAGGTGAAATAGTCGAGGGCTGATTTCTTGGCCTATGATCAAAAGCCTTCCGTATTCCCCGCCAAACCTTTCAGGGAAGAGTTTGCAACAGTTTGGCACCAATTTTGAGCAAAGAGGAATACGGCCGAATTTTGATGAAATTGTGACCGCGCGCCTTAGCGATTTTTTCAGATTTTTTTTTTCGCAGGTGAAGTAGTCGAGGGCTGTTTTCTTGGCCGATGATGAAAAGACTTCCGGTTCCACCGCCAAACCTTTCAGGGAGAGTTTGCAACGGTTTGGCACCATTTTTGAGCAAAGTGGAAAACGGCCGATTTTTGATGAAATTGTGAGCGCGCGGCTTAGGTATTTTTTCAGAATTTTTTCTTTCGCAGGTGAAGTATTCGAGGGCTGATTTCTTGGCCTATGATCAAAAGCCTTCCGTATTCACCGCCAAACCTTTCAGGGAAGAGTTTGCAACCGTTTGGCACCATTTTTCAGCAAAGTGGAAAAAGGACGATTATTGATGAAAGTGTGACCGAGCGGCTTCGTGATGTTTCAGAAAAATCTTTTTCCGCAGGTGAAGTAGTCGAGGGTTGATTTCTTGGCCTATGATCAAAAGACTTCCGTTTCCACCGCCAAACCTTTCAGGGGAGAGTTTGCAACAGTTTGGCACCATTTTTGAGCAAAGAGGAAACGGCCGATTTTGATGAAATTGTGACCGCGCGGCTTAGGGATGTTTTCAGAATTTTTTTTTTCGCAGGTGAAGGAGTCAAGGGCTGATTTCTTCGCCTATGATCAAAAGACTTCCATTTCCACAGCCAAACCTTTCAGGGAGAGTTTGCAACCGTTTGGCACCATTTTTGAGCAAAGTGGAAACGGCCGATTTTGATGAAAGTGTGATCGCGCGGCATAGGTATTTTTCAGAATTTTTTTCTGCAGGTGAAGTAGTCGAGGGCTGATTTCTTGGCCTATGATCAAAAGACTTCCATTTCCACCGCCAAACATTTCAGGGGAGAGTTTGCAACAGTTTGGCACCATTTTTGAGCAAAGTGGAAAACGGCCGATTTTTGATGAAATTGTGACCGCGCGCCTTAGCGATTTTTTCAGATTTTTTTTTTTCGCAGGTGAAGTAATCGAGGGCTGATTTCTTGGCCTATGATCAAAAGACTTCCGTTTCCACCGCCAAACCTTTCAGGGGAGAGTTTGCAACAGTTTGGCACCATTTTTGAGCAAAGTGGAAAACTGCCGAATTTAGATGAAATTGTGACCGCGCGCCTTAGGGATTTTTCAGAAAAATCTGTTTCCGCAGGTGAAGTAATCAAGGGCTGATTCCTTGCCCTATGATCAAAAGCCTTCCGTATTCACAGCCAAACCTTTCAGGGAAGAGTTTGCAACCGTTTGGCACCATTTTTCAGCAAAGTGGAAAACGGACGATTATTGATGAAAGTGTGACCGAGCGGCTTCGTGATGTTTCAGAAAAATCTTTTTCCGCAGGTGAATTACTCGATGGCTGATTTATTGTACTATGATCAAAAGACTTCCGTTTCCACCGCCAAAGCTTTCAGGGGAGAGTTTGCAACAGTTTGGCACCATTTTTGAACAAAGTGGAAAACGGCCGATTTTTGATGAAATTGTGACCGAGCGGCTTAGGGATGTTTTCTGAATTTTTTTTTTCGCAGGTGAAGGAGTCGAGGGCTGATTTCTTCGCCTATGATCAAAAGACTTCCGTTTCCACCGCCAAACCTTTCAGGGAAGAGTTTGCAACCGTTTGGCACCATTTTTGAGCAAAGTGGAAAACGGCCGATTTTTGATGAAAGTGTGACCGCGCGGCACAGGTATTTTTTCAGAATTTTTTCTGCAGGTGAAGTAGTCGAGGGCTGATTTCTTGGCCTATGATCAAAAGACTTCCGTTTCCACCGCCAAACCTTTCAGGGAGAGTTTGCAACAGTGTGGCACCATGTTTGAGCAAAGTGGAAAACGGCCGAGTTTTGATGAAATTGTGACCGCGCGCCTTAGGGATTTTTTCAGATTTTTTTTTTTCGCAGGTGAAGTAGTCGAGGGCTGTTTTCTTGGCCTATGATCAAAAGACTTCCGTTTCCACCGCCAAACCTTTCAGGGGAGAGTTTGCAACGGTTTGGCACCATTTTTGAGCAAAGTGGAAAACGGCCGATTTTTGATGAAATTGTGACCGCGCGCCTTAGGGATTTTTCAAAAAAATCTTGTTCTACAGGTGAAGTAGTCGAGGGCTGATTTCTTGGCCTATGATCAAAAGCCTTCCGTATTCCCCACCAAACCTTTCAGGGAAGAGTTTCCAACAGTTTGGCACCATTTTTGAGCAAAGTGGAAAACGGCCGATTTTTGATGAAATTGTGACCGCGCGCGCCTTAGGGATTTTTCAGAAAAATCTGTTTCCGCAGGTGAAGTTATCGAGGGCTGATTTCTTGGCCTATGATCAAAAGACTTCCGTTTCCACCGCCAAACCTTTCAGGGGAGAGTTTGCAACAGTTTGGCACCATTTTTGAGCAAAGTGGAAAACGGCCGATTTTTGATGAAATTGTGACCGCGCGCATCAGGAATTTTTCAGATTTTTTTTTTCTGCAGGTGAAGTAGTCGAGGGCTGATTTCTTGGCCTATGATCAAAAGACTTCCGTTTCCACCGCCAAACCTTTCAGGGGAGAGTTTGCAACAGCTTGGCACCATTTTTGAGCAAAGTGGAAAACGGCCGATTTTTGATGAAATTGTGACCGCGCAGCTTAGGTATTTTTTCAGAATATTTTTTTTCCGTAGGTGAAGTAGTCGAGGGCTGATTTCTTGGCCTATGATCAAAAGACTTCCGTTTCCACCGCCAAACCTTTCAGGGGAGAGTTTGCAACAGTTTGGCACCATTTTTGAGCAAAGTGGAAAACGGCCGATTATTGATGAAATTGTGACCGTGCGCCTTAGGGATTTTTTCAGAATTTTTTTCCCCGCAGGTGAAGGAGTCGAGGGCTGATTTCTTCGCCTATGATCAAAAGACTTCTGTTTCCACCGCCAAACCTTTCAGGGGAGAGTTTGCAACAGTTTGGCACCATTTTTGAGCAAAGTGGAAAACGGCCAATTTTTGATGAAATTGTGAGCGCGCGGCTTAGGTATTTTTTCAGAATTTTTTTTTTCGCAGGTGAAGTAGTCGAGGGCTGATTTCTTGGCCTATGATCAAAAGACTTCCGTTTCCACCGCCAAACCTTTCAGGGGAGAGTTTGCAACAGTTTGGCACCATTTTTGAGCAAAGTGGAAAACGGCCGATTTTTGATGAAATTGTGACCGCGCACCTTAGGGATTTTTCAGAAAAATGTGTATCCGCAGGTGAAGTAATCAAGGGCTGATTCCCTGCCCTATGATCAAAAGCCTTCCGTATTCACAGCCAAACCTTTCAGGGAAGAGTTTGCAACCGTTTGGCACCATTTTTCAGTAAAGTGGAAAACGGACGATTTTTGATGAAAGTGTGACCGCGCGGCTTAGTGATGTTTCAGAAAAATCTTTTCCACAGGTGAAGTAGTCGAGGGTTGATTTCTTGGCCTATGATCAAAAGACTTCCGTTTCCACCGCCAAACCTTTCAGGGAAGAGTTTGCAACAGTTTGGCACCATTTTTGAGCAAAGTGGAAAACGGCCGATTTTTGATGAAATTGTGACCGCGCGCCTTAGGGATTTTTTTCAGATTTTTTTTTTCCGCAGGTGATGTTATCGAGGGCTGATTTCTTGGCCAATGATCAAAAGCCTTCCGTATTCACCACCAAACCTTTCAGGGAAGAGTTTGCAACAGTTTGGCACCATTTTTGAGCAAAGTGGAAAACGGCCGATTTTTGATGAAATTGTGATCGCGCGGCTTACTGATTTTTCAGAATTTTTTTTTCGCAGGTGAAGGAGTCGAGGGCTGATTTCTTGGCCTATGATCAAAAGACTTCCGTTTCCACCGCCAAACCTTTCAGGGGAGAGTTTGCAACCGTTTGGCACCATTTTTGAGCAAAGTGGAAAACGGCCGATTTTTGATGAAATTGTAACCGCGCGGCTTAGGGATTTTTTCAGATTTTTTTTTCCGCAGGAGAAGTAGTCGAGGGCTGATTTCTTGGCCTATGATCAAAAGACTTCCGTTTCCACCGCCAAACCTTTCAGGGGAGAGTTTGCAACCGTTTGGCACCATTTTTGAGCAAAGTGGAAAACGGTCGATTTTTGATGAAATTGTGACCGCGCGGCTTAGATATTTTTTCAGAATTTTTTTTTTCGCAGGTGAAGGAGTCGAGGGCTGATTTCTTCGCCTATGATAAAAAGACTTCTGTTTCCACCGCCAAACCTTTCAGGGGAGAGTTTGCAACAGTTTGGCACCATTTTTGAGCAAAGTGCAAAACGGCCGATTTTTGATGAAATTGTGACCGCGCGCCTTAGGGATTTTTCTGACTATTCCTTTTCCGCAGGTGAAGTAGTCGAGGGCAGATTTCTTGGCCTATGATCAAAAGCCTTCCGTATTCACAGCCAAACCTTTCAGGGAAGAGTTTGCAACCGTTTGGCACCATTTTTCAGCAAAGTGGAAAACGGACGATTTTTGATGAAACTGTGACCTCGCGGCACCGGTATTTTTTCAGAAAAATCTTTTCCGCAGGTGAAGTAGTTGAGGGCTGATTTCTTGGCCTATGATCAAAAGACTTCGTTTCCACCGCCAAACCTTTCAGGGGAGAGTTTGCAACAGTTGGCACCATTATGAGCAAAGTGGAAAACGGCCGATTTTTGATGAAATTGTGACCGCGCGCCTTAGGGATTTTTCAGAAAAATATTTTTCCGCAGGTGAAGGAGTCGAGGACTGATTTCTTCGCCTATGACCAAAAGACTTCCATTTCCACCGCCAAACCTTTCAGGGGAGAGCTTGCAACAGTTTGGCACCATTTTTGAGCAAAGTGGAAAACGGCCGATTTTTGATGAAATTGTGTCCGCGCGGCTTAGTGATTTTTCAGAAAAATCTTTTTCCGCAGGTGAAGAAGTCGAGGGCTGATTTCTTGGCCTATGATCAAAAGCCTTCCGTATTCCCCACCAAACCTTTCAGGGAAGAGTTTTCAACAGTTTGGCACCATTTTTGAGCAAAGTGGAAAACGGCCGATTTTTGATGAAATTGTGACCGCGCGCCTTAGGGATTTTTCAGAAAAATCTTTTTCCGCAGGTGAAGTTGTCGAGGGCTGATTTCTTGGCCTATGATCAAAAGCCTTCCGTATTCACATCAAAAAATTACAGGTAAGCGATTTCAACCTATTGGCACCAATTTTGAGCAAAGTGGAAAGCGGAAGATTTTTTATGAAAGTGTGACCGCGCGGCTTAGTGATTTTTCAGAAAATCTTTTCCGCAGGTGAAGTAGTCGAGGGCTGATTTCTTGGCCTATGATCAAAAGAAATCAGTATCAACCGACAAACCTCACGTCACACAGTATGCTACAGTTTGGCACCATTTTTCAGCAAAGTGGAAAACGGCCGATTTTTGATGAAATTGTGACCGCGCGGCTTAGGGATTTTTCAGAATTTTTTTCCGCAGGTGAAGTAGTCGAGGGCTGATTTCTTGGCCTATGATCAAAAGACTTCCGTTTCCACCGCCAAACCTTTCAGGGGAGAGTTTGCAACCGTTTGGCACCATTTTTGAGCAAAGTGGAAAACGGCCGATTTTTGATGAAATTGTGACCGCGCGGCTTAGGGTATTTTTCAGAATCTTTTTTCGCAGGTGAAGGAGTCGAGGGCTGATTTCTTGGCCTATGATCAAAAGACTTCTGTTTCCACCGCCAAACCTTTCAGGGAGAGTTTGCAACAGTTTGGCACCATTTTTGAGCAAAGTGGAAAACGGCCGATTTTTGATGAAATTGTGACCGCGCGCCTTAGGGATTTTTCAGAAAAATCTTTTTCCGCAGGTGAAGTAGTCGAGGGCTGATTTCTTGGCCTATGATCAAAAGACTTCCGTATTCCCCGCCAAACCTTTCAGGGGAGAGTTTGCAACAGTTTGGCACCATTTTTGAGCAAAGTGGAAAACGGCCGATTTTTGATGAAATTGTGACCGCGCGGCACAGGTATTTTTTCAGATTTTTTTTTTCTGCAGGTGAAGTAGTCGAGGGCTGATTTCTTGGCCTATGATCAAGAGACTTCCGTTTCCACCGCCAAACCTTTCAGGGGAGAGTTTGCAACAGTTTGGCACCATTTTTGAGCAAAGTGGAAAACGGCCGATTTTTGATGAAATTGTGATCGCGCGGCTTAGGTATTTTTTCAGAATTTTTTTTTCGCAGGTGAAGGAGTCGAGGGCTGATTTCTTGGCCTATGATCAAAAGACTTCCGTTTCCACCGCCAAACCTTTCAGGGGAGACTTTGCAACAGTTTGGCACCATTTTTGAGCAAAGTGGAAAACGGCCGATTTTTGATGAAAGTGTAACCGCGCGGCTTAGTGATTTTTCAGATTTTTTTTCCGCAGGTGAAGTAGTCGAGGGCTGATTTCTTGGCCTATGATCAAAAGACTTCCGTTTCCACCGCCAAACCTTTCCGGGGTTAGTTTGCAACCGTTTGGCACCATTTTTGAGCAATGTGTAAAAGGTCGGATTTTGATGTTATTGTGACCGCGCGGCTTAGGGATTTTTTCAGAATTTTTTTTTCAGCAGGTGAAGTAGTCGAGGGCTGATTTCTTGGCCTATGATCAAAAGACTTCCGTTTCCACCGCCAAACCTTTCAGGGGAGAGTTTGCAACAGTTTGGCACCATTTTTGAGCAAAGTGCAAAACGGCCGATTTTTGATGAAATTGTGACAGCGCGGCTTAGGGATTTTTCAGAAAAATCTTTTTCCACAGGTGAAGTAATCGAGGGCTGATTCCTTGGCCTATGATCAAAAGCCTTCCGTATTCACAGCCAAACCTTTGCAGGGAAGAGTTTGCAACCGTTTGGCACCATTTTTCAGCAAAGTGGAAAACGGACGATTTTTGATGAAACTGTGACCTCGCGGCACAGGTATTTTTTCAGAAAAATCTTTTTCCGCAGGTGAAGTAGTTGAGGGTTGATTTCTTGGCCTATGATCAAAAGACTTCCGTTTCCACCGCCAAACCTTTCAGGGGAGAGTTTGCAACAGTTTGGCACCATTTTTGAGCAAAGTGGAAAACGGCCGATTTTTGATGAAATTGTGACCGCGCGGCTTAGGGATTTTTTCAGAATTTTTTTTCCGCAGGTGAAGGAGTCGAGGACTGATTTCTTCGCCTATGACCAAAAGACTTCCATTTCCACCGCCAAACCTTTCAGGGGAGAGCTTGCAACAGTTTGGCACCATTTTTGAGCAAAGTGGAAACGGCCGATTTTTGATGAAATTGTGACCGCGCGGCTTAGTGATTTTTCAGAAAAATCTTTTTCCGCAGGTGAAGAAGTCGAGGGCTGATTTCTTGGCCTATGATCAAAAGCCTTCCGTATTCCCCACCAAACCTTTCAGGGAAGAGTTTGCAACCGTTTGGCACCATTTTTGAGCAAAGTGGAAAACGGCCGATTTTTGATGAAATTGTGACCGCGCGCCTTAGGGATATTTCACAAAAATCTTTTCCGCAGGTGAGGTAGTCGAGGGCTGATTTCTTGGCCTATGATCAAAAGCCTTCCGTATTCACCGCCAAACCTTTCAGGGAAGCGTTTGCAACCGTTTGGCACCATTTTTGAGCGAAGTGGAAAACGGCCGATTTTGTATGAAAGTGTGACCGCTGCGGCTTAGTGATTTTTCAGAAAATCTTTTCCGCAGGTGAAGTAGTCGAGGGCTGATTTCTTGGCCTATGATCAAAAGACTTCCGTATTCACCCCCAAACCTTTCAGGGAAGAGTTTGCAACAGTTTGGCACCATTTTTGAGCAAAGTGGAAAACGGCCGATTTTTGATGAAATTGTGACCGTGCGGCACAGTTATTTTTTCAGATTTTTTTTTTCTGCAGGTGAAGTAGTCGAGGGCTGATTTCTTGGCCTATGATCAAGAGACTTCCGTTTCCACCGCCAAACCTTTCAGGGGAGAGTTTGCAACCGTTTGGCACCATTTTTGAGCAAAGTGGAAAACGGCCGATTTTTGATGAAATTGTGACCGCGCGGCTTAGGTATTTTTTCAGTATTTTTTTTTTCGCAGGTGAAGGAGTCGAGGGCTGATTTCTTCGCATATGATCAAAAGACTTCCGTTTCCACCGCCAAACCTTTCAGGGGAGAGTTTGCAACAGTTTGGCACCATTTTTGAGCAAAGTGGAAAACGGCCGATTTTTGATGAAATGGTGACCGCGCGGCTTAGGGATTTTTTCAGAATTTTTTTTTCCACAGGTGAAGTAGTCGAGGGCTGATTTCTTGGCGTATGATCAAAAGCCTTCCGTATTCACCGCCAAACCTTTCAGGGGAGAGTTTGCAACAGTTTGGCACCATTTTTGAGCAAAGTGGAAAACGGCCGATTTTTGATGAAATTGTGACCGCGCGGCTTAGGGATTTTTTCAGAAAAATCTTTTTCCGCAGGTGAAGTAGTCGAGGGCTGATTTCTTGGCCTATGATCAAAAGCCTTCCGTTTCCACCGCCAAACCTTTCAGGGGAGAGTTTGCAACAGTTTGGCACCATTTTTGAGCAAAGTGGAAAACGGCCGATTTTGATGAAATTGTGACCCCCCGCGCCTTAGGGATTTTTCAGAAAAATCTTTTTCCGCCGGTGAAGTTATCGCGGGCTGATTTCTTGGCCTATGATCAAAAGCCTTCCGTACTCACCACCAAACCTTTCAGGGAAGAGTTTGCAACCGTTTGGCACCATTTTTGAGCAAAGTGGAAAACGGCCGATTTTTGATGAAAGTGTGACCGCGCGGCTTAGTGATTTTTCAGAAAAATCTTTTTCCGCAGGTGAAGTAGTCGAGGGTTGATTTCTTGGCCTATGATCAAAAGCCTTCCGTATTCACCGCCAAACCTTTCAGGGAAGAGTTTGCAACAGTTTGGCACCATTTTTGAGCAAAGTGGAAAACGGCCGATTTTTTATGAAAGTGTGACCGCGCGGCTTAGTGATTTTTCAGAAAAATCTTTTTCCGCAGGTGAAGTAGTCGAGGGCTGATTTCTTGTCCTATGATCAAAAGCCTTCCGTATTCCCCGCCAAACCTTTCAGGGAAGAGTTTGCAACCGTTTGGCACCATTTTTGAGCAAAGTGGAAAACGGCCGATTTTTGATGAAATTGTGACCGCGTGCCTTAGGGATATTTCACAAAAATCTTTTTCCGCAGGTGAAGTAGTCGAGGGTTGATTTCTTCGCCTATGATCAAAAGCCTTCCGTATTCACCGCCAAACCTTTCAGGGAAGAGTTTGCAACCGTTTGGCACCATTTTTGAGCAAAGTGGAAAACGGCCGATTTTTTATGAAAGTGTGACCGCGCGGCTTAGCGATTTTTAAGAAAAATCTTTCTCCGCAGGTGAAGTAGTCGAGGGCTGATTTCTTGGCCTATGATCAAGAGACTTCCGTTTCCACCGCCAAACCTTTCAGGGGAGAGTTTGCAACCGTTTGGCACCATTTTTGAGCAAAGTGGAAAACGGCCGATTTTGATGAAATTGTGACCGCGCGGCTTAGGGTATTTTTTCAGAATATTTTTTTCCGCAGGTGAAGTAGTCGAGGGCTGATTTCTTGGCCTATGATCAAAAGACTTCCGTTTCCACCGCCAAACCTTTCAGGGGAGAGTTTGCAACAGTTTGGCACCATTTTTGAGCAAAGTGGAAAACGGCCGATTTTTGATGAAATTGTGACCGCGCGGCTTAGGGATTTTTTCAGAATTTTTTTTTCCACAGGTGAAGTAGTCGAGGGCTGATTTCTTGGCCTATGATCAAAAGACTTCCGTTTCCACCGCCAAACCTTTCAGGGGAGAGTTTGCAACAGTTTGGCACCATTTTTGAGCAAAGTGGAAAACGGCCGATTTTTGATGAAATTGTGACCGCGCGGCTTAGGGATTTTTTCAGAAAAAACTTTTTCCGCAGGTGAAGTAGTCGAGGGCTGATTTCTTGGACTATGATCAAAAGCCTTCCGTTTCCACCGCCAAACCTTTCAGAGGAGAGTTTGCAACAGTTTGGCACAATTTTTGAGCAAAGTGGAAAACGGCCGATTTTTGATGAAATTGTGACCGTGCGCCTTAGGGATTTTTCAGAAAATCTTTTCCGCAGGTGAAGTAGTCGAGGGCTGATTTCTTGGCCTATGATCTAACGCCTTCCGTATTCACCGCCAAACCTTTCATGGAAGAGTTTTCAACAGTTTGGCACCATTTTTGAGCAAAGTGGAAAACGGACGATTTTTGATGAAAGTGTGACCGCGCGGCTTAGTGATGTTTCAGAAAAATCTTTTTCCGCAGGTGAAGTAATCCGGGGTGATTCCTTGGCCTATGATCAAAAGACTTCCGTATTCACCCCCAAACCTTTCAGGGGAGAGTTTGCAACAGTTTGGAACCATTTTTGAGCAAAGTGGAAAACGGACGATTTTTGATGAAAGTGTGACCGCGCGGCTTAGGGATTTATTCAGATTTTTTTTTCCGCAGGTGAAGTAGTCGAGGGCTGATTTATTGGCCTATGATCAAAAGGCTTCCGTTTCCACCGCCAAAGCTTTCAGGGGAGAGTTTGCAACAGTTTGGCACCATTTTTGAGTAAAGTGGAAGACGGCCGATTATTGATTAAATTGTGACCGCGCGCCTTAGGGATTTTTCAGAAAAATCTTTTTCCGCAGGTGAAGTAATCGAGGGCTGATTTCATGGCCTATGATCAAAAGCCTTCCGTATTCACCGCCAAACCTTTTAGAGAAGAGTTTGCAAACGTTTGGCACCATTTTTGAGCAAAGTGGAAAACGGACGATTTTTGATGAAAGTGTGACCGCACGGCTTAGTGATTTTTCAGAAAAATATTTTTCCGCAGGTGAAGTAGTCGAGGGTCGATTTCTTGGCCTATGACCAAAAGACTTCCGTTTCCACCGCCAAACCTTTCAGGGGAGAGTTTGCAACAGTTTGGCACCATTTTTGAGCAAAGTGGAAACCGGCCGATTTTTGATGAAATTGTGACCGCGCGCCTTAGGTATTTTTTCAGATTTTTTTTTTCTGCAGGTGAAGTAGTCGAGGGCTGATTTCTTGGCCTATGATCAAGAGACATCCGTTTCCACCGCCAAACCTTTCAGGGAGAGTTTGCAACAGTTTGGCACCATTTTTGAGCAAAGTGGAAAACGGCCGATTTTTGATGAAATTGTGACCGCGCGGCTTAGGGATTTTTCAGAATTTTTTTCCGCAGGTGAAGTAGTCGAGGGCTGATTTCTTGGCCTATGATCAAAAGACTTCCGTTTCCACCGCCAAACCTTTCAGGGGAGAGTTTGCAACAGTTTGGCACCATTTTTGAGCAAAGTGGAAAACGGCCGATTTTTGATGAAATTGTGACCGCGCGGCTTAGGGATTTTTCAGAATTTTTTTTCCGCAGGTGAAGTAGTCGAGGGCTGATTTCTTGGCCTATGATCAAAAGACTTCCGTTTCCACCGCCAAACCTTTCAGGGAGAGTTTGCAACAGTTTGGCACCATTTTTGAGCAAAGTGGAAAACGGCCGATTATTGATGAAATTGTGACCGCGCGCCTTAGGGATTTTTCAGAAAAATCTTTTTCCGCAGCTGAAGTAGTCGAGGGCTGATTTCTTGGCCTATGATCAAAAGCCTCCGTTTCCACCGCCAAACCTTTCAGGGGAGAGTTTGCAACAGTTTGGCACCATTTTTGAGCAAAGTGGAAAACGGCCGATTTTTGATAAAATTGTGATCGCGCGCCTTAGGGATTTTTTCATAAAAATCTTTTCAGCAGTTGAAGTAGTCGAGGGCTGATTTCTTGGCCTATGATCTAACGCCTTCCGTATTCACCGCCAAACCTTTCATGGAAGAGTTTTCAACAGTTTGGCACCATTTTTGAGCAAAGTGGAAAACGGACGATTTTTGATGAAAGTGTGACCGCGCGGCTTAGTGATGTTTCAGAAAAAATCTTTTCCGCAGGTGAAGTAATCGAGGGCTGATTTCTTGGCCTATGATCAAAAGCCTTCCGTATTCACCACCAAACCTTTCAGGGAAGAGTTTGCAACAGTTTGGCACCATTTTTGAGCAAAGTGGAAAACGGACGATTTTTGATGAAAGTGTGACCGCGCGGCTTAGGGATTTTTTCAGAATTTTTTGTCCGCAGGTGAAGTAATCGAGGGCTGATTTCTTGGCCTATGATCAAAAGGCTTCCGTTTCCACCGCCAAACCTTTCAGGGAGAGTTTGCAACAGTTTGGCACCATTTTCGCGCAAAGTGCAAAACGGCCGATCACTGATGAAATAGTGACAGCGCACCTCAGCGATATTTCCATAATATTATTTGCCGCAGGTGAAGTAGTCGAGGGCTGATTTCTTGGCCTATGATCAAAAGACTTCCGTTTCCACCGCCCAACCTTTCAGGGGAGAGTTTGCAACAGTTTGGCACCATTTTTGAGCAAAGTGGAAAACGGCCGATTTTTGATGAAATTGTGACCGCGCGCCTTAGGGATTTTTCAGAAAATCTTTTTCCGCAGGTGAAGTAATCGAGGGCTGATTTCTTGGCCTATGATCAAAAGACTTCCGTATTCCCCGCCAAACCTTTCAGGGAAGAGTTTGCAACAGTTTGGCACCATTTTTGAGCAAAGTGGAAAACGGCCGATTTTGATGAAATTGTGACCGCGCGCCTTAGCGATTTTTCAAAAAATCTTTTTCAACAGGTGAAGTAGTCGAGGGCTGATTTCTTGTCCTATGATCAAAAGCCTTCCGTATTCCCCGCCAAACCTTTCAGGGAAGAGTTTGCAACAGTTTGGCACCATTTTTGAGCAAAGTGGAAAACGGCCGATTTTTGATGAAATTGTGACCGCGCGCCTTAGGGATTTTTCAAAAAAATCTTTTTATGCAGGTGAAGTAATCGAGGGCTGATTTCTTGGCCTATGATCAAAAGCCTTCCGTATTCACCACCAAACCTTTCAGGGAAGAGTTTGCAACCGTTTGGCACCATTTTTGAGCAAAGTGGAAAACGGACGATTTTTGATGAAAGTGTGACCGCGCGGCTTAGGGATGTTTCAGAAAAATCATTTTCCGCAGGTGAAGTAGTCGAGGGCTGATTTCTTGGCCTATTATCAAAAGCCTTCCGTATTCACCGCCAAACCTTTGATTGGAGGGTTTGTAGCAGTTTTGAACCGTTTTTGAGCAAAGTGGAAAACGGACGATTTTTGATGAAAGTGTGACCGCGCGGCTTAGGGATTTTTCAAGAATTTTTTTGTCCGCAGGTGAAGTAGTCGAGGGCTGGTTTATTGGCCTATGATCAAAAGACTTCCGTTTCCACCGCCAAACCTTTCAGGGGTGAGTTTGCCACAGTTTGACACCATTTTTGAGCAAAGTGGAAAACGGCAATTTTTGATGAAATTGTGACCGCGCGGCTTAGGTATTTTTCAGAATATTTTTTTCGCAGGTGAAGTAGTCGAGGGCTGATTTCTTGGCCTATGATCAAAAGACTTCCGTTTCCACCGCCAAACCTTTCAGGGGAGAGTTTGCAACAGTTTGGCACCATTTTTGAGCAAAGTGGAAAACGGCCGATTTTTGATGAAATTGTGACCGCGCGGCTTAGGTATTTTTCAGAAATTTTTTTCCGCTAGGTGAAGTAGTCGAGGGCTGATTTCTTCGCCTATGATCAAAAGAGTTCCGTTTCCACCGCCAAACCTTTCAGGGGGGAGTTTATAACAGTTTGGCACCATTTTTGAGCAAAGTTGAAAACGGCCGATTTTTGATGAAATTGTGACCGCGCGGCTTCAGGATTTTTACGGAATATATTTTACCGCAGGTGAAGTAGTCGAGGGCTGATTTCTTTGCGTATGATCAAAGACTTCCGTTTCCACCGCCAAACCTTTCAGGGGAGAGTTTGCAACAGGTTGGCACCATTTTTGAGCAAAGTGGAAAACGGCCGATTATTGATGAAATTGTGACCGCGCGCCTTAGGGATTTTTCAGAAAAATCTTTTTCCGCAGGTGAAGTAGTCGAGGGCTGATTTCTTGGCCTATGATCAAAAGCCTTCCGTTTCCACCGCCAAACCTTTCAGAGGAGAGTTTGCAACAGTTTGGCACCATTTTTGAGCAAAGTGGAAAACGGCCGATTTTTGATGAAATTGTGACCGTGCGCCTTAGGGATTTTTCAGAAAAATCTTTTTCCGCAGGTGAAATATTCGAGGGCTGATTTCTTGGCCTATGATCTAACGCCTTCCGTATTCACCGCCAAACCTTTTAGGGAAGAGTTTTCAACAGTTTGGCACCATTTTTGAGCAAAGTGGAAAACGGACGATTTTTGATGAAAGTGTGACCGCGCGCCTTAGTGATTTTTCAGAAAAATCTTTTTCCGCAGGTGAAGTAATCGAGGGCTGATTTCTTGGCCTATGATCAAAAGCCTTCCGTATTCACCGCCAAACCTTTCAGGGGAGGGTTTGTAGCAGTTTGGAACCGTTTTTCAGCAAAGTGGAAAACGGACGATTTTTGATGAAAGTGTGACCGCGCGGCTTAGGGATTTTTTCAGATTTTTTTTTCCGCAGGTGAAGTAGTCGAGGGCTGGTTTATTGGCCTATGATCAAAAGACTTCCGTTTCCACCGCCAAACCTTTCAGGGGTGAGGTTGCCACAGTTTGACACCATTTTTGAGCAAAGTGGAAAACGGCAATTTTTGATGAAATTGTGACCGCGCGGCTTAGGTATTTTTCAGAATTTTTTTCGCAGGTGAAGGAGTCGAGGGCTGATTTCTTGGCCTATGATCAAAAGACTTCCGTTTCCACCGCCAAACCTTTCAGGGGAGAGTTTGCAACAGTTTGGCACCATTTTGGAGCAAAGTGGAAAACGGCAGATTTTTGATGAAATTGTGACCGCGCGGCTTAGGTATTTTTTCAGAATTTTTTTTTTTCGCTGGTGAAGTAGTCGAGGGCTGATTTCTTCGCCTATGATCAAAAGAGTTCCGTTTCCACCGCCAAACCTTTCAGGGAAGAGTTTGCAACAGTTTGGCACCATTTTTGAGCAAAGTGGAAAACGGCCGATTTTTGATGAAATTGTGACCGCGCGGCTTCAGGATTTTTTTAGGATTTTTTCCCCCGCAGGTGAAGTAGTCAAGGGCTGATTTCTTCGCCTATGATCAAATGAGTTCCGTTTCCACCGCCAAACCTTTCAGGTGAGAGTTTGCAACAGTTTGGCACCATTTTTGAGCAAAGTGGAAAACGGCCGATTATTGATGAAATTGTGACCGCGCGCCTTAGGGATTTTTCAGAAAAATCTTTTTCCGCAGGTGAAGTAGTCGAGGGCTGATTTCTTGGCCTATGATCAAAAGCCTTCCGTTTCCACCGCCAAACCTTTCAGAGGAGAGTTTGCAACAGTTTGGCACCATTTTTGAGCAAAGTGGAAAACGGCCGATTTTTGATGAAATTGTGACCGTGCGCCTTAGGGATTTTCAGAAAATCTTTTCTGCAGGTGAAATATTCGAGGGCTGATTTCTTGGCCTATGATCTAACGCCTTCCGTATTCACCGCCAAACCTTTTAGGGAAGAGTTTGCAAACGTTTGGCACCATTTTTGAGCAAAGTGGAAAACGGACGATTTTTGATGAAAGTGTGACTTCACGGCTTAGTGATTTTTCAGAAAAATATTTTTCCGCAGGTGAAGTAATCGAGGGCTGATTTCTTGGCCTATGATCAAAAGCCTTCCGTATTCACCGCCAAACCTTTCAGGGGAGAGTTTGCAACAGTTTGGCACCATTTTTGAGCAAAGTGGAAAACGGCCGATTTTTGATGAAATTGTGACCGCACGCCTTAGGGATTTTTTCAGAAAAATCTTTTTCCGCAGGTGAAGTAGTCGAGGGCTGATTTCTTGGCCTATGATCAAAAGACTTCCGTTTGCACCGCCAAACCTTTCAGGGGAGAGTTTGCAACAGTTTGGCACCATTTTTGAGCAAAGTGGAAAACGGCCGATTTGTGATGAAATTGTGACTGCGCGCCTTAGGGATTTTTCAAAAAAATCTTTTTCTACAGATGAAGTAGTCGAGGGCTAATTTCTTGGCCTATGATCAAAAGCCTTCCATATTCCCGCCAAACCTTACAGGGAAGAGTTTGCAACAGTTTGGCACCATTTTTGAGCAAAGTGGAAAACGGCCGATTTTTGATGAAATTGTGACCGCGCGCCTTAGGGATTTTTCAGAAAAATCTTTTTCCGCAGTTGAAGTAATCGAGGGCTGATTCCTTGGCCTATGATCAAAAGCCGTACGTATTCACCGCCAAACCTTTCAGGAATGAGTTTGCAACCGTTTGGCACCATTTTTGAGCAAAGTGGAAAACGGACGATTTTTGATGAAAGTGTGACCTCACGGCTTTAGGGATTTTTTCAGATTTTTTTTTTTCGCAGGTGAAGTAATCGAGGGCTGATTTCTTGGCCTATGATCAAAAGACTTCCATTTCCACCGCCAAACCTTTCAGGGGAGAGTTTGCAACAGTTTGGCACCATTTTTGAGCAAAGTGGAAAACGGCCGATTTTTGATGAAATTGTGACCGCGCGCCTTAGGGATTTTTCAAAAAAATCTTTTTCTTCAGGTGAAGTAGTCGAGGGCTGATTTCTTGGCCAATGATCAAAAGCCTTACGTATTCCCCGCCAAACCTTTCAGGGAAGAGTTTGCAACCGTTTGGCACCATTTTTGAGCAAAGTGGAAAACGGTCGATTTTTGATGAAATTGTGACCGCGCGGCTTAGGGATTTTTTCAGAATTTTTTTTCCCGCAGGTGAAGTAGTCGAGGACTGATTTCTTGGCCTACTATCAAAAGACTTCCGTTTCCACCGCCAAACCTTTCAGGGGAGAGTTTGCAACAGTTTGGCACCATTTTTGAGCAAAGTGGAAAACGGCCGATTTTTGATGAAATTGTGACCGCGCGCCTTAGGGATTTTTCAAAAAAATCTTTTTCTTCAGGTGAAGTAGTCGAGGGCTGATTTCTTGGCCTATGATCAAAAGGCTTCCGTATTCCCCGCCAAACCTTTCAGGGAAGAGTTTGCAACAGTTTGGCACCATTTTTGAGCAAAGTGGAAAACGGCCGATTTTTGATGAAATTGTGACCGCGCGCCTTAGGGATTTTTCAGAAAAATCTTTTTCCGCAGGTGAAGTAATCGAGGGCTGATTTCTTGGCCTATGATCAAAAGCCTTCCGTATTCACCGCCAAACCTTTCAGGGAAGAGTTTGCAACCGCTTGGCACCATTTTTGAGCAAAGTGGAAAACGGCCGATTTTTGATGAAATTGTGACCGCGCGCCTTAAGGATTTTTTCAGAATTTTTTTTTCGCAGGTGAAGGAGTCGAGGGCTGATTTCTTCGCCTATGATCAAAAGTCTTCCGTTTCCACCGCCAAACCTTTCAGGGGAGAGTTTGCAACAGTTTGGCACCAATTTTGAGCAAAGTGGAAAACGGCCGATTTTTGATGAAATTGTGACCGCGCGGCTTAGGGATTTTTTCAGAATTTTTTTTCCCGCAGGTGAAGTAGTCGAGGGCTGATTTCTTGGCCTATGATCAAAAGACTTCCGTTTCCACCGCCAAACCTTTCAGGGGAGAGTTTGCAACAGTTTGGCACCATTTTTGAGCAAAGTGGAAAACGGCCGATTTTTGATGAAAGTGTGACCGCGCGCCTTAGGGATTTTTCAGAAAAATCTTTTTCCGCAGGTGAAGTAATCGAGGGCTGATTTCTTGGCGTATGATCAAAAGCCTTCCGTATTCACCGCCAAACCTTTCAGGGAAGAGTTTGCAACCGTTTGGCACCATTTTTGAGCAAAGTGGAAAACGGCCGATTTTTGATGAAATTGTGACCGCGCGGCTTAGGTATTTTTTCAGAATTTTTTTTTTCGCAGGTGAAGGAGTCGAGGGCTGATTTCTTCGCCTATGATCAAAAGACTTCCGTTTCCACCGCCAAACCTTTCAGGGGAGAGTTTGCAACAGTTTGGCACCATTTTTGAGCAAAGTGGAAAACGGCCGATTTTTGATGAAATTGTGACCGCGCGGCTTTGGTATTTTTTCAGAATTTTTTTTTTCGCAGGTGAAGTAGTCAAGGGCTGATTTCTTCGCCTATGATCAAAAGTCTTCCGTTTCCACCGCCAAACCTTTCAGGGGAGAGTTTGCAACAGTTTGGCACCATTTTTGAGCAAAGTGGAAAACGGCCGATTTTTGATGAAATTGTGACCGCGCGGCTTAGGGATTTTTCAAAAAAATCTTTTTCTACAGGTGAAGTAGTCGAGGGCTGATTTCTTGGCCTATTATCAAAAGCCTTCTGTATTCCCCGCCAAACCTTTCAGGGAAGAGTTTGCAACAGTTTGGCACCATATCTGAGCATAGTGGAAAACGGCCGTATTTTTATGAAATTGTGACCGCGCGCCTTAGGGATTTTTCAGAAAAATCTTTTTCCGCAGGTGAAGTAACCGAGGGCTGATTCCTTGGCCTATGATCAAAAGCCTTCCGTATTCACCGCCAAACCTTTCAGGACAGAGTTTGCAACCGTTTGGCACCATTTTTGAGCAAAATGGAAAACGGACGATTTTTGATGAAAGTGTGACCTCGCGGCTTTAGGGATTTTTTCAGATTTTTTTTTTCCGCAGGTGAAGTTCTCGAAGTCTGATTTCTTGGCCTATGATCAAAAGACTTCCGTTCCACCGCCAAACCTTTCAGGGAGAGCTTTGCAACAGTTTGGCACCATTTTTGAGCAAAGTGGAAAACGGCCGATTTTTGATGAAATTGTGACCGCGCGCCTTAGGGATTTTTCAAAAAAATCTTTTTCTACAGGTGAAGTAGTCGAGGGCTGATTTCTTGGCCTATGATCAAAAGCCATCCGTATTCCCCGCCAAACCTTTCAGGGAAGAGTTTGCAACAGTTTGGCACCATTTTTGAGCAAAGTGGAAAACGGACGATTTTTGATGAAAGTGTGACCGCGCGGCTTAGTGATTTTTCAGAAAAATCATTTCCGCAGGTGAAGTAGTCGAGGGTTGATTTCTTGGCCTATGATCAAAAGACTTCCGTTTCCACCGCCAAACCTTTCAGGGAAGAGTTTGCAACAGTTTGGCACCATTTTTGAGCAAAGTGGAAAACTGCCGATTATTGATGAAATTGTGACCGCGCGGCTTCGGTATTTTTTAGAATTTTTTTTCGCAGGTGAAGTAGTCGAGGGCTGATTTCTTCGCCTATGATCAAAAGACTTCCGTTTCCACCGCCAAACCTTTCAGGGGAGAGTTTGCAACAGTTTGGCACCATTTTTGAGCAAAGTTGAAAACGGCCGATTTTTTATGAAATTGTGACCGCGCGGCTTTGGGATTTTTTCAGAATTTTTTTTTCCGCAGGTGAAGTAGTCGAGGGCTGATTTATTGGCCTATGATCAAAAGACTTTCGTTTCCACCGCCAAACCTTTCAGGGGAGAGTTTGCAATAGTTTGGCACCATTTTTGAGCAAAGTGGAAAACGGCCTATTTTTGATGAAATTGTGACCGCGCGCCTTAGGGATTTTTCAGAAAAATCTTTTTCCGCAGGTGAAGTAATCGAGGGCTGATTTCTTGGCCTATGATCAAAAGCCTTCCGTATTCACCGCCAAACCTTTCAGGGAAGAGTTTGCAACCGTTTGGCATCATTTTTGAGCAAAGTGAAAAACGGACGATTTTTGATGAAAGTGTGACCGCGCGCTTAGGGATTTTTCAGAAAATCTTTTTGCGCAGGTGAAGTAATCGAGGGCTGATTTCTTGGCGTATGATCAAAAGCCTTCCGTATTCACCGCCAAACATTTCAGGGAAGAGTTTGCAACCGTTTGGCACCATTTTTGAGCAAAGTGGAAAACGGCCGATTTTTGATGAAATTGTGACCGCGCGGCTTAGGGATTTTTTCAGAATTTTTTTTTTCGCAGGTGAAGGAGTCGAGGGCTGATTTCTTCCCCTATGATCAAAAGACTTCCGTTTCCACCGCCAAACCTTTCAGGGGAGAGTTTGCAACAGTTTGGTACCATTTTTGAGCAAAATGGAAAACGGCCGATTTTTGATGAAATTGTGACCGCGCGCCTTAGGGTTTTTTCACAAGAATCTTTTTCCGCAGGTGAAGTAATCGAGGGCTGATTTCTTGGCCTATGATCAAAAGCCTTCCGTATTCACCGCCCAACCTTTCAGGGAAGAGTTTGCAACCGTTTGGCACCATTTTTGAGCAAAGTGGAAAACGGCCGATTATTGATGAAATTGTGACCGCGCGGCTTAGGGATTTTTTCAGAATTTTTTTTCCCGCAGATGAAGTAGTCGTGGGCTGATTTCTTGGCCTGTGATCAAAAGACTTCCGTATTCCCCGCCAAACCTTTCAGGGAAGAGTTTGCAACAGTTTGGCACCATTTTTGAGCAAAGTGGAAAATGGCCGATTTTTGATGAAATTGTGACCGCGCGCCTTAGGGATTTTTCACAAAAATCTTTTTCCGCAGGTGAAGTAATCGAGGGCTGATTTCTTGGCCTATGATCAAAAGCCTTCCGTATTCACCGCCCAACCTTTCAGGGAAGAGTTGGCAACAGTTTGGCACCATTTTTGAGCAAAGTGGAAAACGGCCGATTTTTGATGAAATTGTGACCGCGCGCCTTAGGGATTTTTCAGAAAAATCTTTTTCCGCAGGTGAAGTAATCAAGGGCTGATTTCTTGGCCTATGATCAAAAGCCTTCCGTATTCACCGCCAAACCTTTCAGGGTTGAGTTTGCAACCGTTTGGCACCATTTTTGAGCAAAGTGGAAAACGGCCGATTTTTGAGGAAATTGTGACCGCGCGGCTTAGGTATTTTTTCAGAATTTTTTTTTCGCAGGTGAAGGAGTCGAGGGCTGATTTCTTCGCCTATGATCAAAAGACTTCCGTTTCCACCGCCAAACCTTTCAGGGGAGAGTTTGCAACAGTTTGGCACCATTTTTGAGCAAAGTGGAAAACGGCCGATTTTTGATGAAATTGTGACCGCGCGGCTTAGGGATTTTTTAAAAAAATCTTTTTCCGCAGTTGAAGTAATCGAGGGCTGATTCCTTGGCCTATGATCAAAAGCCTTCCGTATTCACTGCCAAACCTTTCAGGAAAGAGTTTCCAACCGTTTGGCACCATTTTTGAGCAAAGTGGAAAACGGACGATTTTTGATGAAAGTGTGACCTCGCGGCTTTAGGGATTTTTTCAGATTTTTTTTTTTCGCAGGTGAAGTACTCGAGGTCTGATTTCTTGGCCTAAGATCAAAAGACTTCCGTTTCCACCGCCAAACCTTTCAGGGAGAGTTTGCAACAGTTTGGCACCATTTATGAGCAAAGTGGAAAACGGCCGATTTTTGATGAAATTGTGACCGTGCGCCTTAGGGATTTTTCAAAAAATCTTTTTCTACAGGTGAAATAGTCGAGGGCTGATTTCTTCGCCTCTGATCAAAAGCCTTCCGTATTCACCGCCAAACCATTAAGGGAAGAGTTTGCAACCGTGTGGCACCAGTTTTTTAGAAAAGTGGAAAAAGGACGATTTTATATGAAAGTGTGACCGCGCGCTTAGTGATTTTTCAGAAAAATCTTTTTCCGATGGTGAAGTAGTCGAGGGTTGATTTCTTGGCCTATGATCAAAAGACTTCCGTTTCCACTGCCAAACCTTTCAGGGGGGAGTTTGCAACAGTTTGGCACCATTTTTGAGCAAAGTGGAAAACGGCCGATTTTTGATGAAATTGTGACCGCGCGGCTTAGGTATTTTTTCAGAATTTTTTTTTTTGCAGGTGAAGTAGTCGACGGCTGATTTCTTCGCCTACGATCAAAAGTCTTCCGTTTCCACCGCCAAACCTTTCAGGGGAGAGTTTGCAACAGTTTGGCACCATTTTTGAGCAAAGTGGAAAACGGCCGATTTTTGATGAAATTGTGACCGCGCGTCTTAGGGATTTTTCAAAAAAATCTTTTCTACAGGTGAAGTAGTCGAGGGCTAATTTCTTGGCCTATGATCAAAAGCCTTCCATATTCCCCGCCAAACCTTTCAGGGAAGAGTTTGCAACAGTTTGGCACCATTTTTGAGCAAAGTGGAAAACGGCCGATTTTTGATGAAATTGTGACCGCGCGCCTTAGGGATTTTTCAGAAAAATCTTTTTCCGCAGTTGAAGTAATCGAGGGCTGATTCCTTGGCCTATGATCAAAAGCCTTCCGTATTCACCGCCAAACCTTTCAGGAAAGAGTTTGCAACCGTTTGGCACCATTTTTGAGCAAAGTGGAAAACGGACGATTTTTGATGAAAGTGTGACCTCGCGGCTTTAGGGATTTTTTCAGATTTTTTTTTTCCGCAGGTGAAGTTCTCGAAGTCTGATTTCTTGGCCTATGATCAAAAGACTTCCGTTTCCACCGCCAAACCTTTCAGGGGAGAGTTTGCAACAGTTTGGCACCATTTTTGAGCAAACTGGAAAACGGCCGATTTTTGATGAAATTGTGACCGCGCACCTTAGGGATTTTTCAAAAAAATCTTTTTCTACAGGTGAAGTAGTCGAGGGCTGATTTCATGGCCTATGATCAAAAGCCATCCGTATTCCCCGCCAAACCTTTCAGGGAAGAGTTTGCAACAGTTTGGCACCATTTTTGAGCAAAGTGGAAAACGGACGATTTTTTATGAAAGTGTGACCGCGCTGCTTAGTGATGTTTCAGAAAAATCTTTTTCCGCAGGTGAAGTAGTCGAGGGTTGATTTCTTGGCCTATGATCAAAAGACTTCCGTTTCCACCGCCAAACCTTTCAGGCGAGAGTTTGCAACAGTTTGGCACCATTTTTGAGCAAAGTGGAAAACGGCCGATTTTTGATGAAATTGTGACCGCGCGCCTTAGGGATTTTTCAGAAAAATCTTTTTCCGCAGGTGAAGTAATCGAGGGCTGATTTCTTGGCCTATGATCAAAAGCCTTCCGTATTCACCGCCAAACCTTTCAGGGAAGAGTTTGCAACCGTTTGGCACCATTTTTGAGCAAAGTGAAAAACGGACGATTTTTGATGAAAGTGTGACCGCGCGCCTTAGGGATTTTTCAGAAAAATCTTTTTCCGCAGGTGAAGTAATCGAGGGTTGATTTCTTGGCGTATGATCAAAAGCCTTCCGTATTCACCGCCAAACATTTCAGGGAAGAGTTTGCAACCGTTTGGCACCATTTTTGAGCAAAGTGGAAAACGGCCGATTTTTGATGAAATTGTGTTCGCGCGGCTTTTTGATTTTTTCAGTATTTTTTTTTTCGCAGGTGAAGGAGTCGAGGGCTGATTTCTTCCCCTATGATCAAAAGACTTCCGTTTCCACCGCCAAACCTTTCAGGGGAGAGTTTGCAACAGTTTGGTACCATTTTTGAGCAAAATGGAAAACGGCCGATTTTTGATGAAATTGTGACCGCGCGCCTTAGGGATTTTTCACAAAAAACTTTTTCCGCAGGTGAAGTAATCGAGGGCTGATTTCTTGGCCTATGATCAAAAGCCTTCCGTATTCACCGCCAAACCTTTCATGAAAGAGTTTTCAACAGTTTGGCACCATTTTTGAGTAAAGTGGAAAACGGCCGATTTTTGATGAAATTGTGACCGCGCGCCTTAGGGATTTTTCAAAAAAATCTGTTTCTACAGGTGAAGTAGTCGAGGGCTCATTTCTTGGCCTATGATCAAAAGCCTTCCGTATTCCCTGCCAAACCTTTCAGGGAAGAGTTTGCAACAGTTTGGCACCATTTTTGAGCAAAGTGGAAAACGGCCGATTTTTGATGAAATTGTGACCGCGCGCCTTAGGGATTTTTCAGAAAATCTTTTTCCGCAGGAGAGTAATCGAGGGCTGATAAATTGGCCTATGATCAAAAGCCTTCCGTATTCACCGCCAAACCTTTCAGGGAAGAGTTTGCAACCGTTTGGCACCATTTTTGAGCAAAGTGGAAAACGGACGATTTTTGATGAAAGTGTGACCGCGCGGCTTAGTGATGTTTCAGAAAAATCTTTTTCCGCAGGTGAAGGAGTCAAGGGGTGATTTCTTGGCCTATGATCAAAAGACTTCCGTTTCCACCGCCAAACCTTTCAGGGGAGAGTTTGCAACAGTTTGGCACCATTTCTGAGCAAAGTGGAAAACGGCCGATTTTTGATGAAACTGTGACCGCGCGGCTTAGGTATTTTTCAGAATTTTTTTTTCGCAGGTGAAGTAGTCGAGGGCTGATTTCTTGGCTTATGATCAAATGCCTTCCGTATTCACCGCCAAACCTTTCAGGGAAGAGTTTGCAACAGTTTGGCACCATTTTTGAGCAAAGTGGAAAACGGCTGATTTTTGATGAAATTGTGACCGCACGCCTTAGGGATTTATCAGAAAAATCTTTTTCCGCAGTTGAAGTAATCGAGGGCTGATTTCTTGGCTTATGATCAAAAGCCTTCCGTATTCACCGCCAAACCTTTCAGGGAAGAGTTTGCAACCGTTTGGCACCATTTTTGAGCAAAGTGGAAAACGGTCGATTTTTGATGAAATTGTGACCGCGCGGCTTAGGGATTTTTTCAGAATTTTTTTTCCCGCAGATGAAGTAGTCGTGGGCTGATTTCTTGTCCTGTGATCAAAAGACTTCCGTATTCCCCGCCAAACCTTTCAGGGAAGAGTTTGCAACAGTTTGGCACCATTTTTGAGCAAAGTGGAAAATGGCCGATTTTGATGAAATTGTGACCGCGCGCCTTAGGGATTTTTCAGAAAAATCTTTTTCCGCAGGTGAAGTAATCAAGGGCTGATTTCTTGGCCTATGATCAAAAGCCTTCCGTA
The DNA here is from genome assembly GCA_947686815.1 of Podarcis lilfordi. NCBI lineage: Eukaryota > Metazoa > Chordata > Lepidosauria > Squamata > Lacertidae > Podarcis > Podarcis lilfordi. The sequence goes on from OX395132.1 coordinate 71,004,984, forward strand.
TTCACCGCCAAACCTTTCAGGGTTGAGTTTGCAACCGTTTGGCACCATTTTTGAGCAAAGTGGAAAACGGCCGATTTTTGAGGAAATTGTGACCGCGCGGCTTAGGGATTTTTTAGAATTTTTTTTTTCGCAGGTGAAGGAGTCGAGGGCTGATTTCTTCGCCTATGATCAAAAGACTTCCGTTTCCACCGCCAAACCTTTCAGGGGAGAGTTTGCAACAGTTTGGCACCATTTTTGAGCAAAGTGGAAAACGGCCGATTTTTGATGAAATTGTGACCGCGCGGCATAGGGATTTTTTTAAAAAATCTTTTTCCGCAGTTGAAGTAATCGAGGGCTGATTCCTTGGCCTATGATCAAAAGCCTTCCGTATTCACTGCCAAACCTTTCAGGAAAGAGTTTCCAACCGTTTGGCACCATTTTTGAGCAAGGTGGAAAAGGACGATTTTGATGAAAGTGTGACCTCGCGGCTTTAGGGATTTTTTCAGATTTTTTTTTTCCGCAGGTGAAGTACTCGAGGTCTGATTTCTTGGCCTATGATCAAAAGACTTCCGTTTCCACCGCCAAACCTTTCAGGGGAGAGTTTGCAACAGTTTGGCACCATTTTTGAGCAAAGTGGAAAACGGCCGATTTTTGATGAAATTGTGACCGCACGCCTTAGGGATTTTTCAAAAAAATCTTTTTCTACAGGTGAAATAGTCGAGGGCTGATTTCTTCGCCTCTGATCAAAAGCCTTCCGTATTCCCCGCCAAACCATTCAGGGAAGAGTTTGCAACCGTTTGGCACCATTTTTGAGAAAAGTGGAAAACGGACGATTTTATATGAAAGTGTGACCGCGCGGCTTAGTGATGTTTCAGAAAAATCTTTTTCCGAAGGTGAAGTAGTCGAGGGTTGATTTCTTGGCCTATGATCAAAAGACTTCCGTTTCCACTGCCAAACCTTTCAGGGGGGAGTTTGCAACAGTTTGGCACCATTTTTGAGCAAAGTGGAAAACGGCCGATTTTTGATGAAATTGTGACCGCGCGGCTTAGGTATTTTTTCAGAATTTTTTTTTCCGCAGGTGAAGTAGTCGAGGGCTGATTTCTTCGCCTATGATCAAAAGACTTCCGTTTCCACCGCCAAACCTTTCAGGGGAGAGTTTGCAACAGTTTGGCACCATTTTTGAGGAAAGTTGAAAACGGCCGATATTTTATGAAATTGTGACCGCGCGGCTTAGTGATTTTTTCAGAATTTTTTTTTCGCAGGTGAAGTAGTCGAGGGCTGATTTATTGGCCTATGATCAAAAGACTTCCGTTTCCACCGCCAAACCTTTCAGGGGAGAGTTTGCAACAGTTTGGCACCATTTTTGAGCAAAGTGGAAAACGGCCGATTATTGATGAAATTGTGACCGCGCCCCTTAGGGATTTTTCAGAAACATCTTTTTCCGCAGGTGAAGTAGTCGAGGGCTGATTTCTTGGCCTATGATCAAACGCCTTCCGTATTCACCGCCAAACCTTTCATGGAAGAGTTTTCAACAGTTTGGCACCATTTTTGAGTAAAGTGGAAAACGGCCGATTTTTGATGAAATTGTGACCGCGCGCCTTAGGGATTTTTCAAAAAAATCTGTTTCTACAGGTGAAGTAGTCGAGGGCTCATTTCTTGGCCTATGATCAAAAGCCTTCCGTATTCCCTGCCAAACCTTTCAGGGAAGAGTTTGCAACAGTTTGGCACCATTTTTGAGCAAAGTGGAAAACGGCCGATTTTTGATGAAATTGTGACCGCGCGCCTTAGGGATTTTTCAGAAAAATCTTTTTCCGCAGGAGAGTAATCGAGGGCTGATTTATTGGCCTATGATCAAAAGCCTTCCGTATTAACCGCCAAACCTTTCAGGGAAGAGTTTGCAACCGTTTGGCACCATTTTTGAGCAAAGTGGAAAACGGACGATTTTTGATGAAAGTGTCACCGCGCGGCTTAGTTATGTTTCAGAAAAATCTTTTCCGCAGGTGAAGGAGTCGAGGGGTGATTTCTTGGCCTATGATCAAAAGACTTCCGTTTCCACCGCCAAACCTTTCAGGGGAGAGTTTGCAACAGTTTGGCACCATTTCTGAGCAAAGTGGAAAACGGCCGATTTTTGATGAAACTGTGACCGCGCGGCTTAGGTATTTTTTCAGAATTTTTTTTTCGCAGGTGAAGTAGTCGAGGGCTGATTTCTTGGCTTATGATCAAAAGCCTTCCGTATTCACCGCCAAACATTTCAGGGAAGAGTTTGCAATAGTTTGGCACCATTTTTTGAGCAAAGTGGAAAACGGCTGATTTTGATGAAATTGTGACCGCACGCCTTAGGGATTTATCAGAAAAATCTTTTCCGCAGTTGAAGTAATCGAGGGCTGATTTCTTGGCTTATGATCAAAAGCCTTCCGTATTCACCGCCAAACCTTTCAGGGAAGAGTTTGCAACCGTTTGGCACCATTTTTGAGCAAAGTGGAAAACGGTCGATTTTTGATGAAATTGTGACCGCGCGGCTTAGGGATTTTTTCAGAATTTATTTTTTCGCAGGTGAAGTAGTCGAGGGCTGATTTCTTCGCCTATGATCAAAAGACTTCTGTTTGCACCGGCAAACCTTTCATGGGAGAGTTTGCAACAGTTTGGCACCATTTTTGAGCAAAGTGGAAAACGGCCGATTTTTGATGAAATTGTGACCGCGCGGCTTAGGGATTTTTTTAGAATTTTTTTTCCCGCAGGTGAAGTAGTCGAGGGCTGATTTCTTGGCCTACTATCAAAAGACTTCAGTTTCCACCGCCAAACCTTTCAGGGGAGAGTTTGCAACAGTTTGGCACCATTTTTGAGCAAAGTGGAAAACGGCCGATTTTTGATGAAATTGTGACCGCGCGCCTTAGGGATTTTTCAAAAAAATCTTTTTCTACTGGTGAAGTAGTCGAGGGATGATTTCTTGGCCTATGATCAAAAGCCTTCCGTATTCCCCGCCAAACCTTTCAGGGAAGAGTTTGCAACAGTTTGGCACCATTTTTGACCAAAGCGGAAAATGGCCGATTTTTGATGAAATTGTGACCGCGCGGTTTAGGTATTTTTTCAGAATTTTTTTTTCCGCAGGTGAAGTAGTCGGGGGTTATTTCTTCGCCTATGATCAAAAGACTTCCGTTTCCACCGCCAAACCTTTCAGGGGAGAGTTTGCAACAGTTTGGCACCATTTTTGAGCAAAGTGGAAAACGACCGATTTTTTTTGAAATTGTGACCGCGCGGCTTAGGAATTTTTTCAGAATTTTTTTTCCCGCAGGTGAAGTAGTCGAGGGCTGATTTCTTCGCCTATGATCAAAAGACTTCCGTTTCCACCGCCAAACCTTTCAGGGGAGAGTTTGCAACAGTTTGGCTGCATTTTTGAGCAAAGTGGAAAACGGCCGATTATTGATGAAATTGTGACCGCGCGCCTTAGGGATTTTTCAGAAAAATCTTTTTCCGCAGGTGAAGTAGTCGAGGGCTGATTTCTTCGCCTATGATCAAAAGACTTCCGTTTCCACCTCCAAACCTTTCAGGGGAGAGTTTGCAACAGTTTGGCACCATTTTTGAGCAAAGTGGAAAACGGCCGATTTTTGATGAAATTGTGACCGTGCGCCTTAGGGAGTTTTCAAAAAAATCTTTTCTACAAGTGAAGTAGTCGAGGGCTGATTTCTTGGCCTATGATCAAAAGCCTTCCGTATTCACCGCCAAACCTTTCAGGGAAGAGTTTGCAACCGTTTGGCACCATTTTTGAGCAAAGTGGAAAACGGACGATTTTTGATGAAAGTGTGACCGCGCGGCTTAGTGATGTTTCAGAAAAATCTTTTTCCGCAGGTGAAGGAGTCGAGGGGTGATTTCTTGGCCTATGATCAAAAGACTTCCGTTTCCACCGCCAAACCTTTCATGGGAGAGTTTGCAACAGTTTGGCACCATTTTTGAGCAAAGTGGATAACGGACGAGTAGTGATGAAATTGTGACCGCGCGGCTTAGGTATTTTTCAGAATTTTTTTTCGCAGGTGAAGTAGTCGAGGGCTGATTTCTTGGCTTATGATCAAAAGCCTTCCGTATTCACCGCCAAACATTTCAGGGAAGAGTTTGCAACCGTTTGGCACCATTTTTGAGCAAAGTGGAAAACGGCTGATTTTTGATGAAATTGTGACCGCACGCCTTAGGGATTTATCAGAAAAATCTTTTTCCGCAGTTGAAGTAATCGAGGGCTGATTTCTTGGCTTATGATCAAAAGCCTTCCGTATTCACCGCCAAACCTTTCAGGGAAGAGTTTGCAACCGTTTGGCACCATTTTTGAGCAAAGTGGAAAACGGTCGATTTTTGATGAAATTGTGACCGCGCGGCTTAGGGATTTTTTCAGAATTTTTTTTTTCGCAGGTGAAGTAGTCGAGGGCTGATTTCTTCGCCTATGATCAAAAGACTTCTGTTTGCACCGCCAAACCTTTCATGGGAGAGTTTGCAACAGTTTGGCACCATTTTTGAGCAAAGTGGAAAACGGCCGATTTTGATGAAATTGTGACCGCGCGGCTTAGGGATTTTTTCAGAATTTTTTTCCGCAGGTGAAGTAGTCGAGGGCTGATTTCTTGGCCTACTATCAAAAGACTTCCGTTTCCACCGCCAAACCTTTCAGGGGGAGTTTGCTACAGTTTGGCACCATTTTTGAGCAAAGTGGAAAACGGCCGATTTTTGATGAAATTGTGACCGCGCGGCTTAGGGATTTTTCAAAAAAATCTTTTTCTACAGGTGAAGTAGTCGAGGGATGATTTCTTGGCCTATGATCAAAAGCCTTCCGTATTCCCCGCCAAACCTTTCAGGGAAGAGTTTGCAACAGTTTGGCACCATTTTTGAGCAAAGTGGAAAACGGCCGATTTTTGATGAAATTGTGACCGCGCGCCTTAGGGATTTTTCAGAAAAATCTTTTTCTGCAGGTGAAGTAATCGAGGGCTGATTTCTTGGCGTATGATCAAAAGCCTTCCGTATTCACCGCCAAACCTTTCAGGGAAGAGTTTGCAACCGTTTGGCACCATTTTTGAGCAAAGTGGAAAACGGCCGATTTTTGATGAAATTGTGACCGCGCGGCTTAGGTATTTTTTCAGAATTTTTTTTTCGCAGGTGAAGGAGTCGAGGGCTGATTTCTTCGCGTATGATCAAAAGACTTCCGTTTCCACCGCCAAACCTTTCAGGGGAGAGTTTGCAACGGTTTGGCACCATTTTTGAGCAAAGTGGAAAACGGCCGATTTTTGATGAAATTGTGACCGCGCGGCTTAGGTATTTTTTCAGAATTTTTTTTTTCGCAGGTGAAGTAGTCGAGGGCTGATTTCTTCGCCTATGATCAAAAGACTTCCGTTTCCACCGCCAAACCTTTCAGGGGAGAGTTTGCAACAGTTTGGCACCATTTTTGAGCAAAGTGGAAAACGGCCGATTTTTGATGAAATTGTGACCGCGCGGCTTAGGGATTTTTCAAAAAAATCTTTTTCTACAGGTGAAGTACTCGAGGGCTAATTTCTTGGCCTATGATCAAAAGCCTTCCATATTCCCCGCCAAACCTTTCAGGGAAGAGTTTGCAACAGTTTGGCACCATTTTTGAGCAAAGTGGAAAACGGCCGATTTTTGATGAAATTGTGACCGCGCGCCTTAGGGATTTTTCAGAAAAATCTTTTCCGCAGGTGAAGTAATCGAGGGCTGATTCCTTGGCCTATGATCAAAAGCCTTCCGTATTCACAGCCAAACCTTTCAGGGAAGAGTTTGCAACCGTTTGGCACCAGTTTTCAGCAAAGTGGAAAACGGACGATTTTTGATGAAATTGTGACCCCGCGCCTTATGGATTTTTTCAGAATTTTTATTCCCGCAGGTGAAGTAGTCGAGGGCTGATTTCTTGGCCTATGATCAAAAGACTTCCGTTTCCACCGCCAAACCTTTCAGGGGAGAGTTTGCAACAGTTTGGCACCATTTTTGAGCAAAGTGGAAAACGGCCGATTTTTGATGAAATTGTGACTGCGCGCCTTAGGGATTTTTCAAAAAAATCTTTTTCTACAGGTGAAGTAGTCAAGGGATGATTTCTTGGCCTATGATGAAAAGCCTTCCGTATTCCCCGCCAAACATTTCAGGGAAGAGTTTGCAACAGTTTGGCACCATTTTTGAGGAAAGTGGAAAATGGCCGACTTTTGATGAAATTGTGACCGCGCGCCTTAGGGATTTTTCAGAAAAATCTTTTTCCGCAGGTGAAGTAATCGAGGGCTGATTTCTTGGCTTATGATCAAAAGCCTTCCGTATTCACCGCCAAACCTTTCAGGGAAGAGTTTGCAACCGTTTGGCACCATTTTTGAGCAAAGTGGAAAACGGCTGATTTTTGATGAAATTGTGACCGCACGCCTTAGTAATTTATCAGAAAAATCTTTTTCCGCAGTTGAAGTAATCGAGGGCTGATTTCTTGGCTTATGATCAAAAGCCTTCCGTATTCACCGCCAAACCTTTCAGGGAAGAGTTTGCAACCGTTTGGCACCATTTTTGAGCAAAGTGGAAAACGGTCGATTTTTGATGAAATTGTGACCGCGCGGCTTAGGGATTTTTCAGAAAAATCTTTTTCCGCAGGTGAAGTAGTCGAGGGCTGATTTCTTCGCCTATCATCAAAAGATTTCTGTTTGCACCGCCAAACCTTTCATGGGAGAGTTTGCAACAGTTTGGCACCATTTTTGAACAAAGTGGAAAACGGCCGATTTTTGATGAAATTGTGACCGCGCGGCTTAGGGATTTTTTCAGAATTTTTTTTCCCGCAGGTGAAGTAGTCGAGGGCTGATTTCTTGGCCTACTATCAAAAGACTTCCGTTTCCACCGCCAAACCTTTCAGGGTAGAGTTTGCAACAGTTTGGCACCATTTTTGAGCAAAGTGGAAAACGGCCGATTTTTTTGATGAAATTGTGACCGCGCGCCTTAGGGATTTTTAAAAAAAATCTTTTTCTACAGGTGAAGTAGTAGAGTGATGAGTTGTTGGCCTATGATGAAAAGCCTTCCGTATTCCCCGCCAAACCTTTCAGGGAAGAGTTTGCAACAGTTTGGCACCATTTTTGAGCAAAGTGGAAAACGGCCGATTTTTGATGAAATTGTGACCGCGCGCCTTAGGGATTTTTCAGAAAAATCTTTTTCCGCAGGTGAAGTAATCGAGGGCTGATTTCTTGGCCTATGATGAAAAGCCTTCCGTATTCACCGCCAAACCTTTCAGGGAAGAGTTTGCAACCGCTTGGCACCATTTTTGAGCAAAGTGGAAAACGGACGATTTTTGATGAAAGTGTGACCGCGCGCCTTAGGGATTTTTCAGAAAAATCTTTTTCCGCAGGTGAAGTAATCGAGGGCTGATTTCTTGGCGTATGATCAAAAGCCTTCCGTATTCACCGCCAAACCTTTCAGGGAAGAGTTTGCAACCGTTTGGCACCATTTTTGAGCAAAGTGGAAAACGGCCGATTTTTGATGAAATTGTGACCACGCGGCTTAGGTATTTTTTAAGAATTTTTTTTTCGCAGGTGAAGGAGTCTATGGCTGATTTCTTCGCCTATGATCAAAAGACTTCCGTTTCCACCGCCAAACCTTTCAGGGGAGAGTTTGCAACCGTTTGGCACCATTTTTGAGCAAAGTGGAAAACGGCCGATTTTTGATGAAATTGTGACCGCGCGGCTTAGGTATTTTTTCAGAATTTTTTTTTCGCAGGTGAAGTAGTCGAGGGCTGATTTCTTGGCCTATGATCAAAAGTCTTCCGTTTCCACCGCCAAACCTTTCAGGGGAGAGTTTGCAACAGTTTGGCACCATTTTTGAGCAAAGTGGAAAACGGCCGATTTTTGATGAAATTGTGACCGCGCGGCTTAGGGATTTTTCAAAAAAATCTTTTTCTACAGGTGAAGTAGTCGAGGGCTAATTTCTTGGCCTATGATCAAAAGCCTTCCATATTCCCCGCCAAACCTTTCAGGGAAGAGTTTGCAACAGTTTGGCACCATTTTTGAGCAAAGTGGAAAACGGCCGATTTTTGATGAAATTGTGACCGCGCGCCTTAACGATTTTTCAGAAAAATCTTTTTCGGCAGTTGAAGTAATCGAGGGCTGATTCCTTGGCCTATGATCAAAAGCCTTCCGTATTCACCGCCAAACCTTTCAGGAAAGAGTTTGCAACCGTTTGGCACCATTTTTGAGCAAAGTGGAAAACGGACGATTTTTTATGAAAGTGTGACCTCGCGGCTTTAGGGATTTTTTCAGATTTTTTTTTTCCGCAGGTGAAGTACTCGAGGTCTGATTTCTTGGCCTATGATCAAAAGACTTCCGTTTCCACCGCCAAACCTTTCAGGGGAGAGTTTGCAACAGTTTGGCACCATTTTTGAGCAAAGTGGAAAACGGTCGATTTTTGATGAAATTGTGACCGCGCGCCTTAGGGATTTTTCAAAAAATCTTTTCTACAGGTGAAGTAGTCGAGGGCTGATTTCTTGGCCTATGATCAAAAGCCTTCCGTATTCCCGCCAAACCTTTCAGGGAAGAGTTTGCAACAGTTTTGCACCATTTTTGAGCAAAGTGGAGAACGGACGATTTTTTATGAAAGTGTGACCGCGCGGCTTAGTGATGTTTCAGAAAAAATCTTTTTTCCGCAGGTGAAGTAGTCGAGGGTTGATTTCTTGGCCTATGATCAAAAGACTTCCGTTTCCACTGCCAAACCTTTCAGGGGAGAGTTTGCAACAGTTTGGCACCATTTTTGAGCAAAGTGGAAAACGGCCGATTTTTGATGAAATTGTGACCCCGCGCCTTAGGGATTTTTTCAGATTTTTTTTTCCGCAGGTGAAGTAGTCGAGGGCTGATTTCTTGGCCTATGATCAAAAGACTTCCGTTTCCACCGCCAAACCTTTCAGGGAGAGTTTGCAACAGTTTGGCACCATTTTTGAGCAAAGTGGAAAGCGGCCGAATTTTGATGAAATTGTGACCGCGCGGCTTAGGGATTTTTCAGAATTTTTATTCCCGCAGGTGAAGTAGTCGAGGGCTGATTTCTTGGCCTATTATCAAAAGACTTCCGTATCCACCGCCAAACCTTTCAGGGGAGAGTTTGCAACAGTTTGGCACCATTTTTGAGCAAAGTGGAAAACGGCAGATTTTTGATGAAATTGTGACTGCGCGCCTTAGGGATTTTTCAAAAAAATCTTTTTCTACAGGTGAAGTAGTCGAGGGATGATTTCTTGGCCTATGATGAAAAGCCTTCCGTATTCCCCCTCCAAACCTTTCAGGGAAGAGTTTGCAACAGTTTGGCACCATTTTTGAGCAAAGTGGAAAACGGCTGATTTTTGATGAAATTGTGACCGCACGCCTTAGGGATTTATCAGTAAAATCTTTTTCCGCAGTTGAAGTAATCGAGGCTGATTTCTTGGCTTATGATCAAAAGCCTTCCGTATTCACCGCCAAACCTTTCAGGGAAGAGTTTGCAACCGTTTGGTACCATTTTTGAGCAAAGTGGAAAACGGCCGATTTTGGATTAATTTGGGACCGCGCGGCTTCGGGATTTTTCAGAAAAATCTTTTTCCGCAGGTGAAGTAGTCGAGGGCTGATTTCTTCGCCTATCATCAAAAGACTTCTGTTTGCACCGCCAAACCTTTCATGGGAGAGTTTGCAACAGTTTGGCACCATTTTTGAGCAAAATGGAAAACGGCCGATTTTTGATGAAATTTTGACCGCGCGGCTTAGGGATTTTTCAGAATTTTTTTCCCGCAGGTGAAGTAGTCGAGGGCTGATTTCTTGGCCTACTATCAAAAGACTTCCGTTTCCACCGCCAAACCTTTCAGGGAGAGTTTGCAACAGTTTGGCACCATTTTTGAGCAAAGTGGAAAACGGCCGATTTTGATGAAATTGTGACCGCGCGCCTTAGGGATTTTACAAAAAATCTTTTCTACAGGTGAAGTAGTCGAGGGATGATTTCTTGGCCTATGATGAAAAGCCTTCCGTATTCCCGGCCAAACCTTTCAGGGAAGAGTTTGCAACAGTTTGGCACCATTTTTGAGCAAAGTGGAAAACGGCCGATTTTTGATGAAATTGTGACCGCGCGGCTTAGGTATTTTTTCAGAATTTTTTTTTCCGCAGGTGAAGTAGTCGAGGGCTGATTTCTTGGCCTATGATCAAATGACTTCCGTTTCCACCGCCAAACCTTTCAGGGGAGAGTTTGCAACAGTTTGGCACCATTTTTGAGCAAAGTGGAAAACGGCCGAATTTTGATGAAATTGTGACCGCGCGGCTTAGGGATTTTTCAGAATTTTTTTTTCCGCAGGTGAAGTAGTCGAGGGCTGATTTCTTGGCCTATTATCAAAAGACTTCCGTATCCACCGCCAAACCTTTCAGGGGAGAGTTTGCAACAGTTTGGCACCATTTTTGAGCAAAGTGGAAAACGGCCGATTTTTGATGAAATTGTGACTGCGCGCCTTAGGGATTTTTCAAAAAAATCTTTTTCTACAGGTGAAGTAGTCGAGGGATGATTTCTTGGCCTATGATGAAAAGCCTTCCGTATTCCCCCTCCAAACCTTTCAGGGAAGAGTTTGCAACAGTTTGGCACCATTTTTGAGCAAAGTGGAAAACGGCTGATTTTTGATGAAATTGTGACCGCACGCCTTAGGGATTTATCAGAAAAATCTTTTCCGCAGTTGAAGTAATCGAGGCTGATTTCTTGGCTTATGATCAAAAGCCTTCCGTATTCACCGCCAAACCTTTCAGGGAAGAGTTTGCAACCGTTTGGCACCATTTTTGAGCAAAGTGGAACACGGGCGATTTTTGATGAAATTGTGTCCGCGCGGCGTAGGGATTTTTCAGAAAAATCTTTTCCGCAGGTGAAGTAGTCGAGGGCTGATTTCTTCGCCTATCATCAAAAGACTTCTGTTTGCACCGCCAAACCTTTCATGGGAGAGTTTGCAACAGTTTGGCACCATTTTTGAGCAAAATGGAAAACGGCCGATTTTTGATGAAATTTTGACCGCGCGGCTTAGGGATTTTTTCAGAATTTTTTTTCCCGCAGGTGAAGTAGTCGAGGGCTGATTTCTTGGCCTACTATCAAAAGACTTCCGTTTCCACCGCCAAACCTTTCAGGGGAGAGTTTGCAACAGTTTGGCACCATTTTTGAGCAAAGTGGAAAACGGCCGATTTTTGATGAAATTGTGACCGCGCGGCTTAGGGATTTTACAAAAAAATCTTTTTCTACAGGTGAAGTAGTCGAGGGATGATTTCTTGGCCTATGATGAAAAGCCTTCCGTATTCCCCGCCAAACCTTTCAGGGAAGAGTTTGCAACAGTTTGGCACCATTTTTGAGCAAAGTGGAAAACGGCCGATTTTTGATGAAATTGTGACCGCGCGGCTTAGGTATTTTTTCAGATTTTTTTTTTCCGCAGGTGAAGTAGTCGAGGGCTGATTTCTTCGCCTATGATCAAAAGTCTTCCGTTTCCACCGCCAAACCTTTCAGGGGAGAGTTTGCAACAGTTTGTCACCATTTTTGAGCAAAGTGGAAAACGGACGATTTCTGATGAAAGTGTGACCGCGCGCCTTAGGGATTTTTCAGAAAAATCTTTTTCCGCAGGTGAAGTAATCGAGGGCTGATTTCTTGGCGTATGATCAAAAGCCTTCCGTATTCACCGCCAAACCTTTCAGGAAAGAGTTTGCAACCGTTTGGCACCATTTTTGAGCAAAGTGGAAAACGAACGATTTTTGATGAAAGTGTGACCTCGCGGCTTTAGGGATTTTTTCAGATTTTTTTTTTCCGCAGGTGAAGTACTCGAGGTCTGATTTCTTGGCCTATGATCAAATGCCTTCCGTTTCCACCGCCAAACCTTTCAGGGGAGAGTTTGCAACAGTTTGTCACCATTTTTGAGCAAAGTGGAAAACGGACGATTTCTGATGAAATTGTGACCGCGCGCCTTAGGGATTTTTCAAAAAATCTTTTCTACAGGTGAAGTAGTCGAGGGCTGATTTCTTGGCCTATGATCAAAAGCCTTCCGTATTCCCCGCCAAACCTTTCAGGGAAGAGTTTGCAACAGTTTGGCACCATTTTTGAGCAAAGTGGAAAACGGACGATTTTTTATGAAAGTGTGACCGCGCTGCTTCGGTATTTTTTCAGAATTTTTTTTTTCGCAGGTGAAGTAGTCGAGGGCTGATTTCTTCGCCTATAATCAAAAGACTTCCGTTTCCACCGCCAAACCTTTCAGGGGAGAGTTTTCAACAGTTTGGCACCATTTTTGAGCAAAGTGGAAAACGGCCGATTTTCATGAAAGTGTGACCGCGCGGCTTAGGGATTTTTCAGATTTTTTTCCCGCAGGTGAAGTAGTCGAGGGCTGATTTCTTGGCCTATGATCAAAAGACTTCCGTATTCCCCGCCAAACCTTTCAGGGAAGAGTTTGCAACAGTTTGGCACCATTTTTGAGCAAAGTGGAAAACGGCCGATTTTTGATGAAATTGTGACCGCGCGCCTTAGGGATTTTCAGAAAAATCTTTTTCCGCAGGTGAAGTAATCGAGGGCTGATTTCTTGGCCTATGATCAAAAGCCTTCCGTATTCACCGCCCAACCTTTCAGGGAAGAGTTTTCAACAGTTTGGCACCATTTTTGAGCAAAGTGGAAAATGGCCGATTTTTGATGAAATTGTGACCGCGCGCCTTAGGTTTTTTCAGAAAAATCTTTTTCCGCAGGTGAAGTAATCGAGGGCTGATTTCTTGGCCTATGATCAAAAGCCTTCCGTATTCACCGCCAAACCTTTCAGGGAAGAGTTTGCAACCGTTTGGCACCATTTTTGAGCAAAGTGAAAAACGGACGATTTTTGATGAAAGTGTGACCGCGCGCCTTAGGGATTTTTCAGAAAAATCTTTTTCCGCAGGTGAAGTAATCGAGGGTTGATTACTTGGCGTATAATCAAAAGCCTTCCGTATTCACCGCCAAACATTTCAGGGAAGAGTTTGCAACCGTTTGGCACCATTTTTGAGCAAAGTGAAAAACGGACGATTTTTGATGAAAGTGTGACCGCGCGCCTTAGGGATTTTTCAGAAAAATCTTTTTCCGCAGGTGAAGTAATCGAGGGTTGATTACTTGGCGTATAATCAAATGACTTCCGTTTCCACCGCCAAACCTTTCAGGGGAGAGTTTGCAACAGTTTGGCACCATTTTTGAGCAAAGTGGAAAACGGCCGAATTTTGATGAAATTGTGACCGCGCGGCTTAGGGATTTTTTCAGAATTTTTATTCCCGCAGGTGAAGTACTCGAGGGCTGATTTCTTGGCCTATTATCAAAAGACTTCCGTATCCACCGCCAAACCTTTCAGGGGAGAGTTTGCAACAGTTTGGCACCATTTTTGAGCAAAGTGGAAAACGGCAGATTTTTGATGAAATTGTGACTGCGCGCCTTAGGGATTTTCAAAAAATCTTTTCTACAGGTGAAGTAGTCGAGGGATGATTTCTTGGCCTATGATGAAAAGCCTTCCGTATTCCCCCTCCAAACCTTTCAGGGAAGAGTTTGCAACAGTTTGGCACCATTTTTGAGCAAAGTGGAAAACGGCTGATTTTTGATGAAATTGTGACCGCACGCCTTAGGGATTTATCAGAAAAATCTTTTTCCGCAGTTGAAGTAATCGAGGCTGATTTCTTGGCTTATGATCAAAAGCCTTCCGTATTCACCGCCAAACCTTTCAGGGAAGAGTTTGCAACCGTTTGGCACCATTTTTGAGCAAAGTGGAAAACGGTCGATTTTGATGAAATTGTGACCGCGCGGCTTAGGGATTTTTCAGAAAAATCTTTTTCCGCAGGTGAAGTAGTCGAGGGCTGATTTCTTCGCCTATCATCAAAAGACTTCTGTTTGCACCGCCAAACCTTTCATGGGAGAGTTTGCAACAGTTTGGCACCATTTTTGAGCAAAATGGAAAGCGGCCGATTTTGATGAAATTTTGACCGCGCGGCTTAGGGATTTTTCAGAATTTTTTTCCCGCAGGTGAAGTAGTCGAGGGCTGATTTCTTGGCCTACTATCAAAAGACTTCCGTTTCCACCGCCAAACCTTTCAGGGGAGAGTTTGCAACAGTTTGGCACCATTTTTGAGCAAAGTGGAAAACGGCCGATTTTTGATGAAATTGTGACCGCGCGCCTTAGGGATTTTTCAAAAAAATCTTTTTCTACAGGTGAAGTAGTCGAGGGATGATTTCTTGGCCTATGATGAAAAGCCTTCCGTATTCCCCGCCAAACCTTTCAGGGAAGAGTTTGCAACAGTTTGGCACCATTTTTGAGCAAAGTGGAAAACGGCCGATTTTTGATGAAATTGTGACCGCGCGGCTTAGGTATTTTTTCAGAATTTTTTTTTCCGCAGGTGAAGTAGTCGAGGGCTGATTTCTTGGCCTATGATCAAATGACTTCCGTTTCCACCGCCAAACCTTTCAGGGGAGAGTTTGCAACAGTTTGGCACCATTTTTGAGCAAAGTGGAAAACGGCCGAATTTTGATGAAATTGTGACCGCGCGGCTTAGGGATTTTTTCAGAATTTTTATTCCCGCAGGTGAAGTAGTCGAGGGCTGATTTCTTGGCCTATTATCAAAAGACTTCCGTATCCACCGCCAAACCTTTCAGGGGAGAGTTTGCAACAGTTTGGCACCATTTTTGAGCAAAGTGGAAAACGGCCGATTTTTGATGAAATTGTGACTGCGCGCCTTAGGGATTTTTCAAAAAAATCTTTTTCTACAGGTGAAGTAGTCGGGGATGATTTCTTGGCCTATGATGAAAAGCCTTCCGTATTCCCCCTCCAAACCTTTCAGGGAAGAGTTTGCAACAGTTTGGCACCATTTTTGAGCAAAGTGGAAAACGGCTGATTTTTGATGAAATTGTGACCGCACGCCTTAGGGATTTATCAGTAAAATCTTTTCCGCAGTTGAAGTAATCGAGGCTGATTTCTTGGCTTATGATCAAAAGCCTTCCGTATTCACCGCCAAACCTTTCAGGGAAGAGTTTGCAACCGTTTGGCACCATTTTTGAGCAAAGTGGAAAACGGTCGATTTTGATGAAATTGTGACCGCGCGGCTTAGGGATTTTTCAGAAAAATCTTTTTCCGCAGGTGAAGTAGTCGAGGGCTGATTTCTTCGCCTATCATCAAAAGACTTCTGTTTGCACCGCCAAACCTTTCATGGGAGAGTTTGCAACAGTTTGGCACCATTTTTGAGCAAAATGGAAAACGGCCGATTTTTGATGAAATTTTGACCGCGCGGCTTAGGGATTTTTTCAGAATTTTTTTCCCGCAGGTGAAGTAGTCGAGGGCTGATTTCTTGGCCTACTATCAAAAGACTTCCGTTTCCACCGCCAAACCTTTCAGGGGAGAGTTTGCAACAGTTTGGCACCATTTTTGAGCAAAGTGGAAAACGGCCGATTTTTGATGAAATTGTGACCGCGCGCCGTAGGGATTTTTAAAAAAAATATTTTTCTACCGGTGAAGTAGTCGAGGGATGATTTCTTGGCCTATGATGAAAAGCCTTCCGTATTCCCCGCCAAACCTTTCAGGGAAGAGTTTGCAACAGTTTGGCACCATTTTTGAGCAAAGTGGAAAACGGCCGATTTTTGATGAAATTGTGACCGCGCGGCTTAGGGATTTTTCAGATTTTTTTTCAGGTGAATTAGTCGAGGGCTGATTTCTTCGCCTATGATCAAAAGTCTTCCGTTTTCACCGCCAAACCATTCAGGGTAGAGTTTGCAACAGTTTGGCACCATTTTTGAGCAAAGTGGAAAACGAACGATTTTTGATGAAAGTGTGTCCGCTCGACTTATGGCATTTTCACAACAATATATTTCCGCAGGTGAAGTAATCGAGGGCTGATTTCTTGGCGTATGATCAAAAGCCTTCCGTATTCACCGCCAAACCTTTCAGGAAAGAGTTTGCAACCGTTTGGCACCATTTTTGAGCAAAGTGGAAAACGAACGATTTTGATGAAAGTGTGACCTCGCGGCTTTAGGGATTTTTAAGTAATTTCTTTTTCCGCAGGTGAAGTACTCGAGGTCTGATTTCTTGGCCTATGATCAAATGCCTTCCGTTTCCACCGCCAAACCTTTCAGGGGAGAGTTTGCAACAGTTTGGCACCATTTTTGAGCAAAGTGGAAAACGGCCGATTTTGGATGAAATTGTGACCGCGCGCCTTAGGGATTTTTCAAAAAAATCTTTTTCTACAGGTGAAGTAGTCGAGGGCTGATTTCTTGGCCTATGATCAAAAGCCTTCCGTATTCCCCGCCAAACCTTTCAGGGAAGAGTTTGCAACAGTTTGGCACCATTTTTGAGCAAAGTGGAAAACGGACGATTTTTTATGAAAGTGTGACCGCGCTGCTTCGGTATTTTTTCAGAATTTTTTTTTTCGCAGGTGAAGTAGTCGAGGGCTGATTTCTTCGCCTATAATCAAAAGACTTCCGTTTCCACCGCCAAACCTTTCAGGGGAGAGTTTTCAACAGTTTGGCACCATTTTTGAGCAAAGTGGAAAACGGCCGATTTTTCATGAAATTGTGACCGCGCGGCTTAGGGATTTTTTCAGATTTTTTTTTCCCGCAGGTGAAGTAGTCGAGGGCTGATTTCTTGGCCTATGATCAAAAGACTTCCGTATTCCCCGCCAAACCTTTCAGGGAAGAGTTTGCAACAGTTTGGCACCATTTTTGAGCAAAGTGGAAAACGGCCGATTTTTGATGAAATTGTGACCGCGCGCCTTAGGTTTTTTCAGAAAAATCTTTTTCCGCAGGTGAAGTAATCGAGGGCTGATTTCTTGGCCTATGATCAAAAGCCTTCCGTATTCACCGCCCAACCTTTCAGGGAAGAGTTTTCAACAGTTTGGCACCATTTTTGAGCAAAGTGGAAAACGGCCGATTTTGATGAAATTGTGACCGCGCGCCTTAGGTTTTTTCAGAAAAATCTTTTTCCGCAGGTGAAGTAATCGAGGGCTGATTTCTTGGCCTATGATCAAAAGCCTTCCGTATTCACCGCCAAACCTTTCAGGGAAGAGTTTGCAACCGTTTGGCACCATTTTTGAGCAAAGTGAAAAACGGACGATTTTTGATGAAAGTGTGACCGCGCGCCTTAGGGGTTTTTCAGAAAAATCTTTTTCCGCAGGTGAAGTAATCGAGGGTTGATTACTTGGCGTATAATCAAAAGCCTTCCGTATTCACCGCCAAACATTTCAGGGAAGAGTTTGCAACCGTTTGGCACCATTTTTGAGCAAAGTGGAAAACGGCCGATTTTTGATGAAATTGTGACCGCGCGGCTTATTGATTTTTTCAGAATTTTTTTTTTCGCAGGTGAAGGAGTCGAGGGCTGATTTCTTCGCCTATGATCAAAAGACTTCCGTTTCCACCGCCAAACCTTTCAGGGAAGAGTTTGCAACAGTTTGGCACCATTTTTGAGCAAAGTGGAAAACGGCCGATTTTTGATGAAATTGTGACCGCGCGGCTTAGGGATTTTTCACAAAAATCTTTTTCCGCAGGTGAAGTAATCGAGGGCTGATTTCTTGGCCTATGATCAAAAGCCTTCCGTATTCACCGCCAAACCTTTCAGGGAAGAGTTTGCAACAGTTTGGCACCATTTTTGAGCAAAGTGGAAAACGGACGATTTTTGATGAAAGTGTGACCGCGCGGCTTAGTGATGTTTCTGAAAAATCTTTTCCGCAGGTGAAGTAGTCGAGGGCTGATTTCTTGGCCTATGATCAAAAGCCTTCCGTATTCACCGCCAAACCTTTCAGGGAAGAGTTTGCAACAGTTTGGCACCATTTTTGAGCAAAGTGGAAAACGGACGATTTTGATGAAATTGTGACCGCGCGCCTTAGGGATTTTTCAGAAAAATCTTTTCCCGCAGGTGAAGTAGTCGAGGGCTGATTTCTTGGCGTATGATCAAAAGCCTTCTGTATTCACCGCCAAACCTTTCAGGGAAGAGTTTGCAACCGTTTGGCACCATTTTTGAGCAAAGTGGAAAACGGACGATTTTGATGAAATTGTGACCGCGCCGCTTAGGGATTTTTCAGAATTTTTTTCGCAGGTGAAGGAGTCGAGGGCTGATTTCTTGGCCTATGATCAAAAGACTTCCGTTTCCACCGCCAAACCTTTCAGGGGAGAGTTTGCAACAGTTTGGCACCATTTTTGAGCAAAGTGGAAAACGGCCGATTTTTGATGAAATTGTGACCGCGCGCCTTAGAGATTTTTACGGATATTTTTTTCCGCAGGTGAAGTAGTCGAGGGCTGATTTCTTGGCCTATGATCAAAAGACTTCCGTTTCCACCGCCAAACCTTTCAGGGAAGAGTTTGCAACAGTTTGGCACCATTTTTGAGCAAAGTGGAAAACGGCCGATTATTGATGAAATTGTGACCGCACGCCTTAGGGATTTTTTCAGAATTTTTCTTCCCGCAGGTGAAGTAGTCGAGGTCTGATTTCTTGGCCTATGATCAAAAGACTTCCGTTTCCACCGCCAAACCTTTCAGGGGAGAGTTTGCAACAGTTTGGCACCATTTTTGAGCAAAGTGGAAAACGGCCGATTTTTGATGAAATTGTGACCGCGCGGCTTTGGGATGTTTGACTAATTTGTTTAACCGCAGGTGAAGTAGTCGAGGGCTGATTCCGTGGCCTATGATCAAAAGACTTCCGTTTCCACCGCCAAACCTTTCAGGGGAGAGTTTGCAACAGTTTGGCACCATTTTTGAGCAAAGTGGAAAACTGCCGATTATTGATGAAATTGTGACCGCGCGCCTTAGGGATTTTTCAGAAAAATCTTTTTCCGCAGGTGAAGTAGTCGAGGGCTGATTTCTTGGCCTATGATCAAAAGCCTTCCGTTTCCACTGCCAAACCTTTCAGGGGAGAGTTTGCAACAGTTTGGCACCATTTTTGAGCAAAGTGGAAAACGGCTGATTTTTGATGAAATTGTGACCGCGCGGCTTAGGTATTTTTCAGAAAAATCTTTTTCCGCAGGTGAAGTAGTCGAGGGCTGATTTCTTGGCCTATGATCAAAAGACTTCCGTTTCCACCGCCAAACCTTTCAGCGGAGAGTTTGCAACAGTTTGGCACCATTTTTGAGCAAAGTGGAAAATGGCCGATCTTTGATGAAATTGTGACCGCGCGCCTTAGGGATTTTTCAGAAAAATATTTTTCCGCAGGTGAAGTAGTCGAGGGCTGATTTCTTGACCTATGATCTAACGCCTTCCGTATTCACCGCCAAACCTTTCATGGAAGAGTTTTCAACAGTTTGGCACCATTTTTGAGCAAAGTGGAAAACGGACGATTTTTGATGAAAGTGTGACCACGCGGCTTAGTGATGTTTCAGAAAAATCTTTTCCGCTAGGTGAAGTAATCGAGGGCTGATTTCTTGGCCTATGATCAAAAGCCTTCCGTATTCACCGCCAAACCTTTCAGGGAAGAGTTTGCAACAGTTTGGCACCATTTTTGAGCAAAGTGGAATACGGCCGATTTTTGATGAAATTGTGACCGCGCGCCTTAGGGATTTTTCAGAAAAATCTTTTTCCGCAGGTGAAGTAATCGAGGGCTGATTCCTTGGCCTATGATCAAAAGCCTTCCGTATTCACCGCCAAACCTTTCAGGGAAGAGTTTGCAACCGTTTTGCACCATTTTTGAGCCAAATGGAAAACGGCCGATTTTTGATGAAATTGTGACCGCGCGGCTTGGGGATTTTTTCAGAATTTTTTTCCCCGCAGGTGAAGTAGTCGAGGGCTGATTTCGTGGCCTATGATCAAAAGACTTCCGTTTCCACCGCCAAACCTTTCAGGGGAGAGTTTGCAATAGTTTGGCACCATTTTTGAGCAAAGTGGAAAACGGCCGATTTTTGATGAAATTGTGACCGCGCGCCTTAGGGATTTTTCAGAAAAATCTTTTCCGCAGGTGAAGTAGTCGAGGGCTGATTTCTTGGCCTATGATCAAAAGCCTTCCGTTTCCACCGCCAAACCTTTCAGGGGAGAGTTTGCAACAGTTTGGCACCATTTTTGAGCAAAGTGGAAAATGGACGATTTTTGATGAAAGTGTGACCGCGCGTCTTAGGTATTTTTTCAGAATTTTTTTTTCCACAGGTGAAGGATTCGAGGGCTGATTTCTTCGCCTATGATCAAAGGACTTCCGTTTCCACCGCCAAACCTTTCAGGGGGGAGTTTGCAACAGTTTGGCACCATTTTTGAGCAAAGTGGAAAACGGCCGATTTTGATGTAATTGTGACCGCGCGGCTTAGGGATTTTTCAGAATTTTTTTTTCCGCAGGTGAAGTAGTCGAGGGCTGATTTCTTGGCCTATGATCAAAAGACTTCCGTTTCCACCGCCAAACCTTTCAGGGGAGAGTTTGCAACAGTTTGGCACCATTTTTGAGCAAAGTGGAAAACGGCCGATTTTTGATGAAATTGTGACCGCACGCCTTAGGGATTTTTTCAGATTTTTTTTTTCGCAGGTGAAGTAGTCGAGGTCTGATTTCTTGGCCTATGATCAAAAGACTTCCGTTTGCACCGCCAAACCTTTCAGGGGAGAGTTTGCAACAGTTTGGCACCATTTTTGAGCAAAGTGGAAAACGGCCGATTTTTGATGAAATTGTGACCGCGCGGCTTGGGGATTTTTTCAGAATTTTTTTCCCCGCAGGTGAAGTAGTCGAGGGCTGATTCCGTGGCCTATGATCAAAAGACTTCCGTTTCCACCGCCAAACCTTTCAGGGAAGAGTTTGCAACAGTTTGGCACCATTTTTGAGGAAAGTTGAAAATGGCCGATATTTTATGAAATTGTGACCGCGCGGCTTAGTGATTTTTTCAGAATTTTTTTTTCGCAGGTGAAGTAGTCGAGGGCTGATTTATTGGCCTATGATCAAACGCCTTCCGTATTCACCGCCAAACCTTTCATGGAAGAGTTTTCAACAGTTTGGCACCATTTTTGAGCAAAGTGGAAAACGGCCGATTTTTGATGAAATTGTGACCGCGCGCCTTAGGGATTTTTCAAAAAAATCTGTTTCTACAGGTGAAGTAGTCGAGGGCTCATTTCTTGGCCTATGATCAAAAGCCTTCCGTATTCACCGCCAAACCTTTCAGGGAAGAGTTTGCAACAGTTTGGCACCATTTTTGAGCAAAGTGGAAAACGGCCGATTTTGATGAAATTGTGACCGCGCGCCTTAGGGATTTTTCAGAAAAATCTTTTCCGCAGGTGAAGGAGTCGAGGGCTGATTCCTTGGCCTATGATCAAAAGCCTTCCGTATTCACCGCCAAACCTTTCAGGGAAGAGTTTGCAACCGTTTGGCACCATTTTTGAGCAAAATGGAAAACGGACAATTTTTGATGAAAGTGTGACCGCGCGGCTTAGTGATTTTTCAGAAAAATCTTCTTCCGCAGGTGAAGTAGTCGAGGGTTGATTTCCTGGCCTATGATCAAAAGACTTCCGTTTCCACCGCCAAACCTTTCAGGGGAGAGTTTGCAACAGTTTGGCACCATTTTTGAGCAAAGTGGAAAACGGCCGATTTTTGATGAAATTGTGACCGCGCGGCTTAGGGATTTTTTCAGAATTTTTTTTCCGCAGGTGAAGTAGTCGAGGGCTGATTTCTTGGCCTATGATCAAAAGACTTCCGTTTCCACCGCCAAACCTTTCAGGGAGAGTTTGCAACAGTTTGGCACCATTTTTGAGCAAAGTGGAAAACGGCCGATTTTGATGAAATTGTGACCGCGCGGCTTAGGGATTTTTTCAGAATTTTTCTCCGCAGGTGAAGTAGTCGAGGGCTGATTTCTGTGGCCTATGATCAAAAGACTTCCGTTTCCACCGCCAAACCTTTCAGGGGAGAGTTTGCAACAGTTTGGCACCATTTTTGAGCAAAGTGGAAAACGGCCGATTATTGATGAAATTGTGACCGCGCGCCTTAGGGATTTTTCAGAAAAATCTTTTTCCGCAGGAGAGTAATCGAGGGCTGATTTCTTGGCCTATGATCAAAAGCCTTCCGTATTCATCGCCCAACCTTTCAGTGAAGAGTTTGCAACCGTTTGGCACCATTTTTGAGCAAAGTGGAAAACGGACGATTTTTGATGAAATTGTGACCGCGCGGCTTAATGATGTTTCAGAAAAATCTTTTTCCGCAGGTGAAGTAGTCGAGGGTTGATTTCTTGGCCTATGATCAAAAGACTTCCGTTTCCACTGCCAAACCTTTCAGGGGAGAGTTTGCAACAGTTTGGCACCAATTTTGAGCAAAGTGGAAAACGGCCGATTTTTGATGAAATTGTGACCACGCGGCTTAGGGATTTTTTCAGATTTTTTTTTCCTCAGGTGAAGTAGTCGAGGGCTGATTTCCTTGCCTGTGATCAAAAGACTTCCGTATTCACCGCCAAACCTTTCAGGGAAGAGTTTTCAACAGTTTGGCACCATTTTTGAGCAAAGTGGAAAACGGACGATTTTTGATGAAATTGTGACCGCGCGCCTTAGGGATTTTTCAGAAAAATCTTTTCCCGCAGCTGAAGTAATCGAGGGATGATTCCTTGGCCTATGATCAAAAGCTTTCCGTATTCACCGCCAAACCTTTCAGGGAAGAGTTTGCAACCGTTTGGCACCATTTTTGAGCAAAATGGAAAACGGACGATTTTTGATGAAAGTGTGACCGCGCGGCTTAGTGATTTTTCAGAAAAATCTTTTTCCGCAGGTGAAGCAGTCGAGGGTTGATTTCCTGGCCTATGATCAAAAGACTTCCGTTTCCACCGCCAAACCTTTCAGGGGAGAGTTTGCAACAGTTTGGCACCATTTTTAAGCAAAGTGGAAAACGGCCGATTTTTGATGAAATTGTGACCACGCCGCTTAGGTATTTTTTCAGAATTTTTTTTTTCGCAGGTGAAGGAGTCGAGGGCTGATTTCTTCGCCTATGATCAAAAGACTTCCGTTTCCACCGCCAAACCTTTCAGGGGAGAGTTTGCAACAGTTTGGCACCATTTTTGAGCAAAGTGGAAAACGGCCGATTTTTGATGAAATTGTGACCGCGCGGCTTAGGGATTTTTTCAGAATTTTCTTTTCCGCAGGTGAAGTATTCGAGGGCTGATTTCTTGGCCTATGATCAAAAGACTTCCGTTTCCACCGCCAAACCTTTCAGGGGAGAGTTTGCAACAGTTTGGCACCATTTTTGAGCAAAGTGGAAAACGGCCGATTTTTGATGAAATTGTGACCGCGCGCCTTAGAGATTTTTTCACATTTTTTTTTCCGCAGGTGAAGTAGTCGAGGGCTGATTTCTTGGCCTATGATCAAAAGACTTCCGTTTCCACCGCCAAACCTTTCAGGGAAGAGTTTGCAACAGTTTGGCACCATTATTGAGCAAAGTGGAAAGCGGCCGATTTTTGATGAAATTGTGACCGCACGCCTTAGGGATTTTTTCAGATTTTATTTTCCGCAGGTAAAGTAGTCGAGGTCTGATTTCTTGGCCTATGATCAAAAGACTTCGGTTTGCACCGCCAAACCTTTCAGGGGAGAGTTTGCAACAGTTTGGCACCATTTTTGAGCAAAGTGGAAAACGGCCGATTTTTGATGAAATTGTGACCGCGCGGCTTGGGGATTTTTCAGAATTTTTTTCCCCGCAGGTGAAGTAGTCGAGGGCTGATTCCGTGGCCTATGATCAAAAGACTTCCGTTTCCACCGCCAAACCTTTCAGGGGAGAGTTTGCAACAGTTTGGCACCATTTTTGAGCAAAGTGGAAAACTGCCGATTATTGATGAAATTGTGACCGCGCGCCTTAGGGATTTTTCAGGAAAATCTTTTTCCGCAGGTGAAGTAGTCGAGGGCTGATTTCTTGGCCTATGATCTAACGCCTTTCGTATTCACCGCCAAACCTTTCATGGAAGAGTTTTCAACAGTTTGGCACCATTTTTGAGCAAAGTGGAAAACGGACGATTTTTGATGAAAGTGTGACCACGCGGCTTAGTGATGTTTCAGAAAAATCTTTTTCCGCTGGTGAAGTAATCGAGGGCTGATTTCTTGGCCTATGATCTAACGCCTTTCGTATTCACCGCCAAACCTTTCATGGAAGAGTTTTCAACAGTTTGGCACCATTTTTGAGCCAAATGGAAAATGGACGATTTTTGATGAAAGTGTGACCGCGCGGCTTAGGTATTTTTTCAGAATTTTTTTTTCCGCAGGTGAAGGAGTCGAGGGCTGATTTCTTCGCCTATGATCAAAAGACTTCCGTTTCCACCGCCAAACCTTTCAGGGGAGAGTTTGCAACAGTTTGGCACCATTTTTGAGCAAAGTGGAAAACGGACGATTTTGATGAAATTGTGACCATGCGCCTTAGGGATTTTTTCAGAATTTTTTTTCCGCAGGTGAAGTAGTCGAGGTCTGATTTCTTGGCCTATGATCAAAAGACTTCCGTTTGCACCGCCAAACCTTTGATGGTAGAGTTTGCATCAGTTTGGCACCATTTTTGAGCAAAGTGGAGAACGGCCGATTTTTGATGAAATTGTGACCGCGCGGCTTGGGGATTTTTTCAGAATTTTTTTCCCTGCAGGTGAAGTAGTCGAGGGCTGATTTCGTGGCCTATGATCAAAGGACTTCCGTTTCCACCGCCAAACCTTTCAGGGGAGAGTTTGCAATAGTTTGGCACCATTTTTGAGCAAAGTGGAAAACGGCCGATTTTTGATGAAATTGTGACCGCGCGCCTTAGGGATTTTTCAGAAAAATCTTTTTCCGCAGGTGAAGTAGTCGAGGGCTGATTTCTTGGCCTATGATCAAAAGCCTTCCGTTTCCACCGCCAAACCTTTCAGGGGAGAGTTTGCAACAGTTTGGCACCATTTTTGAGCAAAGTGGAAAATGGACGATTTTTGATGAAAGTGTGACCGCGCGGCTTAGGTATTTTTTCAGAATTTTTTTTTCCGCAGGTGAAGGATTCGAGGGCTGATTTCTTCGCCTATGATCAAAAGACTTCCGTTTCCACCGCCAAACCTTTCAGGGGAGAGTTTGCAACAGTTTGGCACCATTTTTGAGCAAAGTGGAAAACGGCCGATTTTGATGTAATTGTGACCGCGCGGCTTAGGGATTTTTTCAGAATTTTTTTTTCCGCAGGTGAAGTAGTCGAGGGCTAATTTCTTGGCCTATGATCAAAAGACTTCCGTTTCCACCGCCAAACCTTTCAGGGGAGAGTTTGCAACAGTTTGGCACCATTTTTGAGCAAAGTGGAAAACGGCCGATTTTTGATGAAATTGTGACCGCGCGACTTAGGGATTTTTCAGATTTTTTTTTTCCGCAGGTGAAGTAGTCGAGGGCTGATTTCTTGGCCTATGATCAAAAGACTTCCGTTTCCACCGCCAAACCTTTCAGGGAAGAGTTTGCAACAGTTTGGCACCATTTTTGAGCAAAGTGGAAAACGGCCGATTTGTGATGAAATTGTGACCGCACGCCTTAGGGATTTTTTCAGATTTTTTTTTTCGCAGGTGAAGTAGTCGAGGTCTGATTTCTTGGCCTATGATCAAAAGACTTCCGTTTGCACCGCCAAACCTTTCAGGGGAGAGTTTGCAACAGTTTGGCACCATTTTTGAGCAAAGTGGAAAACGGCCGATTTTTGATGAAATTGTGACCGCGCGGCTTAGGGATTTTTCAGCAAAATATTTGCCCGCAGGTGAAGTAGTCGAGGGCTGATTCCGTGGCCTATGATCAAAAGACTTCCGTTTCCACCGCCAAACCTTTCAGGGAAGAGTTTGCAACAGTTTGGCACCATTTTTGAGCAAAGTGGAAAACGGCCGATTTTTGATGAAATTGTGACCGCGCGGCTTAGGGATTTTTTCAGAATTTTTTTCCGCAGGTGAAGTAGTCGAGGGCTGATTTATTGGCCTATGATCAAAAGCCTTCCGTTTCCACCGCCAAACCTTTGATGGGAGAGTTTGCAACAGTTTGGCACCATTTTTGAGCAAAGTGGAAAACGGCCGATTTTTGATGAAATTGTGACCGCGCGCCTTAGGGATTTTTCAGAAAATCTTTTTCCGCAGGTGAAGTAGTCGAGGGCTGATTTCTTGGCCTATGATCAAAAGCCTTCCGTATTCCCCGCCAAACCTTTCAGGGAAGAGTTTGCAACAGTTTGGCACCATTTTTGAGCAAAGTGGAAAACGGCCGATTTTTGATGAAATTGTGACCGCGCGCCTTAGGGATTTTTCAGAAAAATCTTTTTCCGCAGGTGAAGTAGTCGAGGGCTGATTTCTTGGCCTATGATCAAAAGCCTTCCGTATTCACCGCCAAACCTTTCAGGGAAGAGTTTGCAACAGTTTGGAACAATTATTGAGCAAAGTGGAAAACGGACGATTTTGATGAAAGTGTGACCGCGCGGCTTAGTGATGTTTCAGAAAAATCTTTTCCGCAGGTGAAGTAGTCGAGGGCTGATTTCTTGGCCTATGATCAAAAGACTTCCGTTTCCACCGCCAAACCTTTCAGGGGAGAGTTTGCAACAGTTTGGCACCATTTTTGAGCAAAGTGGAAAACGGCCGATTTTGATGAAATTGTGACCGCGCGGCTTAGGGATTTTTCAGAATTTTTTTTTCCGCAGGTGAAGTAGTCGAGGGCTGATTTCTTGGCCTATGATCAAAAGACTTCCGTATACACCGCCAAACCTTTCATGGAAGAGTTTTCAACAGTTTTGCACCATTTTTGAGCAAAGTGGAAACGGACGATTTTTGATGAAATTGTGACCGCGCGACTTAGTGATGTTTCAGAAAAATCTTTTCACGCAGGTGAAGTAATCGAGGGCTGATTTCTTGGCCTATGATCAAAAGCCTTCCGTATTCACCGCCAAACCTTTCAGGGAAGAGTTTGCAACCGTTTGGCACCATTTTTGAGCAAAGTGGAAAACGGCCGATTATTGATGAAATTGTGACCGCGCGCCTTAGGGATTTTTCAGAAAAATCTTTTTCCGCAGGTGAAGTAGTCGAGGGCTGATTTCTTGGCCTATGATCAAAAGCCTTCCGTATTCACCGCCAAACCTTTCAGGGAGAGTTTGCAACCAGTTTGGCACCATTTTTGAGCAAAGTGGAAAACGGACGATTTTGATGAAAGTGTGACCGCGCGGCTTAGTGATTTTTCAGAAAAATCTTTTTCCGCAGGTGAAGTAGTCGAGGGCTGATTTCTTGTCCTATGATCAAAGACTTCCGTTTCCACCGCCAAACCTTTCAGGGGAGAGTTGGCAACAGTTTGGCACCATTTTTAAGCACAGTGGAAAACGGCCGATTTTTGATGAAATTGTGACCACGCCGCTTAGGTATTTTTTCAGAATTTTTTTTCCCGCAGGTGAAGTAGTCGAGGGCTGATTTCCTCGCCTATGATAAAAAGACTTCCGTTTCCACTTCCAAACCTTTCAGGGGAGAGTTTGCAACAGTTTGGCACCATTTTTTGAGCAAAGTGGAAAACGGCCGATTATTGATGAAATTGTGACCGCGCGGCTTAGGGATTTTTCAGAATTTTTTTTCCGCAGGTGAAGTAGTCGAGGGCTGATTTCTTGGCCTATGATCAAAAGACTTCCGTTTCCACCGCCAAACCTTTCAGGGGAGAGTTTGCAACAGTTTGGCACCATTTTTGAGCAAAGTGGAAACGGCCGATTTTGATGAAATTGTGACCGCGTGCCTTAGGGATTTTTCAGAAAATCTTTTTCCGCAGGTGAAGTATTCGAGGGCTGATTTCTTGGCGTATGATCAAAAGCCTTCCGTATTCACCGCCAAACCTTTCAGGGAAGAGTTTGCAACAGTTTGGCACCATTTTTGAGCAAAGTGGAAAACGGACGATTTTTGATGAAAGTGTGACCGCGCGGCTTAGTGATGTTTCAGAAAAATCTTTTTCCGCAGGTGAAGTAGTCGAGGGCTGATTTCTTGGCCTATGATCAAAAGACTTCCGTTTCCACCGCCAAACCTTTCAGGGGAGAGTTTGCAACAGTTTGGCACCATTTTTGAGCAAAGTGGGGAGCGGCCGATTTTGATGAAATTGTGACCGCGCGCCTTAGGAATTTTTCAGAAAAATCTTTTTCCGCAGGTGAAGTAGTCGAGGGCTGATTTCCTCGCCTATGATCAAAAGACTTCCGTATTCACCGCCAAACCTTTCAGGGAAGAGTTTTCAACAGTTTGGCACCATTTTTGAGCAAAGTGGAAAACGGACGAGTATTGATGAAATTGTGACAGAGCGGCTTAGTGATGTTTCAGAAAAATCTTTTCCGCAGGTGAAGTAGTCGAGGGCTGATTTCTTGGCCTATGATCAAAAGCCTTCCGTATTCCACCGCCAAACCTTTCAGGGGAGAGTTTGCAACAGTTTGGCACCATTTTTGAGCAAAGTGGAAAACGGCCGATTTTGATGAAATTGTGACCGCACGCCTTAGGGATTTTTTCAGATTTTTTTTTTCGCAGGTGAAGTAGTCGAGGTCTGATTTCTTGGCCTATGATCAAAAGACTTCCGTTTGCACCGCCAAACCTTTCAGGGGAGAGTTTGCAACAGTTTGGCACCATTTTTGAGCAAAGTGGAAAACGGCCGTATTTTGATGAAATTGTGACCGCGCGGCTTAGGGATTTTTTCAGAATTTTTTCCCGCAGGTGAAGTAGTCGAGGGCTGATTCCGTGGCCTATTATCAAAAGACTTCCGTTTCCACCGCCAAACCTTTCATGGGAGAGTTTTCAACAGTTTGGCAACATTTTTTGAGCAAAGTGGAAAACTGCCGATTATTGATGAAATTGTGACCGCGCGCCTTAGGGATTTTTCAGAAAAATCTTTTTCTGCAGGTGAAGTAGTCGAGGGCTGATTTCTTGGCCTATGATCAAAAGCCTTCCGTTTTCACTGCCAAACCTTTCAGGGGAGAGTTTGCAACAGTTTGGCACCATTTTTGAGCAAAGTGGAAAACGGCTGATTTTTGATGAAATTGTGATAGCGCGGCTTAGGTATTTTTCAGAAAAATCTTTTTCCGCAGGTGAAGTAGTCGAGGGCTGATTTCTTGGCCTATGATCAAAAGACTTCCGTTTCCACCGCCAAACCTTTCAGCGGAGAGTTTGCAACAGTTTGGCACCATTTTTGAGCAAAGTGGAAAATGGCCGATTTTGATGAAATTGTGACCGCGCGGCTTAGGGATTTTTTCAGAAAAATCTTTTTCCGCAGTTGAAGTAGTCGAGGGCTGATTTCTTGGCCTATGATCTAACGCCTTCCGTATTCACTGTCAAACCTTTCATGGAAGAGTTTTCAACAGTTTGGCACCATTTTTGAGCAAAGTGGAAAACGGACGATTTTTGATGAAAGTGTGACCGCGCGGCTTAGTGATGTTTCAGAAAAATCTTTTTCCGCTGGTGAAGTAGTCGAGGGCTGATTTCTTGGCCTATGATCAAAAGACTTCCGTATTCCACCGCCAAACCTTTCAGGGAAGAGTTTGCAACAGTTTGGCACCATTTGTGAGCAAAGTTGAATACTGCCGATCTTTGATGACATTGTTTCCGCGCGCCTTAGGGATTTTTCATAAAAATCTTTTTCCGCAGGTGAAGTAGTCGAGGGCTGATTTCTTGGCCTATGATCAAAAGCCTTCCGTATTCACCGCCAAACCTTTCAGGGAAGAGTTTGCAACCGTTTGGCACCATTTTTGAGCCAAATGGAAAATGGACGATTTTTGATGAAAGTGCGACCACGCGGCTTAGGTATTTTTTCAGAATTTTTTTAAACGCAGATGAAGGAGTCGAGGGCTGATTTCTTGGCCTATGATCAAAAGACTTCCGTTACCACCGCCAAACCTTTCAGGGGAGAGGTTGCAACAGTTTGGCACCATTTTTGAGCAAAGTGGAAAACGGCCGATTTTTGATGAAATTGTGACCGCACGCCTTAGGGATTTTTTCAGATTTTTTTTTTGGCAGGTGAAGTAGTCGAGGTCTGATTTCTTGGCCTATGATCCAAAGACTTCCGTTTCCACCGCCAAACCTTAAGGGGAGAGTTTTCAACAGTTTGGCACCATTTTTGAGCAAAGTTGAAACCGGCCGATTTTTGATGAAATTGTGACCGCGCGGCTTGGGGATTTTTTCAGAATTTTTTTCCCCGCAGGTGAAGTAGTCGAGGGCTGATTCCGTGGCCTATGATCAAAAGACTTCCGTTTCCACCGCCAAACCTTTCAGGGGAGAGTTTGCAACAGTTTGGCACCATTTTTGAGCAAAGTGGAAAACTGCCGATTTTTGATGAAATTGTGACCGCGCGCCTTTGGGATTTTTCAGAAAAATCTTTTTCCGCAGGTGAAGTAATCGAGGGCTGATTCCTTGGCCTATGATCAAAAGACTTCCGTTTGCACCGCCAAACCTTTCAGGGGAGAGTTTGCAACAGTTTGGCACCATTTTTGAGCAAAGTGGAAAACGGCCGATTTTTGATGAAATTGTGACCGCGCGGCTTGGGGATTTTTTCAGAATTTTTTTCCCTGCAGGTGAAGTAGTCGAGGGCTGATTTCGTGGCCTATGATCAAAAGACTTCCGTTTCCACCGCCAAACCTTTCAGGGGAGAGTTTGCAATAGTTTGGCACCATTTTTGAGCAAAGTGGAAAACGGCCGATTTGTGATGAAATTGTGACCGCGCGCCTTAGGGATTTTTCAGAAAAATCTTTTTCCGCAGGTGAAGTAGTCGAGGTCTGATTTCTTGGCCTATGATCAAAAGACTTCCGTTTCCACCGCCAAACCTTTCAGGGGAGAGTTTGCAACAGTTTGGCACCATTTTTGAGCAAAGTGGAAAATGGACGATTTTTGATGAAAGTGTGACCGCGCGGCTTAGGTAATTCCGCAGGTGAAGGATTCGAGGGCTGATTTCTTCGCCTATGATCAAAAGACTTCCGTTTCCACCGCCAAACCTTTCAGGGGAGAGTTTGCAACAGTTTGGCACCATTTTTGAGCAAAGTGGAAAACGGCCGATTTTTGATGAAATTGTGACCGCGCGGCTTAGGTATTTTTACGGAAAATATTTAACCGCAGGTGAAGTAGTCGAGGGCTGATTTCTTGGCCTATGATCAAAAGACTTCCGTTTCCACCGCCAAACCTTTCAGGGGAGAGTTTGCAACAGTTTGGCACCATTTTTGAGCAAAGTGGAAAACGGACGATTTTTGATGAAATTGTGACCGCACGCCTTAGGGATTTTTTCAGATTTTTTTTTCCGCAGGTGAAGTAGTCGAGGTCTGATTTCTTGGCCTATGATCAAAAGACTTCCGTTTGCACCGCCAAACCTTTCAGGGGAGAGTTTGAAACAGTTTGGCACCAATTTTGAGCAAAGTGGAAAACGGCCGATTTTTGATGAAAATGTGACCGCGCGCCTTAGGGATGTTTTCAGAAAATCTTTTTCCGCAGGTGAAGGAGTCGAGGGCTGATTTCTTGGCCTATGATCAAAAGCCTTCCGTATTCATCGCCCAACCTTTCAGGGAAGAGTTTGCAACCGTTTGGCACCATTTTTGAGCAAAGTGGAAAACGGACGATTTTTGATGAAAGTGTGACCGCGCGGCTTAATGATGTTTCAGAAAAATCTTTTTCCGCAGGTGAAGTAGTCGAGGGTTGATTTCTTGGCCTATGATCAAAGACTTCCGTTTCCTCTGCCAAACCTTTCAGGGTATATTTTGCCACCGTTTGGCACCAATTTTTGAGCAAAGTGGAAAACGGCCGATTTTTGATGAAATTGTGACCGCGCGGCTTAGGGATTTTTTCAGATTTTTTTTTCCGCAGGTGAAGTAGTCGAGGGCTGATTTCCTCGTCTATGATCAAAAGACTTCCGTATTCACCGCCAAACCTTTCATGGAAGAGTTTTCAACAGTTTGGCACCATTTTTGAGCAAAGTGGAAAACTGCCGATTTTTGATGAAATTGTGACCGCGCGCCTTAGGTATTTTCCAGAAAAATCTTTTTCCGCAGGTGAAGTAGTCGAGGCCTGATTTCTTGGCCTATGATCAAAAGACTTCCGTTTCCACCGCCAAACCTTTCAGGGGAGAGTTTGCAACAGTTTGGCACCATTTTTGAGCAAAGTGGAAAACGGCCGATTTTTGATGAAATTGTGACCGCACGCCTTAGGGATTTTTTCAGATTTTTTTTTTCCGCAGGTGAAGTAGTCGAGGTCTGATTTCTAGGCCTATGATCAAAAGACTTCCGCTTGCACCGCCAAACCTTTCAGGGGAGAGTTTGCAACATTTTGGCACCAATTTTGAGCAAAGTGGAAAACGGCCGATTTTTGATGAAATTGTGACCACGCCGCTTAGGTATTTTTTCAAAAAAAAAATTTTCGCAGGTGAAGGAGTCGAGGGCTTATTTCTTCGCCTATGATCAAAAGACTTCTGTTTCCACCGCCAAACCTTTCAGGGGAGAGTTTGCAACAGTTTGGCACCATTTTTGAGCAAAGTGGAAAACGGCCGATTTTTGATGAAATTGTGACCGCGCGCCTTAGGGATTTTTTCAGAATTTTTTTTCCGCAGGTGAAGTAGTCGAGGGCTGATTTCTTGGCCTATGATCAAAAGACTTCCGTTTCCACCGCCAAACCTTTCAGGGGAGAGTTTGCAACAGTTTGGCACCATTTTTGAGCAAAGTGGAAAACAGCCGATTTTTGATGAAATTGTGACCGCGCGCCTTAGGGATTTTTTCAGATTCTTTTTTTCGCAGGTGAAGTAGTCGAGGGCTGATTTCTTGGCCTATGATCAAAAGCCTTCCGTATTCACCGCCCAACCTTTCAGGGAAGCGTTTGCAACCGTTTGGCACCATTTTTGAGCAAAGTGGAAAACGGCCGATTTTTGATGAAAGTGTGACCACGCGGCTTAGTGATGTTTCAGAAAATCTTTTTCCGCAGGTGAAGTAGTCGAGGGTTGATTTCTTGGCCTATGATCAAAAGATTTCGTTTCCACCGCCAAACCTTTCAGGGTAGAGTTTGCAACCGTTTGGCACCATTTTTGAGCAAAGTGGAAAACGGCCGATTTATGATGAAATTGTGACCGCGCGCCTTAGGGATTTTTCAAAAAAATCTTTTTCTACAGGTGAAGTAGTCGAGGGCTGATTTCTTGTCCTATGATCGAAAGCCTTCCGTATTCCCCGCCAAACCTTTCAGGGAAGAGTTTGCAACAGTTTGGCACCATTTTTGAGCAAAGTGGAAAACCGCCGATTTTTGATGAAATTGTGACCGCGCGCCTTAGGGATTTTTCAGAAAAAGCTTTTTCCGCAGGTGAAGTAATCGAGGGCTGATTTCTTGGCCTATGATCAGAAGCCTTCCGTATTCACCGCCCAACCTTTCAGGGAAGCGTTTGCAACCGTTTGGCACCATTTTTGAGCAAAGTGGAAAACGGACGATTTTTGATGAAAGTGTGACCGCGCGGCTTAGTGATTTTTAAGAAAATCTTTTCCGTAGGTGAAGTAGTCGAGGGCTGATTTCCTGGCCTATGATCAAAAGACTTCCGTTTCACCGCCAAACCTTTCAGGGGAGAGTTTGCAACAGTTTGGCACCATTTTTGAGCAAAGTGGAAAACGGCCGATTTTTGATGAAATTGTGACCGCGCGGCTTACGGATTTTTTCGGATTTTTTTTTTCGCAGGTGAAGTAGTCGAGGTCTGATTTCTTGGCCTGTGATCAAAAGACTTCCGTTTCCACCGCCAAACCTTTCAGGGGAGAGTTTGCAACAGTTTGGCACCATTTTTGAGCAAAGTGGAAAACGGCCGATTTTTGATGAAATTGTGACCGCGCGGCTTAGGGATTTTTCATTTAATTTTTTTGCCGCAGGTGAAGTATTCGAGGGCTGATTTCTTGGCCTTTTATCAAATGCCTTCCGTTTCCACCGCCAAACATTTCAGGTGAGAGTTTGCAACAGTTTGGCACCATTTTTGAGCAAAGTGGAAAATGGACGATTTTTGATGAAAGTGTGACCGCGCGGCTTAGGTATTTTTTCAGAATTTTTTTCCGCAGGTGAAGGATCTGAGGGCTGATTTCTTCGCCTATGATCAAAAGACTTCCGTTTCCACCGCCAAACCTTTCAGGGGAGAGTTTGCAACAGTTTGGCACCATTTTTGAGCAAAGTGGAAAACGGACGATTTTTGATGAAAGTGTGACCGCGCGGCTTAGGGATTTTTTCAGAATTTTTTTTTTCCGCAGGTGAAGTAGTCGAGGGCTAATTTCTTGGCCTATGATCAAAAGACTTCCGTTTCCACCGCCAAACCTTTCAGGGGACAGTTTGCAACAGTTTGGCA
This sequence comes from Podarcis lilfordi, assembly GCA_947686815.1. Classification (NCBI taxonomy): domain Eukaryota; kingdom Metazoa; phylum Chordata; class Lepidosauria; order Squamata; family Lacertidae; genus Podarcis; species Podarcis lilfordi. The sequence continues at coordinate 71,039,120 of OX395132.1, forward strand.
CCATTTTTGAGCAAAGTGGAAAACGGCCGATTTTTGATGAAATTGTGACCGCGCGCCTTAGAGATTTTTTCAGATTTTTTTTCCCGCAGGTGAAGTAGTCGAGGTCTGATTTCTTGGCCTATGATCAAAAGACTTCCGTTTGCACCGCCAAACCTTTCAGGGGAGAGTTTGCAACAGTTTGGCACCATTTTTGAGCAAAGTGGAAAACGGCCGATTTTTGATGAAATTGTGACCTGCGCGGCTAGGGATTTTTTCAGAATTTTTTCCCCCGCAGGTGAAGTAGTCGAGGGCTGATTCCGTGGCCTATGATCAAAAGACTTCCGTTTCCACCGCCAAACCTTTCAGGGGAGAGTTTGCAACAGTTTGGCACCATTTTTGAGCAAAGTGGAAAACTGCCGATTATTGATGAAATTGTGACCGCGCGCCTTAGGGATTTTTCAGAGAAATCTTTTTCCGCAGGTGAAGTAGTCGAGGGCTGATTTGTTGGCCTATGATCAAAAGCCTTCCGTATTCACCGCCCAACCTTTCAGGGGAGAGTTTGCAACAGTTTGGCACCATTTTTGAGCAAAGTGGAAAACGGCCGATTTTTGATGAAATTGTGACCGCGCGGCTTAGGTATTTTTTCAGAATTTTTTTTTACGCAGGTGAAGTAGTCGAGGGCTGATTTCTTCGCCTATGATCAAAAGACTTCCGTTTCCACCGCCAAACCTTTCAGGGGAGAGTTTGCCACAGTTTGGCACCATTTTTGAGCAAAGTGGAAAACGGCCGATTTTTGATGAAATTGTGACCGCGCGGCTTAGGTATTTTTTCAGAATTCTTTTTTCGCAGGTGAAGTAGTCGAGGGCTGATTTCTTGGCTTATGATCAAAAGCCTTCCGTATTCACCGCCAAACCTTTCAGGGAAGAGTTTGCAACCATTTGGCACCATTTTTGAGCAAAGTGGAAAACGGCTGATTTTTGATGAAATTGTGACCGCACGCCTTAGAGATTTATCAGAAAAATCTTTTTCCGCAGTTGAAGTAATCGAGGGCTGATTTCTTGGCTTATGATCAAAAGCCTTCCGTATTCACCGCCAAACCTTTCAGGGAAGAGTTTGCAACCGTTTGGCACCATTTTTGAGCAAAGTGGAAAACGGTCGATTTTTGATGAAATTGTGACCGCGCGGCTTAGGGATTTTTTCAGAATTTTTTTTTTCGCAGGTGTCAGAGCTGCTTCCAGATCCTAGCTCACAGAGGATCACGCTAGCCAGCGATCATTAAACAAAAGTCTTTATTGAGTTACAGTTTCCATTCTCAAACTGCTGCGTGCAACTCTACGTCTCATGGTTAGACCGGCGAGCTCCGTCTGAGTCTCCGCCCCTTGTACACCAACTTAATATCCTAGCCCTGCTCCACCTTTTCCGCCTGACTGTTCTTCTCTGGGTCCCTCTGCCCCCTGGGGTCTCTTCTTTCCGGGATTACTCTGACGCTGACGCTGACCCCCCTGACTCTTCTCCCTCCTTTCGGCGGGCTTTAGGACCTGGCTCTCTTTCCGGGCTGCCTACTGTGCCACCTTCCTGTGCATTTGAACTTGGCGCGCGCCCACCCTTCCACCTTCCGTCTGACCGTTTCTTCGCTCCCCGATGGAGGTGTGGCCACTCCTGACTCGTGCCCTCCCCCCTGTTGTGAGCTGCCAGCGCTTGATCCCTGGCGCCCTTCCTCTTCCCTGCTCTCTGGCGGTGACGCTGGTCCCGATTTCCAACTGCTCCCTCTGAGTCCCCTCTGGCTCTATCTTCCTGGGCGTCCCCTAGGCTCCCCCTTGCCCTGGCCACTGGTGCTCCTTTCTGTGAATCTTCTGATTCACTGGAAAGACTCGGAGATCTCGGGTCGTCCTCATCACTCATCTTTTCTTCTGCCTCCTCCCCCTCGCTCTCTGTTTCCTCCCTTGCCCTTGCCTCTGCTCCTGAACCCCTGACAGCAGGTGAAGTAGTCGAGGGCTGATTTCTTCGCCTATGATCAAAAGACTTCTGTTTGCACCGCCAAACCTTTCATGGGAGAGTTTGCAACAGTTTGGCACCATTTTTGAGCAAAGTGGAAAACGGCCGATTTTTGATGAAATTGTGACCGCGCGGCTTAGGGATTTTTTCAGAATTTTTTTTCCCGCAGGTGAAGTAGTCGAGGGCTGATTTCTTGGCCTACTATCAAAAGACTTCCGTTTCCACCGCCAAACCTTTCAGGGGAGAGTTTGCAACAGTTTGGCACCATTTTTGAGCAAAGTGGAAAACGGCCGATTTTTGATGAAGTTGTGACCGCGCGGCTTAGGGATTTTTCAAAAAAATCTTTTTCTACAGGTGAAGTAGTCGAGGGATGATTTCTTGGCCTATTATCAAAAGCCTTCCTTATTCCCGCCAAACCTTACAGGGAAGAGTTTGCAACAGTTTGGCACCATTTTTGAGCAAAGTGGAAAACGGCCGATTTTTGATGAAATTGTGACCGCGCGCCTTAGGGATTTTTCAGAAAAATCTTTTTCAGCAGGTGAAGTAGTCGAGGGCTGATTTCTTGGCGTATGATCAAAAGCCTTCCGTATTCACCGCCAAACCTTTCAGGGAAGAGTTTGCAACCGTTTGGCACCATTTTTGAGCAAAGTGGAAAACGGCCGATTTTTGATGAAATTGTGACCGCGCGGCTTAGGCATTTTTTCAGAATTTTTTTTTCGCAGGTGAAGGAGTCGAGGGCTGATTTCTTCGCGTATGATCAAAAGACTTCCGTTTCCACCGCCAAACCTTTCAGCGGAGAGTTTGCAACAGTTTAGCACCATTTTTGAGCAAAGTGGAAAACGGCCGATTTTTGATGAAATTGTGACCGCGCGGCTTAGGTATTTTTTCAGAATTTTTTTTTTCGCAGGTGAAGTAGTCGAGGGCTGATTCCGTGGCCTATGATCAAAAGACTTCCGTTTCCACCGCCAAACCTTTCAGGGGAGAGTTTGCAACAGTTTGGCACCATTTTTGAGCAAAGTGGAAAACGGCCGATTTTGATGAAATTGTGACCGCGCGGCTTAGGGATTTTTCAAAAAAATCTTTTTCTACAGGTGAAGTAGTCGAGGGCTAATTTCTTGGCCTATGATCAAAAGCCTTCCATATTCCCCGCCAAACCTTTCAGGGAAGAGTTTGCAACAGTTTGGCACCATTTTTGAGCAAAGTGGAAAACGGCCGATTTTGATGAAATTGTGACCGCGCGCCTTAGGGATTTTTCAGAAAAATCTTTTTCCGCAAGTGAAGTAATCGAGGGCTGATTCCTTGGCCTATGATCAAAAGCCTTCCGTATTCACAGCCAAACCTTTCAGGGAAGAGTTTGCAACCGTTTGGCACCAGTTTTCAGCAAAGTGGAAACGGACGATTTTGATGAAATTGTGACCCCGCGCCTTATGGATTTTTTCAGAATTTTTATTCCCGCAGGTGAAGTAGTCGAGGGCTGATTTCTTCGCCTATGATCAAAAGACTTCCGATTCCACCGCCAAACCTTTCAGGGGAGAGTTTGCAACAGTTTGGCACCATTTTTGAGCAAAGTGGAAAACGGCCGATTTTTGATGAAATTGTGACTGCGCGCCTTAGGGATTTTTCAAAAAAATCTTTTCTTCAGTTGAAGTAGTCTAGGGATGATTTCTTGGCCTATGATGAAAAGCCTTCCGTATTCCCCGCCAAACCTTTCAGGGAAGAGTTTGCAACAGTTTGGCACCATTTTTGAGCAAAGTGGAAAATGGCCGATTTTTGATGAAATTGTGACCGCGCGCCTTAGTAATTTATCAGAAAAATCTTTTTCCGCAGTTGAAGTAATCGAGGGCTGATTTCTTGGCTTATGATCAAAAGCCTTCCGTATTCACCGCCAAACCTTTCAGGGAAGAGTTTGCAACCGTTTGGCACCATTTTTGAACAAAGTGGAAAACGGTCGATTTTGATGAAATTGTGACCGCGCGGCTTAGGGATTTTTAAATAAAATCTTTTTCCGCAGGTGAAGTAGTCGAGGGCTGATTTCTTCGCCTATGATCAAAAGACTTCTGTTTGCACCGCCAAACCTTTCATGGGAGAGTTTGCAACAGTTTGGCACCATTTTTGAGCAAAGTGGAAAACGGCCGATTTTGATGAAATTGTGACCGCGCGGCTTAGGGATTTTTCAGAATTTTTTTCCCGCAGGTGAAGTAGTCGAGGGCTGATTTCTTGGCCTACTATCAAAAACTTCCGTTTCCACCGCCAAACCTTTCAGGGAGAGTTTGCAACAGTTTGGCACCATTTTTGAGCAAAGTGGAAAACGGCCGATTTTGATGAAATTGTGAACCGCGCGCCTTAGGGATTTTTCAAAAATTCTTTTCTACAGGTGAAGTAGTCGAGGGATGATTTCTTGGCCTATGATGAAAAGCCTTCCGTATTCCCCGCCAAACCTTTCAGGGAAGAGTTTGCAACAGTTTGGCACCATTTTTGAGCAAAGTGGAAAACGGCCGATTTTGATGAAATTGTGACCGCAGCGCCTTAGGGATTTTTCAGAAAAATCTTTTTCCGCAGGTGAAGTAATCGAGGGCTGATTTCTTGGCCTATGATCAAAAGCCTTCCGTATTCACCGCCAAACCTTTCAGGGAAGCGTTTGCAACCGCTTGGCACCATTTTTGAGCAAAGTGGAAAACGGACGATTTTTGATGAAAGTGTGACCGCGCGCCTTAGGGATTTTTCAGAAAAATCTTTTTCCGCAGGTGAAGTAATCGAGGGCTGATTTCTTGGCGTATGATCAAAAGCCTTCCGTATTCACCGCCAAACCTTTCAGGGAAGAGTTTGCAACCGTTTGGCACCATTTTTGAGCAAAGTGGAAAACGGCCGATTTTTTGATGAAATTGTGACCACGCGGCTTAGGTATTTTTTCAGAATTTTTTTTTTCGCAGGTGAAGGAGTCTATGGCTGATTTCTTCGCCTATGATCAAAAGACTTCCGTTTCCACCGCCAAACCATTCAGGGGAGAGTTTGCAACAGTTTGGCACCATTTTTGAGCAAAGTGGAAAACGGCCGATTTTTGATGAAATTGTGACAGCGCGGCTTAGGTATTTTTTCAGAATTTTTTTTTTCGCAGGTGAAGTAGTCGAGGGCTGATTTCTTGGCCTATGATCAAAAGTCTTCCGTTTCCACCGCCAAACCTTTCAGGGGAGAGTTTGCAACAGTTTGGCACCATTTTTGAGCAAAGTGGAAAACGGCCGATTTTTGATGAAATTGTGACCGCGCGGCTTAGGGATTTTTCAAAAAATCTTTTCTACAGGTGAAGTAGTCGAGGCTAATTTCTTGGCCTATGATCAAAAGCCTTCCATATTCCCGCCAAACCTTTCAGGGAAGAGTTTGCAACAGTTTGGCACCATTTTTGAGCAAAGTGGAAACGGCCGATTTTGATGAAATTGTGACCGCGCGCCTTAGCGATTTTTCAGAAAAATCTTTTCGGCAGTTGAAGTAATCGAGGGCTGATTCCTTGGCCTATGATCAAAAGCCTTCCGTATTCACCGCCAAACCTTTCAGGAAAGAGTTTGCAACCGTTTGGCACCATTTTTGAGCAAAGTGGAAAACGGACGATTTTTTTATGAAAGTGTGACCTCGCGGCTTTAGGGATTTTTTCAGAATTTTTTTCCGCAGGTGAAGTACTCGAGGTCTGATTTCTTGGCCTATGATCAAAGACTTCCGTTTCCACCGCCAAACCTTTCAGGGAGAGTTTGCAACAGTTTGGCACCATTTTTGAGCAAAGTGGAAAACGGCCGATTTTTGATGAAAGTGTGACCGCGCGCCTTAGGGATTTTTCAAAAAAATCTTTTTCTACAGGTGAAGTAGTCGAGGGCTGATTTCTTGGCCTATGATCAAAAGCCTTCCGTATTCCCCGCCAAACCTTTCAGGGAAGAGTTTGCAACAGTTTTGCACCATTTTTGAGCAAAGTGGAGAACGGACGATTTTTTATGAAAGTGTGACCGCGCGGCTTAGTGATGTTTCAGAAAAATCTTTTTCCGCAGGTGAAGTAGTCGAGGGTTGATTTCTTGGCCTATGATCAAAAGACTTCCGTTTCCACTGCCAAACCTTTCAGGGGAGAGTTTGCAACAGTTTGGCACCATTTTGAGCAAAGTGGAAAGCGGCCGATTTTGATGAAATTGTGACCCGCGCCTTAGGGATTTTTCAGATTTTTTTCCGCAGGTGAAGTAGCCGAGGGCTGATTTCTTGGCCTATGATCAAAAGACTTCCGTTTCCACCGCCAAACCTTTCAGGGGAGAGTTTGCAACAGTTTGGCACCATTTTTGAGCAAAGTGGAAAACGGCCGAATTTTGATGAAATTGTGACCGCGCGGCTTAGGGATTTTTTAGAATTTTTTTTCCCGCAGGTGAAGTAGTCGAGGGCTGATTTCTTGGCCTATGATCAAAAGACTTCCGTATCTACCGCCAAACCTTTCAGGGAAGAGTTTGAAACAGTTTGGCACCATTTTTGAGCAAAGTGGAAAACGGCCGATTTTTGATGAAATTGTGACCTGCGCGCCTTAGGGATTTTCAAAAAATCTTTTCTACAGGTGAAGTAGTCGAGGATGATTTCTTGGCCTATGATGAAAAGCCTTCCGTATTACCCCTCCAAACCTTTCAGGGGAGAGTTTGCAACAGTTTGGCACCATTTTTGAGCAAAGTGGAAAACGGCCGATTTTTGATGAACCGCGTTTGGATTGTGACCGCGCGCCATAGGGATTTTTCAGAAAAATCTTTTTTCGCAGGTGAAGTAGTCGAGGGCTGATTTCTTCGCCTATAATCAAAAGACTTCCGTATTCACCGCCAAACCTTTCAGGGAAGAGTTTGCAACCGTTTGGCACCATTTTTGAGCAAAGTGGAAAACGGTCGATTTTTGATGAAATTGTGACCGCGCGGCTTAGGGATTTTTCTGAAAAATCTTTTCCGCAGGTGAAGTAGTCGAGGGCTGATTTCTTCGCCTATCATCAAAAGACTTCTGTTTGCACCTCCAAACCTTTCATGGGAGAGTTTGCAACAGTTTGGCACCATTTTTGAGCAAAGTGGAAAGCGGCCGATTTTGATGAAATTGTGACCGCGCGGCTTAGGGATTTTTCAGAATTTTTTTCCCGCAGGTGAAGTAGTCGAGGGCTGATTTCTTGGCCTACTGATCAAAAGACTTCCGTTTCCACCTCCAAACCTTTCAGGGAGAGTTTGTAACAGTTTGGCACCATTTTTGAGCAAAGTGGAAAGCGGCCGATTTTTGATGAAATTGTGACCGCGCGCCTTAGGGATTTTTCAAAAAAATCTTTTCTACAGGTGAAGTAGTCGAGGATTGATTTCTTGGCCTATGATTAAAAGCCTTCCGTATTCCCCGCCAAACCTTTCAGGGAAGAGTTTGCAACAGTTTGGCACCATTTTTGAGCAAAGAGGAACACGGCCCATTTGTGATGAAATTGTGACCGCGCGCCTTAGGGATTTTTCAAAAAAAGCTTTACCGCATGTGAAGTAGTCGAGGGATGATTTCTTGGCCTATGATCAAAAGACTTCCGTTTCCACTGCCAAACCTTTCAGGGAAGAGTTTGCAACCGTTTGGCACCATTTTTGAGCAAAGTGGAAAACGGCCGATTTTTGATGAAATTGTGACCGCAGCGGCTTAGGTATTTTTCAGAATTTTTTTTTCGCAGGTGAAGGAGTCGAGGCCTGATTTCTTCGCCTATGATCAAAGACTTCCGTTTCCACCGCCAAACCTTTCAGGGAGAGTTTGCAACAGTTTGGCACCATTTTTGAGCAAAGTGGAAAACGGCCGATTTTGATGAAATTGTGACCTGCGGCTTTGGTATTTTTCAGTATTTTTTTTCGCAGGTGAAGTAGTCGAGGGTTGATTTCTTGGCCTATGATCAAAAATCTTCCGTTTCCACCGCCAAACCTTTCAGGGAGAGTTTGCAACAGTTTGGCACCATTTTTGAGCAAAGTGGAAAACGGCCGATTTTGATGAAAGTGTGACCGCGCGCTTAGGGATTTTTCAACAAATTCTTTTCCCGCAGTTTAAGTAGTCGAGGGCTGATTTCTTGGCCTATGATCAAAAGCCTTCCGCATTCCCCGCCAAACCTTTCAGGGAAGAGTTTGCAACAGTTTGGCACCATTTTTGAGCAAAGTGGAAAACGGACGATTTTTTATGAAAGTGTGACCGCGTGGCTTAGTGATGTTTCAGAAAATTCTTTTTCCGCAGGTGAAGTAGTCGAGGGTTGATTTCTTGGCCTATGATCAAAAGACTTCCGTTTCCACTGCCAAACCTTTCAGGGGAGAGTTTGCAACAGTTTGGCACCAATTTTGAGCAAAGTGGAAAACGGCCGATTTTTGATGAAATTGTGACCGCGCGGCTTAGGGATTTTTCATAATTTTTTTTCGTCAGGTGAAGTAGTCGATGGCTGATTTCTTCTCCTATGATCAAAAGACTTCGTTTTCCCCCGCCAAACCTTTCAGGGAAGAGTTTGCAACAGTTTGGCACCATTTTTGAGCAAAGTGGAAAACGGCCGATTTTGATGAAATTGTGACCGCGCGGCTTAGGGATTTTTCAGAATTTTTTTTCCGCAGGTGAAGTAGTCGAGGGCTGATTTCTTGGCCTATGATCAAAAGACTTCCGTTTCCACCGCCAAACCTTTCAGGGGAGAGTTTGCAACAGTTTGGCACCATTTTTGAGAAAAGTGGAAAACGGCCGATTTTTGATGAAATTGTCACCACGCGACTTCGGTATTTTTTCAGAATTTTTTTTTTCGCAGGTGAAGTAGTCGAGGGCTGATTTCTTCGCCTATAATCAAAAGACTTCCGTTTCCACCGCCAAACCTTTCAGGGGAGAGTTTGCAACAGTTTGGCACCATTTTTGAGCAAAGTGGAAAACGGCCGATTTTTGATGAAATTGTGACCGCGCGGCTTAGGGATTTTTTCAAAAAAAATTTTCCGCAGGTGAAGTAGTCGAGGGCTGATTTCTTGGCCTATGATCAAAAGCCTTCCGTATTCACCGCCCAACCTTTCAGGGAAGAGTTTGCAACAGTTTCGCACCATTTTTGAGCAAAGTGGAAAACGGCCGATTTTGATGAAATTGTGACCGCGCGCCTTAGGGATTTTTCAGAAAATCTTTTCCGCAGTTGAAGTAAGCGAGGGCTGATTTCTTGGCCTATGATCAAAAGCCTTCCGTATTCACCGCCCAACCTTTCAGGGAAGAGTTTGCAACCGTTTGGCACCATTTTTGAGCAAAGTGAAAAACGGACGATTTTTGATGAAAGTGTGACCGCGCGCCTTAGGGATTTTTCAGAAAAATCTTTTTCCGCAGGTGAAGTAATCGAGGGCTGATTTCTTGGCGTATGATCAAAAGCCTTCCGTATTCACCGCCAAACCTTTCAGGAAGAATTTGCAACCGTTTGGCACCATTTTGATCATAGTGGAAAACGGCCGATTTTTGATGAAATTGTGACCGCGCGGCTTATTGATTTTTTCAGAATTTTTTTCCGCAGGTGAAGGAGTCGAGGGCTGATTTCTTCGCCTATGATCAAAAGACTTCCGTTTCCACCGCCAAACCTTTCCGGGGAGAGTTTGCAACTGTTTGGCACCATTTTTGAGCAAAGTGGAAAACGGCCGATTTTTGATGAAATTGTGACCGCGCGCCTTAGGGATTTTTCACAAAAATCTTTTCCCGCAGGTGAAGTAATCGAGGGCTGATTTCTTGGCCTATGATCAAATGACTTCCGTATTCCCCGCCAAACCTTCCAGGGAAGAGTTTGCAACCGTTTGGCACCATTTTTGAGCAAAGTGGAAAACGGCCGATTTTTGATGAAAGTGTGACCGCGCGGCTTAGTGATGTTTCAGAAAAATCTTTTTCCGCAGGTGAAGTAGTCGAGGTTGATTTCTGGCCTATGATCAAAAGACTTCCGTTTCCACCGCCAAACCTTTCAGGGAAGAGTTTGCAACAGTTTGGCACCATTTTTGAGCAAAGTGGAAAACGGCCGATTTTTGATGAAATTGTGACCGCGCGCCTTAGGGATTTTTCAGAAAAATCTTTTCCCGCAGCTGAAGTAATCGAGGGATGATTCCTTGGCCTATGATCAAAAGCCTTCCGTATTCACCGCCAAACCTTTCAGGGAAGAGTTTGCAACCGTTTGGCACCATTTTTGAGCAAAATGGAAACGGACGATTTTTTATGAAATTGTGACCGCGCGGCTTAGGGATTTTTAAAATAAATCTTTTTATAAAGATGAAGTAGTCGAGGGCTGATTTCTTGGCCTATGATCAAAAGACTTCCGTTTCCACCGCCAAACCTTTCAGGGGAGAGTTTGCAACAGTTTGGCACCATTTTTGAGCAAAGTGGAAAACGGCCGATTATTGATGAAATTGTGACAATGCGCCTTAGGGATTTTCCAGAAAAATCTTTTTCCGCAGGTGAAGTAGTCGAGGGCTGATTTCTTGGCCTATGATCTAACGCCTTCCGTATTCACCGCCAAACCTTTCATGGAAGAGTTTTCAACAGTTTGGCACCATTTTTGAGCAAAGTGGATAACGAACGATTTTTGATGAAAGTGTGACCGCGCGGCTTAGTGATGTTTCAGAAAAATCTTTTTCCGCAGGTGAAGTAATCAAGGGCTGATTTCTTGGCCTATGATCAAAAGCCTTCCGTATTCACCGCCAAACCTTTCAGGGAAGAGTTTGCAACAGTTTGGCACCATTTTTGAGCAAAGTGGAAAACGGTCGATTTTTGATGAAATTGTGACCGCGCGACTTAGGGATTTTTCAGAAAAATCTTTTTCCGCAGGTGAAGTAATCGAGGGATGATTCCTTGGCCTATGATCAAAAGCCTTCCGTATTCACCGCCAAACCTTTCAGGGAAGAGTTTGCAACCGTTTGGCACCATTTTTGAGCAAAATGGAAAACGGACGATTTTTGATGAAAGTGTGACCGCGCGGCTTAGTGATTTTTCAGCAAAATCTTTTACCGCAGGTGAAGTAGTCGAGGGTTGATTTCCTGGCCTATGATCAAAAGACTTCCGTATTCACCGCCAAACCTTTCATGGAAGAGTTTTCAACAGTTTGGCACCATTTTTGAGCAAAGTGGAAAACGGACGATTATTGATGAAAGTGTGACCGCGCGGCTTAGTGATGTTTCAGAAAAATCTTTTTCCGCAGGTGAAGTAATCGAGGGCTGATTTCTTGGCCTATGATCAAAAGCCTTCCGTATTCACCGCCAAACCTTTCAGGGAAGAGTTTGCAACAGTTTGGCACCATTTTTGAGCAAAGTGGAAAACGGCCGATTTTTGATGAAATTGTGACCGCGCGCCTTAGGGATTTTTCAGAAAAATCTTTTCCCGCAGGTGAAGTAATCGAGGGATGATTTCTTGGCCTATGATCATAAGACTTCCGTTTCCACCGCCAAACCTTTCAGGGGAGAGTTTATAGCAGTTTGGCAAAATTTTTGAGCAAAGTGGAAAACGGACGATTTTGATGAAATTGTGACCGCGCGCCTTAGGGATTTATCAGAAAATCTTTTCTGGAGGTGAAGTAGTCGAGGGCTGATTTCTTGGCTTATGATCAAAAGCCTTCCGTATTCACCGCCAAACCTTTCAGGGAAGAGTTTGCAACCGTTTGGCACCATTTTTGAGCAAATTGGAAAACGGCTGATTTTGATGAAATTGTGACCGCGCGGCTTAGGGATTTTTTCAGAATTTTTTTTCCCGCAGGTGAAGTAGTCGAGGGCTGATTTCTTGGCCTATGATCAAAAGACTTCTGTATTGCACCGCCAAACCTTTCAGGGAAGAGTTTGCAACAGTTTGGCACCATTTTTGAGCAAAGTGGAAAACGGCCGATTTTGATGAAATTGTGACCGCGCGGCTTAGGGATTTTTCAGAATTTTTTCCGCAGGTGAAGTAGTCGAGGGCTGATTTCTTGGCCTATGATCAAAAGACTTCCGTTTCCACCGCCAAACCTTTCAGGGAGAGTTTGCAACAGTTTGGCACCATTTTTGAGCAAAGTTGGAAAACGGCCGATTTTGATGAAATTGTGACTGCGCGCCTTAGGGATTTTCAAAAAATCTTTTTCTACAGGTGAAGTAGTCCAGGGATGATTTCTTGGCTTATGATCAAAAGCCTTCCGTATTCACCGCCAAACCTTTCAGGGAAGAGTTTGCAACCGTTTGGCACCATTTTTGAGCAGTGTGGAAAACGGCTGATTTTTGATGAAATTGTGACCGCACGCCTTAGAGATTTATCAGAAAAATCTTTTTACGCTGTTGAAGTAATCGAGGGCTGATTTCTTGGCTTATGATCAAAAGCCTTCCGTATTCACCGCCAAACCTTTCAGGGAAGAGTTTGCAACCGTTTGGCACCATTTTTGAGCAAAGTGGAAAACGGTCGATTTTTGATGAAATTGTGACCGCGCGGCTTATTGATTTTTTCAGAATTTTTTTTTCGCAGGTGAAGGAGTCGAGGGCTGATTTCTTCGCCTATGATCAAAAGACTTCCGTTTCCACCGCCAAACCTTTCAGGGAAGAGTTTGCAATAGTTTGGCACCAATTTTGAGCAAAGTGGAAAACGGCCGATTTTGATGAAATTGTGACCGCGCGGCTTAGGGATTTTTCAGAATTTTTTCCCGCAGGTGAAGTAGTCGAGGGCTGATTCCGTGGCCTATGATCAAAAGACTTCCGTTTCCACCGCCAAACCTTTCAGGGGAGAGTTTGCAACAGTTTGGCACCATTTTTGAGCAAAGTGGAAAACGGCCGATTATTGATGAAATTGTGACCGCGCGCCTTAGGGATTTTTCAGAAAAATCTTTTTCCGCAGGAGAGTAATCGAGGGCTGATTTCTTGGCCTATGATCAAAAGCCTTCCGTATTCATCGCCCAACCTTTCAGGGAAGAGTTTGCAACCGTTTGGCACCATTTTTGAGCAAAGTGGAAAACGGACGATTTTTGATGAAAGTGTGACCATGCGGCTTAATGATGTTTCAGATAATTCTTTCCCGCAGGTGAAGTAGTCGAGGGTTGATTTCTTGGCCTATGATCAAAAGACTTCCGTTTCCACTGCCAAACCTTTCAGGGGAGAGTTTTCAACAGTTTGGCACCAATTTTGAGCAAAGTGGAAAACGGCCGATTTTTGATGAAATTGTGACCGCGCGGCTTAGGGATTTTTTCAGATTTTTTTTTCCGCAGGTGAAGTAGTCGAGGGCTGATTTCCTCGCCTATGATCAAAAGACTTCCGTATTCACCGCCAAACCTTTCAGGGAAGAGTTTTCAACAGTTTGGCACCATTTTTGAGCAAAGTGGAAAACGGACGATTATTGATGAAAGTGTGACCGCGCGGCTTAGTGATGTTTCAGAAAAATCTTTTTCCGCAGGTGAAGTAATCGAGGGCTGATTTCTTGGCCTATGATCAAAAGCCTTCCGTATTCACCGCCAAACCTTTCAGGGAAGAGTTTGCAACAGTTTGGCACCATTTTTGAGCAAAGTGGAAAACGGCCGATTTTTGATGAAATTGTGACCGCGCGCCTTAGGGATTTTTCAGAAAAATCTTTTCCCGCAGCTGAAGTAATCGAGGGATGATTCCTTGGCCTATGATCAAAAGCTTTCTGTATTCACCGCCAAACCTTTCAGGGAAGAGTTTGCAACCGTTTGGCACCATTTTTGAGCAAAATGGAAAACGGACGATTTTTGATGAAATTGTGACCACGCCGCTTAGGTATTTTTTCAGAATTTTTTTTTTCGCAGGTGAAGTAGTCGAGGGCTGATTTCTTGGCCTATGATCAAAAGACTTCGGTTTCCACCGCCAAACCTTTCAGGGGAGAGTTTGCAACAGTTTGGCACCATTTTTGAGCAAAGTGGAAAACGGCCGATTTTTGATGAAATTGTGACCGCGCGCCTTAGAGATTTTTTCACATTTTTTTTTCCGCAGGTGAAGCAGTCGAGGGCTGATTTCTTGGCCTATGATCAAAAGACTTCCGTTTCCACCGCCAAACCTTTCAGGGGTGAGGTTGCCACAGTTTGACACCATTTTTGAGCAATTTGGAAAACGGCCGATTTTTGATGAAATTGTGACCGCACGCCTTAGGGATTTTATCAGATTTTTTTTTTCGCAGGTGAAGTAGTCGAGGTCTGATTTCTTGGCCTATGATCAAAAGACTTCCGTTTCCACCGCCAAACCTTTCAGGGGTGAGGTTGCCACAGTTTGACACCATTTTTGAGCAAAGTGGAAAACGGCCGATTATTGATGAAATTGTGACCGCGCGCCTTAGGGATTTTTCAGAAAAATCTTTTCCGCAGGTGAAGTAATCGAGGATGATTTCTTGGCCTATGATCAAAAGCCTTCCGTATTCACCGCCAAACCTTTCAGGGAAGAGTTTGCAACCGTTTGGCACCATTTTTGAGCAAAATGGAAAACGGACGATTTTTGATGAAAGTGTGACCGCGCGGCTTAGTGATGTTTCAGAAAAATCTTTTTCCGCAGGTGAAGTAATCGAGGGCTGATTTCTTGGCCTATGATCAAAAGCCTTCCGTATTCACCGCCAAACCTTTCAGGGAAGAGTTTGCAACAGTTTGGAACCATTTTTGAGCAAAGTGGAAAACGGACGATTTTTGATGAAAATGTGACACCGCGGCATAGTGATTTTTCAGAAAAATCTTTTTCCGCAGGTGAAGTATTCGAGGGTTGATTTCTTGGCCTATGATCAAAAGACTTCCGTTTCCACCGCCAAACCTTTCAGGGGAGAGTTTGCAACAGTTTGGCACCATTTTTGAGCAAAGTGGAAAAAGGCTGATTTTTGATGAAATTGTGACTGCACGCCTTAGGGATTTTTCAGAAAAATCTTTTTCCGCAGGTGAAGTAGTCGAGGGTTGATTTCTTGGCCTATGATCAAACGCCTTCCGTATTCACCGCCAAACCTTTCATGGAAGAGTTTTCAACAGTTTGGCACCATTTTTGAGCAAAGTGGAAACCGCCCGATTTTGTATGAAAGTGTGACCGCGCGGCTTAGGGATTTTTCAGAAAATCTTTTTCCACAGGTGAAGTAGTCGAGGGCTGATTTCTTGGCCTATGATAAAAAGCCTTCCGTATTCCACCGCCAAACCTTTCAGGGAAGAGTTTGCAACAGTTTGGCACCATTTTTGAGCAAAGTGGAAAACGGACGATTTTGATGAAAGTGTGACCGCGCGGCTTAGTGATGTTTCAGAAAAATCTTTTTCCGCAGGTGAAGTAGTCGAGGGCTGATTTCTTGGCCTATGATCAAAAGCCTTCCGTATTCACCGCCAAACCTTTCAGGGAAGAGTTTGCAACAGTTTGGCACCATATAGAGCAAAGTGTAAAAAGGACGATTTTGATGAAAGTGTGACCGCGCGGCTTAGTGATGTTTCAGAAAATCTTTTCCGCAGGTGAAGTAGTCGAGGGCTGATTTCTTGGCCTATGATCAAAAGACTTCCGTTTCCACCGCCAAACCTTTCAGGGAGAGTTTGCAACAGTTTGGCACCATTTTTGAGCAAAGTGGAAAACGGCCGATTTTTGATGAAATTGTGACCGCGCGCCTTAGGGATTTGAAAGAAATTTTTTTTAAGCATGTGAAGTAGTCGTGGGCTGATTTCTTAGCATATGTACAAGTGACTTCCGTTTCCACCGCCAAACCTTTCAGGGGAGAGTTTGCAACAGTTTGGCACCATTTTTGAGCAAAGTGGAAAACGGACGATTTTTGATGAAATTGTGACCGCGCGCCTTAGGGATTTTTCAGAAAAATCTTTTTCCGCAGGTGAAGTAGTCGAGGGCTGATTTCTTGGCCTATGATCAAAAGCCTTCCGTTTCCACCGCCAAACCTTTCAGGGCAGAGTTTGCAACAGTTTGGCACCATTTTTGAGCAAAGTGGAAAACGGCCGATTATTGATGAAATTGTGACTATGCGCCTTAGGGATTTTCCAGAAAAATCTTTTTCCGCAGGTGAAGTAGTCGAGGGCTGATTTCTTGGCCTATGATCTAACGCCTTCCGTATTCACCGCCAAACCTTTCATGGAAGAGTTTTCAACAGTTTGGCACCATTTTTGAGCAAAGTGGAAAACGGACGATTTTTGATGAAAGTGTGACCGCGCGGCTTAGTGATGTTTCAGAAAAATCTTTTCCGCAGGTGAAGTAATCAAGGGCTGATTTCTTGGCCTAAGATCAAAAGCCTTCCGTATTCACCGCCAAACCTTTCAGGGAAGAGTTTGCAACAGTTTGGCACCATTTTTGAGCAAAGTGGAAAACGGCCGATTTTTGATGAAATTGTGACCGCGCGCCTTAGGGATTTTTTCAGAAAAATCTTTTTCCGCAGGTGAAGTAATCGAGGGATGATTCCTTGGCCTATGATCAAAAGCCTTCCGTATTCACCGCCAAACCTTTCAGGGAAGAGTTTGCAACCGTTTGGCACCATTTTTGAGCAAAATGGAAAACGGACGATTTTTGATGAAAGTGTGACCGCGCGGCTTAGTGATTTTTCAGCAAAATCTTTTACCGCAGGTGAAGTAGTCGAGGGTTGATTTCCTGGCCTATGATCAAAAGACTTCCGTATTCACCGCCAAACCTTTCATGGAAGAGTTTTCAACAGTTTGGCACCATTTTTGAGCAAAGTGGAAAACGGACGATTTTTGATGAAAGTGTGACCGCGCGGCTTAGTGATGTTTCAGAAAAATCTTTTCCGCAGGTGAAGTAGTCGAGGGCTGATTTCTTGGCCTATGATCAAAAGCCTTCCGTATTCACCGCCAAACCTTTCAGGGAAGAGTTTGCAACAGTTTGGCACCATTTTTGAGCAAAGTGGAAAACGGCCGATTTTGATGAAATTGTGACCGCGCGCTTAGGGATTTTTCAGAAAAATCTTTTCCCGCAGGTGAAGTAATCGAGGGATGATTTCTTGGCCTATGATCATAAGACTTCCGTTTCCACCGCCAAACCTTTCAGGGGAGAGTTTATAGCAGTTTGGCAAAATTTTTGAGCAAAGTGGAAAACGGACGATTTTTTATGAAATTGTGACCGCGCGCCTTAGGGATTTATCAGAAAAATCTTTTTCTGCAGGTGAAGTAATCGAGGGCTGATTTCTTGGCTTATGATCAAAAGCCTTCCGTATTCACCGCCAAACCTTTCAGGGAAGAGTTTGCAACCGTTTGGCACCATTTTTGAGCAAAGTGGAAAACGGCTGATTTTTGATGAAATTGTGACCGCGCGGCTTAGGGATATTTTCAGAATTTTTTTTTTCGCAGGTGAAGTAGTTGAGGGCTGATTTCTTGGCCTATGATCAAAAGACTTCCGTTTCCACCGCCAAACCTGATACGTAAGAGTTTGAAACATTATGGCACCATTTTTGAGCAAAGTGGAAAACGGACGATTTTTGATGAAATTGTGACCGCGCGGCTTAGGGATTTTTAAAGAATTTGTTTTACCGCAGGTGAAGTAGTCGAGGGCTGATTTCTTGGCCTAATATCAAAAGACTTCCGTTTCCACCGCCAAACCTTTCAGGGGAGAGTTTGCAACAGTTTGGCACCATTTTTGAGCAAAGTTGGAAAACGGCCGATTTTTGATGAAATTGTGACTGCGCGCCTTAGGGATTTTTCAAAAAAATCTTTTTCTACAGGTGAAGTAGTCCAGGGATGATTTCTTGGCTTATGATCAAAAGCCTTCCGTATTCACCGCCAAACCTTTCAGGGAAGAGTTTGCAACCGTTTGGCACCATTTTTGAGCAAAGTGGAAAACGGCTGATTTTTGATGAAATTGTGACCGCACGCCTTAGGGATTTTTCAGAAAAATATTTTTCCGCAGGTGAAGTAGTCGAGGGCTGATTTCTTGGCCTATGATCAAAAGCCTTCCGTATTCACCGCCAAACCTTTCAGGGCAGAGTTTGCAACCGTTTGGCACCATTTTTGAGCAAAGTGGAAAACGGTCGATTTTTGATGAAATTGTGACCGCGCGGCTTATGGATTTTTCAGAATTTTTTCCGCAGGTGAAGGAGTCGAGGGCTGATTTCTTCGCCTATGATCAAAAGACTTCCGTTTCCACCGCCAAACCTTTCAGGGGAGAGTTTGCAACAGTTTGGCACCATTTTTGAGCAAAGTGGAAAACGGCCGATTTTTGATGAAATTGTGACCGCGCGCCTTAGGGATTTTTCAGAAAATCTTTTCCGCAGGTGAAGTAATCGAGGGCTGATTTCTTGGCCTATGATCAAAAGCCTTCCGTATTCACCGCCAAACCTTTCAGGGAAGAGTTTGCAACCGTTTGGCACCATTTTTGAGCAAAGTGGAAAACGGACGATTTTTGATGAAAGTGTGACCGCGCGGCTTAATGATGTTTCAGAAAATCTTTTCCGCAGGTGAAGTAGTCGAGGGCTGATTTCTTGGCCTATGATCAAAAGACTTCCGTTTCCACTGCCAAACCTTTCAGGGAGAGTTTTCAACAGTTTGGCACCAATTTTTAGCAAAGTGGAAAACGGCCGATTTTGATGAAATTGTGACCGCGCGGCTTAGGGATTTTTTCAGATTTTTTTTTCCGCAGGTGAAGTAGTCGAGGGCTGATTTCCTCGCCTATGATCAAAAGACTTCCGTATTCACCGCCAAACCTTTCAGGGAAGAGTTTTCAACAGTTTGGCACCATTTTTGAGCAAAGTGGAAACGGACGATTTTTGATGAAAGTGTGACCGCGCGGCTTAGTGATGTTTCAGAAAAATCTTTTTCCGCAGGTGAAGTAATCGAGGGCTGATTTCTTGGCCTATGATCAAAAGCCTTCCGTATTCACCGCCAAACCTTTCAGGGAAGAGTTTGCAACAGTTTGGCACCATTTTTGAGCAAAGTGGAAAGCGGACGATTTTGATGAAATTGTGACCGCGCGCCTTAGGGATTTTTCAGAAAAATCTTTTCCCGCAGGTGAAGTAATCGAGGGATGATTTCTTGGCCTATGATCAAAAGCCTTCCGTATTCACCTCCAAACCTTTCAGGGAAGAGTTTGCAACCGTTTGGCACCATTTTTGAGCAAAGTGGAAAACGGACGATTTTGATGAAATTGTGACCACGCCGCTTAGGTATTTTTTCAGAATTTTTTTTTTCGCAGGTGAAGGAGTCGAGGGCTGATTTCTTGGCCTATGATCAAAAGACTTCGGTTTCCACCGCCAAACCTTTCAGGGGAGAGTTTGCAACAGTTTGGCACCATTTTTGAGCAAAGTGGAAAACGGCCGATTTTTGATGAAATTGTGACCGCGCGCCTTAGAGATTTTTCAGCAATTTTTTTCACCGCAGGTGAAGTAGTCGAGGGTTGATTTCTTGGCCTATGATCAAAGACTTCCGTTTCCACCGCCAAACCTTTCAGGGGAGAGTTTGCAACAGTTTGGCACCATTTTTGAGCAAAGTTGGAAAACGGCCGATTTTGATGAAATTGTGACCGCGCGCCTTAGGGATTTTATCAGAATTTTTTTCCGCAGGTGAAGTAGTCGAGGTCTGATTTCTTGGCCTATGATCAAAAGACTTCCGTTTCCACCACCAAACCTTTCAGGGATGAGTTTGCAACAGTTTGGCACCATTTTTGAGCAAAGTGGAAACGGCCGATTTTGATGAAATTGTGACCGCGCGCCTTAGGGATTTTTCAGAAAAATCTTTTCCGCAGGTGAAGTAGTCGAGGGCTGATTTATTGGCCTATGATCAAAAGCCTTCCGTATTAACCGCCAAACCTTTCAGGGAAGAGTTTGCAACCGTTTGGCACCATTTTTGAGCAAAGTGGAAAACGGACGATTTTGATGAAAGTGTGACCGCGCGGCTTAGTGATGTTTCAGAAAAATCTTTTTCCGCAGGTGAAGTAGTCGAGGCTGATTTCTTGGCCTATGATCAAAAGCCTTCCGTATTCACCGCCAAACCTTTCAGGGTAGAGATTGCAACAGTTTGGAACCAGTTTTGAGCAAAGTGGAAAACGGACGCTTTTTGATGAAAATGTGACACCGCGGCATAGGGATTTTTCAGAAAAAATCTTTTTCCGCAGGTGAAGTAGTCGAGGGTTGATTTCTTGGCCTATGATCATAAGCCTTCTGTTTCCACCGCCAAACCTTTCAGGGAAGAGTTTGCAACCGTTTGGCACCATTTTTGAGCAAAGTGGAAAACGGACGATTTTTGATGAAATTGTGACTGCACGCCTTAGGGATTTTTCAGAAAAATCTTTTTCCGCAGGTGAAGTAGTCGAGGGGTGATTTCTTGGCCTATGATCAAAAGCCTTCCGTATTCACCGCCAAACCTTTCATGGAAGAGTTTTCAACAGTTTGGCACCATTTTTGAGCAAAGTGGAAAAAGGCTGATTTTTGATGAAATTGTGACTGCACGCCTTAGGGATTTTTCAGAAAAATCTTTTTCCGCAGGTGAAGTAGTCGAGGGCTGATTTCTTGGCCTATGATCAAACGCCTTCCGTATTCACAGCCAAACCTTTCATGGAAGAGTTTGCAACAGTTTGTCACCATTTTTCAGCAAAGTGGAAAACGGCCGATTTTGATGAAATTGTGACCGCGCGGCTTAGGGATTTTTCAGAATTTTTTTCCCGCAGGTGAAGTAGTCGAGGGCTTATTTCTTGGCCTATGATCAAAAGACTTCCGTTTCCACCGCCAAACCTTTCAGGGAAGAGTTTGCAACAGTTTGGCACCATTTTTGAGCAAAGTGGAAAACGGCCGATTTTTGATGAAATTGTGACCGCGCGCTTAGGGATTTTTCAGAAAATCTTTTTCCGTAGGTGAAGTAGTCGAGGGCTGATTTCTTGGCCTATGATCAAACGCCTTACGTATTCCCCGCCAAACCTTTCAAGGGAGAGTTTGCAACAGTTTGGCACCATTTTTGAGCAAAGTGGAAAACGGACGATTTTTGATGAAAGTGTGACCGCGCGGCTTAGGGATTTTTCAGAAAAATCTTTTTCCGCAGGTGAAGTAATCGAGGGCTGATTTCTTGGCCTATGATCAAAAGCCTTCCGTATTCACCGCCAAACCTTTCAGGGAAGAGTTTGCAACAGTTTGGCACCATTTTTGAGCTAAGTGGAAAAGGGCCGATTTTGATGAAATTGTGACCGCGCGCCTTAGGGATTTTTCAGAAAAATCTTTTTCCGCAGGTGAAGTAGTCGAGGGCTGATTTCTTGGCCTATGATCAAAAGCCTTCCGTATTCACCTCCAAACCTTTCAGGGAAGAGTTTGCAACAGTTTGGCACCATTTTTGAGCAAAGTGGAAAGCGGACGATTTTTGATGAAATTGTGACCGCGCGGCTTAGGGATTTTTCAGAAAATCTTTTTCTACAGGTGAAGTAGTCGAGGGCTGATTTCTTGGCCTATGATCAAAAGCCTTCCGTATTCCCCGCCAAACCTTTCAGGGAAGAGTTTGCAACAGTTTGGCACCATTTTTGAGCAAAGTGGAAAACGGCCGATTTTTGATGAAATTGTGACCGCGCGCCTTAGGGATTTTTCAGAAAAATCTTTTTCCGCAGGTGAAGTAGTCGAGGGCTGATTTCTTGGCCTATGATCAAAAGCCTTCCGTATTCACCGCCAAACCTTTCAGGGAAGCGTTTGCAACCGCTTGGCACCATTTTTGAGCAAAGTGGAAAACGGACGATTTTTGATGAAAGTGTGACCGCGCGCCTTAGGGATTTTTCAGAAAAATCTTTTTCCGCAGGTGAAGTAGTCGAGGGCTGATTTCTTGGCCTATGATCAAAAGCCTTCCGTATTCACCGCCAAACCTTTCAGGGAAGAGTTTGCAACCGTTTGGCACCATTTTTGAGCAAAGTGGAAAACGGCCGATTTTTGATGAAATTGTGACCGCGCGGCTTATTGATTTTTTCAGAATTTTTTTTTTCGCAGGTGAAGGAGTCGAGGGCTGATTTCTTCGCCTATGATCAAAAGACTTCCGTTTCCACCGCCCAACCTTTCAGGGAGAGTTTGCAACAGTTTGGCACCATTATTGAGCAAAGTGGAAAACGGCCGATATTGATGAAATTGTGACCGCGCGGCTTAGGGATTTTTTCAGAAATATTTTTTACCGCAGGTGAAGTAGTCGAGGGCTGATTTCTTGGCCTATGATCAAAAGACTTCCGTTTCCACAGCCAAACCTTTCAGGGAGAGTTTGCAACAGTTTGGCACCATTTTTGAGCAAAGTGGAAAACGGCCGATTTTTGATGAAATTGTGACCGCGCGGCTTAGGGATTTTTTCAGAATTTTTTTTCCCGCAGGTGAAGTAGTCGAGGGCTGATTTCTTGGCCTATGATCAAAAGACTTCCGTTTCCACCGCCAAACCTTTCAGGGGAGAGTTTGCAACAGTTTGGCACCATTTTTGAGAAAAGTGGAAAACGGCCGAGTTTTGATGAAATTTTCACCGCGCGGCTTAGGGAATTTTTATATTATTTTTTTCCCTCTGGTGAAGTTGTCGAGGGCTGATTTATTGGCCTATGATCAAAAGACTTCCGTATTCACCGCCAAACCTTTCAGGGAAGAGTTTGCAACAGTTTGGCACCATTTTTGAGCAAAGTGGAAAACGGCCGATTTTTGATGAAATTGTGACCGCGCGGCTTAGGGATTTTTCAGAAAAATCTTTTGCCGCAGGTGAAGTAGTCGAGGGCTGATTACTTGGCCTATGATCAAAAGCCTTCCGTATTCACCGCCAAACCTTTCAGGGAAGAGTTTGCAACAGTTTGGCACCATTTTTGAGCAAAGTGGAAAACGGCCGATTTTGATGAAATTGTGACCGCGCGGCTTAGTGATTTTTCAGAAATTTTTTCCCGCAGGTGAAGTAGTCGAGGGCTGATTTCTTGGCCTATGATCAAAAGACTTCCGTATTCCCCGCCAAACCTTTCAGGGAAGAGTTTGCAACAGTTTGGCACCATTTTTGAGCAAAGTGGAAAACGGCCGATTTTTGATGAAATTGTGACCGCGTGCCTTAGGGATTTTTCACAAAAATCTTTTTCCGCAGGTGAAGTAATCGAGGGCTGATTTCTTGGCCTATGATCAAAAGCCTTCCGTATTCAGTGCCAAACCTTTCAGGGAAGAGTTTGCAACCGTTTGGCACCATTTTTGAGCAAAGTGGAAAACGGACGATATTTGATGAAAGTGTGACCGCGCGCCTTAGGGATTTTACAAAAAAATCTTTTCTACAGGTGAAGTAGTCGAGGGCTGAATTCTTGGCCTATGATAAAAAGCCTTCCGTATTCACCGCCAAACATTTCAGGAAGAGTTTGCAACAGTTTGGCACCATTTTTGAGCAAAGTGGAAAACGGCCGATCTTGATGAAATTGTGACCGCGCGGCTTATTGATTTTTTCAGAATTTTTTTTTTCGCAGGTGAAGGAGTCGAGGGCTGATTTCTTCGCCTATGATCAAAAGACTTCCGTTTCCACCGCCAAACCTTTCAGGGAGAGTTTTCAACAGTTTGGCACCATTTTTGAGCAATGTGGAAAATGGCCTATTTTGATGAAATTGTGATCGCGCGCCTTAGGGATTTTTCACAAAAATCTTTTTCCGCAGGTGAAGTAATCGAGGGCTGATTTCTTGGCCTATGATCAAAAGCCTTCCGTATTCACCGCCCAACCTTTCAGGGAAGAGTTTGCAACAGTTTGGCACCATTTTTGAGCAAAGTGGAAAACGGCCGATTTTTGATGAAATTGTGACCGCGCGCCTTAGGGATTTTTTCAGAATTTTTTTTCCCGCAGGTGAAGTAGTCGAGGGCTGATTTCTTGGCCTATGATCAAAAGACTTCCGTATTCCCCGCCAAACCTTTCAGGGAAGAGTTTGCAACAGGTTGGCACCATTTTTGAGCAAAGTGGAAAACGGCCGATTTTTGATGAAATTGTGACCGCGCGGCTTAGTGATTTGTTCCGTATTTTTTTTTTCCGCAGGTGAAGTAGTCGAGGGCTGATTTCTTGGCCTATGATCAAAAGACTTCGTTTCCACCGCCAAACCTTTCAGGGAGAGTTTTCAACAGTTTGGCACCATTTTTGAGCAAAGTGGAAAGCGGCCGATTTTGATGAAATTGTGATCGCGCGCCTTAGGGATTTTTCACAAAAATCTTTTTCCGCAGGTGAAGTAATCGAGGGCTGATTTCTTGGCCTATGATCAAAAGCCTTCCGTATTCACCGCCCAACCTTTCAGGGAAGAGTTTGCAACAGTTTGGCACCATTTTTGAGCAAAGTGGAAAACGGACGATTTTTGATGAAAGTGTGACCGCGCACCTTAGGGATTTTTCAGAAAAATCTTTTTCCGCAGGTGAAGTAATCGAGGGCTGATTTCTTGGCCTATGATCAAAAGCCTTCCGTATTCACCGCCAAACCTTTCAGGGAAGAGTTTGCAACAGTTTGGCACCATTTTTGAGCAAAGTGGAAAACGGCCGATTTTGATGAAATTGTGACCGCGCACCTTAGGGATTTTTCAGAAAAATCTTTTTCCGCAGGTGAAGTAGTCGAGGGCTGATTTCTTGGCCTATGATCAAAAGCCTTCCGTATTCACCGCCAAACCTTTCAGGGAAGAGTTTGCAACCGTTTGGCACCATTTTTGAGCAAAGTGGAAAACGGCCGATTTTTGATGAAATTGTGACCGCGCGGCTTAGGGATTTTTAAAGAATTTTTTTAACAGCAGGTGAAGTAGTCGAGGGCTGATTTCTTGGCCTATGATCAAAAGACTTCAGTTTCCACCGCAAAACCTTTCAGGGAGAGTTTGCAACAGTTTGGCACCATTTTTGAGCAAAGTGGAAAACGGCCGATTTTGATGAAATTGTGACCGCGCGGCTTAGGGATTTTTCAGAAATTTTTTTCCGCAGGTGAAGTAGTCGAGGGCTGATTTCTTGGCCTATGATCAAAAGACTTCCGTTTCCACCGCCAAACCTTTCAGGGAGAGTTTGCAACAGTTTGGCACCATTTTTGAGCAAAGTGGAAAACGGCCGATTTTGATGAAAGTGTGACCGCGCGCCTTAGGGATTTTTCAGAAATTTTTTTCCGCAGGTGAAGTAGTCGAGGGCTGATTTCTTGGCCTATGATCAAAAGACTTCCGTTTCCACCGCCAAACCTTTCAGGGAGAGTTTGCAACAGTTTGGCACCATTTTTGAGCAAAGTGGAAAACGGACGATTTTTGATGAAATTGTTACCACGCGGCTTAGGGATTTTTCAGAATTATCTTTTCCCGCAGGTGAAGTAGTCGAGGGCTGATTTCTTGGCCTATGATCAAAAGACTTCCGTATACACCGCCAAACCTTTCAGGGGAGAGTTTGCAACAGTTTGGCACCATTTTTGAGCAAAGTGTAAAACGGCCGATTTTGATGAAATTGTGACCGCGCGCCTTAGGGATTTTTCTGAAAATCTTTTTCCGCAGGTGAAGTAGTCGAGGGTTGATTTCTTGGCCTATGATCAAAAGCCTTCCGTATTCACCGCCAAACCTTTCAGGGAAGAGTTTGCAACAGTTTGGCACCATTTTTGAGCAAAGTGGAAAACGGCCGATTTTGATGAAATTGTGACCGCGCGGCTTAGTGATTTTTTCAGAAATTATTTTACCGCAGGTGAAGTAATCGAGGGATGATTTCTTCGCATATGAACAAAAGACTTCCGTTTCCACCGCCAAACCTTTCAGGGAGAGTTTGCAACATTTTTGCACCATTTTTGATCAAATTTGTAAACGGTCGATTTTTTGATGAAAGTGTGACCGCGCGCCTTAGGGATTTTTCAGAAAAATCTTTTTCCGCAGGTGAAGTAATCGAGGGCTGATTTCTTGGCCTATGATCAAAAGACTTCCGTATTCCCCGCCAAACCTTTCAGGGAAGAGTTTGCAACAGTTTGGCACCATTTTTGAGCAAAGTGGAAAACGGCCGATTGTTGATGAACTTGTGACCGCGCGGCTTAGGGATTTTTACTTAATTTTTTTTTCCGCCGGAGAAGTAGTCGAGGGCTGATTTCTTGGCCTATGATCAAAAGACTTCCGTATTCCCCGCCAAACCTTTCAGGGAAGAGTTTGCAACAGTTTGGCACCATTTTTGAGCAAAGTGGAAAACGGCCGATTTTTGATGAAATTGTGACCGCGCGCCTTAGGGATTTTTCACGAAAATCTTTTCCGCAGGTGAAGTAATCGAGGGCTGATTTCTTGGCCTATGATCAAAAGCCTTCCGTATTCACCGCCCAACCTTTCAGGGAAGAGTTTGCAACCGTTTGGCACCATTTTTGAGCAAAGTGAAAAACGGACGATTTTTGATGAAAGTGTGACCGCGCGCCTTAGGGATTTTTCAGAAAAATCATTTTCCGCAGGTGAAGTAGTCGAGGGCTGATTTCTTGGCCTATGATCAAAAGCCTTCCGTATTCACCGCCAAACCTTTCAGGGAAGAGTTTGCAACAGTTTGGCACCATTTTTGAGCAAAGTGGAAAACGGCCGATTTTTGATGAAATTGTGACCGCGCGGCTTAGTGATTTTTCAGAATTTTTTTTCGCAGGTGAAGGAGTCGAGGGCTGATTTCTTCGCCTATGATCAAAAGACTTCCGTTTCCACCGCCAAACCTTTCAGGGAGAGTTTTCAACAGTTTGGCACCATTTTTGAGCAAAGTGCAAAACGGACGATTATTGATGAAATTGTGACCGCGCGCCTTAGGGATTTTTCACAAAAATCTTTTTCCGCAGGTGAAGTAGTCGAGGGCTGTTTTCTTGGCCTATGATCAAAAGCCTTCCGTATTCACCGCCCAACCTTTCAGGGAAGAGTTTGCAACAGTTTGGCACCATTTTGAGCAAAGTGGAAAGCGGCCGATTTTGATGAAATTGTGACCGCGCGCCTTAGGGATTTTTCAGAATTTTTTTCCCTCAGGTGAAGTAGTCGAGGGCTGATTTCTTGGCCTATGATCAAAGACTTCCGTATTCCCCGCCAAACCTTTCAGGGAAGAGTTTGCAACAGTTTGGCACCATTTTTGAGCAAAGTGGAAAACGGCCGATTTTGATGAAATTGTGACCGCGCGACTTAGTGATTTTTCAGAAATTTTTTCCGCAGGTGAAGTAGTCGAGGGCTGATTTCTTGGCCTATGATCAAAAGACTTCCGTATTCCACCGCCAAACCTTTCAGGGAAGAGTTTGCAACAGTTTGGCACCATTTTTGAGCAAAGTGGAAAACGGCCGATTTTGATGAAATTGTGATCGCGCGCCTTAGGGATTTTTCACAAAATCTTTTCCGCAGGTGAAGTACTCGAGGGCTGATTTCTTGGCCTATGATCAAAAGCCTTCCGTATTCACCGCCAAACCTTTCAGGGAAGAGTTTGCAACCGTTTGGCACCATTTTTGAGCAAAGTGGAAAACGGACGATTTTTGATGAAAGTGTGACCGCGCGCCTTAGGGATTTTTCAGAAAAATCTTTTTCCGCAGGTGAAGTAATCGAGGGCTGATTTCTTGGCCTATGATCAAACGCCTTCCGTATTCACCGCCAAACCTTTCATGGAAGAGTTTTCAACAGTTTGGCACCATTTTTGAGCAAAGTGGAAAACGGCCGATTTTGGATGAAATTGTGACCGCGCGGCTTAGGGATTTTTCAGAATTTTTTTCCCCGCAGGTGAAGTAGCCGAGGGCTGATTTCTTGGCCTATGATCAAAAGACTTCTGTTTCCACCGCTAAACCTTTCAGGGGAGAGTTTGCAACAGTTTGGCACCATTTTTGAGCAAAGTGGAAAACGGCCGATTTTGATGAAATTGTGACCGCGCGCCTTAGGGATTTTTCAAAAAAATCTTTTTCTACAGGTGAAGTAGTCGAGGGCTCATTTCTTGGCCTATGATCAAAAGCCTTCCGTTTCCACCGCCAAACCTTTCAGGGAAGAGTTTGCAACAGTTTGGCACCATTTTTGAGCAAAGTGGAAAACGGACGATTTTGATGAAAGTGTGACCGCGCGGCTTAGTGATTTTTCAGAAAAATCTTTTTCCGCAGGTGAAGTAGTCGAGGGCTGATTTCTTGGCCTATGATCAAAAGACTTCCGTTTCCACTGCCAAACCTTTCAGGGAGAGTTTGCAACAGTTTGGCACCATTTTTGAGCAAAGTGGAAAGCGGCCGATTTTGATGAAATTGTGACCGCGCGGTTTAGGGATTTTTCAGAATTTTTTTTCCGCAGGTGAAGTAGTCGAGGGCTGATTTCTTGGCCTATGATCAAAAGACTTCCGTTTCCACCGCCAAACCTTTCAGGGAAGAGTTTGCAACAGTTTGGCACCATTTTTGAGCAAAGTGGAAAACGGCCGATTTTTGATGAAATTGTGACCGCGCGGCTTAGGGCTTTTTCAGAAAAATATTTTTAACGAGGTGAAGTAATCGAGGGCTGATTTCTTGGCCTATGATCAAAAGCCTTCCGTATTCCACCGCCAAACCTTTCAGGGAGAGTTTGCAACCGTTTGGCACCATTTTTGAGCAAAGTGAAAAACGGCCGATTTTGATGAAAGTGTGACCGCGCGCCTTAGGGATTTTTCAGAAAAATCTTTTCCGCAGGTGAAGTAATCGAGGGCTGATTTCTTGGCCTATGATCAAACGCCTTCCGTATTCACCGCCAAACCTTTCATGGAAGAGTTTTCAACAGTTTGGCACCATTTTTGAGCAAAGTGGAAAACGGCCGATTTTTGATGAAATTGTGACCGCGTGGCTTAGGGATTTTTTCAGAAATTTTTCCCGCAGGTGAAGTTAGTCGAGGGCTGATTTCTTGGCCTATGATCAAAAGACTTCCGTATTCCACCGCCAAACCTTTCAGGGAGAGTTTGCAACAGTTTGGCACCATTTTTGAGCAAAGTGGAAAGCGGCCGATTTTGATGAAATTGTGACCGCGCGCCTTAGGGATTTTTCAGAAAAATCTTTTTCCACAGGTGAAGTAGTCGAGGGCTGATTTCTTGGCCTATGATCAAAAGCCTTCCGTATTCACCGCCAAACCTTTCAGGGAAGAGTTTGCAACAGTTTGGCACCATTTTTGAGCAAAGTGGAAAACGGACGATTTTTGATGAAATTGTGACCGCGCGGCTTAGTGATTTTTCAGAAAAATCTATTTCCGCAGGTGAAGTAGTCGAGGGCTGATTTCTTGGCCTATGATCAAAAGACTTCCGTTTCCACCGCCAAACCTTTCAGGGAAGAGTTTGCAACAGTTTGGCACCATTTTTGAGCAAAGTGGAAAACGGCCGATTTTTGATGAAATTGTGACCGCGCGCCTTAGGGATTTTTCAGAATTTTTTTTTTTCCGCAGGTGAAGTAGTCGAGGGCTGATTTCTTGGCCTATGATCAAAAGACTTCCGTATTCACCACCAAACCTTTCAGGGAAGAGTTTGGAAAAGTTTTGAACAATTTTTGTGCACAGTGGATAACGGGCGATGTTTGATGAAATTGTGACCGCGCGGCTTAGGGATTTTTCACAGAAATATTTTTCCGCAGGTGAAGTAGTCGAGTGATGATTTCTTGGCCTATGATCAATAGCAGTCCGTATTCACCGACAAACCTTTCAGGGAAGAGTTTGCAACAGTTTGGCACCATTTTTGAGCAAAGTGGAAAACGGCCGATTTTTGATGAAATTGTGACCGCGCGGCTTATTGATTTTTTCAGAATTTTTTTTCCGCAGGTGAAGGAGTCGAGGGCTGATTTCTTCGCCTATGATCAAAAGACTTCCGTTTCCACCGCCAAACCTTTCAGGGGAGAGTTTGCAACAGTTTGGCACCATTTTTGAGCAAAGTGGAAAACGGCCGATTTTGATGAAATTGTGACCGCGCGCCTTAGGGATTTTTCAGACAAATGTTTGTCCGGAGGTGAAGGAGTCGAGGGCTGATTTCTTGGCCTATGATCAAAAGCCTTCCGTATTCACCGCCCAACCTTTCAGGGAAGAGTTTGCAACAGTTTGGCACCATTTTTGAGCAAAGTGGAAAACGGCCGATTTTTGATGAAAGTGTGACAGCGCAGCTTAGGGATTTTTTCAGAATTTTTTTTTTCCGCAGGTGAAGTAGTCGAGGGCTGATTTCTTGGCCTATGATCAAAAGACTTCCGTATTCCCCGCCAAACCTTTCAGGGAAGAGTTTGCAACAGTTTGGCACCATTTTTGAGCAAAGTGGAAAACGGCCGATTTTGTTGAAATTGTGACTGCGCGCCTTAGGGATTTTTCACAAAAATCTTTTTCCGCAGGTGAAGTAATCGAGGGCTGATTTCTTGGCCTATGATCAAAAGCCTTCCGTATTCACCACCAAACCTTTCAGGGAAGAGTTTGCAACCGTTTGGCACCATTTTTGAGCAAAGTGGAAAACGGACGATTTTTGATGAAATTGTGACCGCGCGCCTTAGGGATTTTTCAAAAAATCTTTTCCGCAGGTGAAGTAGTCGAGGGCTGATTTCTTGGCCTATGATCAAAAGCCTTCCGTATTCACCGCCCAACCTTTCAGGGAAGAGTTTGCAACAGTTTGGCACCATTTTTGAGCAAAGTGGAAACGGCCGATTTTGATGAAATTGTGACCGCGCGCCTTAGGGATTTTTCAGAATTTTTTTCCCGCAGGTGAAGTAGTCGAGGGCTGATTTCTTGGCCTATGATCAAAGACTTCCGTATTCCCCGCCAAACCTTTCAGGGAAGAGTTTGCAACAGTTTGGCACCATTTTTGAGCAAAGTGGAAAACGGCCGATTTTTGATGAAATTGTGACCGCGCGGCTTATTGATTTTTTCAGAATTTTTTTCCCGCAGGTGAAGTAGTCGAGGGCTGATTTCTTGGCCTATGATCAAAAGACTTCCGTATTACCCGCCAAACCTTTCAGGGAAGAGTTTTCTTCTTTTTGGCACCATTTTTGAGCAAAGTGGAAAACGGCCGATTTTTGATGAAATTGTGACCGCGCGCCTTAGGGATTTTTACAGAAATTTTTGTCTCGCTGGAGAAATAATCGAGGGCTGAGTTCTTGGACTAAGATCGAAGCCTTCCGTATTCACCGCCAAACCTTTCAGGGGAGAGTTTGCAACAGTTTGGCACCATTTTTGAGCAAAGTGGAAAACGGACGATTTTGATGAAAGTGTGACCGCGCGCCTTAGGGATTTTTCAGAAAAATCTTTTCCGCAGGTGAAGTAGTCGAGGGCTGATTTCTTGGCCTATGATCAAACGCCTTCCGTATTCACCGCCAAACCTTTCATGGAAGAGTTTTCAACAGTTTGGCACCATTTTTGAGCAAAGTGGAAAACGGCCGATTTTTGATGAAATTGTGACCGCGCGGCTTAGGGATTTATTCAGATATTTTTTTTCCGCAGGTGAAGTAGTCGAGGGCTGATTTATTGGCCTATGATCAAAAGACTTCCGTTTCCACCGCCAAACCTTTCAGGGAAGAGTTTGCAACAGTTTGGCACCATTTTTGAGCAAAGTGGAAAACGGCCGATTTTTGATGAAATTGTGACCGCGCGCCTTAGGGATTTTTCAGAAAAATCTTTTTCCGCAGGTGAAGTAGTCGAGGGCTGATTTCTTGGCCTATGATCAAAAGCCTTCCGTATTCCCCGCCAAACCTTTCAGGGGAGAGTTTGCAACAGTTTGGCACCATTTTTGAGCAAAGTGGAAAACGGCCGATTTTTGATGAAATTGTGACCGTGCGCCTTAGGGATTTTTCAGAAAAATCTTTTTCCGCAGGTGAAGTAGTCGAGGGCTGATTTCTTGGCCTATGATCAAAAGCCTTCCGTATTCACCGCCAAACCTTTCATGGAAGAGTTTTCAACAGTTTGGCACCATTTTTGAGCAAAGTGGAAAACGGACGATTTTTGATGAAAGTGTGACCGCGCGGCTTAGTGATGTTTCAGAAAAATCTTTTCCGCAGGTGAAGTAGTCGAGGGCTGATTTCTTGGCCTATGATCAAAAGCCTTCCGTATTCACCGCCAAACCTTTCAGGGAAGAGTTTGCAACAGTTTGGCACCATTTTTGAGCAAAGTGGAAAACGGCCGATTTTTGATGAAATTGTGACCGCGCGCCTTAGGGATTTTTCAGTAAAATCTTTTTCCGCAGGTGAAGTAGTCGAGGGCTGATTTCTTGGCCTATGATCAAAAGCCTTCCGTATTCACCGCCAAACCTTTCAGGGAAGAGTTTGCAACAGTTTGGCACCATTTTTGAGCAAAGTGGAAAACGGCCGATTTTTGATGAAAGTGTGACCGCGCGGCTTAGTGATTTTTCAGAAAAATCTTTTACCGCAGGTGAAGTAGTCGAGGGTTGATTTCCTGGCCTATGATCAAAAGACTTCCGTATTCACCGCCAAACCTTTCAGGGAAGAGTTTGCAACAGTTTGGCACCATTTTTGAGCAAAGTGGAAAACGGACGATTTTTGATGAAAGTGTGACCGCGCGGCTTAGGGATTTTTTCAAAAAAAATAATCAGCAGGAGAAGTAGTCGAGGGCTGATTTCTTGGCCTATGATCAAAAGCCTTCCGTATTCACCGCCAAACCTTTCAGGGAAGAGTTTGCAACAGTTTGGCACCATTTTTGAGCAAAGTGGAAAACGGCCGATTTTTGATGAAATTGTGACCGCGCAACTTAGGGATTTTTCAGAAAATCTTTTCCGCAGGTGAAGTAATCGAGGGCTGATTTCTTGGCCTATGATCAAAAAACTTCCGTTTCCACCGCCAAACCTTTCAGGGAAGAGTTTGCAACCGCTTGGCACCATTTTTGAGCAAAGTGGAAAACGGACGATTTTTGATGAAAGTGTGACCGCGCGCCTTAGGGATTTTTCAGAAAAATCTTTTTCCGCAGGTGAAGTAATCGAGGGCTGATTTCTTGGCGTATGATCAAAAGCCTTCCGTATTCACCGCCAAACCTTTCAGGGAAGAGTTTGCAACCGTTTGGCACCATTTTTGAGCAAAGTGGAAAACGGCCGATTTTTGATGAAATTGTGACCGCGCGGCTTAGTGATTTTTTAAGAAAATAATTTTTCCGCAGGTGAAGGAGTCGAGGGCTGATTTCTTCGCCTATGATCAAAAGACTTCCGTTTCCACCGCCAAACCTTTCAGGGGAGAGTTTGCAACAGTTTGGCACCATTTTTGAGCAAAGTGGAAAACGGCCGATTTTTGATGAAATTGTGAACGCGCGGCTTAGGGATTTTTTCAGAATTTTTTTTTTCCGCAGGTGAAGTAGTCGAGGGCTGATTTATTGGCCTATGATCAAAAGACTTCCGTTTCCACCGCCAAACCTTTCAGGGTAGAGTTTTCAACAGTTTGGCACCATTTTTGAGCAAAGTGGAAAACGGCCGATTTTTGATGAAATTGTGACCGCGCGGCTTAGGGATTTTTCATTAAAATCTTTTTCCGCAGGTGAAGTAGTCGAGGGCTGATTTCTTGGCCTATGATCAAACGCCTTCCGTATTCACCGCCAAACCTTTCATGGAAGAGTTTTCAACAGTTTGGCACCATTTTTGAGCAAAGTGGAAAACGGCCGATTTTTGATGAAATTGTGACCGCGCGGCTTAGGGATTTTTTCAGAATTTTTTTTCCCGCAGGTGAAGTAGTCGAGGGCTGATTTCTTGGCCTATGATCAAAAGACTTCCGTATTCACCGCCAAACCTTTCAGGGAAGAGTTTGCAACAGTTTGGCACCATTTTTGAGCAAAGTGGAAAACGGCCGATTTTTGATGAAATTGTGACCGCGCGACTTAGGGATTTTTCAGAAAATCTTTTCCGCAGGTGAAGTAATCGAGGGCTGATTTCTTGGCCTATGATCAAAAGCCTTCCGTATTCACCGCCAAACCTTTCAGGGAAGAGTTTGCAACCGTTTGGCACCATTTTTGAGCAAAGTGGAAAACGGCCGATTTTTGATGAAATTGTGACCGCGCGGCTTATTGATTTTTTCAGAATTTTTTTTTCGCAGGTGAAGGAGTCGAGGGCTGATTTCTTCGCCTATGATCAAAAGACTTCCGTTTCCACCGCCAAACCTTTTAGGGGAGAGTTTGCAACCGTTTGGCACCATTTTTGAGCAAAGTGGAAAACGGCCGATTTTTGATGAAAGTGTGACCGCGCGCCTTAGGGATTTTTCAGAAAAATCTTTTTCCGCAGGTGAAGTAGTCGAGGGCTGATTTCTTGGCCTATGATCAAAAGACTTCCGTATTCACCGCCAAACCTTTCAGGGAAGAGTTTGCAACAGTTTGGCACCATTTTTGAGCAAAGTGGAAAACGGCCGATTTTTGATGAAATTGTGACCGCGCGGCTTATTGATTTTTTCAGAATTTTTTTTTTCGCAGGTGAAGGAGTCGAGGGCTGATTTCTTCGCCTATGATCAAAAGACTTCCGTTTCCACCGCCAAACCTTTCAGGGGAGAGTTTTCAACAGTTTGGCACCAATTTTTGAGCAAAGTGGAAAACGGCCGATTTTTGATGAAATTGTGACCGCGCGCCTTAGGGATTTTTCAGAAAATCTTTTCCGCAGGTGAAGTAATCGAGGGCTGATTTCTTGGCCTATGATCAAAAGCCTTCCGTATTCACCGCCCAACCTTTCAGGGAAGAGTTTGCAACAGTTTGGCACCATTTTTGAGCAAAGTGGAAAACGGCCGATTTTTGATGAAATTGTGACCGCGCGGCTTAGGGATTTTTTCAGAATTTTTTCCCCGCAGGTGAAGTACTCGAGGGCTGATTTCTTGGCCTATGATCAAAAGACTTCCGTATTCCCCGCCAAACCTTTCAGGGAAGAGTTTGCAACAGTTTGGCACCATTTTTGAGCAAAGTGGAAAACGGCCGATTTTTGATGAAATTGTGACCGCGCGGCTTAGGGATTTTTTCAGAATTTTTTTTCCCGCAGGTGAAGTAGTCGAGGGCTGATTTCTTCGCCTATGATCAAAAGACTTCCGTTTCCACCGCCAAACCTTTCAGGGGAGAGTTTTCAACAGTTTGGCACCATTTTTGAGCAAAGTGGAAAACGGCCGATTTTTGATGAAATTGTGACCGCGCGCCTTAGGGATTTTTCACAAAAATCTTTTTCCGCAGGTGAAGTAATCGAGGGCTGATTTCTTGGCCTATGATCAAAAGACTTCCGTTTACACCGCCCAACCTTTCAGGGTAGAGTTTGCAACCGTTTGGCACCATTTTTGAGCAAAGTGTAAAACGGACGATTTTTGATGAAAGTGTGACCGCGCGCCTTAGGGATTTTTCAGAAAATCTTTTCCGCAGGTGAAGTAATCGAGGGCTGATTTCTTGGCCTATGATCAAAAGACTTCCGTATTCCACCGCCAAACCTTTCAGGGAAGAGTTTGCAACAGTTTGGCACCATTTTTGAGCAAAGTGGAAAACGGCCGATTTTTGATGAAATTGTGACCGCGCGCCTTAGGGATTTTTCACAAAAATCTTTTTCCGCAGGTGAAGTAATCGAGGGCTGATTTCTTGGCCTATGATCAAAAGCCTTCCGTATTCACCACCAAACCTTTCAGGGATGAGTTTGCAACCGTTTGGCACCATTTTTGAGCAAAGTGAAAAACGGACGATTTTTGATGAAAGTGTGACCGCGCGCCTTAGGGATTTTTCAGAAAAATCTTTTTCCGCAGGTGAAGTAATCGAGGGCTGATTTCTTGGCGTATGATCAAAAGCCTTCCGTATTCACCGCCAAACCTTTCAGGGAAGAGTTTGCAACCGTTTGGCACCATTTTTGAGCAAAGTGAAAAACGGACGATTTTTGATGAAAGTGTGACCGCGCGGCTTAGGGATTTTTTCAGAATTTTTTTCCCCGCAGGTGAAGTAGCCGAGGGCTGATTTCTTGGCCTATGATCAAAAGACTTCTGTTTCCACCGCTAAACCTTTCAGGGGAGAGTTTGCAACAGTTTGGCACCATTTTTGAGCAAAGTGGAAAACGGCCGATTTTTGATGAAACTGTGACCGCGCGCCTTAGGGATTTTTCAAAAAAATCTTTTTCTACAGGTGAAGTAGTCGAGGGCTCATTTCTTGGCCTATGATCAAAAGCCTTCCGTATTCACCACCAAACCTTTCAGGGAAGAGTTTGCAACAGTTTGGCACCATTTTTGAGCAAAGTGGAAAACGGCCGATTTTTGATGAAAGTGTGACCGCGCGCCTTAGTGATTTTTCAGAAAAATCTTTTTCCGCAGGTGAAGTAGTCGAGGGCTGATTTCTTGGCCTATGATCAAAAGACTTCCGTATTCACCGCCAAACCTTTCAGGGAAGAGTTTTCAACAGTTTGGCACCATTTTTGAGCAAAGTGGAAAACGGACGATTTTTGATGAAAGTGTGACCGCGCGGCTTAGGGATTTTTCAAAAAAATCTTTTTCTACAGGTGAAGTAGTCGAGGGATGATTTCTTGGCCTATGATCAAAAGCCTTCCGTATTCCCCGCCAAACCTTTCAGGGAAGAGTTTGCAACAGTTTGGCACCATTTTTGAGCAAAGTGGAAAACGGCCGATTTTTGATGAAATTGTGACCACTCGCCTTAGGGATTTTTCAGAAAAATCTTTTTCCGCAGGTGAAGTAGTCGAGGGCTGATTTCTTGGCCTATGATCAAAAGCCTTCCGTATTCACCGCCAAACCTTTCAGGGAAGAGTTTGCAACCGTTTGGCACCATTTTTGAGCAAAGTGGAAAACGGACGATTTTTGATGAAAGTGTGACCGCGCGGCTTAGGGATTTTTCAGAAAAATCTTTTTCCGCAGGTGAAGTAATCGAGGGCTGATTTCTTGGCCTATGATCAAAAGCCTTCCGTATTCACCGCCAAACCTTTCAGGGAAGAGTTTGCAACAGTTTGGCACCATTTTTGAGCAAAGTGGAAAACGGACGATTTTTGATGAAATTGTGACAGCGCGGCTTATGTGATTTTTCAGAAATTTTTTTCGCAGGTGAAGGAGTCGAGGGCTGATTTCTTCGCCTATGATCAAAAGACTTCCGTTTCCACCGCCAAACCTTTCAGGGGAGAGTTTGCAACAGTTTGGCACCATTTTTGAGCAAAGTTGAAAACGGCCGATTTTTGATGAAATTGTGACCGCGCGGCTTAGGGATTTTTTCAGAATTTTTTTTTCCGCAGGTGAAGTAGTCGAGGGCTGATTTATTGGCCTATGATCAAAAGACTTCCGTTTCCACCGCCAAACCTTTCAGGGGAGAGTTTGCAACAGTTTGGCACCATTTTTGAGCAAAGTGGAAAACGGCCGATTTTTGATGAAATTGTGACCGCGCGCCTTGGGGATTTTTCAGAAAAATCTTTTTCCGCTGGTGAAGTAGTCGAGGGCTGATTTCTTGGCCTATGATCAAACGCCTTCCGTATTCACCGCCAAACCTTTCATGGAAGAGTTTTCAACAGTTTGGCACCATTTTTGAGCAAAGTGGAAAACGGCCGATTTTTGATGAAATTGTGACCGCGCGGCTTAGGGATTTTTTCAGAATTTTTTTTCCCGCAGGTGAAGTAGTCGAGGGCTGATTTCTTGGCCTATGATCAAAAGACTTCCGTATTCCCCGCCAAACCTTTCAGGGAAGAGTTTGCAACAGTTTGGCACCATTTTTGAGCAAAGTGGAAAACGGCCGATTTTTGATGAAATTGTGACCACGCGCCTTAGGGATTTTTCAGAAAAATCTTTTTCCGCAGGTGAAGTAATCGAGGGCTGATTTCTTGGCCTATGATCAAAAGCCTTCCGTATTCACCGCCAAACCTTTCAGGGAAGAGTTTGCAACCGTTTGGCACCATTTTTGAGCAAAGTGGAAAACGGCCGATTTTTGATGAAATTGTGACCGCGCGCCTTATTTATTTTTTTATAATTTTTTTTCCGCAGGTGAAGTAGTCGAGGGCTGATTTCTTGGCCTATGATCAAAAGACTTCCGTTTCCACCGCCAAACCTTTCAGGGAAGAGTTTGCAACCGTTTGGCACCATTTTTGAGCAAAGTGGAAAACGGCCGATTTTTGATGAAAGTGTGACTGCGCGCCTTAGGGATTTTTCAGAAAAATCTTTTTCCGCAGGTGAAGTAGTCGAGGGCTGATTTCTTGGCCTATGATCAAAAGACTTCCGTATTCCCCGCCAAACCTTTCAGGGAAGAGTTTGCAACCGTTTGGCACCATTTTTGAGCAAAGTGGAAAACGGCCGATTTTTGATGAAATTGTGACCGCGCGGCTTAGTGATTTTTACAGATTTTATTTTTCGCAGGTGAAGTAGTCGAGGGCTGATTTCTTGGCCTATGATCAAAAGACTTCCGTTTCCACCGCCAAACCTTTCAGGGGAGAGTTTGCAACAGTTTGGCACCATTTTTGAGCAAAGTGGAAAACGGCCGATTTTTGATGAAATTGTGACCGCGCGCTTAGGGATTTTTCAGAAAATCTTTTCCGCAGGTGAAGTAGTCGAGGGCTGATTTCTTGGCCTATGATCAAAAGCCTTCCGTATTCACCGCCAAACCTTTCAGGGAAGAGTTTGCAACAGTTTGGCACCATTTTTGAGCAAAGTGGAAAACGGCCGATTTTTGATGAAATTGTGACCGCGCGGCTTAGGGATTTTTTCAGAATTTTTTTTTCCGCAGGTGAAGTAGTCGAGGGCTGATTTCTTGGCCTATGATCAAAAGACTTCCGTATTCACCGCCAAACCTTTCAGGGAAGAGTTTGCAACAGTTTGGCACCATTTTTGAGCAAAGTGGAAAACGGCCGATTTTTGATGAAATTGTGACCGCGCGGCTTAGGGATTTTTCAGATTTTTTTTCCCCGCAGGTGAAGTAGTCGAGGGCTGATTTCTTCGCCTATGATCAAAAGACTTCCGTTTCCACCGCCAAACCTTTCAGGGGAGAGTTTGCAACAGTTTGGCACCATTTTTGAGCAAAGTGGAAAACGGCCGATTTTTGATGAAATTGTGACCGCGCGCCTTAGGGATTTTTCACAAAAATCTTTTTCCGCAGGTGAAGTAGTCGAGGGCTGATTTCTTGGCCTATGATCAAAAGCCTTCCGTATTCACCGCCAAACCTTTCAGGGAAGAGTTTGCAACCGTTTGGCACCATTTTTGAGCAAAGTGGAAAACGGACGATTTTTGATGAAAGTGTGACCGCGCGCCTTAGGGATTTTTCAGAAAATCTTTTTCCGCAGGTGAAGTAGTCGAGGGCTGATTTCTTGGCCTATGATCAAAAGACTTCCGTATTCCCCGCAAAACCTTTCAGGGAAGAGTTTGCAACAGTTTGGCACCATTTTTGAGCAAAGTGGAAAACGGCCGATTTTTGATGAAATTGTGACCGCGCGCCTTAGGGATTTTTCACAAAAATATTTTTACGCAGGTGAAGTAATAGAGGGCTGATTTCTTGGCCTATGATCAAAAGCCTTCCGTATTCACCACCAAACCGTTCAGGGATGAGTTTGCAACCGTTTGGCACCATTTTTGAGCAAAGTGAAAAACGGACGATTTTTGATGAAAGTGTGACCGCGCGCCTTAGGGATTTTTCAGAAAAATCTTTTTCCGCAGGTGAAGTAATCGAGGGCTGATTTCTTGGCCTATGATCAAAAGCCTTCCGTATTCACCGCCAAACCTTTCAGGACAGAGTTTGCAACCGTTTGGCACCATTTTTGAGCAAAATGGAAAACGGACGATTTTTGATGAAAGTGTGACCGCGCGGCTTAGGTATTTTTTCAGAATTTTTTTTTTCGCAGGTGAAGTAGTCGAGGGCTGATATCTTCGCCTATGATCAAAAGACTTCCGTTTCCACCGCTAAACCTTTCAGGGAGAGTTTGCAACAGTTTGGCACCATTTTTGAGCAAAGTGGAAAACGGCCGATTTTTGATGAAACTGTGACCGCGCGCCTTAGGGATTTTTCAGAAAATCTTTTCTACAGGTGAAGTAGTCGAGGGCTCGATTTCTTGGCCTATGATCAAAAGCCTTCCGTATTCACCACCAAACCTTTCAGGGAAGAGTTTGCAACAGTTTGGCACCATTTTTGAGCAAAGTGGAAAACGGACGATTTTTGATGAAATTGTGACCGCGCGCCTTAGGGATTTTTTCAGAATTTTTTTTTCCGCAGGTGAAGTAGTCGAGGGCTGATTTATTGGCCTATGATCAAAAGACTTCCGTTTCCACCGCCAAACCTTTCAGGGGAGAGTTTGCAACAGTTTGGCACCATTTTTGAGCAAAGTGGAAAACGGACGATTTTTGATGAAAGTGTGACCGCGCGCCTTAGGGATTTTTCAGAAAAATCTTTTTCCGCAGGTGAAGTAGTCGAGGGCTGATTTCTTTGCCTATGATCAAAAGCCTTCCGTTTCCACCGCCAAACCTTTCAGGGCAGAGTTTGCAACAGTTTGGCACCATTTTTGAGCAAAGTGGAAAACGGCCGATTATTGATGAAATTGTGACTATGCGCCTTAGGGATTTTACAGAAAAATCTTTTTCCGCAGGTGAAGTAGTCGAGGGCTGATTTCTTGGCCTATGATCTAACGCCTTCCGTATTCACCGCCAAACCTTTCATGGAAGAGTTTTCAACAGTTTGGCACCATTTTTGAGCAAAGTGGAAAACGAACGATTTTTGATGAAAGTGTGACCGCGCGGCTTAGTGATGTTTCAGAAAAATCTTTTTCAGCAGGTGAAGTACTCTAGGGATGATTTCTTGGCCTATGATCAAAAGCCTTCCGTATTCACCGCCAAACCTTTCAGGGAAGAGTTTTCAACAGTTTGGCACCATTTTTGAGCAAAGTGGAAAACGGCCGATTTTTGATGAAATTGTGACCGCGCGCCTTAGGGATTTTTCAGAAAAATATTTTTCCGCAGGTGAAGTAATCGAGGGATGATTCCTTGGCCTATGATCAAAAGCCTTCCGTATTCACCGCCAAACCTTTCAGGGATGAGTTTGCAACCGTTTGGCACCATTTTTGAGCAAAATGGAAAACGGACGATTTTTGATGAAAGTGTGACCGCGCGGCTTAGTGATTTTTCAGAAAAATCTTTTACCGCAGGTGAAGTAGTCGAGGGTTGATTTCCTGGCCTATGATCAAAAGACTTCCGTATTCACCGCCAAACCTTTCAGGGAAGAGTTTGCAACAGTTTGGCACCATTTTTGAGCAAAGTGGAAAACGGACGATTTTTGATGAAAGTGTGACCGCGCGGCTTAGTGATGTTTCAGAAAATCTTTTTCCGCAGGTGAAGTATGTGGGGGGGGGGGGGGGTGGGGGGGGGGGGGGGGGGGGGGGGGGGGGGGGGGGTGGGGGGGGGGGCGGTGGGGGGGGGGGGTGGGGGGGGGGGGGGGTGACGCCAAACCTTTCAGGGAAGAGTTTGCAACAGTTTGGCACCATTTTTGAGCAAAGTTGAAACCGGCCGATTTTTGATGAAATTGTGACCGCGCGCCTTAGGGATTTTTCAGAAAAATCTTTTTCCGCAGGTGAAGTAATCGAGGGCTGATTTCTTGGCTTATGATCAAAAGACTTCTGTTTGCACCGCCAAACCTTTCATGGGAGTGTTTGCAACAGTTTGGCACCATTTTTGAGCAAAGTGGAAAATGGCCGATTTTTGATGAAATTGTGACCCCGCGCCTTAGGGATTTTTTCAGAATTTTTTTTTCCGCAGGTGAAGTAGTCGAGGGCTGATTTCTTGATCTACTATCAAAAGACTTCCGTTTCCACCGCCAAACCTTTCAGGGGAGAGTTTGCAACAGTTTGGCACCATTTTTGAGCAAAGTGGAAAACGGCCGATTTTTGATGAAATTGTGACCGCGCGCCTTAGGGATTTTTCAGAAAATAATTTTCAACAGGTGAAGTTGTAGAGGGCTGTTTTATTTGCCAATGATCAAAAGCCTTCCGTATTCCCGCCAAACCTTTCAGGGAAGAGTTTGCAACAGTTTGGCACCATTTTTGAGCAAAGTGGAAAACGGCCGATTTTGATGAAATTGTGACCGCGCGCCTTAGGGATTTTCAGAAAAATCTTTTTCATGCAGGTGAAGTAATCGAGGGCTGATTTCTTGGCCTATGATCAAAAGCCTTCCGTATTCACCGCCAAACCTTTCAGGAAGAGTTTGCAACAGCTTGGCACCATTTTTGAGCAAAGTGGAAAACGGACGATTTTTGATGAAAGTGTGACGGTGCGCCTTATGGATTTTTCAGAATTTTTTTTCGCAGGTGAAGTAGTCGAGGGCTGATTTCTTCGCCTATGATCAAAAGACTTCCGTTTCCACCGCCAAACCTTTCAGGGGAGAGTTTGCAACAGTTTGGCACCATTTTTGAGCAAAGTGGAAAACGGCCGATTTTTGATGAAATTGTGACCGCGCGGCTTAGGTATTTTTTCAGAATTTTTTTTTCCGCAGGTGAAGTAGTCGAGGGCTGATTTCTTCGCCTATGATCAGAAGACTTCCGTTTCCACCGCCAAACCTTTCAGGGGAGAGTTTGCCACAGTTTGGCACCATTTTTGAGCAAAGTTGAAAACGGCCAATTTTTGATGAAATTGTGACCGCGCGGCTTAGGGATTTTTCAGAATTTTTTTCCG
Source organism: Podarcis lilfordi (assembly GCA_947686815.1). Classification (NCBI taxonomy): domain Eukaryota; kingdom Metazoa; phylum Chordata; class Lepidosauria; order Squamata; family Lacertidae; genus Podarcis; species Podarcis lilfordi. The sequence goes on from OX395132.1 coordinate 71,081,433, forward strand.
CAGGTGAAGTAGTCGAGGGCTGATTTCTTGGCCTATGATAAAAAGACTACAGTTAACACAGCCAAACCGTTCCTGGGAGAGTGTGCAACAGTATCTCACCATTTTGGAGCAAAGAGAAAAACGCCCGATTTTGATGAGATTGTGACCGCGCGCCTTAGGGATTTTTCAGAAAATCTTTTTCCGCAGGTGAAGTAGTCGAGGGCTGATTTCTTGGCCTATGATCAAACGCCTTCCGTATTCACCGCCAAACCTTTCATGGAAGAGTTTGCAACAGTTTGGCACCATTTTTGAGCAAAGTGGAAAACGGCCGATTTTTGATGAAATTGTGACCGCGCGGCTTAGGGATTTTTTCAGAATTTTTTTCTCGCAGGTGAAGTAGTCGAGGGCTGATTTCTTGGCCTATGATCAAAAGACTTCCGTATTCCCGCCAAACCTTTCAGGGAAGAGTTTGCAACTGTTTGGCACCATTTTTGAGCAAAGTGGAAAACGGCCGATTTTGATGAAATTGTGACCGCGCGCCTTAGGGATTTTTCACAAAAATCTTTTTCCGCAGGTGAAGTAATCGAGGGCTGATTTCTTGGCCTATGATCAAAAGCCTTCCGTATTCACCGCCAAACCTTTCAGGGAAGAGTTTGCAACCGTTTGGCACCATTTTTGAGCAAAGTGAAAAACGGACGATTTTGATGAAAGTGTGACCGAGCGCCTTAGGGATTTTTCTGATAAATCTTTTTCCGCAGGTGAAGTAGTCGAGGGCTGATTTCTTGGCCTATGATCAAAAGCCTTCCGTATTCACCGCCAAACCTTTCAGGGAAGAGTTTGCAACAGTTTGGCACCATTTTTGAGCAAAGTGGAAAACGGCCGATTTTGATGAAATTGTGACCGCGCGGCTTAGGTATTTTTCAGAATTTTTTTCCGCAGGTGAAGGAGTCGTGGGCTGTTTTCTTCGCCTATGATCAAAAGACTTCCGTTTCCACCGCCATACGTTTCAGTGGAGAGTTTTCAACAGTTTGGCACCATTTTTGAGCAAAGTGGAAAACGGCCGATTTTTGATGAAATTGTGACCGCGCGGCTTAGGGATTTTTCAGAATTTTTTCCCGCAGGTGAAGTAGTCGAGGGCTGATTTCTTGGCCTATGATCAAAAGACTTCCGTATTCACCGCCCAACCTTTCAGGGAAGAGTTTGCAACAGTTTGGCACCATTTTTGAGCAAAGTGGAAAACGGCCGATTTTTGATGAAATTGTGACCGCGCGGCTTATTGATTTTTTCAGAATTTTTTTTTTCGCAGGTGAAGGAGTCGAGGGCTGATTTCTTCGCCTATGATCAAAAGACTTCCGTTTCCACCGCCAAACCTTTCAGGGGAGAGTTTGCAACAGTTTGGCACCATTTTTGAGCAAAGTGGAAAACGGCCGATTTTTGATGAAATTGTGACCGCGCGCCTTAGGGATTTTTCAGAATTTTTTTCCGCAGGTGAAGTAGTCGAGGGCTGATTTCTTGGCCTATGATCAAAAGACTTCCGTTTCCACCGCCAAACCTTTCAGGGAAGAGTTTGCAACAGTTTGGCACCATTTTTGAGCAAAGTGGAAAACGGCCGTATTTTGATGATAGGGGGACCGCGCGCCTTAGGGATTTTTCAAAAAAATCTTTTCCGCAGGTGAAGTAGTCGAGGGCTGATTTCTTGGCCTATGATCAAACGCCTTCCGTATTCACCGCCAAACCTTTCATGGAAGAGTTTTCAACAGTTTGGCACCATTTTTGAGCAAAGTGGAAAACGGCCGATTTTTGATGAAAGTGTGACCGCGCGGCTTATTGATTTTTTCAGAATTTTCTTTCCGCAGGTGAAGGAGTCGAGGGCTGATTTCTTCTCCTATGATCAAAAGACTTCCGTTTCCACCGCCAAACCTTTCAGGGGAGAGTTTGCAACAGTTTGGCACCATTTTTGAGCAAAGTGGAAAACGGCCGATTTTTGATGAAATTGTGACCGCGCGGCTTAGGTATTTTTTCAGAATTTTTTTTCCCGCAGGTGAAGTAGTCGAGGGCTGATTTCTTGGCCTATGATCAAAAGCCTTCCGTATTCACCGCCAAACCTTTCAGGGGAGAGTTTGCAACAGTTTGGCACCATTTTTGAGCAAAGTGGAAAACGGACGAATTTGATGAAATTGTGACCGCGCGCCTTAGGGATTTTTCAGAAAAAAATCTTTTTTCCGCAGGTGAAGTAATCGAGGGCTGATTTCTTGGCCTATGATCAAAAGCCTTCCGTATTCACCGCCAAACCTTTCAGGGAAGAGTTTGCAACAGTTTGGCACCATTTTTGAGCAAAGTGGAAAACGGCCGATTTTTGATGAAATTGTGACCGCGCGGCTTAGTGATTTTTCAGAAATTTCTTTTTTCGCAGGTGAAGGAGTCGAGGGCTGATTTTTTCGCCTATGATCAAAAGACTTCCGTTTCCACCGCCAAACCTTTCAGGGAGAGTTTTCAACAGTTTGGCACCATTTTTGAGCAAAGTGGAAAATGGCCGATTTTTGATGAAATTGTGACCGCGCGGCTTAGGGATTTTTTCAGAATTTTTTTTCCCGCAGGTGAAGTAGTCGAGGCTGATTTCTTGGCCTATGATCAAAAGACTTCCGTATTCCCCGCCAAACCTTTCAGGGAAGAGTTTGCAACAGTTTGGCACCATTTTTGAGCAAAGTGGAAAACGGCCGATTTTGATGAAATTGTGACCGCGCGGCTTATGGATTTTTTCAGAATTTTTTTCCGCAGGTGAAGGAGTCGAGGGCTGATTTCTTCGCCTATGATCAAAAGACTTCCGTTTCCACCGCCAAACCTTTCAGGGGAGAGTTTGCAACAGTTTGGCACCATTTTTGAGCAAAGTGGAAAACTGCCGATTTTTGATGAAATTGTGACCGCGCGCCTTAGGGATTTTTCTGAAAAATCTTTTTCCGCTGGTGAAGTAGTCGAGGGCTGATTTCTTGGCCTATGATCAAACGCCTTCCGTTTTCACCGCCAAACCTTTCATGGAAGAGTTTTCAACAGTTTGGCACCATTTTTGAGCAAAGTGAAAAAAGGCCGATTTTTGATGAAATTGTGACCGCGCGGCTTAGTGATTTTTCAGAATTTTTTTTTCCGCAGGTGAAGGAGTCGAGGGCTGATTTCTTGGCCTATGATCAAAAGACTTCCGTTTCCACCGCCAAACCTTTCAGGGGAGAGTTTGCAACAGTTTGGCACCATTTTTGAGCAAAGTGGAAAACGTGCGATTTTTGATGAAATTGTGACCGCGCGGCTTTGGTATTTTTCAAGAATATTTTTTTCCGCAGGTGAAGTAGTCGAGGGCTGATTTATTGGCCTATGATCAAAAGACTTCCGTTTCCACCGCCAAACCTTTCAGGGGAGAGTTTGCAACAGTTTGGCACCATTTTTGAGCAAAGTGGAAAACGGCCGATTTTTGATGAAATTGTGACCGCGCGCCTTGGGGATTTTTCAGAATTTTTTTTCCCGCAGGTGAAGTAGTCGAGGGCTGATTTCTTGGCCTATGATCAAAAGACATACGTATTCCACGCCAAACCTTTCAGGGAAGAGTTTGCAACAGTTTGGCACCATTTTTGAGCAAAGTGGAAAACGGCCGATTTTTGATGAAATTGTGACCGCGCGGCTTATTGATTTTTTCAGAATTTTTTTTTCGCAGGTGAAGGAGTCGAGGGCTGATTTCTTCGCCTATGATCAAAAGACTTCCGTTTCCACCGCCAAACCTTTCAGGGGAGAGTTTTCAACAGTTTGGCACCATTTTTGAGCAAAGTGGAAAACGGCCGATTTTTGATGAAATTGTGACCGCGCGCCTTAGGGATTTTTCACAAAAATCTTTTTCCGCAGGTGAAGTAAGCGAGGGCTGATTTCTTGGCCTATGATCGAAAGCCTTCCGTATTCACCGCCCAACCTTTCAGGGAAGAGTTTGCAACAGTTTGGCACCATTTTTGAGCAAAGTGGAAAACGGCCGATTTTTGATGAAATTGTGACCGCGCGGCTTAGGTATTTTTTCAGAATTTTTTTTTCCGCAGGTGAAGTAGTCGAGGGCTGATTTATTGGCCAATGATCAAAAGACTTCCGTTTCCACCGCCAAACCTTTCAGGGGAGAGTTTTCAACAGTTTGGCACCATTTTTGAGCAAAGTGGAAAACGGCCGATTTTTGATGAAATTGTGACCGCGCGCCTTGGGGATTTTTCAGAATTTTTTTTCCCGCAGGTGAAGTAGTCGAGGGCTGATTTCTTGGCCTATGATCAAAAGACTTCCGTATTCCCCGCCAAACCTTTCAGGGAAGAGTTTGCAACAGTTTGGCACCATTTTTGAGCAAAGTGGAAAACGGCCGATTTTTGATGAAATTGTGACCGCGCGGCTTATTGATTTTTTCAGAATTTTTTTTTCGCAGGTGAAGGAGTCGAGGGCTGATTTCTTCGCCTATGATCAAAAGACTTCCGTTTCCACCGCCAAACCTTTCAGGGTAGAGTTTTCAACAGTTTGGCACCATTTTTGAGCAAAGTGGAAAACGGCCGATTTTTGATGAAATTGTGACCGCGCGCCTTAGGGATTTTTCACAAAAATCTTTTTCCGCAGGTGAAGTAATCGAGGGCTGATTTCTTTGCCTATGATCAAAAGCCTTCCGTATTCACCGCCCAACATTTCAGGGAAGAGTTTGCAACAGTTTGGCACCATTTTTGAGCAAAGTGGAAAACGGCCGATTTTTGATGAAATTGTGACGGCACGGCTTAGGGTTTTTTTCAGAATTTTTTTTCCCGCAGGTGAAGTAGTCGGGGGCTGATTTCTTGGCCTATGATCAAAAGACTTCCGTATTCCCCGCCAAACCTTTCAGGGAAGAGTTTGCAACAGTTTGGCACCATTTTTGAGCAAAGTGGAAAACGGCCGATTTTTGATGAAATTGTGACCGCGCGTTAGGGATTTTTCAAAAAAATCTTTTTCTACAGGTGAAGTAGTCGAGGGATGATTTCTTGGCCTATGATCAAAAGCCTTCCGTATTCCCCGCCAAACCTTTCAGGGAAGAGTTTGCAACAGTTTGGAACCATTTTTGAGCAAAGTGGAAAACGGCCGATTTTTGATGAAATTGTGACCGCGCGCCTTAGGGATTTTTCAGAAAAATCTTTTACGAAGGTGAAGTAGTCGTGGGTTGATTTCTTGGCCTATGATCAAAAGCCTTCCGTATTCACCGCCAAACCTTTCAGGGAAGAGTTTGCAACCGCTTGGCACCATTTTTGAGCAAAGTGGAAAACGAACGATTTTTGATGAAAGTGTGACCGCGCGGCTTATTGATTTTTTCAGAATTTTTTTTTCGCAGGTGAAGGAGTCGAGGGCTGATTTCTTCGCCTATGATCAAAAGACTTCCGTTTCCACCGCTAAACCTTTCAGGGGAGAGTTTGCAACAGTTTGGCACCATTTTTGAGCAAAGTTGAAAACGGCCGATTTTTGATGAAATTGTGACCGCGCGGCTTAGGGATTTTTAAAAAAAATCTTTTTAAGCAGGTGAAGTAATCGAGGGCTGATTTCTTCCCCTATGATCAAAAGACTTCCGTTTCCACCGCCAAACCTTTCAGGGAGAGTTTGCAACAGTTTGGCACCATTTTTGAGCAAAGTGGAAAACGGCCGATTTTGATGAAATTGTGACCGCGCGCCTTAGGGATTTTTCAGAAAATCTTTTTCCGCTAGGTGAAGTAGTCGAGGGTTGATTTCTTGGCCTATGATCAAACGCCTTCCGTATTCACCGCCAAACCTTTCATGGAAGAGTTTTCAACAGTTTGGCACCATTTTTGAGCAAAGTGGAAAACGGCCGATTTTGATGAAATTGTGACCGCGCGCCTTAGGGATTTTTTCAGAATTTTTTTTCCCGCAGGTGAAGTAGTCGAGGGCTGATTTCTTGGCCTATGATCAAAAGACTTCCGTATTCCCCGCCAAACCTTTCAGGGAAGAGTTTGCAACAGTTTGGCACCATTTTTGAGCAAAGTGGAAAACGGCCGATTTTTGATGAAATTGTCACCGCGCGCCTTAGGGATTTTTCACAAAAATCTTTTTCCGCAGGTGAAGTAATCGAGGGCTGATTTCTTGGCCTATGATCAAAAGCCTTCCGTATTCACCGCCAAACCTTTCAGGGAAGAGTTTGCAACCGTTTGGCACCATTTTTGAGCAAAGTGGAAAACGGCCGATTTTTGATGAAAGTGTGACCGCGCGGCTTAGGTATTTTTTCAGAATTTTTTTTTCCGCAGGTGAAGTAGTCGAGGGCTGATTTCTTGGCCTATGATCAAAAGACTTCCGTTTCCACCGCCAAACCTTTAAGGGAGAATTTGCAACAGTTTTGCAACCTTTTTTAGCCAAGTGGAAAACGGCCGATTTTTGATGAAATTGTGACCGCGCGCCTTAGGGATTTTTCAGAAAAATCTTTTTCCGCTGTTGAAGTAGTCGAGGGCTGATTTCTTGGCCTATGATCAAACGCCTTCCGTATTCACCGCCAAACCTTTCATGGAAGAGTTTTCAACAGTTTGGCACCATTTTTGACCAAAGTGGAAAACGGCCGATTTTCGATGAAATTGTGACCGCGCGGCTTAGGGATTTTTTCAGAATTTTTTTTCCCGCAGGTGAAGTAGTCGAGGGCTGATTTCTTGGCCTATGATCAAAAGACTTCCGTATTCGCCGCCAAACCTTTCAGGGAAGAGTTTGCAACAGTTTGGCACCATTTTTGAGCAAAGTGCAAAACGGCCGATTATTGATGAAATTGTGACCGCGCGGCTTATTGATTTTTTCAGAATTTTTTTTTTCGCAGGTGAAGGAGTCGAGGGCTGATTTCTTCTCCTATGATCAAAAGACTTCCGTTTCCACCGCCAAACCTTTCAGGGGAGAGTTTTCAACAGTTTGGCACCATTTTTGAGCAAAGTGGAAAACGGCCGATTTTTGATGAAATTGTGACCGCGCGCCTTAGGGATTTTTCACAAAAATCTTTTTCCGCAGGTGAAGTAATCGAGGGCTGATTTCTTGGCCTATGATCAAAAGCCTTCCGTATTCACCGCCCAACCTTTCAGGGAAGAGTTTGCAACAGTTTGGCACCATTTTTGAGCAAAGTGGAAAACGGCCGATTTTGATGAAATTGTGACCGCGCACCTTAGGGATTTTTCAGAAAAATCTTTTTCCGCAGGTGAAGTAATCGAGGGCTGATTTCTTGGCCTATGATCAAAAGCCTTCTGTATTCACCGCCAAACCTTTCAGGGAAGAGTTTGCAACCGTTTGGCACCATTTTTGAGCAAAGTGGAAAACGGCCGATTTTTGATGAAATTCTGACCGCGCGGCTTATTGATTTTTTCAGAATTTTTTTTTTCGCAGGTGAAGGAGTCGAGGGCTGATTTCTTGGCCTATGATCAAAAGCCTTCCGTATTCACCGCCAAACATTTCAGGGAAGAGTTTGCAACCGTTTGGCACCATTTTTGAGCAAAGTGGAAAACGGCCGATTTTTGATGAAATTGTGACCGCGCGGCTTCAGGATTTTTTCAGAATTTTTTTTTCCACAGGTGAAGGAGTCGAGGGCTGATTCTTCGCCTATGATCAAAAGACTTCCGTTTCCACCGCCAAACCTTTCAGGGTAGAGTTTGCAACAGTTTGGCACCATTTTTGAGCAAAGTGGAAAAAGGACGATTTTTGATGAAATTGTGACCGCGCGGCTTAGGGATTTTTTCAGAATTTTTTTTCCCGCAGGTGAAGTAGTCGAGGGCTGATTTATTGGCCTATGATCAAAAGACTTCCGTTTCCCCCGCCAAACCTTTCAGGGTAGAGTTTGCAACAGTTTGGCACCATTTTTGAGCAAAGTGGAAAACGGCCGATTTTTGATGAAATTGTGACCGCGCGGCTTAGGGATTTTTTCAGAATTTTTTTCCCCGCAGGTGAAGTAGTCGAGGGCTGATTTCTTGGCCTATGATCAAAAGTCTTCCGTTTCTACCGCCAAACGTTTCAGGGTAGAGTTTGCAACAGTTTGGCACCATTTTTGAGCAAAGTGGAAAACGGCCGATTTTTGATGAAATTGTGACCGCGCGCCTTAGGGATTTATTAAAAAAAATTTTTTCTACAGGTGAAGTAGTCGAGTGATGATTTCTTGGCCTATGAGCAAAAGCCTTCCGTATTCCCCGCCAAACCTTTCAGGGAAGAGTTTGCAACAGTTTGGCACCATTTTTGAACAAAGTGAAAACCGGCCGATTTTTGATGAAATTGTGACCGCGCGCCTTAGGGATTTTTCAGAAAAATCTTTTTCCGCAGGTGAAGTAATCGAGGGCTGATTTCTTGGCCTATGATTTAAAGCCTTCCGTATTCACCGCCAAACCTTTCAGGGAAGAGTTTGCAACCGTTTGGCACCATTTTTGAGCAAAGTGGAAAACGGACGATTTTTGATGAAAGTGTGACCGCGCGCCTTAGGGATTTTTCAAAAAAATCTTTTTCTACAGGTGAAGTAGTCGAGGGCTGATTTCTTGGCCTATGATCAAAAGCCTTCCGTATTCCCCGCCAAACCTTTCAGGGAAGAGTTTGCAACAGTTTGGCACCATTTTTGAGCAAAGTGGAAAACGGACGATTTTTGATGAAATTGTGACCGCGCGCCTTAGGGATATTTCAGAAAAATCTTTTTCCGCAGGTGAAGTAGTCGAGGGCTGATTTCTTGGCCTATGATCAAAAGACTTCCGTTTCCACCGCCAAACCTTTCAGGGGAGAGTTTGCAACAGTTTGGCACCATTTTTGAGCAAAGTGGAAAACGGCCGATTTTTGATGAAATTCTGACCGCGCGGCTTAGGTATTTTTTCAGAATTTTTTTTTCTGCAGGTGAAGTAGTCGAGGGCTGATTTCTTGGCCTATGATCAAAAGACTTCCGTTTCCACCGCCAAACCTTTCAGGGAAGAGTTTGCAACAGTTTGGCACCATTTTTGAGCAAAGTGGAAAACGGCCGATTATTGATGAAATTGTGACCGCGCGCCTTAGGGATTTTTCAGAAAAATCTTTTTCTGCAGGTGAAGTAGTCGAGGGCTGATTTCTTGGCCTATGATCAAAAGCCTTCCGTATTCACCGCCAAACCTTTCAGGGAAGAGTTTGCAACCGTTTGGCACCATTTTTGAGCAAAGTGGAAAACGGACGATTTTTGATGAAAGTGTGACCGCGCGCCTTAGGGATTTTTCAGAAAATCTTTTTCCGCAGGTGAAGTAATCGAGGGCTGATTTCTTGGCCTATGATCAAAAGCCTTCCGTATTCACCGCCAAACCTTTCAGGGAAGAGTTTGCAACCGTTTGGCACCATTTTTGAGCAAAGTGGAAAACGGCCGATTTTTGATGAAATTGTGACCGCGCGGCTTCAGGATTTTTTCAGAATTTTTTTTTCCACAGGTGAAGGAGTCGAGGGCTGATTCTTCGCCTATGATCAAAAGACTTCCGTTTCCACCGCCAAACCTTTCAGGGTAGAGTTTGCAACAGTTTGGCACCATTTTTGAGCAAAGTTGAAAACGGTCGATTTTTTATGAAATTGTGACCGCGCGGCTTAGGGATTTTTTCAGAATTTTTTTTCCCGCAGGTGAAGTAGTCGAGGGCTGATTTATTGGCCTATGATCAAAAGACTTCCGTATGCCCCGCCAAACCTTGCAGGGAGAGTTTGCAACAGTTTGGCACCATTTTTGAGCAAAGTGGAAAACGGCCGATTTTTGATGAAATTGTGACCGCGCGCCTTAGGGATTTTTTCAGAATTTTTTTTCCCGCAGGTGAAGTAGTCGAGGGCTGATTTCTTGGCCTATTATCAAAAGTCTTCCGTTTCTACCGCCAAACGTTTCAGGGGAGAGTTTGCAACAGTTTGGCACCATTTTTGAGCAAAGTGGAAAACGGCCGATTTTTGATGAAATTGTGACCGCGCGCCTTAGGGATTTTTCAAAAAAATCTTTATCTACAGGTGAAGTAGTCGAGTGATGATTTCTTGGCCTATGAGCAAAAGCCTTCCGTATTCCCCGCCAAACCTTTCAGGGAAGAGTTTGCAACAGTTTGGCACCATTTTTGAGCAAAGTGAAAACCGGCCGATTTTTGATGAAATTGTGACCGCGCGCCTTAGGGATTTTTCAGAAAAATCTTTTTTCCGCAGGTGAAGTAATCGAGGGCTGATTTCTTGGCCTATGATCAAAAGCCTTCCGTATTCACCGCCAAACCTTTCAGGGAAGAGTTTGCAACCGTTTGGCACCATTTTTGAGCAAAGTGGAAAACGGACGATTTTTGATGAAAGTGTGACCGCGCGCCTTAGGGATTTTTCAGAAAATCTTTTTCCTCAGGTGAAGTAGTCGAGGGCTGATTTCTTGGCCTATGATCAAAAGCCTTCCGTATTCACCGCCAAACCTTTCAGGGAAGAGTTTGCAACCGTTTGGCACCATTTTTGAGCAAAGTGGAAAACGGCCGATTTTTGATGAAATTGTGACCGCGCGGCTTAGTGATTTATTCAGAATTTTTTTTTCCGCAGGTGAAGGAGTCGAGGGCTGATTTCTTCGCCTATGATCAAAAGACTTCCGTTTCCACCGCCAAACCTTTCAGGGTAGAGTTTGCAACAGTTTGGCACCATTTTTGAGCAAAGTTGAAAACGGCCGATTTTGATGAAATTGTGACCGCGCGGCTTAGGGATTTTTTCAGAATTTTTTTTCCCGCAGGTGAAGTAGTCGAGGGCTGATTTATTGGCCTATGATCAAAAGACTTCCGGTTCCCCCGCCAAACCTTTCAGGGGAGACTTTGCAACAGTTTGGCACCATTTTTGAGCAAAGTGGAAAACGGCCGATTTTTGATGAAATTGTGACCGCGCGGCTTAGGGATTTTTTCAGAATATTTTTTCCCGCAGGTGAAGTAGTCGAGGGCTGATTTCTTGGCCTATGATCAAAAGACTTCCGTTTCTACCGCCAAACCTTTCAGGGGAGAGTTTGCAACAGTTTGGCACCATTTTTGAGCAAAGTGGAAAAAGGCCGATTTTTGATGAAATTGTGACCGCGCGCCTTAGGGATTTTTCAAAAAAATCTTTTTCTACAGGTGAAGTAGTCGAGGGCTGACTTCTTGGCCTATGATCAAAAGCCTTCCGTATTCCCCGCCAAACCTTTCAGGGAAGAGTTTGCAACCGTTTGGCACCATTTTTGAGCAAAGTGGAAAACGGACGATTTTTGATGAAAGTGTGACCGCGCGGCTTAGTGATGTTTCAGAAAAATCATTTTTCGCAGGTGAAGTAGTCGAGGGCTGATTTCTTGGCCTATGATGAAAAGACTTCCGTTTCCACCGCCAAACCTTTCAGGGGAGAGTTTGCAACAGTTTGGCACCATTTTTGAGCAAAGTGGAAAACGGCCGATTTTTGATGAAATTGTGACCGCGCGGCTTAGGTATTTTTCAGAATTTTTTTTTTCGCAGGTGAAGTAGTCGAGGGCTGATTTCTTCGCCTATGATCAAAAGACTTCCGTTTCCACCGCCAAACCTTTCAGGGGAGAGTTTGCAACAGTTTGGCACCATTTTTGAGCAAAGTTGAAAACGGCCGATTTTTTATGAAATTGTGACCGCGCGGCTTAGGGATTTTTTTCCCCGCAGGTGAAGTAGTTGAGGGCTGATTTATTGGCCTATGATCAAAAGACTTCCGTTTCCACCGCCAAACCTTTCAGGGGGAGTTTGCAACAGTTTGGCACCATTTTTGAGCAAAGTGGAAAACGGCCGATTATTGATGAAATTGTGACCGCGCGCCTTAGGGATTTTTCAGAAAAATCTTTTTCTGCAGGTGAAGTAGTCGAGGGCTGATTTCTTGGCGTATGATCAAAAGCCTTCTGTTTCCACCGCCAAACCTTTCAGGGGAGAGTTTCCAACAGTTTGGCACCATTTTTGAGCAAAGTGGAAAACGGCCGATTTTTGATGAAATTGTGACCGCGCGCCTTAGGAATTTTTCAGAAAAATCTTTTTCCGCAGGTGAAGTAGTCGAGGGCTGATTTCTTGAACTATGATCAAAATGCTACCGTATACACCGCCAAACCTTTCTGGGAAGAGTTTACAACACGTTGGCACCATTTTTGAGCAAAGTGGAAAACGAACGATTTTTGATGAAAGTGTGACCGCGCGGCTTAGGTATTTTTTCAGAATTTTTTTTTCCGCAGGTGAAGGAGTCGAGGGCTGATTTCTTCGCCTATGATCAAAAGACTTCCGTTTCCACCGCCAAACCTTTCAGGGGAGAGTTTGCAACAGTTTGGCACCATTTTTGAGCAAAGTGGAAAACGGCCGATTTTTGATGAAATTGTGACCGCGCGCCTTTGCGATTTATTAGAAAAATCTTTTCCGCAGGTGAAGTAATCGAGGGCTGATATCTTGGCTTATGATCAAAAGCCTTCCGTATTCACCGCCAAACCTTTCAGGGAAGAGTTTGCAACACTTTGGCACCATTTTTGAGCAAAGTGGAAAACGGATGATTTTTGATGAAAGTGTGACCGCGCGGCTTAGTGATGTTTCAGAAAAATCTTTTTCCGCAGGTGAAGTAGTCGAGGGTTGATTTCTTGGCCTATGATGAAAAGACTTCCGTTTCCACCGCCAAACCTTTCAGGGAGAGTTTGCAACAGTTTGGCACCATTTTTGAGCAAAGTGGAAAACGGCCGATTTTTGATGAAATTGTGACCGCGCGGCTTAGGTATTTTTCAGAATTTTTTTTCGCAGGTGAAGTAGTCGAGGGCTGATTTCTTCGCCTATGATCAAAAGACTTCCGTTTCCACCGCCAAACCTTTCAGGGGAGAGTTTGCAACAGTTTGGCACCATTTTTGAGCAAAGTTGAAAACGGCCGATTTTTGATGAAATTGTGACCGCGCGGCTTAGGGATTTTTTCCCCCGCAGGTGAAGTAGTTGAGGGCTGATTTATTGGCCTATGATCAAAAGACTTCCGTTTCCACCGCCAAACCTTTCAGGGGAGAGTTTGCAACAGTTTGGCACCATTTTTGAGCAAAGTGGAAAACGGCCGATTATTGATGAAATTGTGACCGCGCGCCTTAGGGATTTTTCAGAAAAATCTTTTCTGCAGGTGAAGTAGTCGAGGGCTGATTTCTTGGCGTATGATCAAAAGCCTTCTGTTTCCACCGCCAAACCTTTCAGGGGAGAGTTTCCAACAGTTTGGCACCATTTTTGAGCAAAGTGGAAAACGGCCGATTTTTGATGAAATTGTGACCGCGCGCTTAGGAATTTTTCAGAAAAATCTTTTCCGCAGGTGAAGTAGTCGAGGGCTGATTTCTTGAACTATGATCAAAAGGCTTTCGTATTCACCGCCAAACCTTTCATGGAAGAGTTTTCAACACTTTGGCACCATTTTTGAGCAAAGTGGAAAACGAACGATTTTGATGAAAGTGTGACCGCGCGGCTTAGGTATTTTTCAGAATTTTTTTTTCGCAGGTGAAGGAGTCGAGGGCTGATTTCTTCGCCTATGATCAAAAGACTTCCGTTTCCACCGCCAAACCTTTCAGGGGAGAGTTTGCAACAGTTTGGCACCATTTTTGAGCAAAGTGGAAAACGGCCGATTTTTGATGAAATTGTGACCGCGCGTCTTTGCGATTTATTAGAAAAATCTTTTTCCGCAGGTGAAGTAATCGAGGGCTGATATCTTGGCTTATGATCAAAAGCCTTCCGTATTCACCGCCAAACCTTTCAGGGAAGAGTTTGCAACCGTTTGGCACCATTTTTGAGCAAAGTGGAAAACGGATGATTTTTGATGAAAGTGTGACCGCGCGGCTTAGTGATGTTTCAGAAAAATCTTTTTCCGCAGGTGAAGTAGTCGAGGGTTGATTTCTTGGCCTATGATGAAAAGACTTCCGTTTCCACCGCCAAACCTTTCAGGGGAGAGTTTGCAACAGTTTGGCACCATTTTTGAGCAAAGTGGAAAACGGACGATTTTTGATGAAATTGTGACCGCGCGGCTTAGGTATTTTTAATTAATTTTTTTTTCCGCAGGTGAAGTAGTCGAGGGCTGATTTCTTCGCCTATGATCAAAAGACTTCCGTTTCCACCGCCAAACCTTTCAGGGGAGAGTTTGCAACAGTTTGGCACCATTTTTGAGCAAAGTTGAAAACGGCCGATTTTTTATGAAATTGTGACCGCGCGGCTTAGGGATTTTTTCCACCGCAGGTGAAGTAGTTGAGGGCTGATTTATTGGCGTATGATCAAAAGACTTCCGTTTCCACCGCCAAACCTTTCAGGGGAGAGTTTGCAACAGTTTGGCACCATTTTTGAGCAAAGTGGAAAACGGCCGATTATTGATGAAATTGTGACCGCGCGCCTTAGGGATTTTTCAGAAAAATCTTTTTCTGCAGGTGAAGTAGTCGAGGGCTGATTTCTTGGCGTATGATCAAAAGCCTTCTGTTTCCACCGCCAAACCTTTCAGGGGAGAGTTTCCAACAGTTTGGCACCATTTTTGAGCAAAGTGGAAAACGGCCGATTTTTGATGAAATTGTGACCGCGCGCCTTAGGAATTTTTAAGAAAAATCTTTTACGCAGGTGTAGTAGTCGAGGGCTGATTTCTTGAACTATGATCAAAAGGCTTTCGTATTCACCGCCAAACCTTTCATGGAAGAGTTTTCAACACTTTGGCACCATTTTTGAGCAAAGTGGAAAACGAACGATTTTTGATGAAAGTGTGACCGCGCGGCTTAGGTATTTTTTCAGAATTTTTTTTTCGCAGGTGAAGGAGTCGAGGGCTGATTTCTTCGCGTATGATCAAAAGACTTCCGTTTCCACCGCCAAACCTTTCAGGGAGAGTTTGCAACAGTTTGGCACCATTTTTGAGCAAAGTGGAAAACGGCCGATTTTTGATGAAATTGTGACCGCGCGTCTTTGCGATTTATTAGAAAAATCTTTTTCCGCAGGTGAAGTAATCGAGGGCTGATATCTTGGCTTATGATCAAAAGCCTTCCGTATTCACCGCCAAACCTTTCAGGGAAGAGTTTGCAACCGTTTGGCACCATTTTTGAGCAAAGTGGAAAACGGATGATTTTTGATGAAAGTGTGACCGCGCGGCTTAGTGATGTTTCAGAAAAATCTTTTTCCGCAGGTGAAGTAGTCGAGGGTTGATTTCTTGGCCTATGATGAAAAGACTTCCGTTTCCACCGCCAAACCTTTCAGGGGAGAGTTTGCAACAGTTTGGCACCATTTTTGAGCAAAGTGGAAAACGGACGATTTTTGATGAAATTGTGACCGCGCGGCTTAGGTATTTTTTCAGAATTTTTTTTTTCGCAGGTGAAGTAGTCGAGGGCTGATTTCTTCGCCTATGATCAAAAGACTTCCGTTTCCACCGCCAAACCTTTCAGGGGGGAGTTTGTAACAGTTTGGCACCATTTTTGAGCAAAGTTGAAAACGGCCGATTTTTGATGAAATTGTGACCGCGCGGCTTAGGGATTTTTTCCCCGCAGGTGAAGTAGTTGAGGGCTGATTTATTGGCGTATGATCAAAAGACTTCCGTTTCCACCGCCAAACCTTTCAGGGAGAGTTTGCAACAGTTTGGCACCATTTTTGAGCAAAGTGGAAAACGGCCGATTATTGATGAAATTGTGACCGCGCGCCTTAGGGATTTTTCAGAAAAATCTTTTCTGCAGGTGAAGTAGTCGAGGGCTGATTTCTTGGCGTATGATCAAAAGACTTCTCTTTCCACCGCCAAACCTTTCAGGGGAGAGTTTGCAACAGTTTGGCACCATTTTTGAGCAAAGTGGAAAACGGCCGATTTTTGATGAAATTGTGACCGCGCGCCTTAGGAATTTTTCAGAAATATATTTGCCGCAGGTGAAGTAGTCGAGGGCTGATTTCTTGAACTATGATCAAAAGGCTTTCGTATTCACCGCCAAACCTTTCATGGAAGAGTTTTCAACACTTTGGCACCATTTTTGAGCAAAGTGGAAAACGAACGATTTTTGATGAAAGTGTGACCGCGCGGCTTAGTTATTTTTTAAGAATTATTTTTTTCGCAGGTGAAGGAGTCGAGGGCTGATTTCTTCGCCTATGATCAAAAGACTTCCGTTTCCACCGCCAAACCTTTCAGGGGAGAGTTTGCAACAGTTTGGCACCATTTTTGAGCAAAGTGGAAAACGGCCGATTTTGATGAAATTGTGACCGCGCGTCTTTGCGATTTATTAGAAAAATCTTTTTCCGCAGGTGAAGTAATCGAGGGCTGATATCTTGGCTTATGATCAAAAGCCTTCCGTATTCACCGCCAAACCTTTCAGGGAAGAGTTTGCAACCGTTTGGCACCATTTTTGAGCAAAGTGGAAAACGGATGATTTTTGATGAAAGTGTGACCGCGCGGCTTAGTGATGTTTCAGAAAAATCTTTTTCCGCAGGTGAAGTAGTCGAGGGTTGATTTCTTGGCCTATGATGAAAAGACTTCCGTTTCCACCGCCAAACCTTTCAGGGGAGAGTTTGCAACAGTTTGGCACCATTTTTGAGCAAAGTGGAAAACGAACGATTTTTGATGAAATTGTGACCGCGCGGCTTAGGTATTTTTTCAGAAAAATCTTTTTCCGCAGGTGAAGTAGTCGAGGGCTGATTTCTTGAACTATGATCAAAAGGCTTCCGTTTCCACCGCCAAACCTTTCAGGGGGGAGTTTGCAACAGTTTGGCACCATTTTTCAGCAAAGTTGAAAACGGCCGATTTTTTATGAAATTGTGACCGCGCGGCTTAGGGATTTTTTTCCCCGCAGGTGAAGTAGTTGAGGGCTGATTTATTGGCCTATGATCAAAAGACTTCCGTTTCCACCGCCAAACCTTTCAGGGGAGAGTTTGCAACAGTTTGGCACCATTTTTGAGCAAAGTGGAAAACGGCCGATTATTGATGAAATTGTGACCGCGCGCCTTAGGGATTTTTCAGAAAAATCTTTTTCTGCAGGTGAAGTAGTCGAGGGCTGATTTCTTGGCGTATGATCAAAAGCCTTCTGTTTCCACCGCCAAACCTTTCAGGGGAGAGTTTCCAACAGTTTGGCACCATTTTTGAGCAAAGTGGAAAACGGCCGATTTTTGATGAAATTGTGACCGCGCGCCTTAGGAATTTTTCAGAAAAATCTTTTTCCGCAGGTGAAGTAGTCGAGGGCTGATTTCTTGAACTATGATCAAAAGGCTTTCGTATTCACCGCCAAACCTTTCATGGAAGAGTTTTCAACACTTTGGCACCATTTTTGAGCAAAGTGGAAAACGAACGATTTTTGATGAAAGTGTGACCGCGCGGCTTAGGTATTTTTTCAGAATTTTTTTTTTCGCAGGTGAAGGAGTCGAGGGCTGATTTCTTCGCCTATGATCAAAAGACTTCCGTTTCCACCGCCAAACCTTTCAGGGGAGTTTGCAACAGTTTGGCACCATTTTTGAGCAAAGTGGAAAACGGCCGATTTTTGATGAAATTGTGACCGCGCGTCTTTGCGATTTATTAGAAAAATCTTTTCCGCAGGTGAAGTAATCGAGGGCTGATATCTTGGCTTATGATCAAAAGCCTTCCGTATTCACCGCCAAACCTTTCAGGGGAGAGTTTGCAACCGGTTGTCACCCTTTTTAAGCAAAGTGGAAAACGGACGATTTTGATGAAAGTGTGACCGCGCGGCTTAGTGATGTTTCAGAAAAATCTTTTTCCGCAGGTGAAGTAGTCGAGGGTTGATTTCTTGGCCTATGATGAAAAGACTTCCGTTTCCACCGCCAAACCTTTCAGGGGAGAGTTTGCAACAGTTTGGCACCATTTTTGAGCAAAGTGGAAAACGGCCGATTTTGATGAAATTGTGACCGCGCGGCTTAGGGTTTTTTTCAGAATTTTTTTTCGCAGGTGAAGTAGTCGAGGGCTGATTTCTTCGCCTATGATCAAAAGACTTCCGTTTCCACCGCCAAACCTTTCAGGGGAGAGTTTGCAACAGTTTGGCACCATTTTTGAGCAAAGTTGAAAACGGCCGATTTTTTATGAAATTGTGACCGCGCGGCTTAGGGATTTTTTTCCCGCAGGTGAAGTAGTTGAGGGCTGATTTATTGGCCTATGATCAAAAGACTTCCGTTTCCACCGCCAAACCTTTCAGGGGAGAGTTTGCAACAGTTTGGCACCATTTTTGAGCAAAGTGGAAAACGGCCGATTATTGATGAAATTGTGACCGCGCGCCTTAGGGATTTTAAAAAAAAATCTTTTATACAGGTGAAGTAGTCGAGGGCTGATTTCTTGGCGTATGATCAAAAGCCTTCTGTTTCCACCGCCAAACCTTTCAGGGGAGAGTTTCCAACAGTTTGGCACCATTTTTGAGCAAAGTGGAAAACGGCCGATTTTTGATGAAATTGTGACCGCGCGCCTTAGGAATTTTTCAGAAAAATCTTTTTCTGCAGGTGAAGTAGTCGAGGGCTGATTTCTTGGCGTATGATCAAAAGCCTTCTGTTTCCACCGCCAAACCTTTCAGGGGAGAGTTTCCAACAGTTTGGCACCATTTTTGAGCAAAGTGGAAAACGAACGATTTTTGATGAAAGTGTGACCGCGCGGCTTAGGTATTTTTTCAGAATTTTTTTTTCCGCAGGTGAAGGAGTCGAGGGCTGATTTCTTCGCCTATGATCAAAAGACTTCCGTTTCCACCGCCAAACCTTTCAGGGGAGAGTTTGCAACAGTTTGGCACCATTTTTGAGCAAAGTGGAAAACGGCCGATTTTTGATGAAATTGTGACCGCGCGTCTTTGCGATTTATTAGAAAAATCTTTTTCCGCAGGTGAAGTAATCGAGGGCTGATATCTTGGCTTATGATCAAAAGCCTTCCGTATTCACCGCCAAACCTTTCAGGGAAGAGTTTGCAACCGTTTGGCACCATTTTTGAGCAAAGTGGAAAACGGATGATTTTTGATGAAAGTGTGACCGCGCGGCTTAGTGATGTTTCAGAAAAATCTTTTTCCGCAGGTGAAGTAGTCGAGGGTTGATTTCTTGGCCTATGATGAAAAGACTTCCGTTTCCACCGCCAAACCTTTCAGGGGAGAGTTTGCAACAGTTTGGCACCATTTTTGAGCAAAGTGGAAAACGGCCGATTTTTGATGAAATTGTGACCGCGCGGCTTAGGTATTTTTTCAGAATTTTTTTTCGCAGGTGAAGTAGTCGAGGGCTGATTTCTTCGCCTATGACCAAAACACTTCCCTATCCACCGCCAAACCTTTCATGGGAGAGTTTGCAACAGTTTGGCACCATTTTTGAGCAAAGTTGAAAACGGCCGATTTTTATGAAATTGTGACCGCGCGGCTTAGGGATTTTTTCCCGCAGGTGAAGTAGTTGAGGGCTGATTTATTGGCCTATGATCAAAAGACTTCCGTTTCCACCGCCAAACCTTTCAGGGAGAGTTTGCAACAGTTTGGCACCATTTTTGAGCAAAGTGGAAAACGGCCGATTATTGATGAAATTGTGACCGCGCGCCTTAGGGATTTTTCAGAAAAATCTTTTTCTGCAGGTGAAGTAGTCGAGGGCTGATTTCTTGGCGTATGATCAAAAGCCTTCTGTTTCCACCGCCAAACCTTTCAGGGGAGAGTTTCCAACAGTTTGGCACCATTTTTGAGCAAAGTGGAAAACGGCCGATTTTTGATGAAATTGTGACCGCGCGCCTTAGGAATTTTTCAGAAAAATCTTTTTCCGCAGGTGAAGTAGTCGAGGGCTGATTTCTTGAACTATGATCAAAAGGCTTTCGTATTCACCGCCAAACCTTTCATGGAAGAGTTTTCAACAGTTTGGCACCATTTTTGAGCAAAGTGGAAAACGAACGATTTTTGATGAAAGTGTGACCGCGCGGCTTAGGTATTTTTTCAGAATTTTTTTTTCCGCAGGTGAAGGAGTCGAGGGCTGATTTCTTCGCCTATGATCAAAAGACTTCCGTTTCCACCGCCAAACCTTTCAGGGGAGAGTTTGCAACAGTTTGGCACCATTTTTGAGCAAAGTGGAAAACGGCCGATTTTTGATGAAATTGTGACCGCGCGTCTTTGCGATTTATTAGAAAAATCTTTTTCCACAGGTGAAGTAATCGAGGGCTGATATCTTGGCTTATGATCAAAAGCCTTCCGTATTCACCGCCAAACCTTTCAGGGAAGAGTTTGCAACCGTTTGGCACCATTTTTGAGCAAAGTGGAAAACGGATGATTTTGATGAAAGTGTGACCGCGCGGCTTAGTGATGTTTCAGAAAAATCTTTTTCCGCAGGTGAAGTAGTCGAGGGTTGATTTCTTGGCCTATGATGAAAAGACTTCCGTTTCCACCGCCAAACCTTTCAGGGGAGAGTTTGCAACAGTTTGGCACCATTTTTGAGCAAAGTGGAAAACGGCCGATTTTTGATGAAATTGTGACCGCGCGGCTTAGGTATTTTTTCAGAATTTTTTTTTTCGCAGGTGAAGTAGTCGAGGGCTGATTTCTTCGCCTATGATCAAAAGACTTCCGTTTCCACCGCCAAACCTTTCAGGGAGAGTTTGCAACAGTTTGGCACCATTTTTGAGCAAAGTTGAAAACGGCCGATTTTTTATGAAATTGTGACCGCGCGGCTTAGGGATTTTTTTCCCCGCAGGTGAAGTAGTTGAGGGCTGATTTATTGGCCTATGATCAAAAGACTTCCGTTTCCACCGCCAAACCTTTCAGGGGAGAGTTTGCAACAGTTTGGCACCATTTTTGAGCAAAGTGGAAAACGGCCGATTATTGATGAAATTGTGACCGCGCGCCTTAGGGATTTTTCAGAAAAATCTTTTCTCCAGGTGAAGTAGTCGAGGGCTGATCTCTTGGCGTATGATCAAAAGCCTTCTGTTTCCACCGCCAAACCTTTCAGGGGAGAGTTTCCAACAGTTTGGCACCATTTTTGAGCAAAGTGGAAAACGGCCGATTTTTGATGAAATTGTGACCGCGCGCCTTAGGAATTTTTCAGAAAATCTTTTTCCGCAGGTGAAGTAGTCGAGGGCTGATTTCTTGAACTATGATCAAAAGGCTTTCGTATTCACCGCCAAACCTTTCATGGAAGAGTTTTCAACAGTTTGGCACCATTTTTGAGTAAAGTGGAAAACGAACGATTATTTATGAAAGTGTGACCGCGAGGCTTAGGTATTTTTTCAGAAATTTTTTTTACGCAGGTGAAGGAGTCGAGGGCTGATTTCTTCGCCTATGATCAAAAGACTTCCGTTTCCACCGCCAAACCTTTCAGGGGAGAGTTTGCAACAGTTTGGCACCATTTTTGAGCAAAGTGGAAAACGGCCGATTTTTGATGAAATTGTGACCGCGCGTCTTTGCGATTTATTAGAAAAATCTTTTTCCGCAGGTGAAGTAATCGAGGGCTGATATCTTGGCTTATGATCAAAAGCCTTCCGTATTCACCGCCAAACCTTTCAGGGAAGAGTTTGCAACCGTTTGGCACCATTTTTGAGCAAAGTGGAAAACGGACGATTTTTGATGAAAGTGTGACCTCGCGGATTTAGGGATTTTTTCAGATTTTTTTTTTCCGCAGGTGAAGTAGTCGAGGTCTGATTTCTTGGCCTATGATCAAAAGACTTCCGTTTCCACCGCCAAACCTTTCAGGGGAGAGTTTGCAACAGTTTGGCACCATTTTTGAGCAAAGTGGAAAACGGCCGATTTTTGATGAAATTGTGACCGCGCGCCTTAGGGATTTTTCAAAAAAATCTTTTCTACAGGTGAAGTAGTCGAGGGCTGATTTCTTGGCCTATGAGCAAAAGCCTTCCGTATTCCCCGCCAAACCTTTCAGGGAAGAGTTTGCAACAGTTTGGCACCATTTTTGAGCAAAGTGGAAAACGGCCGGTTTTTTATGAAATTGTGACCGCGCGCCTTAGGGATTTTTCAGAAAAATCTTTTTCCTCAGGTGAAGTAGTCGAGGGTTGATTTCTTGGCCTATGATCAAAAGACTTCCGTTTCCACTACCAAACCTTTCAGGGGAGAGTTTGCAACAGTTTGGCACCATTTTTGAGCAAAGTGGAAAACGGCCGATTTTTGATGAAATTGTGCCCGCGCGGCTTAGGTATTTTTTCAGAATTTTTTTGTTCGCAGGTGAAGTAGTCGAGGGCTGATTTCTTCGCCTATGATCAAAAGACTTCCGTTTCCACCGCCAAACCTTTCAGGGGAGCATTTGCAACAGTTTGGCACCATTTCTGAGCAAAGTTGAAAGCGGCCGATTATTGATGAAATTGTGACCGCGCGCCTTAGGGATTTTTCAGAAAAATCTTTTTCCGCATGTGAAGTAGTCGAGGGCTGATTTCTTGGCGTATGATCAAAAGCCTTCTGTTTCCACCGCCAAACCTTTCAGGGGAGAGTTTGCAACAGTTTGGCACCATTTTTGAGCAAAGTGGAAAACGGCCGATTTTTGATGAAATGGTGCCCGCGCGGCTTAGGTATTTTTTCAGAATTTTTTTTTTCGCAGGTGAAGTAGTCGAGGGCTGATTTCTTCGCCTATGATCAAAAGACTTCCGTTTCCACCGCCAAACCTTTATCGGGAGAGAGTGCAACAGTTTAACACAATTTATGAGCAAAGTTGACATCGGCCGTTTATTTATGAAATTGTGACCGCGCGCCTTAGGGATTTTTCAGAAAAATCTTTTTCCGCATGTGAAGTAGTCGAGGGCTGATTTCTTGGCGTATGATCAAAAGCCTTCTGTTTCCACCGCCAAACCTTTCAGGGGAGAGTTTGCAACAGTTTGGCACCATTTTTGAGCAAAGTGGAAAACGGACGATTTTTGATGAAAGTGTGACCGCGCGGCTTAGTGATTTTTCAGAAAAATCTTTTTTAGCAGGTGAAGCAGTCGAGGGTTGATTTCTTGGCCTATGATGAAAAGACTTCCGTTTCCACCGCCAAACCTTTCAGGGGAGAGTTTGCAACACTTTGGCACCATTTTTGAGCAAAGTGGAAAAAGGACGATTTTTGATGAAATTGTGACCGCGCGGCACAGGTATTTTTTAAGATTTTTTTTTCCTGCAGGTGAAGGAGTCGAGGGCTGATTTCTTGGCCTATGATCAAAAGTCTTCTGTATTCACCGCCAAACCTTTCAGGGAAGAGTTTGCAACCGTTTGGCACCATTTTTGAGCAAAGTGGAAAACGGACGATTTTTCATGGAAGTGTGACCGCGCGGCTTAGTGATGTTTCAGAAAAATCTTTTTTCGCAGGTGAAGTAGTCGAGGGTTGATTTCTTGGCCTATGACCAAAAGACTTCCTTTTCACCGCCAAACCTTTCAGGGGAGAGTTTGCAACAGTTTGGCACCATTTTTGAGCAAAGTTGAAAACGGCCGATCTTTGATGAAATTCTGACCGCGCGGCTTAGGGATTTTTCAGATTTTTTTCGGCAGGTGAAGTAGTCGAGGGCTGATTTATTGGCCTATGATCAAAAGACTTCCGTTTCCACCGCCAAACCTTTCAGGGGAGAGTTTGCAACAGTTTGGCACCATTTTTGAGCAAAGTGGAAAACGGCCGATTTTTGATGAAATTGTGTCCAGCGTGGCTTAGGTATTTTTCAGAATTTTTTTTTCGCAGGTGAAGTAGTCGAGGGCTGATTTCTTCGCCTATGATCAAAAGACTTCCGTTTCCACCGCCAAACCTTTCAGGGAGAGTTTGCAACAGTTTGGCACCATTTCTGAGCAAAGTTGAAAGCGGCCGATTATTGATGAAATTGTGACCGCGCGCCTTAGGGATTTTTCAGAAAAATCTTTTTCCGCATGTGAAGTAGTCGAGGGCTGATTTCTTGGCGTATGATCAAAAGCCTTCTGTTTCCACCGCCAAACCTTTCAGGGGAGAGTTTGCAACAGTTTGGCACCATTTTTGAGCAAAGTGGAAAACGGACGATTTTTGATGAAAGTGTGACCGCGCGGCTTAGTGATTTTTCAGAAAAATCTTTTTCCGCAGGTGAAGTAGTCGAGGGTTGATTTCTTGGCCTATGATGAAAAGACTTCCGTTTCCACCGCCAAACCTTTCAGGGGAGAGTTTGCAACAGTTTGGCACCATTTTTGAGCAAAGTGGAAAAAGGACGATTTTTGATGAAATTGTGACCGCGCGGCACAGGTATTTTTTCAGATTTTTTTTTCCTGCAGGTGAAGGAGTCGAGGGCTGATTTCTTGGCCTATGATCAAAAGTCTTCTGTATTCACCGCCAAACCTTTCAGGGAAGAGTTTGCAACCGTTTGGCACCATTTTTGAGCAAAGTGGAAAACGGACGATTTTTCATGGAAGTGTGACCGCGCGGCTTAGTGATGTTTCAGAAAAATCTTTTTTCGCAGGTGAAGTAGTCGAGGGTTGATTTCTTGGCCTATGATCAAAAGACTTCCCTTTTCACCGCCAAACCTTTCAGGGGAGAGTTTGCAACAGTTTGGCACCATTTTTGAGCAAAGTTGAAAACGGCCGATCTTTGATGAAATTCTGACCGCGCGGCTTAGGGATTTTTTCAGATTTTTTTTTCCGCAGGTGAAGTAGTCGAGGGCTGATTTATTGGCCTATGATCAAAAGACTTCCGTTTCCACCGCCAAACCTTTCAGGGGAGAGTTTTCAACAGTTTGGCACCATTTTTGAGTAAAGTGCAAAACGGCCGATTTTTGATGAAATTGTGACCGCGCGCCTTAGGGATTTTTCACAAAAATCTTTTTCCGCAGGTGAAGTAGTCGAGGGCTGATTTCTTGGCCTATGATCAAAAGACTTCCGTTTCCACCGCCAAACCTTTCAGGGGAGAGTTTGCAACAGTTTAGCACCATTTTTGAGCAAAGTGGAAAACGGCCGATTTTTCATGAAATTGTGACCGCGCGGCTTAGGTATTTTTTCAAAAAAATCTTTTTCTACAGATGAGGTAGTCGAGGGCTGATTTCTTGGCCTATGATCAAAAGGCTTCCGTATTCCCCGCCAAACCTTTCAGGGAAGAGTTTTCAATAGTTTGGCACCATTTTTGAGCAAAGTGGAAAACTGCTGATTTTTGATGAAATTCTGACCGCGCGCCTTAGGGATTTTTCAAAAAATCTTTTCTACAGATGAGGCAGTCGAGGGCTGATTTCTTCTCCTATGATCAAAAGACTTCCGTTTCCACCGCCAAACCTTTCAGGGGAGAGTTTGCAACAGTTTGGCACCATTTTTGAGCAAAGTGGAAAACGGCCGATTTTTGATGAAATTGTGACCACGCGGCTTAGGGATTTTTTCAGATTTTTTTTTCCGCAGGTGAAGTAGTCGAGGGCTGATTTCTTCGCCTATGATCAAAAGACTTCCGTTTCCACCGCCAAACCTTTCAGGGGAGAGTTTGCAACAGTTTGGCACCATTTTTGAGCAAAGTGGAAAACGGCCGATTTTTGATGAAATTGTGACCGCGCGCCTTAGGGATTTTTCAGAAAAATCTTTTTCCGCAGGTGAAGTTATCGAGGGCTGATTTCTTGGCCTATGATCAAAAGCCTTCCGTATTCACCACCAAACCTTTCAGGGAAGAGTATGCAACCGTTTGGCACCATTTTTGAGCAAAGTGGAAAACGGCCGATTTTTGATGAAATTGTGACCGCGCGCGGCTTAGGGATTTTTTCAGAATTTTTTTTTTCGCAGGTGAAGGAGTCGAGGGCTGATTTCTTCGCCTATGATCAAAAGACTTCCGTTTCCACCCCCAAACCTTTCAGGGGAGAGTTTGCAACAGTTTGGCACCATTTTTGAGCAAAGTGGAAAACGGCCGATTTTTGATGAAATTGTGACCGCGCGCCTTAGGGATTTTTCAAAAAAATATTTTTCTACAGGTGAAGCAGTCGAGGGCTGATTTCTTGGCCTATGATCAAAAGACTTCCGTATTCACCACCAAACCTTTCAGGGAAGAGTTTGCAACCGTTTGGCACCATTTTTGAGCAAAGTGGAAAACGGCCGATTTTTGATGAAATTGTGACCGCGCGGCTTAGGGATTTTTTCAGAAATTTTTTTTTCGCAGGTGAAGGAGTCGAGGGCTGATTTCTTCGCCTATGATCAAAAGACTTCCGTTTCCACCGCCAAACCTTTCAGGGAGAGTTTGCAACAGTTTGGCACCATTTTTGAGCAAAGTGGAAAACGGCCGATTTTTGATGAAATTGTGACCGCGCGCCTTAGGGATTTTTTCAGATTTTTTTTCCGCAGGTGAAGTAGTCGAGGGCTGATTTCTTGGCCTATGATCAAAAGCCTTCCGTATTCCCCGCCAAACCTTTCAGGGAAGAGTTTTCAACAGTTTGGCACCATTTTTGAGCAAAGTGGAAAACGGCCGATTTTGATGAAATTGTGACCGCGCGCCTTAGGGATTTTTCAGAAAAATCTTTTTCCGCAGGTGAAGTTATCGAGGGCTGATTTCTTGGCCTGTGATCAAAAGCCTTTCGTATTCACCACCAAACCTTTCAGGGAAGAGTTTGCAACCGTTTGGCACCATTTTTGAGCAAAGTGGAAAACGGACGATTTTTGATGAAAGTGTGACCGCGCGGCTTAGTGATTTTTCAGAAAAATATTTTTACGCAGGTGAAGTAGTCGAGGGTTGATTTCTTGGCCTATGATGAAAAGACTTCCGTTTCCACCGCCAAACCTTTCAGGGGAGAGTTTGCAACAGTTTGGCACCAATTTTGAGCAAAGTGGAAAAGGCCCATTTTGATGAAATTGTGACCGCGCGGCACAGGTATTTTTTCAGATTTTTTTTTCCTGCAGGTGAAGTAGTCGAGGGCTGATTTCTTGGCCTATGATCAAAAGACTTCCATTTCCACCGCCAAACCTTTCAGGGGAGAGTTTGCAACAGTTTGGCACCATTTTTGAGCAAAGTGAAAAACGGCCGATTTTGATGAAATTGTGACCGCGCGGCTTAGGTATTTTTTCAGAATTTTTTTTTTCGCAGGTGAAGTAGTCGAGGGCTGATTTCTTGGCCTATGATCAAAAGACTTCCGTTTCCACCGCCAAACCTTTCAGGGTAGAGTTTGCAACAGTTTGGCACCATTTTTGAGCAAAGTGGAAAACGGCCGATTTTTGATGAAATTGTGACCGCGCGCCTTAGGGATTTTTCAGAAAAATCTTTTTCCGCAGGTGAAGTAGTCGAGGGCTGATTTCTTGGTCTATGATCAAAAGCCTTCCGTATTCCCCGCCAAACCTTTCAGGGAAGAGTTTTCAACAGTTTGGAACCATTTTTGAGCAAAGTGGAAAACGGCCGATTTTTGATGAAATTGTGACCGCGCGCCTTAGGGATTTTTCAAAAAAATCTTTTTCTACAGATGAGGTAGTCGAGGGATGATTTCTTGGCCTATGATCAAAAGCCTTCCGTATTCCCCGCCAAACCTTTCAGGGGAGTTTTCAATAGTTTGGCACCATTTTTGAGCAAAGTGGAAAACGGCCGATTTTTGATGAAATTGTGACCGCGCGCCTTAGGGATTTTTCAGAAAAATCTTTTTCCGCAGGTGAAGTAGTCGAGGGCTGATTTCTTGGCCTATGATCAAAAGCCTTCCGTATTCCCCGCCAAACCTTTCAGGGAAGAGTTTTCAACAGTTTGGAACCATTTTTGAGCAAAGTGGAAAACGGCCGATTTTTGATGAAATTGTGACCGCGCGCCTTATGGATTTTTCAAAAAAATCTTTTTCTACAGATGAGGTAGTCGAGGGATGATTTCTTGGCCTATGATCAAAAGGCTTCCGTATTCCCCGCCAAACCTTTCAGGGGAGAGTTTTCAATAGTTTGGCACCATTTTTGAGCAAAGTGGAAAACGGCCGATTTTTGATGAAATTCTGACCGCGCGCCTTAGGGATTTATCAGAAATATCATTTTCCACAGGTGAAGTAGTCGAGGGTTGATTTCTTGGCCTATGATCAAAAGACTTCCGTTTCCACCGCCAAAGCTTTCAGGGGCGAGGTTGCCACAGTTTGACACCATTTTTGAGCAAAGTGGAAAACGGCCGATTTTTTATGAAATTGTGACCGCGCGGCTTAGGGATTTTTTCAGATTTTTTTTTCCGCAGGTGAAGTAGTCGAGGGCTGATTTATTGGCCTATGATCAAAAGACTTCCGTTTCCACCGCCAAACCTTTCAGGGAGAGTTTGCAACAGTTTGGCACCATTTTTGAGTAAAGTGCAAAACGGCCGATTTTTGATGCAATTGTGACCGCGCGCCTTAGGGATATTTCACAAAAATCTTTTTCCGCAGGTGAAGTAGTCGAGGGCTGATTTCTTGGCCTATGATCAAAAGACTTCCGGTTCCACCGCCAAACCTTTCAGGGGAGAGTTTGCAACAGTTTAGCACCATTTTTGAGCAAAGTGGAAACGGCCGATTTTTCATGAAATTGTGACCGCGCGGCTTAGGTATTTTTTCAAAAAAATCTTTTTCTACAGATGAGGTAGTCGAGGGCTGATTTCTTGGCCTATGATCAAAAGGCTTCCGTATTCCCCGCCAAACCTTTCAGGGAAGAGTTTTCAACAGTTTGGAACCATTTTTGAGCAAAGTGGAAAACGGCCGATTTTTGATGAAATTGTGACCGCGCGCCTTAGGGATTTTTCAAAAAAATCTTTTTCTACAGATGAGGTAGTCGAGGGATGATTTCTTGGCCTATGATCAAAAGCCTTCCGTATTCCCCGACAAACCTTTCAGGGGAGAGTTTTCAATAGTTTGGCACCATTTTTGAGCAAAGTGGAAAACGGCCGATTTTTGATGAAATTGTGACCGCGCGCCTTAGGGATTTTTCACAAAAATCTTTTTCCGCAGGTGAAGTAGTCGAGGGCTGATTTCTTGGCCTATGATCAAAAGCCTTCCGTATTCCCCGCCAAACCTTTCAGGGAGAGTTTTCAAACGTTTGGCACCATATTTGATCAAAGTTGGAAACGGCCGATTTTTGATGAAATTGTGACCGCGCGGGTTAGGGAATTTTCAGAAAAATCATTTTCCGAAGGTGAAGTAGTCGAGGGCTGATTTCTTGGCCTATGATCAAAAGCCTTCCGTATTCCCCGCCAAACCTTTCAGGGAAGAGTTTTCAACAGTTTAGAACCATTTTTGAGCAAAGTGGAAAACGGCCGATTTTTGATGAAATTGTGACCGCGCGGCTTACAGATTTTTCAAAAAAATCTTTTTCTACAGATGAGGTAGTCGAGGGATGATTTCTTGGCCTATGATCAAAAGGCTTCCGTATTCCCCGCCAAACCTTTCAGGGGAGAGTTTTCAATAGTTTGGCACCATTTTTGAGCAAAGTGGAAAACGGCCGATTTTTGATGAAATTCTGACCGCGCGCCTTAGGGATTTATCAGAAATATCATTTTCCACAGGTGAAGTAGTCGAGGGTTGATTTCTTGGCCTATGATCAAAAGACTTCCGTTTCCACCGCCAAAGCTTTCAGGGGCGAGGTTGCCACAGTTTGACACCATTTTTGAGCAAAGTGGAAAACGGCCGATTTTTTATGAAATTGTGACCGCGCGGCTTAGGGATTTTTTCAGATTTTTTTTTCCGCAGGTGAAGTAGTCGAGGGCTGATTTATTGGCCTATGATCAAAAGACTTCCGTTTCCACCGCCAAACCTTTCAGGGGAGAGTTTGCAACAGTTTGGCACCATTTTTGAGTAAAGTGCAAAACGGCCGATTTTTGATGAAATTGTGACCGCGCGCCTTAGGGATTTTTCACAAAAATCTTTTCCGCAGGTGAAGTAGTCGAGGGCTGATTTCTTGGCCTATGATCAAAAGACTTCCGTTTCCACCGCCAAACCTTTCAGGGAGAGTTTGCAACAGTTTAGCACCATTTTTGAGCAAAGTGGAAAACGGCCGATTTTTCATGAAATTGTGACCGCGCGGCTTAGGTATTTTTTCAAAAAAATCTTTTTCTACAGATGAGGTAGTCGAGGGCTGATTTCTTGGCCTATGATCAAAAGCCTTCCGTATTCCCCACCAAACCTTTCAGGGAAGAGTTTTCAACAGTTTGGCACCATTTTTGAGCAAAGTGGAAAACGGCCGATTTTTGATGAAAGTGTGACCGCGCGCCTTAGGGTTTTTTCAGAAAAATCTTTTCCGCAGGTGAAGTTATCGAGGGCTGATTTCTTGGCCTATGATCAAAAGCCTTTCGTATTCACCACCAAACCTTTCAGTTAAGAGTTTGCAACCGTTTGGCACCATTTTTGAGCAAAGTGGAAAACGGACGATTTTTGATGAAAGTGTGACCGCGCGGCTTAGTGATTTTTCAGAAAAATCTTTTTCCGCAGGTGAAGTAGTCGAGGGTTGATTTCTTGGCCTATGATGAAAAGACTTCCGTTTCCACCGCCAAAGCTTTCAGGGGAGAGTTTGCAACAGTTTGGCACCATTTTTGAGCAAAGTGGAAAAAGGCTGATTTTTGATGAAATTGTGACCGCGCGGCACAGGTATTTTTTCAGATTTTTTTTTCCTGCAGGTGAAGTAGTCGAGGGCTGATTTCTTGGCCTATGATCAAAAGTCTTCTGTATTCACCGCCAAACCTTTCAGGGAAGAGTTTGCAACCGTTTGGCACCATTTTTGAGCAAAGTGAAAAACGGACGATTTTTCATGGAAGTGTGACCGCGCGGCTTAGTGATGTTTCAGAAAAATCTTTTTTCGCAGGTGACGTAGTCGAGGGTTGATTTCTTGGCCTATGATCAAAAGACTTCCCTTTTCACCGCCAAACCTTTCAGGGGAGAGTTTGCAACAGTTTGGCACCATTTTTGAGCAAAGTGGAAAACGGCCGATTTTTGATGAAATTCTGACCGCGCGGCTTAGGGATTTTTTCAGATTTTTTTTTCCGCAGGTGAAGTAGTCGAGGGCTGATTTATTGGCCTATGATCAAAAGACTTCCGTTTCCACCGCCAAACCTTTCAGGGGAGAGTTTTCAACAGTTTGGCACCATTTTTGAGTAAAGTGCAAAACGGCCGATTTTTGATGAAATTGTGACCGCGCGCCTTAGGGATTTTTCACAAAAATCTTTTTCCGCAGGTGAAGTAGTCGAGGGCTGATTTCTTGGCCTATGATCAAAAGACTTCCGTTTCCACCGCCAAACCTTTCAGGGGAGAGTTTGCAACAGTTTAGCACCATTTTTGAGCAAAGTGGAAAACGGCCGATTTTTCATGAAATTGTGACCGCGCGGCTTAGGTATTTTTTCAAAAAAATCTTTTCTACAGATGAGGTAGTCGAGGGCTGATTTCTTGGCCTATGATCAAAAGGCTTCCGTATTCCCCGCCAAACCTTTCAGGGAAGAGTTTTCAATAGTTTGGCACCATTTTTGAGCAAAGTGGAAAACTGCCGATTTTTGATGAAATTCTGACCGCGCGCCTTAGGGATTTTTCAAAAAAATCTTTTTCTACAGATGAGGTAGTCGAGGGCTGATTTCTTCTCCTATGATCAAAAGACTTCCGTTTCCACCGCCAAACCTTTCAGGGGAGAGTTTGCAACAGTTTGGCACCATTTTTGAGCAAAGTGGAAAACGGCCGATTTTTGATGAAATTGTGAACAACGCGGCTTAGGGATTTTTTCAGATTTTTTTTTTCCGCAGGTGAAGTAGTCGAGGGCTGATTTCTTCGCCTATGATCAAAAGACTTCCGTTTCCACCGCCAAACCTTTCAGGGGAGAGTTTGCAACAGTTTGGCACCATTTTTGAGCAAAGTGGAAAACGGCCGATTTTTGATGAAATTGTGACCGCGCGCCTTAGGGATTTTTCAAAAAAATATTTTTCTACAGGTGAAGCAGTCGAGGGCTGATTTCTTGGCCTATGATCAAAAGACTTCCGTATTTCCCACCAAACCTTTCAGGGAAGAGTTTTCAACAGTTTGGCACCATTTTTGAGCAAAGTGGAAAACGGCCGATTTTTGATGAAATTGTGACCGCGCGCCTTAGGGATTTTAAAGAAAAATCTTTTTCCGCAGGTGAAGTTATCGAGGGCTGATTTCTTGGCCTATGATCAAAAGCCTTCCGTATTCACCACCAAACCTTTCAGGGAAGAGTTTGCAACCGTTTGGCACCATTTTTGAGCAAAGTGGAAAACGGACGATTTTGATGAAATTGTGACCGCGCGGCTTAGGGATTTTTTCAGAAATTTTTTTTTCGCAGGTGAAGGAGTCGAGGGCTGATTTCTTCGCCTATGATCAAAAGACTTCCGTTTCCACCGCCAAACCTTTCAGGGGAGAGTTTGCAACAGTTTGGCACCATTTTGAAGCAAAGTTGAAAACGCCCTTTTTTTGATGAAATTGTGACCGCGCGCCTTAGGGTTTTTTCAAAAAATCTTTTTCAACAGGTGAAGTAGTCGAGGTCTAATTTCTTGGCCTATGATCAAAAGCCTTCCGTATTCCCCGCCAAACCTTTCAGGGAAGAGTTTGCAACAGTTTGGCACCATTTTTGAGCAAAGTGGAAAACGGCCGATTTTGATGAAATTGTGACCGCGCGCCTTAGGGATTTTTTCAGATTTTTTTTTCCGCAGGTGAAGTAGTCGAGGGCTGATTTCTTGGCCTATGATCAAAAAACTTCCGTTTCCACCGCCAAACCTTTCAGGGGAGAGTTTGCAACAGTTTGGCACCATTTTTGAGCAAAGTGAAAAACGGCCGATTTTTGATAAAATTGTGACCGCGCGCCTTAGGGATTTTTCAAAAAAATATTTTTCTACAGGTGAAGTAGTTGAGGGCTGATTTCTTGGCCTATGATCAAAAGCCTTCCGTATTCCCCACCAAACCTTTCAGGGAAGAGTTTTCAACAGTTTGGCACCATTTTTGAGCAAAGTGGAAAACGGCCGATTTTTGATGAAATTGTGACCGCGCGCCTTAGGGATTTTTCAGAAAAATCTTTTCCGCAGGTGAAGTTAGTCGAGGGCTGATTTCTTGGCCTATGATCAAAAGCCTTTCGTATTCACCACCAAACCTTTCAGGGAAGAGTTTGCAACCGTTTGGCACCATTTTTGAGCAAAGTGGAAAACGGACGATTTTTGATGAAAGTGTGACCGCGCGGCTTAGTGATTTTTCAGAAAAATCTTTTTCCGCAGGTGAAGTGAGGGTTGATTTCTTGGCCTATGATGAAAAGACTTCCGTTTCCACCGCCAAACCTTTCAGGGGAGAGTTTGCAACAGTTTGGCACCATTTTTGAGCAAAGTGAAAACCGGCCGATTTTTTATGAAAATGTGACCGCGCGGCACAGGTATTTTTCAGAATTTTTTTTCCTGCAGGTGAAGTAGTCGAGGGCTGATTTCTTGGCCTATGATCAAACGACTTCCGTTTCCACCGCCAAACCTTTCAGGGGAGAGTTTGCAACAGTTTGGCACCATTTTTGAGCAAAGTGGAAAACGGCCGATTTTTGATGAAATTGTGACCGCGCGGCTTAGGTATTTTTTCAGAATTTATTTTTTAGCAGGTGAAGTAGTCGAGGGCTGATTTCTTGGCCTATGATCAAAAGACTTCCGTTTCCACCGCCAAACCTTTCAGGGGAGAGTTTGCAACAGTTTGGCACCATTTTTGAGCAAAGTGGAAAACGGCCGATTTTTGATGAAATTGTGACCGCGCGGCTTAGGGTTTTTTTCAGAATTTTTTTTTTCGCAGGTGAAGGAGTCGAGGGCTGATTTCTTGGCCTATGATCAAAAGACTTCCGTTTCCACCGCCAAACCTTTCAGGGGAGAGTTTGCAACAGTTTGGCACCATTTTTGAGCAAAGTGGAAAACGGCCGATTTTTGATGAAATTGTGACCGCGCGCCTTAGGGATTTTTCAGAAAAATCTTTTTCCGCAAGTGAAGTAGTCGAGGGCTGATTTCTTGGCCTATGATCAAACGCTTTCCGTATTCACCGCCAAACCTTTCAGGGAAGAGTTTTCAACAGTTTGGCACCATTTTTGAGCAAAGTGGAAAACGGACGATTTTTAATGAAAGTGTGACCGCACGCCTTAGGGATTTTTCAGAAAAATCTTTTTCCGCAAGTGAAGTAGTCGAGGGCTGATTTCTTGGCCTATGATCAAAAGCCTTCCGTATTCCCCGCCAAACCTTTCAGGGAAGAGTTTTCAACAGTTTGGAACCATTTTTGAGCAAAGTAGAAAACGACCGATTTTTGATGAAATTGTGACCGCGCGCCTTAGGGATTTTTCAAAAAAATCTTTTTCTACAGATGAGGTAGTCGAGGGATGATTTCTTGGCCTATGATCAAAAGCCTTCCGTATTCCCCGCCAAACCTTTCAGGGGAGAGTTTTCAATAGTTTGGCACCATTTTTGAGCAAAGTGGAAAACGGCCGATTTTTGATGAAATTGTGACCGCGCGCCTTAGGGATTTTTCAGAAAAATCTTTTTCCGCAGGTGAAGTGGTCGAGGGCTGTTTTCTTGGCCTATGATCAAAAGCCTTCCGTATTCCCCTGCCACACCTTTCAGGGAGAGTTTTCAATAGTTTGGCACCATTTTTGAGCAAAGTGGAAAACGGCCGATTTTTGATGAAATTGTGACCGCGCGCCTTAGGGATTTTTCAGAAAAATCTTTTTCCGCAGGTGAAGTAGTCGAGGGCTGATTTCTTGGCCTATGATCAAAAGCCTTCCGTATTCACCACCAAACCTTTCAGGGAAGAGTTTTCAACAGTTTGGAACCATTTTTGAGCAAAGTGGAAAACGGCCGATTTTTGATGAAATTGTGACCGCGCGCCTTATGGATTTTTCAAAAAAATCTTTTTCTACAGATGAGGTAGTCGAGGGATGATTTCTTGGCCTATGATCAAAAGGCTTCCGTATTCCCCGCCAAACCTTTCAGGGGAGAGTTTTCAATAGTTTGGCACCATTTTTGAGCAAAGTGGAAAACGGCCGATTTTTGATGAAATTCTGACCGCGCGCCTTAGGGATTTATCAGAAATATCATTTTCCACAGGTGAAGTAGTCGAGGGTTGATTTCTTGGCCTATGATCAAAAGACTTCCGTTTCCACCGCCAAAGCTTTCAGGGGCGAGGTTGCCACAGTTTGACACCATTTTTGAGCAAAGTGGAAAACGGCCGATTTTTTATGAAATTGTGACCGCGCGTCTTAGGGATTTTTCAGAAAAATCTTTTCCGCAGGTGAAGTAGTCGAGGGTTGATTTCTTGGCCTATGATCAAAAGACTTCCCTTTCCACCGCCAAACCTTTCAGGGGAGAGTTTGCAACAGTTTGGCACCATTTTTGAGCAAAGTTGAAAACGGCCGATTTTTGATGAAATTCTGACCGCGCGGCTTAGGGATTTTTTCAGAAAATTTTTTTCCGCAGGTGAAGTAGTCGAGGGCTGATTTATTGGCCTATGATCAAAAGACTTCCGTTTCCACCGCCAAACCTTTCAGGGGAGAGTTTGCAACAGTTTGGCACCATTTTTGAGTAAAGTGCAAAACGGCCGATTTTTGATGAAATTGTGACCGCGCGCCTTAGGGATTTTTCACAAAAATCTTTTTCCGCAGGTGAAGTAGTTGAGGGCTGATTTCTTGGCCTATGATCAAAAGACTTCCGTTTCCACCGCCAAACCTTTCAGGGGAGAGTTTGCAACAGTTTAGCACCATTTTTGAGCAAAGTGGAAAACGGCCGATTTTTCATGAAATTGTGACCGCGCGGCTTTGGTATTTTTTCAAAAAAAAAATTTCTGCCGGTGAAGTAGTCGAGGGCTGATTTCTTCTCCTATGATCAAAAGACTTCCGTTTCCACCGCCAAACCTTTCAGGGGAGAGTTTGCAACAGTTTGGCACCATTTTTGAGCAAAGTGGAAAACGGACGATTTTGATGAAATTATGACCGCACGCCTTAGGGATTTTTTAGAAAAATCTTTTTCCGCAGGTGAAGTAGTCGAGGGCTGATTTCTTGGCCTATGATCAAAAGACTTCCGTATTCACTGCCAAACCTATCAGGGGAGATTTTGTAGCAGTTTGGAACCATTTTTGAGCAAAGTGGAAAACGGCCGATTTTTGATGAAATTGTGACCGCGCGCCTTAGGGATTTTTCAAAAAAATCTTTTTCTACGGATGAGGTAGTCGAGGGCTGATTTCTTCTCCTATGATCAAAAGACTTCCGTTTCCACCCCCAAACCTTACAGGGGAGAGTTTGCAACAGTTTGGCACCATTTTTGAGCAAAGTGGAAAAAGGACGATTTTTGATGAAATTGTGACCACGCGGCTTAGGGATTTTTTCAGATTTTTTTTTCCGCAGGTGAAGTAGTCGAGGGCTGATTTATTGACCTATGATCAAAAGACTTCCGTTTCCACCGCCAAACCTTTCAGGGGAGAGTTTGCAACAGTTTGGCACCATTTTTGAGCAAAGTGGAAAACGGCCGATTATTGATGAAATTGTGACCGCGCGCCTTAGGGATTTTTCAGAAAAATCTTTTTCCGCAGGTGAAGTAGTCGAGGGTTGATTTCTTGGCCTATGATCAAAAGACTTCCCTTTCCACCGCCAAACCTTTCAGGGGAGAGTTTGCAACAGTTTGGCACCATTTTTGAGCAAAGTTGAAAACGGCCGATTTTTGATGAAATTCTGACCGCGCGGCTTAGGGATTTTTTCAGATTTTTTTTTCCGCAGGTGAAGTAGTCGAGGGCTGATTTATTGGCCTATGATCAAAAGACTTCCGGGGGGCGGCGCGAACGGCAATGGCGGTCTTCTCCCGACGGGAGAAGAGGCTCCGCTGAAATCGGGTCGTCCGCTACGGCGAAGCGGAGACCCAACGAGGAAAACCCCAGGCAGCAAGAGCCTGGGGTCCTGAGGCTCGGCGGGCGCCAAGAGCAGCCCTCCAACTGCAGAAGGAGCCTCGTAAGGGGCTCCGGAGCGTGGAGGGGTTGCGGCGCTGTGAGCCGTTTCACAGTCAGCGGAGTGAAGCCGCGCTGCTGCTGCCGGTGAGCGCTGATCCCTTTTCCTGTTAAAATTCGGACCTGGAAGAAAACAACTTACTCGTGAGTAAAGACTGAATCACTTGGAATTACAAATTTTAAATGAGAAGGTTAAATTTGGCTTGAATTTGGCTGAAAGCGGAGAGACGTGGAAACAGGAAGTCCGTCTTCCGCTGCCATTGAACTTGGAAAAAAGCAACTAAGGCGGAGGAGTGGAGGCTGAAAGAAAGAGACTTTAAACTCTACACAGCCAAGCATCTATGGAACTTACAATTTAAAGTAAAACTAGTAAGTTAAAGATTTGGATCTTTTATTTGTACTTGACTTTCCCCCTTTTATTGGATTACAAATTGGAAGGTGAAACCCAGAGTCAGGATTGCTTGAGCACTGTAAGAGCGAGCTGTCAGTGTTGATTTGGATACTGTATATTAGAAGTTGCAACAATCTGAGGGTATTGAGACCTTTTAAATTTGAAACATTCTTTTTGGAGACAAATAAGCACTGTCTGCAACAAAGTGATTACTTTTAAACTCTGCTTAATACTTATATTGGAAGGTTCTGGGACATTAAATCAGACTCTGAAAGACATCTTAAGCTCCCTCTAGAGGATTGGATTAAAACAGTGACTTTACAAATACATTTACTTTCGATTCCCTTGTTGTTTGCTTGCTCTGGGCCTCTCTATTCCTGTGGGAAAAACTCAGTGTGACCTTGACTTATAGATAACATTGGAATGAGTGGTACAAGAAGAAGAGGAAGAGTTAGACAAACAACTCTAACAAATCTAACCTCAGCCTCGCAGACACGTAGATCATCTGTGCCTACTTTGCCCTCAGAAGTACAACTTGAAGAAGCTGACTTGCCACAGGCAAAAGAGGGAGAGGGTGAAGCAGAGCAGTTACAATTGGAAGATATGGCCTCAGGATCATCTGTTTCTGTGCTAGAAAAAATCTTTGAAAAATTGGAAGCTTTGGACAAGAAAGTAGATGCGCAATCAGCAAAGATTGATAAAAATACAGACTGTCTAAACAAATTAACTACACAGGTGGGACAGAATACACAAGCAATTGGACAGTTGACGGAGGCCTCACTAGAAAATCGAAAATTGGCTGAGGATACCAGACAAAAATTGGAAAATTTAGAGCAAGAGGTAAGACCACTCACTAAACAAGTTGGGGAACATCAGACTTATCTTTCTATGATAGAACTGCGAAATCGTGAGAACAATTTGAGGATTAGATCATTACAAGAGGCAGAAGAAGGAAATCTAACTGAGTTTTTGACCAAAGAACTTTCCAAGTTCTGGAATTTGGAAGAAAAGGACTTTAAAATTGTGTCAGCTTTCAGACTTGGAAGATTTATAAAGAAGGAGAGGCCCAGGGATTGTTTGATTACATTGAGATCGAAGGAGGAAAGGGATAAGATTTTGGGTCTACATTACGAAAAGTCACTGGAGGTTTTGGATAGAAGAATTGAGATATATAAAGATATCCCAAGACAACTGTTGGACCTTAGAGCCGCCTACTCTGAACTTGCTAAACTACTAAGGAGCAACGCAATTCCATTCAGGTGGGAATTTCCCCAAGGATTATCTTTTACCTTTAGAGCGAGAAAGGTCAAAATTAGAACATTGGAAGAGAGAGATAAATTTCTGGCTACATACGGAGAGGACCTACATAAAGGAATTGAACTACCTTCCGGGCCTGGGGCAAAGCCAGCGTCAATACCTCCACCTGGGGAGCTTGAAGACCCAGAGAAGACACCACCCGGGAGAAATAACCAGACAGATCCAGGATGTCTCTGCAACTGTTGAGCTGGAACATTAATGGTTGCAATATTCCGGAGAAAAGGAAGAAAATATTTCATATATTAAAAAAGAACAATTGGACATTATTTGTTTACAAGAAACACATGTGACGAGGCTCCACAGAAAAGTGTTAATAAATAAAAGATTGGGCCAGGAATTTATTTCGTCGGACAAAGTGAAGAAGAGAGGAGTGGTGATATATGCAAAAGAGAGCCTGTCACCTAAATTTCTATTTAAAGATGAACATGGAAGGATTTTGGCTATTGAGATACAATATCAAGGAGAGAAACTGCTGATATTAGGAATCTATGCGCCCAATGAAGGGAAATCGGAATTTTACAAGAAGTTGCAGGGGACAATGCTGGATCATCTGGATTACAACAACATCATAATGATGGGAGACATGAACGGGGTCGTGTCAACTAACATGGACAAGTCGCAAAGTCAAAATGTCACAAAAGATGGCAGACTACCTAAAACCTTTTTGAAATGACTGACAATATGGACTTGATTGACATTTGGAGAACAAAGAACCCACTAGGTAGAGAAGGAACATTCTTTTCTGAAGCCCAACTGACCTGGACAAGAATCGACCAAATATGGATCTCTAGAGGCCTGGCACCTAGGGTTAGAAAAGTGGAAATCTGCCCAAAGACCTGCTCTGACCACAACGCAGTAAAGATGGATATGACACTACTACCAACTGGATCCTTTAGATGGAAGATGAATGACAATTTGTTTAGAGATCAGGAAATTACCAAGAAGGCCCAAAAAGTTTTGAAAGACTATTTCGAGATAAACATGAACAATTCGGTGGAAAAAGAATCGTCTGGGACGCAAGCAAAGCTGTCATGAGGGGATTCCTGATACAACAGAATGTAGTAAAGAAAAAAACACAAAATGAGAAAAAAGACAAGATTTTGGATAAAATAAAAGAATTAGAGAAGAAATTAAGAGTGAATCCAAAGTCACAGCCAACTCTGAGAGAAATTAAACTGTATCAAACACAATATTCTAAATTGATAAATCAGGAAATTGAATGGAAGATTAAATTAATGAAACAAAAAACGTTTGAGTCGGCGAATAAATGTGGAAAACTGCTATCTTGGCAGTTGAAGAGAAGACAAAGATTAAATACGGTTACAAATTTAGAGGTCGATGGAAGAAACATCCAGAATCCAGTGGACATTAGAAAGTGTTTCCAGAGATATTTTAAAAACTATATACCCAAGGGCCGCAAGACGAAGTTGAGATTAAACAATTTTTGCCAAAAATGGATTATCTAAACTGTCACAAGAAAATAGGACAACCCTGAACTCTAAAATAACACGACAGGAGATTGAACAAGCTATTCAGAACATGCAACTCGGCAAATCTCCAGGGCCAGACGGGCTGACCTCCAAGTATTATAAGACACTAAAAGACTATTTGATACAACCCTTGATGGAGGTTAGCAATGAAATTATGGAGGGGAAGAGGGCACCCGATTCGTGGAAGGAAGCGTTTATCACATTGATACCAAAGTCAGAAGCTGAAAAGACACAACTGAAGAACTACCGTCCCATCTCCCTTTTAAATGTGGATTACAAAATATTTGCAGATATTTTGGCAAGTAGATTTAAAAAAGTTTTAAATGAAGTAATTCACAAGGACCAGGCCGGTTTTCTCCCAGGTAGACATCTGTTTGCTAACACAAGGAACATTATTGATATTTTGGAACTTCTCCAAACTGACATAAATACAAAAGCAGTTTTAATTTTTATAGATGCGGAGAAGGCCTTTGATAATATTTCTTGGAAATTTATGATGGGAAACTTAAAAGAGATGGGAGTGGGACGGGGTTTCGAGAATGGGATTGAGGCGATATATTCAGAACAGAAAGCTAAACTGATAGTTAATAATGTGGTTACAGAAGAGTTCAAAATTGAAAAAGGGACACGACAAGGCTGCCCTATCTCCCCTTTGTTATTTATTTCGGTTCTGGAAGTGCTATTGAACATGATTAGAGGGGACCAGTTGGTGGAAGGAATTCAGGTTGGTCAGAAACAATATAAACTAAAAGCTTTTGCAGATGACCTGGTTTTGACCTTGCAGAAGCCAGAGCCTAGTACGAAAAGAGTATTACAACTGATTAATGACTTTGGTCGGGTGGCGGGATTTAAATTAAATAAACAGAAAACCAAGGTTTTGGGAAAAATTTGACTGAGACAGAGTCAGAACGGTTTCAGAATGAGACGGAACTTAATGTGGTTAAAAAGTAAAATACCTAGGGGTAAACATAACAGCAAAAAATCTAAGTCTATTTAAGGATAACTATGAAAAATGTTGGACAGAAATTAAGAGAGACTTAGACAGTTGGTCAAAATTGAAACTTTCTTTGTTAGGCCGAATTGCTGCGATTAAGATGAATGTATTGCCAAGAATGTTGTTTTTATTTCAAACACTTCAGGTTTTGGACAAAATGGAGTGCTTTCAGAAGTGGCAGAGAGACATTTCGAAGTTTGTCTGGCAGGGCAAAAGCCCAGAATTAAGTTTAAGATACTAACTGATGCAAAACAAAGAGGGGCTTTGCCCTGCCGGACTTAAAGTTGTATTACGAAGCCGCAGCGTTCTGCTGGCTAAAAGATTGGCTACTT
This sequence comes from Podarcis lilfordi, assembly GCA_947686815.1. Lineage (NCBI taxonomy): Eukaryota > Metazoa > Chordata > Lepidosauria > Squamata > Lacertidae > Podarcis > Podarcis lilfordi. The sequence goes on from OX395132.1 coordinate 71,122,611, forward strand.
CTTGAAAACACTGATGTGTTGGATTTGGAAGGGTTTAACAATGTTTTTGGATGGCATGCATATTTATGGTATGACAAAGTTAAAGCAAATAAGGCCTTTAAGAACCATATTGTTAGAAAATCACTGTTTAATGTCTGGACAAAATATAAAGACTTGCTGGAAAATAAAACACCAAGGTGGCTTTCACCTTTGGAAGCTAAGGCCCGAAAAGACCCAATATGGAGGCCAAATGGCCAAAATATTGGGAAATACTAGGAAAAGATGGAGACAATTGGAAATTGCAGAGTTTGGAGAAAATGAAAGACAAAGTGCGAGATTGGTTACATTATGCTCAGATTAAAGAAGTTTTTAAAAATGATAAGAAACTAGGGTTCCAGGTGGAGAAATCGAAATTAGAAACAGAATTGTTAGAACCAAAGACTAAGATACTTTCAAGGATGTATAACTTGCTGTTGGAATGGAATACACAAGATGAAATGGTTAAATCGGCTATGATAAGGTGGGCACAGGATATTGGGCATAACATTATGTTTGAGGACTGGGAAAGGCTGTGGAGTAATGGATTGAAATTCACTGCATGTAATGCTTTGAAAGAAAATGTAATGAAAATGATTTATAGATGGTATATGACCCCAGTCAAACTCGCAAAAATTTACCACCTGTCTGATAACAAGTGCTGGAAATGTAAAGAGTGTGAAGGAACGTTCTTTCACCTCTGGTGGACCTGCCCTAAAGTGAAGGCGTTCTGGGAAATGATTTATAATGAATTGAAAAAGGTATTTAAATATACTTTCACTAAGAAACCAGAGGCTTTCCTTTTGGGTATTGTCAGCCAAGGGGTGGCAAAGAAGGACCAGTCATTTTTATGTATGCAACAACAGCAGCAAGGATACTACTCGCAAAACATTGGAAAACTCAAGATCTACCCACACTGGAAGAATGGCAGATGCAACTGATAGACTATATGCAACTGGCTGAAATGACTGGCAGAATCCGTGACCTGGGAGAAGAGAGAATCGAGGAGGATTGGAAGAAATTTAAGAACTATCTACAAAAGCATTGTGATTTGACTGAATGCTGAATAAGATGCTAGACTAAATAACTGAGCACCACTTAACTTAGAAGTTTTTAAGAAAATAAGAAAAACTGTGAAAGTTTAACTCTTTATGAGAACTTTAAGATTATGAAATATCGAAGAGATATAAGAACTTAAATAAGATGATAAATTGCTGACAAAATGTTATAATGATGAAGGTGGGAGCGGGAGATGTGAGGAAGTCCAAAGAAAATGTGAAATAATGTTAAGACGAATGTTATATTGTTTATTACATTTATTCCTATTGTAAAATCCAATAAATTGCTTTAAAAAAAAAAAAAAAAAAAAAAAAAGACTTCCGTTTCCACCGCCAAACCTTTCAGGGGAGAGTTTGCAACAGTTTGGCACCATTTTTGAGTAAAGTGCAAAACGGCCGATTTTTGATGAAATTGTGACCGCGCGCCTTAGGGATTTTTCACAAAAATCTTTTTCCGCAGGTGAAGTAGTTGAGGGCTGATTTCTTGGCCTATGATCAAAAGACCTCCGTTTCCACCGCCAAACCTTTCAGGGGAGAGTTTGCAACAGTTTAGCACCATTTTTGAGCAAAGTGGAAAACGGCCGATTTTTCATGAAATTGTGACCGCGCGGCTTAGGTATTTTTTCAAAAAAAAAAATTCTGCCGGTGAAGTAGTCGAGGGCTGATTTCTTCTCCTATGATCAAAAGACTTCCGTTTCCACCGCCAAACCTTTCAGGGGAGAGTTTGCAACAGTTTGGCACCATTTTTGAGCAAAGTGGAAAACGGCCGATTATTGATGAAATTGTGACCGCGCGACTTAGGGATTTTTCAGAAAAAACTTTTTCCGCAGGTGAAGTAGTCGAGGGCTGATTTCTTGGCCTATGATCAAAAGACTTCCGTATTCACCGCCAAACCTTTCAGGGGAGATTTTGTAGCAGTTTGGCACCATTTTTGAGCAAAGTGGAAAACGGCCGATTTTTGATGAAATTATGACCGCACGCCTTAGGGATTTTTCAGAAAAATCTTTTTCCGCAGGTGAAGTAGTCGAGGGCTGATTTCTTGGCCTATGATCAAAAGACTTCCGTATTCACCGCCAAACCTTTCAGGGGAGATTTTGTAGGAGTTTGGAACGATTTTTGAGCAAAGTGGAAAACGGACGATTTTTGATGAAAGTGTGACCGCGCGGCTTAGTGATGTTTCAGAAAAATCTTTTTCCGCAGGTGAAGTAATCGAGGGCTGATTTCTTGTCCTATGATCAAAAGCCTTCCGTATTCACCGCCAAACCTTTCAGGGAAGAGTTTGCAACAGTTTGGCACCATTTTTGAGCAAAGTGGAAAACGGACGATTTTTGATGAAAGTGTGACCGCGCGCCTTAGTGATGTTTCAGAAAAATCTTTTCCGCAGGTGAAGTAATCGAGGGCTGATTCCTTGGCCTATGATCAAAAGCCTTCCGTATTCACCGCCAAACCTTTCAGGGAAGAGTTTGCAACAGTTTGGCACCATTTTTGAGCAAAGTGGAAAACGGCCGATTTTTGATGAAATTGTGACCGCGCGCCTTAGGGATTTTTCAGAAAAATCTTTTCCGCAGGTGAAGTAATCGAGGGCTGATTTCTTGGCCTATGATCAAAAGCCTTTCGTATTCACCGCCAAACCTTTCAGGGAAGAGTTTGCAACCGTTTGGCACCATTTTCGAGCAAAGTGGAAAACGGACGATTTTTGATGAAAGTGTGACCGCGCGGCTTAGTGATGTTTCAGAAAAATCTTTTTCCGCAGGTGAAGTAGTCGAGGGTTGATTTCTTAGCCTATGATCAAAAGACTTCCGTTTCCACCGCCAAACCTTTCAGGGGAGAGTTTGCAACAGTTTGGCACCATTTTTGAGCAAAGTTGAAAACGGCCGATTTTTGATGAAATTGTGACCGCGCCGCTTCAGGATTTTTTCAGAATTTTTTTTCCCGCAGGTGAAGTAGTCGAGGGCTGATTTATTGGCCTATGATCAAAAGACTTCCGTTTCCACCGCCAAACCTTTCAGGGGAGAGTTTGCAACAGTTTGGCACCATTTTTGAGCAAAGTGGAAAAAGGCCGATTATTGATGAAATTGTGACCGCGCGCCTTAGGGATTTTTCAGAAAAATCTTTTTCCGCAGGTGAAGTAGTCGAGGGCTGATTTCTTGGCCTATGATCAAAAGCCTTCCGTTTCCACCGCCAAACCTTTCATGGAAGAGTTTTCAACAGTTTGGTACCATTTATGAGCAAAGTGGAAAACGGACGATTTTTGATGAAAGTGTGACCGCGCGGCTTAGTGATGTTTCAGAAAAATCTTTTTCCGCAGGTGAAGTAATCGAGGGCTGATTTCTTGGCCTATGATCAAAAGCCTTCCGTATTCACCGCCAAACCTTTCAGGGAAGAGTTTGCAACAGTTTGGCACCATTTTTGAGCAAAGTGGAAAACGGCCGATTTTTGATGAAATTGTGACCGCGCGCCTTAGGGATTTTTCAGAAAAATCTTTTTCCGCAGGTGAAGTAATCGAGGGCTGATTTCTTGGCCTATGATCAAAAGCCTTCCATATTCACCGCCAAAACTTTCAGGGAAGAGTTTGCAACCGTTTGGCACCATTTTTGAGCAAAGGGGAAAACGGACGATTTTTGATGAAAGTGTGACCGCGCGGCTTAGTGATGTTTCAGAAAAATCTTTTTCCCCGCAGGTGAAGTAGTCGAGGGTTGATTTCTTGGCCTATGATCAAAAGACTTCCGTTTCCACCGCCAAACCTTTCAGGGGAGAGTTTGCAACAGTTTGGCACCATTTTTGAGCAAAGTGGAAAACGGACGATTTTTGATGAAAGTGTGACCGCGCGCCTTAGTGATGTTTCAGAAAAATCTTTTTCCGCAGGTGAAGTAATCGAGGGCTGATTTCTTGGCCTATGATCAAAAGCCTTCCGTATTCACCGCCAAACCTTTCAGGGAAGAGTTTGCAACAGTTTGGCACCATTTTTGAGCAAAGTGGAAAACGGCCGATTTTGATGAAATTGTGACCGCGCGCCTTAGGGATTTTTCAGAAAAATCTTTTCCGCAGGTGAAGTAATCGAGGGCTGATTTCTTGGCCTATGATCAAAAGCCTTCCGTATTCACCGCCAAACCTTTCAGGGAAGAGTTTGCAACCGTTTGGCACCATTTTCGAGCAAAGTGGAAAACGGACGATTTTTGATGAAAGTGTGACCGCGCGGCTTAGTGATGTTTCAGAAAAATCTTTTTCCGCAGGTGAAGTAGTCGAGGGTTGATTTCTTGGCCTATGATCAAAAGACTTCCGTTTCCACCGCCAAACCTTTCAGGGGAGAGTTTGCAACAGTTTGGCACCATTTTTGAGCAAAGTTGAAAACGGCCGATTTTTGATGAAATTGTGACCGCGCCGCTTCAGGATTTTTTCAGAATTTTTTTTCCCGCAGGTGAAGTAGTCGAGGGCTGATTTATTGGCCTATGATCAAAAGACTTCCGTTTCCACCGCCAAACCTTTCAGGGGAGAGTTTGCAACAGTTTGGCACCATTTTTGAGCAAAGTGGAAAACGGCCGATTATTGATGAAATTGTGACCGCGCGCCTTAGGGATTTTTCAGAAAAATCTTTTCCGCAGGTGAAGTAGTCGAGGGCTGATTTCTTGGCCTATGATCAAAAGCCTTCCGTTTCCACCGCCAAACCTTTCAGGGGAGAGTTTGCAACAGTTTGGCACCATTTTTGAGCAAAGTGGAAAACGGACGATTTTTGATGAAAGTGTGACCGCGCGGCTTAGTGATGTTTCAGAAAAACCTTTTTCCGCAGGTGAAGTAGTCGAGGGCAGATTTCTTGGCCTATGATCAAAAGCCTTCCGTATTCACCGCCAAACCTTTCAGGGAAGAGTTTGCAACAGTTTGGCACCATTTTTGAGCAAAGTGGAAAACGGCCGATTTTTGATGAAATTCTGACCGCGCGCCTTAGGGATTTTTCAGAAAAATCTTTTTCCGCAGGTGAAGTAATCGAGGGCTGATTTCTTGGCCTATGATCAAAAGCCTTCCATATTCACCGCTAGAACTTTCAGGGAAGAGTTTGCAACCGTTTGGCACCATTTTTGAGCAAAGTGGAAAACGGACGATTTTTGATGAAAGTGTGACCGCGCGGCTTAGTGATGTTTCAGAAAAATCTTTTTCCGCAGGTGAAGTAGTCGAGGGTTGATTTCTTGGCCTATGATCAAAAGACTTCCGTTTCCACCGCCAAACCTTTCACGGGAGAGTTTTCAACAGTTTGGCACCATTTTTGAGCAAAGTGGAAAACGGACGATTTTTGATGAAAGTGTGACCGCGCGCCTTAGTGATGTTTCAGAAAAATCTTTTTCCGCAGGTGAAGTAATCGAGGGCTGATTTCTTGGCATATGATCAAAAGCCTTCCGTATTCACCGCCAAACCTTTCAGGGAAGAGTTTGCAACCGTTTGGCACGATTTTTGAGCAAAGTGGAAAACGGCCGATTTTTGATGAAATTGTGACCGCGCGCCTTAGGGATTTTTCAGAAAAATCTTTTTCCGCAGGTGAAGTAATCGAGGGCTGATTTCTTGGCCTATGATCAAAAGCCTTCCGTATTCACCGCCAAACCTTTCAGGGGAGAGTTTGCAACAGTTTGGCACCATTTTTGAGCAAAGTGGAAAACGGCCGATTATTGATGAAATTGTGACCGCGCGCCTGAGGGATTTTTCAAAAAATCTTTTCCGCAGGTGAAGTAGTCGAGGGCTGATTTCTTGGCCTATGATCAAACGCCTTCCGTATTCACCGCCAAACCTTTCATGGAAGAGTTTTCAACAGTTTGGCACCATTTTTGAGCAAAGTGGAAAACGGACGATTTTTGATGAAAGTGTGACCGCGCGCCTTAGGGATTTTTCAGAAAAATCTTTTTCCGCAGGTGAAGTAATCGAGCGCTGATTTCTTGGCCTATGATCAAAAGCCTTCCGTATTCACCGCCAAACCTTTCAGGGAAGAGTTTGCAACCGTTTGGCACCATTTTTGAGCAAAGTGGAAAACGGACGATTTTTGACGAAAGTGTGACCGCGCGCCTTAGAGATTTTTTCAGATTTTTTTTTCCGCAGGTGAAGTAGTCGAGGGTTGATTTCTTGGCCTATGATCAAAAGACTTCCGTTTCCACCGCCAAACCTTTCAGGGGAGAGTTTGCAACAGTTTGGCACCATTTTTGAGCAAAGTTGAAAACGGCCGATTTTTGATGAAAGTGTGACCGCGCCGCTTCAGGATTTTTTCAGAATTTTTTTTCCCGCAGGTGAAGTAGTCGAGGGCTGATTTATTGGCCTATGATCAAAAGACTTCCGTTTCCACCGCTAAACCTTTCAGGGGAGAGTTTGCAACAGTTTGGCACCATTTTTGAGCAAAGTGGAAAACGGCCGATTATTGATGAAATTGTGACCGCGCGCCTTAGGGATTTTTCAGAAAAATCTTTTTCCGCAGGTGAAGTAGTCGAGGGCTGATTTCTTGGCCTATGATCAAAAGCCTTCAGTTTCCACCGCCAAACCATTCAGGGGAGAGTTTGCAACAGTTTGGCACCATTTTTGAGCAAAGTGCAAAACGGCCGATTTTTGATGAAATTGTGACCGTGCGCCTTAGGGATTTTTCAGAAAAATCTTTTTACGCAGGTGAAGTAGTCGAGGGCTGATTTCTTGGCCTATGATCTAACGGCTTCCGTATTCACCGCCAAACCTTTCATGGAAGAGTTTTCAACAGTTTGGCACCATTTTTGAGCAAAGTGGAAAACGGACGATTTTTGATGAAAGTGTGACCGCGCGCCTTAGGGATTTTTCAGAAAAATCTTTTCCGCAGGTGAAGTAATCGAGGGCTGATTTCTTGGCCTATGATCAAAAGCCTTCCATATTCACCGCTAAAACTTTCAGGGAAGAGTTTGCAACCGTTTGGCACCATTTTTGAGTAAAGTGGAAAACGGACGTTTTTTGATGAAAGTGTGACCGCGCGGCTTAGTGATGTTTCAGAAAAATCTTTTTCCGCAGGTGAAGTAGTCGAGGGTTGATTTCTTGGCCTATGATCAAAAGACTTCCGTTTCCACCGCCAAACCTTTCACGGGAGAGTTTGCAACAGTTTGGCACCATTTTTGAGCAAAGTGGAAAACGGACGATTTTTGATGAAAGTGTGACCGCGCGCCTTAGTGATGTTTCAGAAAAATCTTTTTCCGCAGGTGAAGTAATCGAGGGCTGATTTCTTGGCCTATGATCAAAAGCCTTCCGTATTCACCGCCAAACCTTTCAGGGGAGAGTTTGCAACAGTTTGGCACCATTTTTGAGCAAAGTGGAAAACGGCCGATTTTTGATGAAATTGTGACCGCGCGCCTTAGGGATTTTTCAGAAAAATCTTTTTCCGCAGGTGAAGTAATCGAGGGCTGATTTCTTGGCCTATGATCAAAAGCCTTCCGTATTCACCGCCAAACCTTTCAGGGGAGAGTTTGCAACAGTTTGGCACCATTTTTGAGCAAAGTGGAAAACGGCCGATTATTGATGAAATTGTGACCGCGCGCCTTAGGGATTTTTCAAAAAAATCTTTTTCCGCAGGTGAAGTAGTCGAGGGCTGATTTCTTGGCCTATGATCAAACGCCTTCCGTATTCACCGCCAAACCTTTCATGGAAGAGTTTTCAACAGTTTGGCACCATTTTTGAGCAAAGTGGAAAACGGACGATTTTTGATGAAAGTGTGACCGCGCGGCTTAGTGATGTTTTAGAAAAATCTTTTTCCGCAGGTGAAGTAGTCGAGGGATGATTTCTTGGCGTATTATCCAAAGACTTCCGTTTCCACCGCCAAACATTTCAGGGTAGAGTTTGCAACAGTTTGGCACCATTTTTGAGCAAAGTTGAAAACGGCCGATTTTTGATGAAATTGTGACCGCGCCGCTTCAGGATTTTTTCAGAATTTTTTTAACCGCAGGTGAAGTAGTCAAGGGCTGATTTATTGGCCTATGATCAAAAGACTTCCGTTTCCACCGCCAAACCTTTCAGGGGAGAGTTTGCAACAGTTTGGCACCATTTTTGAGCAAAGTGGAAAACGGACGATTATTGATGAAATTGTGACCGCGCGCCTTAGGGATTTTTCAGAAAAATCTTTTCCCGCAGGTGAAGTAGTCGAGGGCTGATTTCTTGGCCTATGATCAAAAGCCTTCCGTTTCCACCGCCAAACCATTCAGGGGAGAGTTTGCAACCGTTTGGCACCATTTTTGAGCAAAGTGGAAAACGGCCGATTTTTGATGAAATTGTGACCGTGCGCCTTAGGGATTTTTCAGAAAAATCTTTTTCCGCAGGTGAAGTAGTCGAGGGCTGATTTCTTGGCCTATGATCTAACGGCTTCCGTATTCACCACCAAACCTTTCATGGAAGAGTTTTCAACAGTTTGGCACCATTTTTGAGCAAAGTGGAAAACGAACGATTTTTGATGAAAGTGTGACCGCGCGGCTTAGTGATGTTTCAGAAAAATCTTTTTCCGCAGGTGAAGTAGTCAAGGGTTGATTTCTTGGCCTATGATCAAAAGACTTCCGTTTCCACCGCCAAACCTTTCAGGGGAGAGTTTTCAACAGTTTGGCACCATTTTTGAGCAAAGTGGAAAACGGCCGATTTTTGATGAAATTGTGACCGTGCGCCTTAGGGATTTTTCAGAAAAATCTTTTTCCGCAGGTGAAGTAGTCGAGGGCTGATTTCTTGGCCTATGATCTAACGCCTTCCGTATTCACCGCCAAACCTTTCATGGAAGAGTTTTCAACAGTTTGGCACCATTTTTGAGCAAAGTGGAAAACGGACGATTTTTGATGAAAGTGTGACCGCGCGGCTTAGTGATGTTTCAGAAAACTCTTTTTCCGCAGGTGAAGTAATCGAGGGCTGATTTCTTGGCCTATGATCAAAAGCCTTCCGTATTCACCGCCAAACCTTTCAGGGAAGAGTTTGCAACAGTTTGGCACCATTTTTGAGCAAAGTGGAAAACGGACGATTTTTGATGAAATTGTGACCGCGCGCCTTAGGGATTTTTCAGAAAAATCTTTTTCCGCAGGTGAAGTAATCGAGGGCTGATTTCTTGGCCTATGATCAAAAGCCTTCCGTCTTCACCGCCAAACCTTTCAGGGGAGAGTTTGCAACAGTTTGGCACCATTTTTGAGCAAAGTGGAAAACGGCCGATTATTGATGAAATAGTGACCGCGCGCCTTAGGGATTTTTCAGAAAAATCTTTTTCCGCAGGTGAAGTAGTCGAGGGCTGATTTCTTGGCCTATGATCTAACGCCTTCCGTATTCACCGCCAAACCTTTCATGGAAGAGTTTTCAACAGTTTGGCACCATTTTTGAGCAAAGTGGAAAACGGGCGATTTTTGATGAAAGTCTGACCGCGCGGCTTAGTGATGTTTCAGAAAAATCTTTTTCCGCAGGTGAAGTAATTGAGGGCTGATTTCTTGGCCTATGATCAAAAGCCTTCCGTATTCATCGCCAAACCTTTCAGGGAAGAGTTTGCAACAGTTTGGCACCATTTTTGAGCAAAGTGGAAAACGGCCGTTTTTGATGAAATTGTGACCGCGGTCCTTAGGGATTTTTCAGAAAAATCTTTTTCCGCAGGTGAAGTAATCGAGCGCTGATTTCTTGGCCTATGATCAAAAGCCTTCCCTATTCACCGCCAAACCTATCAGGGAAGAGTTTGCAACCGTTTGGCACCATTTTTGAGCAAAGTGGAAAACGGACGATTTTTGATGAAAGTGTGACCGCGCGCCTTAGTGATGTTTCAGAAAAATCTTTTTTCGCAGGTGAAGTAGTCGAGGGCTGATTTCTTCGCCTATGATGAAAAGAGTTCCGTTTCCACCGCCAAACCTTTCAGGGGAGAGTTTGCAACAGTTTGGCACCATTTTTGAGCAAAGTTGAAAACGGCCGATTTTTGATGAAATTGTGACCGCGCGGCTTCAGGATTTTTTCAGAATTTTTTTTCCCGCAGGTGAAGTAGTCGAGGGCTGATTTATTGGCCTATGATCAAAAGACTTCCGTTTCCACCGCCAAACCTTTCAGGGGAGAGTTTGCAACAGTTTGGCACCATTTTTGAGCAAAGTGGAAAACGGCCGATTATTGATGAAATTGTGACCGCGCGCCTTAGGGATGTTTCAGAAAAATCTTTTTCCGCAGGTGAAGTAATTGAGGGCTGATTTCTTGGCCTATGATCAAAAGCCTTCCGTATTCATCGCCAAACCTTTCAGGGGAGAGTTTGCAACAGTTTGGCACCATTTTTGAGCAAAGTGGAAAACGGCCGATTTTTGATGAAATTGTGACCGCGCGCCTTAGGGATTTTTCAGAAAAATCTTTTTCCGCAGGCGAAGTAATCGAGCGCTGATTTCTTGGCCTATGATCAAAAGCCTTCCCTATTCACCGCCAAACCTTTCAGGGAAGAGTTTGCAACCGTTTGGCACCATTTTTGAGCAAAGTGGAAAACGGACGATTTTTGATGAAAGTGTGACCGCGCGCCTTAGGGATTGTTCAGAAAAATCATTTGCCGCAGGTGAAGTAGTCGAGGGCTGATTTCTTGGCCTATGATCAAAAGACTTCCGTTTCCACCGCCAAACCTTTCAGGGGAGAGTTTCCAACAGTTTGGCACCATTTTTAAGCAAAGTGGAAAACGGCCGATTTTTGATGAAAATGTGACAGCGCGGCTTAGGTATTTTTTCAGAATTTTTTTTTTCGCAGGTGAAGGAGTCGAGGGCTGATTTCTTCGCCTATGATCAAAAGACTTCCGTTTCCACCGCCAAACCTTTCAGGAGAGAGTTTGCAACAGTTTGGCACCATTTTTGAGCAAAGTGGAAAACGGCCGATTTTTGATGTAATTGTGACCGCGCGGCTTAGGGATTTTTTCAGAATTTTTTTTTCCGCAGGTGAAATAGTCGAGGGCTGATTTCTTGGCCTATGATTAAAAGACTTCCGTTTTCACCGCCAAAGCTTTCAGGGGAGAGTTTGCAACAGTTTGGCACCATTTTTGAGCAAAGTGGAAAACGGCCAATTTTTGATGAAATTGTGACCGCGCGCCTTAGGGATTTTTCAGAATATTTTTTTTCCGCAGGTGAAGTAGTCGAGGTCTGATTTCTTGGCCTATGATCAAAAGACTTCCGTTTGCACCGCCAAACCTTTCAGGGGAGAGTTTGCAACAGTTTGGCACCATTTTTGAGCAAAGTGGAAAACGGCCGATTATTGATGAAATTGTGACCGCGCGCCTTAGGGATGTTTCAGAAAAATCTTTTTCCGCAGGTGAAGTAATTGAGGGCTGATTTCTTGGCCTATGATCAAAAGCCTTCCGTATTCATCGCCAAACCTTTCAGGGGAGAGTTTGCAACAGTTTGGCACCATTTTTGAGCAAAGTGGAAAACGGCCGATTTTTGATGAAATTGTGACCGCGCGCCTTAGGGATAGTTCAGAAAAATCTTTTCCGCAGGCGAAGTAATCGAGCGCTGATTTCTTGGCCTATGATCAAAAGCCTTCCCTATTCACCGCCAAACCTTTCAGGGAAGAGTTTGCAACCGTTTGGCACCATTTTTGAGCAAAGTGGAAAACGGACGATTTTTGATGAAAGTGTGACCGCGCGCCTTAGGGATTTTTCAGAAAAATCTTTTTCCGCAGGTGAAGTAGTCGAGGGCTGATTTCTTGGCCTATGATCAAAAGACTTCCGTTTCCACCGCCAAACCTTTCAGGGGAGAGTTTCCAACAGTTTGGCACCATTTTTAAGCAAAGTGGAAAACGGCCGATTTTTGATGAAAATGTGACAGCGCGGCTTAGGTATTTTTTCAGAATTTTTTTTTTCGCAGGTGAAGGAGTCGAGGGCTGATTTCTTCGCCTATGATCAAAAGACTTCCGTTTCCACCGCCAAACCTTTCAGGAGAGAGTTTGCAACAGTTTGGCACCATTTTTGAGCAAAGTGGAAAACGGCCGATTTTTGATGTAATTGTGACCGCGCGGCTTAGGGATTTTTTCAGAATTTTTTTTTCCGCAGGTGAAATAGTCGAGGGCTGATTTCTTGGCCTATGATTAAAAGACTTCCGTTTTCACCGCCAAAGCTTTCAGGGGAGAGTTTGCAACAGTTTGGCACCATTTTTGAGCAAAGTGGAAAACGGCCGATTATTGATGAAATTGTGACCGCGCGCCTTAGGGATTTTTTCAGAAATTTTTTTCGCAGGTGAAGTAGTCAAGGTCTGATTTCTTGGCCTATGATCAAAAGACTTCCGTTTGCACCGCCAAACCTTTCAGGGGAGAGTTTGCAACAGTTTGGCACCATTTTTGAGCAAAGTGGAAAACGGACGATTTTTGATGAAATTGTGACCACGCGCCTTAGGGATTTTTTCAGAATTTTTTTCCCCGCAGGTGAAGTAGTCAAGGGCTGATTTCTTGACCTATGATCAAAAGACTTCCGTTTCCACCGCCAAACCTTTCAGGGGAGAGTTTGCAACAGTTTGGCACCATTTTTAGCAAAGTGGAAAACGGACGATTTTTCATGAAAGTGTGACCGCGCGCCTTAGGGATTTTTCAGAAAAATCTTTTTCCGTAGGTGAAGTAGTCGAGGGCTGATTTCTTGGCCTATGATCAAAAGCCTTCCGTTTCCACCGCCAAACCTTTCAGGGGAGAGTTTGCAACAGTTTGGCACCATTTTTGAGCAAAGTGGAAAACGGCCGATTTTTGATGAAATTGTGACCGTGCGCCTTAGGGATTTTTCAGAAAAATCTTTTTCCGCAGGTGAAGTAGTCGAGGGCTGATTTCTTGGCCTATGATCAAAAGCCTTCCGAATTCACCGCCAAACATTTCAGGGAAGAGTTTTCAACAGTTTGGCACCATTTTTGAGCAAAGTTGAAAACGGCCGATTTTTGATGAAATTGTGCCCGCGCGGCTTCAGGATTTTTTCAGAATTTTTTTTCCCGCAGGTGAAGTAGTCGAGGGCTGATTTATTGGCCTATGATCAAAAGACTTCCGTTTCCACCGCCAAACCTTTCAGGGGAGAGTTTGCAACAGTTTGGCACCATTTTTGAGCAAAGTGGAAAACGGCCGATTATTGATGAAATTGTGACCGCGCGCCTTAGGGATGTTTCAGAAAAATCTTTTTCCGCAGGTGAAGTAATTGAGGGCTGATTTCTTGGCCTATGATCAAAAGACTTCCGTTTCCACCGCCAAACCTTTCAGGGGAGAGTTTGCAACAGTTTGGCACCATTTTTAGCAAAGTGGAAAACGGACGATTTTTCATGAAAGTGTGACCGCGCGCCTTAGGGATTTTTCAGAAAAATCTTTTTCCGTAGGTGAAGTAGTCGAGGGCTGATTTCTTGGCCTATGATCAAAAGCCTTCCGTTTCCACCGCCAAACCTTTCAGGGGAGAGTTTGCAACAGTTTGGCACCATTTTTGAGCAAAGTGGAAAACGGCCGATTTTGATGAAATTGTGACCGTGCGCCTTAGGGATTTTTCAGAAAAATCTTTTCCGCAGGTGAAGTAGTCGAGGGCTGATTTCTTGGCCTATGATCAAAAGCCTTCCGAATTCACCGCCAAACCTTTCAGGGAAGAGTTTGCAACAGTTTGGCACCATTTTTGAGCAAAGTGGAAAACGGCCAATTTTTGACGAAATTGTGACCGTGCGCCTTAGGGATTTTTCAGAAAAATCTTTTTCCGCAGGTGAAGTAATCGAGGGCTGATTCCTTGGCCTATGATCAAAAGCCTTCCAGATTCCCTGCCAAACCTTTCAGGGAAGAGTTTGCAAACGTTTGGCACGATTTTTGAGCAAAATGGAAAACGGACAATTTTTGATGAAAGTGTGACCGCGCGGCTTAGTGATTTTTCAGAAAAATCTTTTTCCGCAGGTGAAGTAGTCGAGGGTTGATTTCCTGGCCTATGATCAAAAGACTTCCGTTTCCACCGCCAAACCTTTCAGGGGAGAGTTTGCAACAGTTTGGCACTATTTTTGAGCAAAGTGGAAAACGGCCGATTTTTGATGAAATTGTGACCGCGCGCCTTAGGGATTTTTCAGAAAAATTTTTTTCCTCAGGTGAAGTAATCGAGGGCTCATTCCTTGGCCTATGATCAAAAGCCTTCCGTATTCACCGCCAAACCTTTCAGGGAAGAGTTTTCAACAGTTTGGCACCATTTTTGAGCAAAGTGGAAAACGGCCGATTTTTGATGAAATTGTGACCGCGCGCCTTAGGGATTTATCAGAAATATCATTTTCCACAGGTGAAGTAGTCGAGGATTGATTTCCTGGCCTATGATCAAAAGACTTCCGTTTCCACCGCCAAACCTTTCAGGGGAGAGTTTGCAACAGTTTGGCACCATTTTTGAGCAAAGTGGAAAACGGCCGATTTTTGATGAAATTGTGACCGCGCGCCTTAGGGATTTTTCAAAAAAATCTTTTTCTACAGGTGAAGTAGTTGAGGGCTGATTTCTTTGCATATGATCAAAAGCCTTCCGTATTCCCCGCGAAACCTTTCAGGGAACAGTTTGCAACCGTTTGGCACCATTTTTGAGGAAACTGGAAAACGGACGATTTTTGATGAAAGTGTGACCGCGCGGCTTAGTGATGTTTCAGAAAAAACTTTTTTCGCAGGTGAAGTAGTCGAGGGCTGATTTCTTGGCCTATGATCAAAAGACTTCCGTTTCCACCGCAAAACCTTTCCTGGGAGTTTTTTCAACAGTTTGGCACCATTTTTGAGCAAAGTTGAAAACGGCCGTTTTTTTATGAAATTGTGACCGCGCGGCTTAGGGATTTTTCACAAAATTGTTTTTCCGCAGGTGAAGTAGTCGAGGGCTGATTTCTTGGCCTATGATCAAAAGACTTCCGTTTCCACCGCCAAACCTTTCAGGGGAGAGTTTGCAACAGTTTGGCACCATTTTTGAGCAAAGTGGAAAACGGCCGATTATTGATGAAATTGTGACCGCGCGCCTTAGGGATTTTTCAGAAAAATCTTTTTCCGCAGGTGAAGTAGTCGAGGGCTGATTTCTTGGCCTATGATCAAAAGCCTTCTGTTTCCACCGCCAAACCTTTCATGGGAGAGTTTGCAACAGTTTGGCACCATTTTTGAGCAAAGTGGAAAACGGCCGATTTTTGATGAAATTATGACCGCGCCTTAGGGATTTTTCAGAAAAATCTTTTTCCGCAGGGGTAGTAGTCGAGGGCTGATTTCTTGGCCTATGATCAAACGCCTTCCGTATTCACCGCCAAATCTTTCATGGAAGAGTTTTCAACAGTTTGGCACCATTTTTGAGCAAAGTGGAAAACGGCCGATTTTTTATGAAATTGTGACCGCGCGGCTTAGGAATTTTTCAAAAAAATCTTTTTCTACAGGTGAAGTAGTTGAGGGCTGATTTCTTGGCCTATGATCAAAAGATTTCCGTATTTCCCGCCAAACCTTTCAGGGAACAGTTTGCAACCGTTTGGCACCATTTTTGAGCAAAGTGGAAAACGGACGATTTTTGATGAAAGTGTGACCGCGCGGCTTAGTGATGTTTCAGAAAAAACTTTTTTCGCAGGTGAAGTAGTCGAGGGCTGATTTCTTGGCCTATGATCAAAAGACTTCCGTTTCCACCGCCAAACCTTTCAGGGGAGAGTTTGCAACAGTTTGGCACCATTTTTGAGCAAAGTTGAAAACGGCCGATTTTTTATGAAATTGTGACCGCGCGGCTTAGGGATTTTTTCAGAATTTTTTTTTCCGCAGGTGAAGTAGTTGAGGGCTGATTTCTTGGCCTATGATCAAAAGACTTCCGTTTCCACCGCCAAACCTTTCAGGGGAGAGTTTGCAACAGTTTGGCACCATTTTTGAGCAAAGTGGAAAACGGCCGATTATTGATGAAATTGTGACCTCGCGCCTTAGGGATTTTTCAGAAAAATCTTTTTCTGCAGGTGAAGAAGTCGAGGGCTGATTTCTTGGCCTATGATCAAAAGCCTTCTGTTTCCACCACCAAACCTTTCAGGGAAGAGTTTTCAACAGTTTGGCACCATTTTTGAGCAAAGTGGAAAACGGCCGATTTTTGATGAAATTATGACCGCGCGCCTTAGGGATTTTTCAGAAAAATCTTTTTCCGCAGGTGAAGTAGTCGAGGGCTGATTTCTTGGCCTATGATCAAACGCCTTCCGTATTCACCGCCAAATCTTTCATGGAAGAGTTTTCAACACTTTGGCACCATTTTTGAGCAAAGTGGAAAACGGACGATTTTTTATGAAATTGTGACCGCGCGGCTTAGGTATTTTTTAAGAATTTTTTTTTTCGCAGGTGAAGGAGTCGAGGGCTGATTTCTTGGCCTATGATCAAAAGCCTTCCATATTCACCGCCAAACCTTTCAGGGAAGAGTTCGCAACCGTTTGGCACCATTTTTGAGCAAAGTGAAAAACGGACGATTTTTGATGAAATTGTGACCGCGCGCCTTAGGGATTTTTCAGAAAAATCTTTTTCCGCAGGTGAAGTAGTCGAGGCTTGATTTCTTGGCCTATGATCCAAAGACTTCCGTTTCCACCGCCAAACCTTTCAGGGGAGAGTTTGCAACTGTTTGGCACCATTTTTGAGCAAAGTGGATAACGGCCGATTTTTGATGAAATTGTGACCGCGCGCCTTAGGGATTTATCAGAAATATCATTTTCCACAGGTGAAGTAGTCGAGGATTGATTTCCTGGCCTATGATCAAAAGACTTCCATTTCCACCGCCAAACCTTTCAGGGGAGAGTTTGCAACAGTTTGGCACCATTTTTGAGCAAAGTGGAAAACGGACGATTTTTGATGAAATTGTGACCGCGCGGCTTAGGTATTTTTTCAGAATTTCTTTTTTCGCAGGTGAAGGAGTCGAGGGCTGATTTCTTCGCCTATGATCAAAAGACTTCCGTTTCCACCGCCAAAACTTTCAGGGGAGAGTTTGCAACAGTTTGGCACCATTTTTGAGCAAAGTGGAAAACGGCCGATTTTTGATGAAATTGTGACCGCGCGCCTTAGGGATTTTTCAATAAAATCTTTTTCTACAGGTGAAGTAGTCGAGGGCTGATTTCTTGGCCTATGATCAAAAGCCTTCCGTATTCCCCGCCAAACCTTTCAGGGAAGAGTTTGCAACAGTTTGGCACCATTTTTGAGCAAAGTGGAAAACGGCCGATTATTGATGAAATTGTGACCGCCCGCCTTAGGGATTTTTCAGAAAAATCATTTTCCGCAGGTGAAGTAGTCGAGGGCTGATTTCTTGGCCTATGATCAAAACACTTCCGTTTCCACCGCCAAACCTTTCAGGGGAGAGTTTGCAACAGTTTGGCACCATTTTTGAGCAAAGTGGAAAACGGCCGATTTTTGATGAAATTGTGACCGCGTGCCTTAGGGATTTTTCAGAAAAATCATTTTCCACAGGTGAAGTAGTCGAGGGTTGATTTCTTGGCCTATGATCAAAAACCTTCCGTTTCCACCGCCAAACCTTTCAGGGGAGAGTTTGCAACAGTTTGGCACCATTTTTGAGCAAAGTGGAAAACGGCCGATTTTTGATGAAATTGTGACCGCGCGCCTTAGGGATTTTTCAGAAATATCATTTTCCACAGGTGAAGTAGTCGAGGGCTGATTTCTCGGCCTATGATCAAACGCCTTCCGTATTCCCCGCCAAACCTTTCAGAGAAGAGTTTGCAACAGTTTGGCACCATTTTTGAGCAAAGTGGAAAACGGCCGATTTTTGATGAAATTGTGACCGCGCGCCTTAGGGATTTTTCAGAAAAATCTTTTTCCGCAGGTGAAGTAATCGAGGGCTGATTTCTTGGCGTATGATCAAAAGCCTTCCATTTTCACCGCCAAACCTTTCAGGGAAGTGTTCGCAACCGTTTGGCACCATTTTTGAGCAAAGTGGAAAACGGACGATTTTTGATGAAATTGTGACCGCGCGCCTTAGGTATTTTTTCAGAATTTTTTTTTTCCGCAGGTGAAGTAGTCGAGGGCTGATTTCTTGGCCTATGATCAAAAGCCTTCCGTTTCCACCGCCAAACCTTTCAGGGGAGAGTTTGCAACAGTTTGGCACCATTTTTGAGCAAAGTGGAAAACGGCCGATTTTTGATGAAATTTTGACCGTGCGGCTTAGGGATTTTTTCAGAAAAATCTTTTTTCGCAGGTGAAGTAGTCGAGGGCTGATTTCTCGGCCTATGGTCAAAAGCCTTCCGTTTCCACCGCCAAACCTTTCAGGGGAGAGTTTGCAACAGTTTGGCATTATTTTTGAGCAAAGTGGAAAACCACGGATTATTGTTGAAATTGTGACCGCGCGCCTTAGGGATTTTTCAGAAAAATCTTTTTCCGCAGGTGAAGTAGTCGAGGGCTGATTTCTTGGCCTATGATCAAAAGCCTTCCGTTTCCACCGCCAAACCTTTCAGGGGAGAGTTTGCAACAGTTTGGCACCATTTTTG
Organism: Podarcis lilfordi; assembly: GCA_947686815.1. Classification (NCBI taxonomy): domain Eukaryota; kingdom Metazoa; phylum Chordata; class Lepidosauria; order Squamata; family Lacertidae; genus Podarcis; species Podarcis lilfordi. Next base: position 71,141,068 of record OX395132.1, read on the forward strand.
AGCAAAGTGGAAAACTGCAGATTTTTGATGAAATTCTGACAGCGCGGCTTAGGGATTTTTCAGAAAAATCTTTTTCTGCAGGTGAAGTAGTCGAGGGCTGATTTCTTGGCCTATAATCAAACGCCTTCCGTATTCACCGACAAACCTTTCATGGAAGAGTTTGCAAAAGTTTGGCACCATTTTTTAGCAAAGTGGAAAGCGGATGATTTTTGATGAAAGTGTGACCGCGCGGCTTAGGTATTTTTTCAGAATTTTTTTTTCCGCAGGTGAAGTAGTCGAGGGCTGATTTCTTGGCCTATGATCAAACGCCTTACGTAATCACAGCAAAACCTTTCAGGGGAGAGTTTGCAACAGTTTGACACCTTTTTTGAGCAAAGTGGAAAACGGCCGATTTTTGATGAAAGTTTGACCGCGCGCCTTAGGGATTTTTCAGAAAAATCATTTTCCGCAGGTGAAGTAGTCGAGGGTTGAATTCTTGGCCTATGATCAAAAGCCTTCCGTTTCCACCGCCAAACCTTTCAGGGGAGAATTTGCAACAGTTCGGCACCATTTTTGAGCAAAGTGGAAAACGGACGATTTTTGATGAAATTGTGACCGCGCGGCTTAGGGATTTTTTCAGATTTTTTTTTTCGCAGGTGCAGTAGTCGACGGCTGATTTCTTCGCCTATGACCAAAAGACTTACATTTCCACCGCCAAACCTCTCAGGGGAGAGTTTGCAACAGTTTGGCACCATTATTGAGCAAAGTGGAAAACGGCCGATTTTTGATGAAATTGTGACCGCGCGCCTTAGGGATTTTTCAAAAAAATCTCTTTCTACAGGTGATGTAGTCGAGGGCTGATTTCTTGGCCTATGATCAAAAGCCTTCCGTTTCCACCGCCAAACCTTTCAGGGGAGAGTTTGCAACAGTTTGGCACCATTTTTGAGCAAAGTGGAAAACGGCCGATTTTTGATGAAATTTTGACCGTGCGGCTTAGGGATTTTTTCAGAAAAATCTTTTTTCGCAGGTGAAGTAGTCGAGGGCTGATTTTTTGGCCTATGATCAAAAGCCTTCCGTTTCCACCGCCAAACCTTTCAGGGGAGAGTTTGCAACAGTTTGGCATTATTTTTGAGCAAAGTGGAAAACCATGGATTATTGTTGAAATTGTGACCGCGCGCCTTAGGGATTTTTCAGAAAAATCTTTTTCCGCAGGTGAAGTAGTCGAGGGCTGATTTCTTGGCCTATGATCAAAAGCCTTCCGTTTCCACCGCCAAACCTTTCAGGGGAGAGTTTGCAACAATTTGGCACCATTATTGAGCAAAGTGGAAAACGGCCGATTTTTGATGAAATTGTGACTGTGCGGCTTAGGGATTTTTTCAGAAAAATCTTTTTTCGCAGGTGAAGTAGTCGAGGGCTGATTTCTTGGCCTATGATCAAAAGCCTTCCGTTTCCACCGCCAAACCTTTCAGGGGAGATTTTTCAACAGTTTGGCACCATTTTTGAACAAAGGGGAAAACGACCGATTATTGATGAAATTGTGACAGCGCGGCTTAGGGATTTTTTCAGATTTTTTTTTCCCCGCAGTTGAAGTAGTCGAGGGCTGCTTTCTTGGCGTATGATCAAAAGCCTTCTCTTTCCACCGCCAAACCTTTCAGGGGAGAGTTTGCAACAGTTTGGCATTATTTTTGAGGAAAGTGGAAAACCACGGATTATTGTTGAAATTGTGACCGCGCGCCTTAGGGATTTTTCAGAAAAATCTTTTTCCGCAGGTGAAGTAGTCGAGGGCTGATTTCTTGGCCTATGATCAAAAGCCTTCCGTTTCCACCGCCAAACCTTTCAGAGGAGAGTTTGCAACACATTGGCACTATTTTTGAGCAAAGTGGAAATCGGCCTATTTTTGATGAAATTGTGACCGCGCGCCTTAGGGATTTTTCAGAAAAATCTTTTTCCGCAGGTGAAGTAGTCGAGGGCTGATTTTTTGGCCTATGATCAAAAGCCTTCCGTTTCCACCACCAAACCTTTCAGGGGAGAGTTTGCAACAGTTTGGCACCATTTTTGAGCAAAGTGGAAAACGGCCGATTTTTGATGAAATTGTGACCGCGCACCTTAGGGATTTTTCAGAAAAATCTTTTCCCGCAGGTAAAGTAGTCGAGGGCTGATTTCTTGGCCTATGATCAAAAGCCTTCCGTTTCCACCGCCAAACCTTTCAGGGGAGAGTTTGCAACAATTTGGCACCATTATTGAGCAAAGTGGAAAACGGCCGATTTTTGATGAAATTGTGACTGTGCGGCTTAGGGATTTTTCAAAAAAATCTTTTCCCGCAGGTAAAGTAGTCGAGGGCTGATTTCTTGGCCTATGATCAAAAGCCTTCCGTTTCCACCGCCAAACCTTTCAGGGGAGATTTTTCAACAGTTTGGCACCATTTTTGAGCAAAGGGGAAAACGACCGATTATTGATGAAATTGTGACAGCGCGGCTTAGGGATTTTTTCAGATTTTTTTTTCCCCGCAGTTGAAGTAGTCGAGGGCTGCTTTCTTGGCGTATGATCAAAGCCTTCTCTTTCCACCGCCAAACCTTTCAGGGGAGAGTTTGCAACAGTTTGGCATTATTTTTGAGGAAAGTGGAAAACCACGGATTATTGTTGAAATTGTGACCGCGCGCCTTAGGGATTTTTCAGAAAAATCTTTTTCCGCAGGTGAAGTAGTCGAGGGCTGCTTTCTTGGCGTATGATCAAAAGACTTCCGTTTCCACCGCCAAACCTTTCAGAGGAGAATTTGCAACAGTTTGGCACCATTATTGAGCAAAGTGGAAAACGGCCGATTTTTGATGAAATTGTGATCGTGCGGCTTAGGGATTTTTTCAGAAAAATCTTTTTTCGCAGGTGAAGTAGTCGAGGGCTGATTTCTCGGCCTATGATCAAAAGCCTTCCGTTTCCACCGCCAAACCTTTCAGGGGAGAGTTTGCAACACATTGGCACTATTTTTGAGCAAAGTGGAAAACGGCCGATTTTTGATGAAATTGTGACCGCGCGCCTTAGGGATTTTTCAGAAAAATCTTTTTCCGCTGGTGAAGTAATTGAGGGCTGATTTCTTGGCCTATGATCAAAAGCCTTCCGTTTCCACCGCCAAACCTTTCAGGGGAGAATTTGCAACAGTTTGGCACCATTATTGAGCAAAGTGGAAAACGGCCGATTTTTGATGAAATTGTGAACTTGCGGCGTAGGGATTTTTTCAGAAAAATCTTTTTTCGCAGGTGAAGTAGTCGAGGGCTGATTTCTCGGCCTATGATCAAAAGCCTTCCGTTTCCACCGCCAAACCTTTCAGGGGAGAGTTTGCAACACATTGGCACTATTTATGAGCAAAGTGGAAAACGGCCGATTTTTGATGAAATTGTGACCGCGCGCCTTAGGGATTTTTCAGAAAAATCTTTTTCCGCAGGTGAAGTAATTGAGGGCTGATTTCTTGGCCTATGATCAAAAGCCTTCCCTTTCCACCGCCAATCCTTTCAGGGGAGAATTTGCAACAGTTTGGCACCATTTTTGAGCAAAGTGGAAAACGAGCGATTTTTGATGAAATTGTGACCGCGCGGCTTAGGGATTTTTTCCGAATTTTTTTTTTCCACAGGTGAAGTAGTCGAGGGCTGATTTCTTGGCCTATGATCAAAAGCCTTCTCTTTCCACCGCCAAACCTTTCAGGGGAGAGTTTGCAACAGTTTGGCACCATTTTTGAGCAAAGTGGAAAACGGCCGATTTTTGATGAAATTCTGACCGCGCGCCTTAGGGATTTTTTCCGAATTTTTTTTTTCCGCAGGTGAAGTAATTGAGGGCTGATTTCTTGGCCTATGATCAAAAGCCTTCCGTTTCCACCGCCAAACCTTTCAGGCGAGAGTTTGCAACAGTTTGGCACCATTTTTGAGCAAAGTGGAAAACGGCCGATTTTTGATGAAATTGCGACCGCGCGCCTTAGGGATTTTTCAGAAAAATCTTTTCCCGCAGGTAAAGTAGTCGAGCGCTGATTTCTTGGCCTATGATCAAAAGCCTTCCGTTTCCACCGCCAAACCTTTCAGGGGAGAGTTTGCAACAGTTTGGCACCATTTTTGAGCAAAGTGGAAAACGAGCGATTTTTGATGAAATTGTGACTGCGCGGCTTCGGGATTTTTTCAGAATTTTTTCCCCCCACAGGTGAAGTAGTCGAGGGCTGATTTCTTGGCCTATGATCAAAAGCCTTCCGTTTCCACCGCCACACCTTTCAGGCGAGAGTTTGCAACAGTTTGGCACCATTTTTGAGCAAAGTGGAAAACGGCCGATTTTTGATGAAATTGTGACCGTGCGCCTTAGGGATTTTTCAGAAAAATCTTTTTCCGCAGGTGAAGTAGTCGAGGGCTGATTTCCTCACCTATGATCAAAAGCCTTCCGTTTCCACCGCCAAACCTTTCAGGGGAGATTTTTCAACAGTTTGGCACCATTTTTGAGCAAAGTCGAAAACGACCGATTATTGATGAAATTGTGACAGTGCGGATTAGGGATTTTTTCAGAATTTTTTTTTTTCCGCAGGTGAAGTAGTTGAGGGCTGCTTTCTTGGCGTATGATCAAAAGCCTTCCGTTTCCACCGCCAAACCTTTCAGGGGAGAGTTTGCAACAGTTTGGCACCATTTTTGAGCAAAGTGGAAAACGACCGATTTTTGATGAAATTGTGACTGCACGTGTAATGGGTTTAGGGGTTGCTCGTGCGTAAGTTGCCGCCACTCCTGACTAGGTTACCTGGTTGAACCATTTCTTACTGGACAGCCTCTAGCTTCGTGGCTGTCTCAGTTGCTGGCAGAATCCGTCAGTGGGCGTTTCTTGAACTTCTTCCAGCACAAAAGTTCTTTGACGCCTAGTCTCCGCCTATTCTCACTGCGCGGAAGTCTTCTGCGCAGGGAGGGTGTGGGCAGCGGAGGACCCATACTCTCTCCGCTGTTCTCCGGTGAGGAGTCTTGGAGCCTCCTCTCCGATTCCCCCATCTGCCCCCCTTCTCCACTGGTGTTACGCTGATTTCCTTCCCCAGCAGATGGGCTCTCTCTCTCCCTACTAGGACCCTCTCTGGCATCCCTCTGGAGCCTTCCCTCCGCCTCTAGGTCCGATGGCAGTTCCCTGACATCCATCTCCCCCCCAGGTCCCCCTCCACCCCCGGCCCGACCTTCTAATCCAACCTTGTCCCTTTCCTCGACCTACGATGCGGGGAATCCCATGAAGGAGCTGTCGCCATCCTTTGAGGATTCAAAACCTGCTTCCCACCCGCTCCAAACTCTTCCCGTGGGGTGGGCCTCCCAGTCTGATTCTTCTTCCTCTGACACCTCCCCTCTCTCCTCTTCAGAGGCAGGAAAACCCACAAAGTCCTCTTCGTCGTCTGTGGTTCCAAATTCTTCCTCCCAGAATCTCGCTAGTGTTTTTGGTTTATCTGGGAACAGGCGGTGGAATTCTTCCACTAGATACCCGTCATTGATCGCCTCAGCGGTGACCCACGTGTTTTCTGACCCGGGTTCTCCTTCCAAAGCTACCAAGTACTCCACCTGGCGCCCTCGCCACCTTGAATCGAGTATTTCCGTGGCTTGGTGTTCTTGTTCCCTCTCCTCTACCCGCGGGTGGCTGGTGACTCCTCCCTCCCGCCCCGGAAATTCCCGCCCCTCCCTGTACGGTGATAGTAGGGACCTATGGAACATCGGATGTATCTTCATGGTGTCAGGCAACTTGAGCTTGAATGCCACAGGGTTCACCTGTTGTGTTACCTCAAAAGGTCCCAGCCGCCTTGGCTGCAATTTCTTGCACCCTCCCTTTAGGGGTAACCCTTGGGTTGACAACCACACTCGGTCTCCCACCTGTATGGCCCCCCCTCCCGACGGTGCTTGTCTGCCTGCCTCTTGTAAACTTCCTTGGCCCGCTCCAAGTTCATCTTGGGTTGCTGGTGCAAGGCCTCCATTTCTTCCACAAACTGCGCTGCCGCAGGTACACTCCATCCTTCCTCCCCCCTCCCTGGGAAGGCCTTGGGGTGACACCCATAATTGGCCATGAACGGGCTCATTCCCGTGGACACATGTTCAGCGTTATTGTACGCAAATTCAGCCAGCGCTAGTTTCTCTACCCAATCCTTCTGTCTCTCGCTGATGTAGCAGCGTAGGTATTGCTGGAGTATACTGTTCACTCTTTCTGCTTGCCCGTTGGTTTCCAGGTGTCGCGCCGTCGAGAAGCCCACCTCGACCTGCAGCAAGCTCATGAGCTTCCTCCAGAACCGGGAAGTAAATTGTTTCCCGCGATCTGAGATGACCCTCGAGGGAGTCCCATGCAACCTGAAGATGTGATCCACAAACAAGCTGGCTGTCTCCTCTGCTGTCACCGCATGTGAGCAAGCTATGAAATGGCACATCTTCGTCAGTAGATCGACTACTACCATGACTGCTGTTTTCCCCCTTGACTTGGGCAAATCTGTCATAAAATCAATGGACACCACCTCCCAGGGTCTTCCCAGCGTGGGTAAGGGTTCCAGTAACCCTGCGGGGGCAGCCCTCTCCCCCTTTGCCCTTTGGCAGCGGTCGCACCCCCGTACATATTCCCGTACATCTTCAATCACCCTTGGCCACCAGAACTGCCTGGTGATGAGCAGCATGGTTTTGTGCTGTCCAAAGTGCCCAGCTGTTGGGTTGTCGTGGAGTTGTTTGAGTACTTTCCCCCTCAAGGTCTCCCCCGGTACATACAGCGCCCCCTTATAGTACAGTATCCCTTCCTTTTCCTCAAACCCTCCATGGTTTTCCCTTCCGTCTTGGAGTTCCCTGATTTTAGTTTGAGCGAACACGTCGTTTCTAGTAAGCCCGGCCAGTTCTCATTTCCCAACCAACGCTCCCCCACACACCCATCAGTCCTCGGGGATCACGTGTCGGATCTCCGGCAGTCCCTCTCCTTCCATGTACTCCGGCTTCCTGGAGAGAGCATCTGCTCTTACGTTTTCCTCTCCCGGCACGTATCGGATCTCGAAGGAAAACTTGGAGAACTCCTGTGCCCATCGAATCTGTCTCTGGTTGAGTACTCGTGTGGTCCTCCAGTATTCCAAGTTCTTGTGATCAGTACAAACCTGGATCTTGTGCTGCGCCCCCATTAACAGATGTCTCCATCGGCAAAACGCCGCATAGATCGCAAGCAGTTCGCAGTCATACACCGCATAGTTTTGCTCCGACTTGCTCAGCTTCCTCGAGAAAAAGGCAGACAGCCTCCAGCCCTGCTTGGCCCCTGGCTGCAAAAGTACCGCCCCAATGGCTCTGTTGAACGCGTCGGTTTCCAGCCTCATGGGCTTCTCCACATCAACATGCAGGAGCTGTTCTTCTGAAGCGAACGCCTTCTTCAGTCTTTCAAAGGATTGCTGGGCACTTTCTGTCCAGGCGAACTTCTTTTTGCTACTGAGACAATCTGTGATGGGCGCTGTCAAGTGGGCGAAGTTCTTGATGAACTTCCTGTAGAAGTTGCTGAACCCTAGGAACCTCTGCACATCCTTCCGGGTTTTGGGGGCTTTCCATTCCAGCACTGCCTGCACCTTGCTTGGGTCCATAGCTAGGCCCTTGTCTGACAACTTGTACCCCAGAAACTCGACCTCTCTGGTGTGAAATTGGCATTTTTCCAGCTTGACCCACAACTGGTGCTTCTGCAGTCTCTTCAGCACTTCCCTGATGTCTCTGACATGTTGCTTCTCATTGTCCGAATAGATTAAGACGTCGCCCAAAAAGGCTACGCAGTTCTTGTACAGCAGGGGCCCCAACACATGGTGCATGAATGCTTGAAAGCAGGCGGAGCCTAACTGTAATCCAAATGGCATGACTAAGTACTCAAAAGCCCCCAGGGGGGTGAACATGGTGGTTTTCCATTCGTCCCCCTACCTTATCCTAATCAAATTGTACGCTCCCTGAGGTCCAGCGTGGTAAAAAATTTCCCCTGCCTCACCCGTGTTAAAATGTCGTCAATCCTGGGCATTGGGAAGGTCACGGGTTTGATACCAGGTTTAACGCCCGGTAATCTACGACTAATCTAGGCTGATTAGTCTCTTTTTTGTCCGCAAAGAACACCGGACTGCCCCCCACCGCCTTTGATTCCCTTATGAACCCCCTCTTCAGGTTCTTGTCAATAAACTGCCGCAACTCCAGCATCTCCTGCTCAGACATGGCATACAGCTTACCCACCGGCAGCTGAGCCCCTGGGAGTAAGTTGATTTGGCAGTCAAAGGGCCTATGGGGGGGTAGTCTATCCGCCTCCTTCTCGCTGAAGACTTCCTTCAGGTCAGCATATTGTGGTGGCACCTCCCCTTTTGTTTCCAGCGCCAGCCCAGCCACCCTGGCCACTGTCATTCTTGGGGTTTCCCCCCAGACAGTGTTCCAAGCAGTAAGCTGACCCAAAGGTGACTGACCGCTGATGCCATGACACTACTGGATCATGCAGTGCCAGCCAGCTCATCCCCAGTATTATTGGGGGTCCTGCCAGTGTGGCCACGTGAAAGGCAATGGTCTCCGTGTGCCTGGAAACCCTCATTCGCATTGGCGGGGTCTGGTGTGTCACTTCCCCTCCCAGAAGTTCCCTGCCATCGATGGTGGTCACTTGCAAGGGAAAAGCCAGGGGTAGCAGGTGTAGTTGGTGCTCCAGAGTGAAGTCCCTGCTGAAGAAATTGCAGGAGCTGCCCGAATCCAGCAGCCCCTCAACCTTGACTGGGTGCCCATTCGGGAGTTCTAGCACCACTTCTATGGCTATAGCTGCCCTGGGGGGGGGGTCAGGCTGGGGCACTTCTATTGGTTGCTGGCCTGGCTGCTGGCGCCGCTGGTTGGCAGCCAGGCGTTGTCGTTTCCCTGCGCCTGCCCTTCCTCCCCCTTCTCCTCACAGCCAGCAGCCCCCACCATCCCTTGCCAGGCCTTTCTTTGAGGGCAGACCCTGGCAAAATGTCCCGGCCGTTGGCAGAGGAAACACTTCTTGGTGGTTTTCCAATCCTTCCCCTCCCTCTTGCGACCTTCACTGGAGTTTAAAACCTTGCGTGCGCGCCATCTATTTCCATTGGCTCAGCTGCCTGGGAAAGCTGTCTTGGTATTTCAGGAATGCGGTAGTCATGGCAACGTTCCCCTCTCACTTCGCGTTTCTCCTGAGCCCGCGCTTCCTGCCGCACTCCAATCGCAAGCACAGCCTTGGTCAGCTGATCCATCAACTGTGGGCGGGGCGCGCGGGACAGCTCGTCCTTCACAGTTGGGGACAACCCCTCCTCAAACAACATTTGAATCGGTTCAGAGTCCAGATCCCACCCGAGCCGGGGGATCAACATTGCAAAGCGCGACCAGTAGTCTCTAACTGACTGGCTCCCCTGCTTCCACCCCATCAGTTCTCGCCGAGTCACACTTTGCTCCAGTTCACTGGAATACATCGCATTCATTGCCTGGAAGAATTTCTTCAGGTCCTTCAAGGCATGATTTTGCGTCGCCATAAGGGGCCTGATCCATTTGCGTGCCCCATCCTCCAGATGCCCCACAATGTAGGCTACCCTCTCCCCATCATCAGCAAAGTCATTATGCTGCAGTTCCAAAGCGTACTCTATTTCCGTTCGGAACGCGTTGTAGTCCTGGGGTTTCCCCCCAAACTTGTGTACCAGCCCCGGTACCTTCCTTGCGATGGGGGTGGGTCTGACCTGTGCATCCTGAGTGCGTCTTTCGTCCAGCCGTGCCGTCAGGAGAGCTACATGCTGTTCCAAGTCTCGGTTTCTCTCTACCAGACTTTGCACTCCAGCTGCTTGCTCCGGCTCCCCTGGTCTGGCTCATTGTGCTGCCTCTCTGGAGCTGCGTACAAGCAACGTCGGGGACTGACGGATTGCTGTAATGGGTTTAGGGGTTGCTCGTGCGTAAGTTGCCGCCACTCCTGGCTAGGTTACCTGGTTGAACCCTTTCTGACTGGACAGCCTCTAGCTTCGTGGCTGTCTCAGTTGCTGGCAGAATCCGTCAGTGGGTGTTTCTTGAACTTCTTCCAGCACAAAAGTTCTTTGACGCCTAGTCTCCGCCTAGTCTCCCTGCGCGGAAGCCTTCTGTGCAAGGAGGGTGTGGGCAGCGGAGGACCCGTACTCTCTCCGCTGGTCTCCGGTGAGGAGTCTTGGAGCCTCCTCTCCGATTCCCCCATCTGCCCCCCTTCTCCACTGGTGTTACGCTGATTTCCTTCCCCAGCAGATGGGCTGCCTCTCTCCCTACTGGGACCCTCTCCGGCATCCCTCTGGAGCCTTCCCTCCGCCTCTAGCTCCGATGGCAGTTCCCTGACAGTTTGCAACAGTTTGGCACGATTTTTGAGCAAATTGGAAAACTGCCGATTTTTGATGACATTGTGACCGCGTGGCTTAGGGATTTTTTCATAGAATCACAGAATCATAGAGTTGGAAGAGTCCACAAGGGCCATCGAGTCCAACCCCCTGCCAAGCAGGAAACACCATCAGAGCACTCCTGACGTATGGTTGTCAAGCCTCTGCTTAAAGACCTCCAAAGAAGGAGACTCCACCACACTCCTTGGCAGCAAATTCCACTGTCGAACAGCTCTTACTGTCAGGAAGTTCTTCCTAATGTTTAGGTGGAATCTTCTTTCTTGTAGTTTGGATCCATTGCTCCGTGTCCGCTTCTCTGGAGCAGCAGAAAACAACCTTTCTCCCTCCTCTATGTGACATCCTTTTATATATTTGAACATAGCTATCATATCACCCCTTAACCTCCTCTTCTCCAGGCTAAACATGCCCAGCTCCCTTAGCCGTTCATCATAAGGCATCGTTTCCAGGCCTTTGACCATTTTGGTTGCCCTCCTCTGGACACGTTCCAGTTTGTCAGTGTCCTTCTTGAACTGTGGTGCCCAGAACTGGACACAGTACTCCAGGTGAGGTCTGACCAGAGCAGAATACAGTGGCACTATTACTTCCCTTGATCTAGATGCTATACTCCTATTGATGCAGCCCAGAATTGCATTGGCTTTTTAGCTGCCACGTCACACTGTTGGCTCATGTCAAGTTTGTGGTCAACCAAGACTCCTAGATCCTTTTCACATGTACTGCTCTCAAGCCAGGTGTCCCCCATCTTGTATTTGTGCCTCTCATTTTTTTTGGCCCAAGTGCAATACTTTACATTTCTCCCTGTTAAAATTCATCTTGTTTGTTTTGGCCCAGTTCTCTAATCTGTCAAGGTCGTTTTGAAGGGTGATCCTGTCCTCTGGGGTGTTAGCCACCCCTCCCAGTTTGGTGTCATCTGCAAATTTGATCAGGATGCCCTTGAGTCCATCATCCAAGTCGTTGATAAAGATGTTGAATAAGACCGGGCCCAAGACAGAACTCTGTGGCACCCCACTAGTCACTCTTCTCCAGGATGAAGAGGGACCATTGATGAGCACCCTTTGGGTTCGGTCAGTCATCTAGTTACAAATCCACTGAGTGGTAGCATAGTCAAGACTGCATTTTACCAGCTTCTTTACAAGAATATCATGGGGCACCTTGTTAAATGCCTTGCTGAGATCAAGGTAGGCTACATCCACTGCGTTCCCTTCATCTACCAGGCTTGTAATTCTGTCAAAAAACAGATCAGGTTAGTCTGACATGACTTATTTTTCAGAAATCCATGCTGACTATTGGTGATCACAGCATTCCTTTCTAGGTGCTCACAGACTGTTTGCTTAATGATCTGCTCCAGAATCTTCCCTGGTATTGATGTCAGACTGACTGGGCGGTAATTATTTGGGTCCTCTCTTTCCCCTTTTTGAAAATAGGGACAACATTTGCCCTCCTCCAGTCTGCCGGGACTTCGCCTGTTCTCCAGGAATTCTCAAAGATGACTGCCAGTGGTTCTGAGATCACATCTGCCAGTTCTTTTAATACTCTTGGATGCAGTTCATCTGGCCCTGGAGACTTGAATACATCTAGACTAGCCAAGTATTCTTGTACTATCTCCTTAGTTATTCTGGGCTGTGTTTCCTTTGCTGAATCATTTGCTCCAAATTCTTCAGGTCGGGCATTGTTTTCTTTATCGGAGAAGACTGAGGCAAAGAAGGCATTGAGGAGTTCAGCCCTTTCTGTGTCCCCTGTTTGCATTTCACCATCCTCTCCTCTGAGTGACCCCACTGTTTCTTTGTTCTTCCTTTTGCTACGAACATACACATAAAAGCCTTTTTTGTTGCTTTTAACCTCTCTAGCAAGCCTGAGTTCATTCTGTGCTTTAGATTTTCTGACTTTGTGTCTACACGTGCTGGCTATTTGTTTGAATTCCTCTTTGGTGGTTTCACCTTTTCCATTTTTTGTACACATCCTTTTTAATCTTAACTCAGTTAAAAGTTCTTTAGATAGCCACCCTGGCTTCTTTAGGCACCTTCCATGTTTCCGTCTCATTGGTATTGCCTGAAGTTGTGCTTTTACTATCTCCCTCTTAACAAACTCCCAGCCATCATGAACTCCTTTCCTTTTAGTATTACTGTCCATGGGATCTCACCCAGCACTTCCCTAAGTTTTATGAAGTCGGCTTTCTTAAAGTCAAGAAATTGAGTCCTAGTATGCTTGGCTGCTCCTTTCCGCTGTATAGTAAACTTCAGAAGAGCATGATCACTTGCGCCTAATGATCCTTCCACTTCTACCCCACTAACCAGGTCATCAACATTGGTTAGGACCAGATCTAAAATGGCTGTTCCTCTTGTTGCTTCTCCCACTTTCTGGACAACGAAGTTGTCTGCAAGGCCAGTGAGGAATCTGTTTGACCTTATGCTCTTGGCTGAGTTTGACATCCAACAAATATCCGGGTAATTGAAGTCCCCCATTACTACTATCTCTCTTCCTTTTGCATGCTTGGCCATCTGTTCCAGGAAGGCATCATCTATGTCCTCTGTTTGGCTTGGGGATCTATAGTAAACTCCCACAATGAGGTCACTGTTATTCTTCTCTCCCTTAATTTTGACCCAAATGCTCTCACTTTGGCTGTGAAGTTCTAAATCTTGGGTCTCTTCACAGGTATACACATCCCTGACATATAACGCCACTCCTCCTCCTTTCTTGTCTGGTCTGTTTCTCTGAAATAGATTGTATCCCCCCATTATTACATTCCAATCGTGGGACTTATCCCACCAGGTTTCAGTGATGCCTATTATGTCATATTTAGTTTGCTGTACCAAGAGCTCAAGCTCATCTTGTTTATTTCCCATGCTTTGCGCATTAGTGTACAGACATTGAAGTCCATTAATCATTCCCCGTGTCTCTTATTTAAGGATTTTTTCCTCCCACCACTAGGTCTGCGTGCTGTTTGCTCCATTTGGTCTATGACATTTGGATGATCATCTTCATCAATTGATAGACTCCTACCTTCAGGAGCACTGTCTCCCTCCCCCACATTAGTCAGTTTAAAGCCCTCCTGATGAGGTTTCTGAGATTTTTGGCAAAAGCATTCCTCCCAACCATTGTGAGGTGCAGCCCATCGCTTGCCAGAAGTCCATCTTCAAGAAACTTCTGGGTTGGCGCCATCAGCAATGGCGGAATTCCTCTGACCGAGAGGAATTTGCCCCGTGTAAATTGGGTCTGGAGGCAAAGGCGGAGACCCGCAAAAAATCACAGGCGGGAGAAGCCTGTGAACGTGGGATTCGGCGGGCACCTTCTGCGCCTCCCCTACTCATGGGGAAACCCAATTTCGGGGCTCCGGAGTGACGTGAGGTGAGTGGTGCGGTGCTTTGAATCGTCTGCTTCTTCCACGGAGCGAAGCCGCACAGCCGTTGCCGGAGAGTGCTGACTTTTTCCTGTGGACAATTTGATTCTAAAGCAATTACCCGTGAGTAGAGCTGAAACGGGAGAATTGGATTTCTAAACGTATAATTTGGTATCGAAGCGGGGAGGCTCAATACAGGAAGTCCGCCTTCCCCTTTTGTAAATAGACTGACGCAATGAAGCTGTAAACTGAAGCCTTGGAAATCCTTTGGTAAAAGACTAAACTTTCAATGGTAAAGAACACTTAACCCCCCCTTGGGGGCAGGAGAAGAGGGTGGGGGAGTTGTGGACTGAGTATGACTGCAGGAGAGAGTGAAGAGAGCTAGAACACTGCCGCTCTGACCCTGCGAACGGGTTGCTAGTAGGACTGACATCTTTTGGAATGTCCCTCTGTCCCTGGGCCATGCCGTTCAACTGGGAGGACAGATGAGATGACAATTTGTGCATTTAATTGCTTCAATTTCCTGCCCAGAGCCTCGTAGTCTCTTTTGATCTTCTGGAGGCTATTGCTTGCAGTGTCATTGGTTCCCACATGAACCAAGATTTTTTCCCCCCAGAAAAATATTTTTCCGCGGGTGAAGTAGTAGAGGGCTGATTTCTTGGCCTATGATCAAAAGACTTCCGTTTCCACCACCAAACCTTTCAGGGGAGAGTTTGCAACAGTTTGGCACCATTTTTGAACAAAGTGGAAAACGGCCGAGTTTTGATGAAATTGTGACCGCGTGGCTTTGGGATTTTTTCAGAAAAATCTTTTTCCGCAGGTGAAGTAGTCGAGGGCTGATTTCTTGGCCTATGATCAAACGCCTTCCGTTTTCACCGCCAAACCTTTCAGGGGAGAGTTTGCAACAGTTTGGGGCCATTTCTGAGCAAAGTGGAAATCGGCCGATTTTTGATGAAATTGTGACCGCGCGGCTTAGGGATTTTTTCAGAAAAATCTTTTTCCGCAGGTGAAGTAGTCGAGGGCTGATTTCTTGGCTTATGATCAAAACCTTTCCGTTTCCACCGCCAAACCATTCAGGGGAGAATTTGCAACAGTTTGGCACCATTTTTGAGAAAGTGGAAAACGGCCGATTTTTGATGACATTGTGACCGCGCGGCTTAGGTATTTTTTCAGAAAAATCTTTTTCCGCCGGTGAAGTAGTCGAGGGCTGATTTCTTGGCCTATGATCCAAAGCCTTCCGTTTCCACCGCCAAACCTTTCAGGGGAGAATTTGCAATAGTTTGGCACCATTTTTGAGTGAAGTACCCTATTTTTCAATGCATAAAACGCACCTTACCTTAAGATGCATCTAGTTTTTATTGTAGGAAAAGAAAGGAAAAAAATATTCTGAATGAAACAGTAGAAGTATGATTTTTGTGGTTCATGCTGTGGGCAGAGATATGTGATTTGCCGGTGAGTTTGGGGTATCCCAATGTAAAAATCCTGAGAATCCATGTGGATTCGTGCTTCACAACCAGTTTTTTGCGCCATTGCGGCTCCATGAAATATTGAATGTTTTTGTGTGTGTGCTGGCTGTAGCCCTGGACATGCTATGTGATCTGATGGTCAATTTGGGGTGATCCAAATGCAAAAATCCTGAGGATCCATGTGCTTTTACCTCTCCCCTCCCTTATCTCTAGCGTCCTTTATCTCCCTCCCTGATCGCTTGCCAATCAGCTGCTTCCTTTCAACACTCCCTTCCCTCTTGTTTGCCTTAGTGTCTTTTCCGTAGCTGGAGCAGTTTTTTGCTCCTCCTTTTCTTCTAATTTCTCTCCTCATTACTTTAGTGTTCCTGTCTCCTCTCCTTGCAAGTTTGCTGTCTTTACCTCCCCCCCCAGGCAGCCTCCTTTATTGCTAGCGTCCCTTATCTCCCTCCCCGATCACTTGCTGATTAGCGGCTTTGTTTCAACACCCACTTCCCTCTTCCCCCCCTTTTTTAAAAAAAAGCATGATCTGCTTTTTGCCCCTGGGCAATTCGGCTCCAGGGACCACCATTTGTTCCATAAGATGCAAAGACATTTACCCTTACTTTTTAGGAAGGAAAAAGTGTGTCTTATGGAGCGAAAAATACGGTATATTCCATTAGTTTTCTGGAAGTGGCTTTTACATGGTGGAAAAGCTCAAATATAATGCAGAAATTAACTGTTAAGGAATCATCGGGGAAACTGAATAAAGTGCAATGTGAATGGAGCCTTGTAAGTAATTCAAATTAAAATTAGTGAGACTTACTTCCACATAAGCATGAATCAGAGCAAGCTAAAAGGCTGAATTTTATGTTCATACTTATCCAGAAGTGTCTCTCAAGGAAATCAGTGATGGTTGCCTAGTTTAATATTTGGCTGGAATGGGACTTAGAGGTAATTAACTTGTACTGGATAAGACACAGTCTCTTTTCAAACACAACAGCTTTCTTCTGAAAAAAAAGAAAAAGAAAAAATGTCTCACTTCCAACTCCCTGTATATTCAGAAGCAATGTCCAAAGTCTATTTTTCTGGGAAAAAGTAAAGTAATTCAATTCGGTTTGTTCACTGAAGGCCAAGGAGGGCCACATCTTTCAGTATTTAGTGTTAGATTAATGGAGAGAAAGACAGGTAGTGAAATCTTGCAGAAATAGCATTTCCTCGCAGCTGGAAGTTTCCACTTCCCAGTTCCACGTACTCTGAACAGTAGGTAATATATTTCTTGAGGACAGCAACATTGGAGGGCAGGGTGACCAAAAAGGTATTAAATCACCTATCATCCCACATCTGTACAAGAATGCCTCTTTTAGCCGAAACACCATCAGCAAATTGTAATGCACAGCAGGAAGTTAAAGGATTTTCTTGGAAGAAAAACAACATATTCCAATGTGCTATGATGTTCTCCACAGCATGATAGCACATCGGCAGCTGTCCAACCATTGCAAGAGATAGCAGCAAGAAAATAATTCAGAAGACAGATTAGTTTGAACCAATTATTAGAACAGAGCTCTCAAATTGTCAAGCTGGGCTTTTGAGAATTTCTCAGGGGTAAATTCCTAGCTGTCTAAGGGTGGATTTCCCCCCCCCCCCAAAAAAAAAACCTGGATGAAATATGTTACTAGTATCTTGTGAGCATGCTGCAGGCTGGGCCACAAAGTTTTATGATTATAAAGTCAAATAGGTTGGCTGATTCCCCACCTACCTCTTTTCCTCTGTATTAACTTGTGGCAAGTTACTATTCATTGTATGAATGGATTGTATCAATTAATACCTAGTTCTTCTCTTGGTTTCTGCTAGCTCTTGGGTAGATTTGTCCTCTTCAACATTACACCAGCATGGTTACTGGAACACAGGTGCAGTGTGTGTATTTTTGGCTAAAATATGGGTAGCATTTTATTATCCCCTTGTATGAACTGAATAGGTTTTTTTTTTTTTAAGAACAGTGGTACCTTGGTTTAAGAACAGCTTAGTTTATGAACAACTTGGATTAAGAACACTGCAAACTCGGAAGTAGGTGTTTTGGTTTGTGAACTTTGACTTGGAAGCAGAAAATGTTCTGCTTCCGGTTGAGTGTGTTCCATTTGTAAATTGAGTCCCCTGCTGCTATGGGAAAGCATGCCTTGGTTTAAGAATGCTTTGGCTTAAGAACTGACTTCCGGAACAGATTAAGTACCACCGTACTAAATTGATAACTTATTTATAGGCTCACTGTAACAATTTTTAATGCTAGATTTATTTATTTTTTAAAATATTTTTTATTTGATTTTACAAGTGTAGAATTACGACAAAACAAAATACACACCCATATTTAGAGATTTTTCTGAATCTCCAGACTTTCCACCTTCCCCTCCATGGGTCCTATTGTCAACCTTTTCAACTGCATATTATTTCATAGTCCATATTTTATATCTTTCCATATTGTCCATTATATTTGCTACATTACAAGTGTTATTACAATCCTGCTAATGTTTTCATCTGTTTACAGTGATCTCCTAAATAAATTATAATTTCCCCCCATTTTTTATTGAAGTTTTTTGTCTTCTTGGTTCTTGAGCTTTCCGGTCAGTTTTGCCATTTTGGTATAGCCCATCAGTTTGGTTTGCCATTCCTCTCTGGTAGGGACTTTATCTTCTTTCCATCTCTGGGCTAGTAGTATCTGCTCGGCTGCTGTTCCACGCATAAAAAGTATTTTCTGCTCCTTTGGGATATTGGTACCTACAATTCCTAATAAAAATGCTTCTGGGTTTTGTTTTGTTTTAAAATAAAGGTTATTTTAAACATTTTTTTCATTTCATTATATATCATTTTCCAAATTGCTTTTATTACCTTACACGGCCACCACATATGGTAAAAGGTACCTTCTTCTTCTTTTTTACATTTCCAGCAGGTATTTGTACTTGTCTTACAATTTTTGCTAACTTACTAGGAGCCAAATACCACTGGTTGCTACATCATTTTCATATAGATTTCTTTAAGTGTACAACATGCCAAGATAATGCAAGATTTTTAATATTTTTTTGTTGCCAACTGATAACAATGAACCTGGGAAGCTGCCTTATACCAAATTACACCATTGGTCAACCTAGCTTAGTATCATTTACCCTGGCTAGCAATGGCTCTCCAGTAGTTTCAGTCAAGGATGCTTTCCTCAGCCCTTCCTGGAGATGGATTAAACCAGGGACCTACTGCAGGCAAACTATCTGCTCTAACAGAGCTCAAGCTCTTCCTCCTAGAGTTGCTTGTTTTTGTATGAAGTTTTGAGCTGGTTTGGACTTCTTTGGGGATGGAAAAGTGGGGAACATATACAAATGATGATAGTATGCTATTTCAGTCCATTATTCCTGAGGCTGTCTTTAAAAATGGTTCAGAAACTGTCGTTGGAACTGGAACTGTCATTTTGATCATATTATATCAGTACTTTACTGGCTGCGTTGGTACCCAGTCCATTTCCAGGCTCAGTTTGAAGTGGTGTTTCGAACCTAGAGAACCTTCAATGGCCTGGTAGTTACCTGCCTCCTCCAGCATGTACCTGCCAAAGCCCTAAAGTCATCCTGAGGAGGCCCTGCTCTGGGTGCCACCACCAAGTTGTGGTGTAATGGCTAGACCACTGGGCTAGGACTTGGGAGACCCACATTCAGATCCCTAAAAGGGGGGGGGGTAAAGGACTCCTGACAGTTAAGTCCAGTGGCGAATAACTCTGGGGTTGCGGTGCTAATCTCGCTTTACTGGCTGAAGGAGCTGAAGTTTGTCTGCAGACAGTTTTTCTGGGTCATGTGGCCAGCATGACTAAGCCGCTTCTGGCAAAACCAGAGCAGCGCACGGAAACGCCGTTTACCTTCCCAACGGAGTGGTACCTATTTATCTACTTGCACTTTTTGGCATGCTTTTGAAGTGCTACGTTGGCAGGAGCAGGGACCGAGCAATGGGAGCTCACCCTGTCACAGGGATTCGAACCGCCGACCTTCTGATTGGCAAGGCCAAGAGGCTCAGTGGTTTAGACCACAGCGCTAATCCCTACTTAGCCACAAAGCTCACTGGGTGACATTAGGCAAGTCCCTAAGTCTCAGCCTAAACTAATCCCATGAGGTTGGTGAGTACAAAATTCATGGCGGGGATGGGGGGAGGGGCACATCAAGGTCTTTAGAAGAGAGGTATAAGTGTAATTAAAAACTATTAGAAATGAAGTGAGGCTAGTGGCTACCAAGGTGAAAACCTTTGCCACACTTCTCTGTGGTCTTTTTGCCACCAGGTGAAAAACCTTTAAAAAAAACCAAACCAATTTTAATGCATTTTAAGCTAATTTCATTGTGCCTTATTGTGGCTTTAATCAAAGCTGCCAACTGTTTATGTTCTCTCTATTATAAGGAAATTTCCCAGCTCCCTCTCTCTTTGTGATTGCTTATTGTAGATTTTAATTATTCTGTATTGTATGTTTAAGGTTATCTTGTTTGTGAACCACCCGGGGAATCATTGCTGGTGATGGAATACTGTGAAGGGTTTGATCTCAGGAATATGCTTCTGTGAATAGGATTGAGGGGGTAGTCATTACTTCATCCTCCTTCCTACGCCAGAAAAAGAAACCTCTCCATATTTTAAATTGCAAACCAATTTGTGAAGGTTCTTACATTTTGCTTCCCCCACCAGCAACTTTCAAAAGCAGCATGCTCAACAACTTAACTTGTGGCAGCTAACCATGCAGTTCAGCCTGTTGGCCAGTTTAAAGCTCCCTATTTTAAAAAGCATAATATTTCCATCCTCCAAATAAATCCCACCAAAATGTTTTCAGACTTTTCAGGAAGAGAGAATGTGGCTATTTGACTTTGCCCAATGGGTGGCACATCCCAAAATTATTGCAGGAGGCTCCATTTCCAAAGATTGAATCAGATCGCAGGGAAGGGGTTATTTCCCCCACTCTCAGCATCGAAGCAGGAGTCAATCCGAGAGCCGAGTGTTAACAGAGTGATACCAGCTATCAAAGGCAATCTCTGCAGACAAAGATAAATCCAATCTGGGAAGGGTTCTCTGAGCCACTGCCAAAGAAGATGGCAACAAATATATCCTTAATTGAGTTTTCAGCAACTTGCGCAGCTGAGGTTCCTTACTGTAGTGAGAAGAGTTTGCCTCCCTCCTGTTTCCTGACTCCAGGCAACAGCAGACGATAAGGACAGGCCATTTTAATAATTTCCCTAAGAGGAGGAAACTGCTAACTGTCTGATGCTATGCTCACAAGCAAGCTGTCTCATCAGCTCATGCTGAAGCCTGTAATCTGATTCTCCTAGCAAAGATGGCATAGTGATGAGTATCCTTATGGTTTTGACATGGGTCCATGTTCATGTGGATATTTATCGGTATAACCTTGGAATGGCCACACTAGTGACTTCCTCCATTTCAGTACCTACATTAAAAAGAGAAGCTGAGGGATAGCTCAGTAGAGCATGAGACTCGGTAGAGCATGAGACTCTGAATCTCAGGGTTGTGGGTTTGAGTCCCATTTTGGGTGACATATTCCTGCATTGCAAGGAGTTGGACTAGTTAACCCTCATGGTCCCTTCCAATCTACAAGTCTATGATTCTGTGATTCTGAGTTAAGGGGTGGTATCCAATGCTAGCCTTACTCAGAGTAGACCCATAGAGGTTAATGAGTGTGACAAGTGCTTTGTTTCTAAAAAAAATATATAAATGTTTAGGGGTACTCTCATTTTCCCATTCGTATTGAAATACTGCCCCTCAATGAGGCCAAACTTAGATTCAAAAAATGTTTAGGGGTATGTGTACCCCTCCATACCCCCAGAAAACGGCACAGAGTGTGAGTAATTTAGGTTCATTAGGACTCACCCACAGCACAGATCTGAGTGGTTTTCTACTCATCCCATGCTTTTTACGCATGGGTCCACGTGGTCTTGCCTTTGCCCAGCTGCTTTCACCCAGAAAACCTGCTCATTAGCATAAAATCGGAACAAACAGCAATGTGTGGAAAAACCAATTGTCATTTGTTCTGATTCAGTGCTAAACTGCAGGTTTCCCTGGGGGAAAGCAGCAGGGCAAACAGGCGTGTGGATGGGCTTCTAAATGCATCTACTCTGATTAAGACTAGGATTGGCTGAAATGCAGAGACTGTTTTCTTAGGGCAAGTGTTGAGATTTAAAACGACATAGCGTTCATGCTGTCTAGATTTGAAATTGGTTGTTTCTCTTGTAAAATCTCACAGAAAGACAGCACCAATTGACATTTCATTGCACTGTCGCCATCATCATTACAGAACTATCAGCAGATATGCCTCTGCTGGAAAAGGTTCCATAGACAAAAATAGATAGGTCCTTGTCCCCAAGGAGTTTGCAGTCCGCAAATAGACTGGGGGGGGGGGGGAATCAACAACATGGAGAAACAAGACCGAAGAGGATAAACGAGGGGAAATGGTACCGCATGTACTTAAAATGTGTTTGCCAAAACAGTAAATCAAAAATAACCCTGCCCCACTGTTGTCACATTGGCTATATGTATTGCACCATTTGTATGAAGCATTTCCATTGAGGTCTTAACAAGACATGTGAATGGGCCATGGCACGCAGCCATGCTTTTAGGGTGCACATGAAAGACTTACATGAATGAGTGTTTTAATAATGACCAACATAACAATTCAGAGACTACAGAAGTTGCCGTTTGCACCATACTTTAGAAAAGAGGCAATGTGCATGCAGCCTGCAAAGTGAATGTTAGGAGCAGGAACTCAGGGGAACTCAGTTATGGTACCTCTCAGGTGGGTGTCATTGCCATTCTAAGAGAACAAGGGAGGTGTTCATGGTGAATTCCAACACCTCTTTTTCTAGGAAAAGAGCACGGATTAGGAGCCCATTAATGCAATTAAACAAGGATCCATTTTGATGTGGGATAGCATCACATTGCTCTATTAGAGAAGCAAAGCTTAGTTTTCTCTGTACTTAAAAAAAAACAAAAACGTGTTGAGAAGGATTGGTATATGTATCTATGCCTGACAAGGACTTAGTGTTTGTAATAAGGCCAGGTAGGAATTCAAGCACTCACCCCGCTGCCCTGTGTTGCACAAAGATGCAATGATGGAAGCAGCTGTACACCCCAACCCAAAGCCCTATGTGCGCTGTAATGCACACACAAGCCATAATCCCAAGAGTTACTTGAGGCATGCTTGAAGGCTTCCGCATGCCAAACCTTGGAACAGCAGATCCCCTGTGCCATATGTCAAACAGCTTTTTAAAAATCACATTTCAAGAGTGATTTGATGTGCAATGTGAGAGGCTGCTGCTCAGGAAATACATGTCCAAAATCCCTCTTGCTGCGCACGCAACTATCTGTATTGCTCTTCTGAGTTTTCAGTAATGCTACTGTGCCTGCAGATTGTGACAGTGTCACAAATGCCCAGTCCAAGTATTAAGGAAGTTGAGACAATGGGAAGGGAGCAATTAGGACCCAATAGAAGCAAGATGGGAGAAGATGGAACAGAAAACCTGCTCAGGCAAGACCATTACTATTGATGGAGACCTATCACACCAGAAGCCAAGGTTAAAAATAAGGTAGAAGCAATTTTCAGAGAGCTATTATAAACAGGGAAGGCCAGGACTGGTGAATCACAGCACTTGTGCAACTGTTCAATTGTGATTCTGTTCCACCCCATGTACATTAAAAAAAACCCCATGTGCAATTCTAAATGTATGCACCCCAAACAAAAGCCATTACACCTGTTTACAAGGTCATCCAATACCCAAGGCCTGCTTTTTATTTGATAGATAATGACTGCTTGGAATAGATACAGAGTATGTCACAAAATATGCCCCGGGAGCGATGAGATGTGTTGCTGCCCTATCCTTCCTAGGGGTATTGTTTTGGGGAAAAGATGGGTGCCTCCAAGGAAATTTGTGGTCCCATTTTCACTACCTGTGACACCACACACCCACTTTCTAGCCACTGTGTTTATTGCCTGTTTATTCCGCCCCCTCGAAACACAAATGTGGAATTTGATTGAGTCAGAATCCCAAAGGAGGACTACATTCTAATCTGCACATTAGTCAAAGAGGAGGAACTCTGATGCTGTGGCATGCCTAACCACAACACCTGCGTAAACCTATGCGCAGAATAAAGAGGTGAGCCAACTGCTGTTGCATTAAGAGGGCCACAGTGTCAGGCTTCAGGGAATCCTATACCTTGCACAGTGGCAGCCAAGAAGCAGATAAACAAGAAGAGTACTTACCAACTAGTTTATTCACTATACACAGAGGGAGATGAAGGATAATGGCATTGTTCCAAGTAAAGTCCCACCCCCTCAGTTTCTCCTATTCTACATCACCCCTGTGCCAGCTGATCTGTGATTTCTGCCTCTGAGCTTTCTGTTCTACTACTCTCAAGGCACAGCTGGTTCTGGAAGGGGCGGCGGTGGAATGCTTTCAAGAGACACTGAATATGTTAATTGTCTCCCTCCTAGTGATTCTTGTTCCTGTATTTGCTCCAATATTTTCCAGCTTCTCCCCTCTGCAGCCTCTGAACTATGCCCTTCTGCAAACCACTGTTCTGAATCTATACTGTCTTCCTCTTCTCCGGGAAGGTGCAGGAAGAGGAGGGGCGGTCCCCACAATTCCTCATCAGTCCAGTCCCTGATACACAGCTTTAGTAATACTTAGAATAATAGATACTAAATTGGGGTGGTTAAACTCTGGCTCAAGACGATCCATGTACCCCCGAACAAGTTTTTCTGGCCAAACAAGATCCCACATATTTTGACAGTTGGTGGGGAATAAAATAGATAAAAAGGTTTGTGTGTGTGTGTGTGTTTTAAAAAAGATTAGCCACCCCTGCATATTTGTGTGAGAACCTTGGTTAAGGCAGGCATTGACTTGCAGCCCTGTACCCCCACCTAGATAACAAAGAAGCCTTTTTATGCCTGCGCTCACTCATGGTGAGTTGTCTGCTCATGGGTGGCTTGCTAGGTCACTACTTATGTAGGTTTGCTCTAAATAAAAATGGAGATGTGACCATCCACTGTTCCACTATATTAAGCTACTTTCATTGTTGAAAGCTCTTTGGAGTTTTTGTTTATTTCTTTACCTTGATTTACTTTTCCCTATATTACTTTCCAGGGAACGTAATGTGTATTACATTTTCTCATCAAGACTCATCAGATCTAGGATGGTGGCATACAGGAGCACTATATCAGACAGCTTTGTTTATATAAAGTTCAGAGCAGCAGAACTGAATCTTGCATAAATCCCTGCACCCTTTCTTGCTGTGCAAGTTTATGTTAGGGTTAACAATGGAGCCATTTGTTGATCCTGCAGAATGTTCCAGAATGCCTTCAATCACTGCAGACCTGCCCACCCTAGACTATCTTACATAGGAGAACCTGGAAAAGGACAAAGTTCATGGTCAATGACTAGTTTTATGACAAAGGTAAGCAAAGAAGAAGAAAAAGAAAAAGAGGTAAAGGTAAAGTCCAGTCAAAGGCGACTATGGGGTTCTGGCGCTCATCTCGTTTTCAGTCGGAGGGAACCGTCATTTGTCCACAAACAGCTTTCCGGGTCAAATCGCCAGCAGGACTAAACCGTTTCTGGCTCAATGGAACACCGTGACGGAAACCAGAGTGCATGGAAATGCCGTTTACTTTCCTGCAACCTATTTATTTATTTGCACGGGCATGCTTTCGAACTGCTAGGTAGGCAGGAACTGAATCAGGAGCTCACCCCATTGTGCGGATTCAAACCGCCAACCTTCTGATTGGCAAGCCCAAGAGGCTCAGTGGTTTAGACTACAGCTCCACTCACTATTTATGGCAGGGGTATTCAGAGGAGGTGATATGGAGCAGTGGCACTAGGGTCTCCAGTTGTTGATTAGTTGCCAGATAAACAACGGCATGCTTTATCTGTTTGCTTGTATGAAACCATAGACACTTTGTTCTTTGTGCAGGGGCACAGCAACGAACCACGTTCATTCACTTTTCCTCACTGTCTCCCACTTTACCTTGATTGCTTAGGAATTGCAGAGAGTTAAGAAGCTGGTTTCTAATAGCAACTATTGTTAAAGAGAAGCTGATTAGTTATAGATTTAGACTTAAGCAACTGTTGTCTACCCCTTAATCTGTGAGGTAATTGTATACCTGTCTATAAAGAAAATAACTAAGTGCAGACTTTGCCTTTTTATCTTCTTCCCCCCAACCCTCATTCTGAGAAAGGGCCCCAGAAGTACAGAGCTGAGGCTTCAGAAGTACCCTGGACAGCTCCCTGCAGGGTTTTGGCTGCCACCTCCACAAGCGCAAAGGTCTGGTGTTGTTTCAGCAGTAGTCATCCTCAAACTGAGCCTTCAGAGGGAGAGGTAACTCTATTCCAGTTGCTAACTCTACCTTTGGTAAGTGGAGCCTCTTCAGTTAAATGGGCCCAGCTTGCTTTAGCAATGAATGACTCAGGAAGAGTAGAGGAGATTATGGTTCCACTAAGCCTTCTGAGAAGGGACGCGGGTGGCGCTGTGGGTAAAACCTCAGTGCCTAGGACTTGCCGATCGTATGGTTGGTGGTTCGAATCCCCGCGGCGGGGTGAGCTCCCATCGTTCGGTCCCAGCTCCTGCCCACCTAGCAGTTCGAAAGCACTCTTAAGTAGATAAATAGGGACCACTTTATAGCGGGAAGGTAAACGGCGTTTCCGTGTGCTGCGCTGGTGCTGGCTCGCCGGCTACAGCTTCATCACGCTGGCCACGTGACCTGGAAGTGTCTTCGGACGGCGCCGGCTCACGGCCTCTAGAGCGAGATGAGCACGCAACCCTAGAGTCGGACACGACTGGCCCGTACGGGCAGGGGTACCTTTACCTTTACCTTTAAGCCTTCTGAGTGGAGAATGGCACACAACATCCCCAGGCCAGAAATATAATGGCACATTGGGCTCCTCTTGCGCAAATGCTTCTGATTGGATATGTATACCTGGGGCTGGTCCTGAGGCCAATTCCCCCTTGCACTCAGAATCTTTAACTTCATCTCCTGAGGAAGAAGAGTCTGATCTAGAGGGTCATGACACACACATATTGAGATGTTCTTCAAATATAATCTCAAATCAATCATGAAACACAGAAGATCTAATTCTCCCAAGAGGGTTTGGTGGCCTGCTTGTGAATTTCTGCTAGAGTTGCCCTACTTTATAAAGGACCATCCTTTATTTGAAGGGCTGTCAGTTCCAAAGATAACCATCAGGAGAAAGAGCAGGAGCCTTGAAGTACCTGGTCAGCAGACTAAAAAGGCACATGGGTAATATGCAAACATAAAAATTAGCATAGGAAATGTTGTGCACATGTATATCCTCTTTTGTCCTCTCTTCTATTGATGCATATCATCTTTTCGACGAGGATAGGTTGTTACCAAAATGCCTGTTCCTATGCTTTAGCAGCAGTTTTTGTAAATATGTTATAGTGAGTTATCTCCATGCTGTGAATATGCATCTTATTTGCTCATCTGCTTTTCTCTGCAGATGAGTTGCAAGGGAGAAAATTAGACTAGGTGAATCTATTCTTATCCAGTCAGTTGGCAACCCTAAATCCCATGCCAACACCATAAGGTATCTAGAGTCAGTAAGCATATAATCAAAGTCAATATTTTTGCTTCATTGTGTATCTCTATTTACTTACATTGAATCCCCATAATCTATGTGTTAAAACAAAACAAGTTTTAAATGTTCCCTCCTCAGCTTAATGCAACAGCTGCATTACTGCTGCTAATTAAATACAACTGAAAAAACTTCATTCATAAGCACTGAATCTGAGGAACTTTAATCCTGCAAATGAAAACACTGAACTATTTTCCTAAGCAGCGAATTAGAAATCCCGAAGCCATCTAGAAACTTCCATTGCTCCTTCTATTTATCTTGCACACAAACTGTTTTGCCTTCAGTACATGACTACAGGGTGGGGTGATAATTGCAGCAGTTACAGTTTGACTAACTTCCTAACCTTTTGGTGAATGTTCAATTAAATTTTATTGTGTAGCAGTTAACGGGCAGCTATCATGCCAAAAAGTTCTCCTTGAGACATATTAAATAGCCACCGTTGACTTTTCAGCTGTCTGTCATCAAAACTGCAGCTATACCAACATTTCCCAAAGTTTTGATACCTGGGGTGTAATGATGATGATTATATATATATACACATCACCTTTTCCGCAGAGGGGATGCAAGGCAGCTTACAGATAAAAACAAGAACTGCTAAAAACATAGAAAAATAAATCATTAAAATGCAATTCAGCATTGAGAAGAAGAAGAAGAAGAAGAAGAAGAAGAAGAAGAAGAAGAAGAGGAGGAGTTTGGATTTGATATCCCGCCTTTCACTCCCTTTAAGGAGTCTCAAAGCGGCTAACATTCTCCTTTCCCTTCCTCCCCCACAACAAACACTCTGTGAGGTGAGTGGGGCTGAGAGACTTCAAAGAAGTGTGACTGGCCCAAGGTCACCCAGCAGCTGCATGTGGAGGAGCGGAGACTCAAACCTGGTTCCCCAGATTACAAGACTACCGCTCTTAACCACTACACCACACTGGAATTAAAACTATATACATATATAAAATCTATTTAGAATGTACCAATAATTACAATAAAAACAGCATAGCACGATCCCTTTAATTGAAAGTAGTCAATCCCAAAAGCCTATTGGAACAAGAAAATTGTGACCTGCCAGTGAAAGGACTGCAAGGTAGGAGCCAGTCCAGCTTTTCTGGGGAGGAAGTTCCAAAGTCTGGGAGCCACCACCAAGAAGGCCTGTCCTGTCCCCACCATGTATGCCCGTGAGGGTGGCAGGTCTGAGGTAAGGCCCTCCCCTGAAGATCTCAAACCCCAGGCAGCTTCATATGAGGGGATATTATCTTTCAGATAACTTGGACCTGGGCTGTGTAGGGCTTTATCGGTGATGACAAGCATTTTGCAAGGAAGTGGTATGTTCCCTATAGCCAGCTGCTTAAGCAGACCTAATTCTGGATTCTATGTATATTTATATATTAATGTGTAAGTGTATAAATGTATATGTATATTTATACATTATATCCTTTGCTTAATGAGACCAGCACTTTGCACTGTGCATGGAAACAGACAGGTAAGCAGGGCAGCCAGTGTAGCAAGGGAGGTGCTGTAACCTTCCAATAGTCCCAACAGTTAACTTCATCCCCAGAAACGCACTCCTTCATTGTCTCCTGAGGCAGATGGGTGCCAACCAAAGTAGACCCAGTGAAATCAATTGGATTTAAGTTAGGGGCAGGGGTTGCCATGGTTGGGCATTTTCCAAGGCTACATCCCAGGGCTCAGATCACTGACACCCTGACTTGTCTACAGTACGGAAATAAAATCCACATGCATTGCTCCACCCAGTTTTGCCTCTGTCCCCACCCACCCATGTCATGTGACACTGAGAAAGTTGTCCAGAAGGCAATGTGGCCTTTGAACTGAAAGAACCTTCCCTACCCCAATATCTTCTCTTCTTCTCTGGCGGTCACTCATAGCTGAGTAAGATTGTAAAGGAAGGCAGACTATGTTTAGGGCCTTTTCTAGCCCCTCCCCCTTTTTGGGAGCAGACTGGATCCTAAGTAGGGTTGCTCAGTCATGGATATAGCTGCTCAGCTGCCTCATTCCTTGAGTCACAGTGATTGAATCTGTATCCACCACCCATGTGCTGGTTCATGACTAGGGGCTTCCAGATTCCACAGCCCTGCCCCCTTTACCATTTGCCGATAACCATGGGACTTTTGGGGGTTTGGGTTTTGGATGGGTTTTTGGAAGACATCTGTGCGTGAATTTGTTTTATGTGTGTAGATCAGTGCACGCTGACCAATGCACAGTTTTCGCAGTAAAACTCTATTCCGATGGCATGAGTATCACAACGACTGGTAGATTCTGATCTGCTGCAGCCCTCATCTGCCTTAACAGCCATTGTAACATACTGCTTGTTATCATCCGCCTGTTCTGCCGTTGAGGACTTCTTGGATCATTCTTTGTCTAGCTCCTCCCCTTTGAACTTACTGCCTTGGGTGACCCTGCTGGGAGTATGAAACTCCTGATGGCTTCGTTCACAAGGGTCATAGGAACATGCAAGCCCACTCACACTGTAATCTCCATGTTGTGAAAGTTAGCATCAACATTTCTACCCAGAACTCAATGTAACTGAATGGTGAAAAGCCTTGAGGGACACTTGCATAATCTAAAGTCAAAACCGGTTTCATCCCAAAGAACCTGGGTTCAATGCCATGCTTGTCAAGGATAACAGCATATAATAGAACTGGATGCATAGCTACTGTTGGCTTGTTCCAAAAGTTAAGTGCAGAGTTCAAGCCGCTCACCTTTAATTCCCTCCTACTAAAAACTTACTGAACCCTAAACAACCTTCGCTGTGGCTGTTTGCCATTTTTCATTAAGCAAAGGATATACAGGTACACATCAGTCAAACACAATACAGTATTTATGTCAAGCTGGCGTGTCACTCTAGTTTAGGTCTGCACGGCAGCTGAAGTGACAAGTTATGTCTATCCACTGGAATGCAGTCGTGTAATTTCTCAGGAACACATGTCACCACAGTATAAATTAGCTGTGCTTTTCCTAGCTGAAAATAAGTCAAAATCATTTCGCATTTTCTGTAGGACTGGAGCTGTCTGCCAGTGGTGCAGAGCGCATGGGGAACAGGTACACAAAGTTGGCTGATTTATGAGACACCACTTGTCAGTCTTGTTTTCCATATAACAAGCAGCAAGATGAAATGATAGAAAGAAGCATGATGGGAAAAGTTTAGTCTTACAAAAAGTTGTGTCAACACTGGAAGCAGATTTCATATTAGTACTGAACACACACACACACACACACACACACACACACACACACACTCAGGCTAATATCTGAGATTTAAATAAAGAAGTGAATAGATTTTCCCCAGTGAGTGTCGGAACAAAAATGGAATTATAACTCTATAAAGGTGTACTGCATTAATACAATCATTATGAAATGGTCTATCATTGATACCAGTAGTTCAGCAGTAGTCAATGTAGCACCCTCCAGGTATTGTTAAGCTACAATTCCCAATGCTTCACAATGTCCATTCTTCACTTGGCATTACCTACAGTAGGGATGCGGGTGGTGCTGTGGTCTAAACCACTGAGCCTCTTGGGCTTGCCGATTGGAAGGTTGGCATGGTTCGAATCCCCTGACGGAGTAAGCTCCCATTGCTCTCCCAGCTCCCGCCAACCTAGCAGTTTGAAAGCACACCAGTGCGAGTAGATAAATAGGTATCACTGTGGTGGGAAGGTAAACGGCATTTTGGTGTGCTCTGGCTTCCATCACAGTGTTCCGATGTGCCATTCAACCCCACAAGAGTGACTCAGGAGAGCTATATATGCTATATAAATTATTATTTAGCTATGATGCTATAGTTGTGATGTCAAGGGCTGGGCAGAGAAGGAGAAGTGGTGGAGACTGCCGCCCCATCCTGACCCTTCCAGGGAGGAGGAAGAGGAAGATAGTATAGATTTACAACAGGGGTTTGAGGGAGGTAGCAGCTCAGAGGTAGATGAGGGGAAAAGTTGGGAAATCATGGGAGAGCCAGAGCAACACCTGGCTGACATCTTGTCACTAGAAAGCATCCCAGACCTACCATCTCCCAGAATCTGGCAAGCCTTAAAAGTAGGAGAGCAAACAGCTTAAGACAGAGGGCACTTAGTGGCATCCATAGAGGAGGTGATGAGGTTGGTGAATGAGGAAGTGGGCGGTGGAGATTTACTCAGGACAACACCATTATCCAAGATGCTGGGTTCTAAAGCCTCTCTCTGTAAAGTTTGAAATAAAAAAGGACTGTATGAAACTTTTCCTTGTTTTTATACTATTCTGGGCAACCAGCCAGGATCTGCTGACAGCACCCTGACAGCAGTGAGCAGAGAGCAATAGCCATTCAAATTACATACCTTCCAACCTTTCTTGAGAAAGGAAATGTGGTTGTATGAATCCATCCCAAAGTCACCAATAAAGTTGATTATTTGATGGGTACAGGGTTGCGAATGTATATCTATTGGCCTCAACTTGCTGGGTTACAAACTGGCAAACTAATATAAAACTTTCCCCCAATAGTAAAAGTTAATATATCCCCCAAATAAAACTATTCATCACCTGTTATGGAGATCCATCTTGACAGGGCTGAGATGCAGTCTGACTGTTAACTGTTTTTGGCTTTACCAAGACTTAAAGCACAGCCTCTTTGTGACATCACACATGACATCAGAATGGCATATTTGCATTCAACCTAGACTATCTCCATGCCAACAGCAATGGCCAGTAAACTTCTGCAACCAAGTAACCATCAGCCTGACTACCCAGTGGTTTCTATCTAGACTATTGGATGTTTATTTTTTGCTCTCATAATCAAAGCCTGAAGAAGAGCTTTGTATAATCTGAAAACCTGCTTCCAGTCTTAAAGAAAACTAATTGTCAGAGACTGGGCAGAGGGGACTTAGTGCCACCTGTAGAGTAGGTGATGATGAAGATGAGGAAGTGGGAGAGGTGGGGGTTGGAGTGGAGATTCTCGGGACAACGCCATCCAAGAGGCTGGGTTCTATAGCCTCTCTCTGTAAAGTTTGAAATGAAAAAAGAACTGTAAGAAACTTTTCCTTTTCTTTATACTTTCCTGTGCAACCAGCTGGGAGCCACTGACAGCACCCTGACAGATGCTATATAAATTATTATTATCACCATCATTATTATTAACAATTCAAAGACAGCTCTGGAAGTCTCTGTCCTGCATCCTCTTCACTTTGCTTTCCTTCTAATCTGTGCCCAGGTTTCTTTCCTTAAACAACTGTGGTTGCTAAAAAGTTGCACACATGCAACTTAGTCTCCATAAGAGTTGAGGGTCTGGATTATAGCCAATAGAAATAAATGACCTTTTTATGATAGTGGCCATTAATATTCATGGGAGGAAAGTGGTAGATCTTGGCAAAATATTTTTGAGCATTTACACATTACAGTGGTACCTTGGGTTACATATGTTTCAGGTTACATACACTTCAGGTTACAGACTCCACTAACCCAGAAATAGTACCTCGGGTTAAGAAGTTTGCTTCAGGATGAGAACAAAAATCATGCTCCGGCAGTGTGGCAGCAGCAAGAGGCCCCATTAGCTAAAGTGGTGCTTCAGGTTAAGAACAGTTTCAGGTTAAGAACGGACCTCCAAAACAAAATAAGTACTTAACCCGAGGTACCACTGTATAAGGTTATCATGAGGCAACAAGCAGCTATAGTCTCTCTGAATGTGAGGAACAGCTTGGTGCAAATGAATCTCAACAATTAGCCAGCGATCTGTCCTGAAAATCAGTGTTTATGTCATTACAGGCTGGATATGACACCTTCATGGAAAAGTGCTGTGACACCTTGGAGACTAAACTGCCTTATATGTTATCTGAGCTATTATAGGCAATGGCCTACTTCATCAGGTGATAAGCACTCTGGGGAGTGGCAGACACAACATGCAGCATAAAATTAGGGCAGTCTCTCAAGCTGTTTTGCTCCCTGATGCAAAAATGATCTCACTTTTCCCTAGCATATCGTTTTAACGGTTGCAGTTCTGTGCCCTCCCTTGAGGTTCAACTGATTGGCAACTCTCTTTCCCTAACCCATACAAGTGACTAGAGAAAAAAGGCAATGGGATGCAAGCAGGAAAATTGTATGATGGGCACACAACATAGAGCCTTGTTCCTCAAAGGAGTTGAGCAAGGAGGCACTCTTTTTTGCCCACTTGAGGGCTTCTTTATTTAGGACAACACCTATTTTATTTGTTGCTGTTGTTGTTTAGTCGTGTCCAACTCTTCGTGACCCCATGGACCAGAGCACGCCAGGCACTCCTGTCTTCCACTGCCTCCCGCAGTTTGGTCAAACTCATGCTGGTAGCTTCGAGAACACTATCCAATCATCTCGTCATCTGTCGTCCCCTTCTCCTTGTGTCCTCAATCTTTCCCAACACCAGGGTCTTTTCCAGAGAGTCTTCTCTTCTCATGAGGTGGCCAAAGTATTGGAGCCTCAGCTTCAGGATCTGTCCTTCCAGTGAGCACTCAGGGCTGATTTCCTTAAGAATGGATACGTTTGATCTTCTTGTAGTCCATGGGACTCTCAAGAGTCTCCTCCAGCACCATAATATCAAAAGCATCAATTCTTCGGTGATTAGCCTTCTTTATGGTCCAGCTTTCACTTCCATACATCCCTACTGGAAAAACCATAGCTTTTACTATACGGACCTTTGTTGGCAAGGTGATGTCTCTACTTTTTAAGATGCTGTCTAGGTTTGTCATTGCTTTTCTCCCAAGAAGCAGGCGTCTTTTAATTTCGTGGCTGCTGTCACCATCTGCAGTGATCATGGAGCCCAAGAAAGTAAAATCTCTCACTGCCTCCATTTCTTCCCCTTCTATTTGCCAGGAGGTGATGGGCCCAGTGGCCATGATCTTCGATTTTTTGATGTTGAGCTTCAGACCATATTTTGCGCTCTCCTCTTTCACCCTCAATAAAAGGTTATTTAATTCCTCCTCACTTTCTGCCATCAAGGTTGTGTCATCTGCATATCTGAGGTTGTTGATATTTCTTCCTGTAATCTTAATTGTGGCTAGGGATTCATCCAGCCCAGCCTTTCGCTTGATGAATTCTGCATATAAGTTAAATAAGCAGGGAGACAATATATTTTATTTTATTTTATTTACCCTCCCCCTATTTTATTTACCCTCCCCCTAAAGCTGTTTGTACTTCCTCATTGGCCCTGGGTAATCATCATCATCATCATCATCATCATCATCATCATCATCATTATTATTAGACATCCTACCCTTCCTCTGTACATGCAGCACTCAGAAGCTTGCAACAATTTTAAAACAATAGGATCTAAGAAAAAAATATTATTTTGAGAAAGAGAGATGCAGTACATGAAATGCAAGGAATTCAGCCGCTAAAGAACATCAGTCTGGCAAATCAATTCCTGCCAGAATTTATCTTTGGCTAGGCATCAGAAAGCAAAAAGACAGGGAGTCAAGCAGACCTCCAGAGGTAGGAAGTGCCATAGTTTAGATCTGCCCACATCAAAAGGTTGTTCCAGTCTTCCAGCTAGTTGTGCCTTGGGCACCCTTGGAACATGAAGAGGAGTCCTGCCACCTTTCATACAAGGTATATTTAAGGAGTGGGCAGACTGGCATTGGGGTGGGGGAAAGACCATTAGTTATCCTAAGCCCAAGTTATTTTCGATTTAAAGGAGCTGAACACCACTTTGAATTGAATTTGGAAATGAATTAATGGCCTGCGCACCTTCCGTAGAATTCCCCATCGTCACCTTCTAGCAACAGTCTTCCCATAATGATCAGAGCACTACAAAAAGTGCTTTCAAGGATAATGTTTCCCAGAAAGATACTGTAGACAATGGCACTGAATATTGCTGAGATGTTCAGCTGAACCATCAGGAACATTCTCCTCGTGTTTGGTTCCAAGCATAAGCCTTCCACCAGGGTGACCAAAACCCCAAACCAGACTTGAAGCCAAATTGAAATGTCTAAATAAGTTTTAACCGAGAACCCTTCAAGCTTAGTTGCTACCATACACTCATACCCACGTAAACCCAGGATTAATGTTGCAATGCCCTCCACCCTAAGGTCACAGTGGGGCAATTAACAACAAGCAGAGTGGACTTTATGAATCTGGTTACATGTTGTCCAATGATCAAAATAGGTTTTTATAGCAGCCATCTTCAGCCTGAATGGTGCTGTACCCTGCTCTGAAGGGGCATCACCATTTTCCTAGTACACTGAGGTAAACATCTGTCATGTGACAAAGACACATGAGAGCAGAAGCAGCAAAGCAGGCTGGGAAGTGCTGGGACTGCACAATCATTTGGGCCTACTAAAGTTATTCAGGCCTAACTGCTAACTGTTGAGTCACTCTGACGTGTGACTTAGCAGTCAGTTTCACTTTGTGTTCTCTGTAGGATTTCAGCAGAGTCTGTCTGCCTCAGCTGTGAACAGAGTCAATAATTTATCTCAGTCAAACTGTTTGGTACCATGTTGTTTATGAAGAAGTTTATTTTAAGTCAGTAAAGCTTTTATTCAATTAAAAACTCTGCATTATTAATTTACGCTGTGCGTCAACATCCTCTAGCTGCTTTAATAACTCAGGGTGGGCAGGGTCAATCGCGTAAGTGGTCAGCCCCATGGTTCTAAGGATCTTGCCCACATCCTTGGGTTGCACAAATGGAAACGCATCTGTTGCAGCAAGACGAGCAGGTAGCAAAGGCACTTCACTGGGATCTGCTGTGAGCATGGTGTCCACATTTTACTTGATACAAGTGATTTTAGCTGCACAGTGTCCAGCAAAAGTCCCAGCAGGCTACAGAGCACTCATTCCCCATGCAAAGATGTGGCAGATCATTAGCAGTTCAGAACAGCTCTGATGGAGAATTCTGGGTGGTGTGCAACAATAGCGGAAAAGTATGACTTCTTTGAAGCCATCTCCCCTATAAAATAGGCCCTAATATGGACGTGTGTTCTGCCCGACTTGTCTGATTTTTCCTCTGCCATCGCTGCATTTGTTGTCCCTGCTGTTTCACCATCTCTGCAAAACCAATGAATCAGTTTGCCTCCATGTAGGAGGAACTGCTTGGGAATGAACCTCTCAACTCCCCTGGTTGCTCCAGAGTTTGACCAGAGCTTCAACAGAACCACCAGCTGAGGTGACTAATCTTTCCCAAGAGCAGTCAAGAAAACATTTTGATCCATCATGTTTTTAGAACATTCCCCTCCTCACTAGGTACCTTCTAATTCCACAGATGTTAGAATATTAGACGCGAAGAGCTGCTTAGGATGGTCCAGAGAGCCAGGAGAAATACAGCATGAGTGCCTTGGATTTCATTCGCCTAGAGTCCTGCCTCTCATTCAAAGGGATATGTGTTCTTCATATTTGAACAAAATACAATACCTGCTTGATGAAATGTGTTTTTACCATTCAGCTGGAAACATATATGCAGGTGAGGAAGCCCAGGTTTCCCTTACTCTCTCTCCTTGTGCGTAAAGCAGCAACAAAGGAGAAGGGAATACAAAATATATTCTTCTCATTGTTTATCGCCAGTCATGGAAATGTAGCTGATACTTGAGAGCCAGCATGGGCCAGGAGAACTGGCGTACAAGGTGGCTGAAGGGCATTCCAAATGCTGGCTTTGATAACAGCTGATAAATTTGATCATGAATGAAACGGATTTAGACAAAGCCTTGGAAGGAATATATTTCCTGGAATCCAAAGTAAAGTAATGAAATGAGGTTTTGAAATATGAACAGCGAGCATTTGGTGGGAGATAAGTAAAGTCAACTGCATCCCTGTTGCTAGCAATATGTCTTCAGCGCAAGATGCCAAACTTGCAAACTTTGAGAGCTTAAACCAAAGCAATATCACACTCCCGCAGCCCTACCAGAAGCCTCAATGGAGGAATTGTGATTGCAAGCCCTAAATTCATTCATTGCTACCATGTCAAAATAATAAATATTATGCATTTCCTTCCATTTATGAGCAGTAGTACCATTCTCCCATTGTGGGGAATTTCATTTAAGGAGTAATTTAGGGGTAACTCTCTAAAGGTGAGAACTTTTATCCAGTTTATAACTTTTGCCTGCACAAAGCTTCATCAATTGTTTTGCAGAGTTCAGTTAATGGAGAGAGTAGGCTGAATTGTCACTTAGGCAAATGTAACAATCAGGCACCAGAAATCATAGTGAATTGTGTATTGCTGTATATTTACTTTTACTAAATTAACTTTGTTGGGCTTTTCTTTTAATGTGCAATGCCAAGTATCCAAGATGGCAGACAAGACCCACTGAAACATGGGGAGGGGGGACATGCATTATATAAATATTTGTCCACTCTTTAAGCATCACTTCCTATAAATAGTAATTAGCAGTAATGATCACAGGAGCAGAAACAAAAGGGGAACCAGAGGGCTGTCTTGGCTTGGCATGTAAAAGCTAATGTGGAAGGAGTGGTGCCAAGTTCCCTGGGGAGAGCATGCCACAGCTGTGGGGCCACAAAAAAGAAGTCCCTGTCCCACCATGTGGCTCACTGTTCTCCAGAAAGCCCCAGTGCTTCTATTTATCTGTATCATTCAAGCATTCTTCTGGGGCAAGCAGGACTCATAGGACAAGGAACATATTAGACGTTGTAAGCATACAAATGGTAGTGATCCCCGTGTGTCCTTGAAAATTGCTAACATTTTCTGGTAGAATGGTACACTGAGAGACATTTTAAGTCTCTTGGGAATGAAGACTAGCTATCCAGCACCACTAAATGAACAGTGGCAAGCAACAGATGGCGATCTCAGAAGTGGCATAGCATAGAGCCAAAAATGAATTCTGAAGCCTACGCATTATGGCAAGTGATGCCATCAGTCTGGAAATAATGGGCTCATAATGTAATTTCCCCCTGGTTGAAATACCAGGATGTATTCTGCAGAAAGTTTCCTTGCCCCAACAATTTTCCTACGTTCATAATGTGAAACAAGATGATGATGGGTGTATGTGCCAATATTGCACCTGTATGATACACATTAATCAGGCTAGGAGCTCATGCCAACAGCTGGAGTCGATGCACGATTAGAAGTTGATTATCTTAACCCCTCACTTCTGATGAAACTGTCGCTGATAGCTGAACTTTCAGCTAGAACTTCTCAAAATAAAAATGCAATTTACACAACAATACCTTGGCTCCCTAGCAATCAGCTGGCCTGAGAATTTCCAAGTTCAAAAAAAGTCACTTACAACCGAGGGGCATACATCATGTAAATGTGACCTTTAACGAAACTCATGAGTCCAAGTGTGTGGGGTGGGGAGCAACTGGCCTCTTGAAAAAACAAACTAATCAAATTGAAAGTGGAAAAAGTGATGTTGGTGTTGCCATAGAAACCATAGTGTGTGGATACATGTAAACCACAACAGTACAGCTGGTGGAAAGAGCAGAAAAGTGAGTCATTTTGGCTCCCTCATTTTTTTAGTTTGTTTTAAAAATCCCTACCTTCGTGACCTTTGTTCATATGGGGGCAGCACTTTTGCTGATGTTTCAACCATCGCCACCAGAATTCTTGCAACTTTCTCCATGTTTTCCATGTTTGGGATCTTCAGCCTTTTTGAGTCCATAGACGCATTTGCAAACTGGAGAAACTGCAATGGACACCACAACCTAGTCCATGGGATAATAATAATAATAATAATAATAATAATAATAATACACTGGTAGCTCCTGGGTTCAGGTGTCATCACTCATGATGTAAATGGATGAAAAGTGAAGACTGTGTTAAGCAATGTGCAGTCTTCCTCTGCCAATCCACTACAGTTCCCAAGCAGCATTGTAGTAATGTGTTTGTGCCCCAGAAAGGAAGGCAATTTAGAGCTTTGCAATATATGCATTTATAAACCATTCTTTGAGGATGCTCAGAATTGCCAGCCTGATTCTAAACTGAGGCAAAGGGATCTTTTGTGATGAGCAATGCAGGGGGGGGTGGTTGAACAGAACCCCAAACCCAGGTAGCTGATAGTCCCATCCTGTATGTGTGATGGTTCCTGAGATCAAGGAGCATCCATGTTTGGATAAAATTGGATGCCATTTTGAATTGAGATGGTGCCCTGAACCTTTCAAACCTGCACTTTTTTGAAGGTTTTTTAGAATTCTTGAGAAATGCCAGGAATGAATCTGCTACAGGCGTACATTGGAGATATTGTGTGTTCGGTTTCAAATCCCCATGACGGAGTAAGCTCCCTTTGCTCTGTCCCAGCTCCTGCCAACCTAGCAGTTTGAAAGCACACCAGTGCAAGTAGATAAATAGGTACCACTGTGACGGGAAGGTAAACGGCATTCCTGTGTGCTCTGGCTTCCATTACTGTGTCCTGTTGCACCAGAAGTGGTTTAGCCATGCTGGCCACATGACCCGGAAAGCTGTCTGTGGACAAACGCCAGTTCCCTCAGCCTGAAAGCGAGATGAGCGGCGCAACCCAATAGTCACCTTTGACTGGGCTTAACTGTCCAGGGGTCCTTTACCTTTTACCTACATTGGAGAGATATTGTGTGTTTAGTTCCGGATCACCACAATAAAGCAAACATTGCAATAAAGCAAGTCACACATTTTTGTTTGTTTGTTTTTCAGTGCATATAAAAGTTATGTTTACACTATACTGTAGTCTATTAAGCCAGCACCCCCTGGCTGCAGGGATGGGAGGGTTAAAACCTTGCTCCAGCCCTAACCAGGTCCATTCCCATGGCTAGTAGATGGGCTGCAAAAGCAGGGGACTTCTTTCCCTGGAAGCAGCTGGACCCACATTCTTGTAAGGAGCAATATATGTGAAGCACAATAAAACAAAGCACAACAAAATGAGGTATGCTTGGTTTTATAGCTCAGTGCTAAAAGAAAATGCTTTCCATTTTTTGAAAATCTAGAAGATTATCCTAAAAATGGACATCTTTGCTTGACAGCAAATAAATTGACCTGGGTCATGAGTTCCATTTATTAAAAAGTTGCCCGTTCTGTGCCTTCCTCAAAGATAATAAGAAACACAAAGGGAATTAAATCTGCAATTTGGAGAGGAATCTCACAACAGTGGCCTAGAAAACGAGACTCTCTGGAATGAATTTGCTTCTCATATGTCATGTGAAAGAATTGCCTTAGATAGTTCTGCTTCCTGAGACAAATCTGTTACTGCAAAGCAAATACAGTCCCGGGTCTGATTAATGATTGGGCCAGGCTGTAGCAGTCATACCCTCTGTAGTGTGTCTTTGCTTTTAAAGTTATGTTTTAATCCATTCCTTAACTTTAACATTGGCATGATAAATGGAGCTGGCAGAAGGGGAAAAAAGTATTATTCAGCAATGTCTAGATTTTTTGTTTTCGCCTCCTGTCAGCATTCACTGCACTTTGGTTCAAGGCGTTGCATTTGTCATTGTATAATATAGATGCAATCAATTACTGAAGAAACCAACAACAGCAACCACCACCACAAATGGATGGGCTAAAAGTATCTTTGCTCTGTAGAATACAGGACTTCCAGGCATGGTAACATCTAATGTCAATGAATCTAACAAGATAGCTCTTTCAGCAGAGCAGAGGTTGAGTAATTTAGCAGACAAGCCTTCCTTTACTAAGCAGACTTGGAGGACCATTAAGCAAAGAAATCAATTATCTGTTATTTAAAGCCGATGACTTAGTAAATCACTTCTACGGAACTTCCATTAAAAGTACAAGGCCTCCTAATGATAGCAACTCCCTGGTGTAGCTGGGTCTTCAGCTTTGAGTCCCTAGATGTTGTTTGGGACTACATCCCCCAAGCCATTTTAGCCAGTAGTTAGGGATGATGGAACTGTAGTCCATGAATGTTGGGAAACCTAAGGCTGAATAGCACTTGTCCACAATCCAGTGGAGGGCTCTTTGCAGGCAGGCAATAGACTTTTGCAGGCAGGGGTCTGTTATCATGCAGCTTAGTGTAAGGTTACCAGATTTTTTTCCCATGAGTCCGGGGACAATTTTCAACTTCAGTTGATTTTTCAGGATTTTGTCAGGGGACTGATTTGTAAATCTGGGGACTGTCCCCGGGAAACGGGGATGTCTGGTAACCTTAGCTTAGTGTCCCTATCAGATCCCTGAAAACTCAGGGGAGGAGTAGCTGTGTTTAATCTGCTGCAGCAAAAACACCAGATTGAATTGCAATGCCTTCAAGGCACTCACTTGTTATGGCATAAGCTTCCATGGACTGGAGTCCACTTTATCTAACACAACAAATACACACAATGGAACAAAGTTACTGATTCAGCAGCAGCAGCAGCAGCAGCAGCAGCAGCAGCAGCAGCAGCGTGTTTTCAATAAAATGCCTTCTATAGTTTTCAATTAAGGTCAGCATTCAGACTATATATATATATATAATTCAAATATGTTTAGACCCAACGAATTCATTACCTTGGTAACATGCTGGCCGGACAACAATCTCCCCAAAATAATTCTATGTGAGGCAATGACATACGAAAGCAGTGATGCTTTGGATCATGCTGTTTGTATGGTTCCTTCTCGCAGCAATGTCACTGGTCTCAAACAGAGGTGTGGCACTGGTATGAGGGAAACCAGGGCTGGCACTTCCATTAGGTAAGCTGAAGCAATTGCCTCAGGTCGCAGGGATGGAGGTGGTGCCAGTTCTGCTTGCTTTACACAGAGATAATTTCCAACTTTTAACTAAATTTAAAAGAGAATTTCTCCCCCCCCCATAATTGCTATAGCTCCAATTGATACAATGTAGGAATCAGACCTTTAGTAATGCAGTGCCTACCCTTTTGAATGCCCTCCGGGTAAAAACCAGGCTTCTCTTTTGTCTTTTTGGTGCCTAATGAAGATCTTCCTTTTTCAACAAGCCTTTTAAGTGGAGATCTTGATCCCAGCCTGTATCTGTATTAGTATTGGATTGGAAAATGTTTTGACATAGGCTGATGTTTTTATTGTGGCATTGCTTCAAGGTACTTTATGGGAATAAATTCATAAATGAATTTTGGTCAGCTGCCTCCCTCAAGATGAACGCCCACCTCTCCTAAGCCCACTCCAGCCCACTGACCCTGTGCGCCCGTCAGTGCTTGGGCTGCCACCATGGTAGTTTTGAGGTTTGCCTCCAAGGAGGCCACCGTCCTCACCATAAGAGGGTGCCACCTCCATTGGATCACCCATCCGCCTGCGTTGGTCTGCTCTGTGCCAAGCCGCATGGAGGGAGCAAGCGAGTGAGCAGAGGAAGGAGGGATGGGCAGCCAGCCAGGGGACAGACATGCACATGCCACACACTTGCTTGTGGCAACCGCTGTGCCACCTTGCTTCTCTTGGAGGCAAGATGGAAACAGAGGGTGGTGCCTGGCTGGGGGAAGGCAGCAGACTGAGGGAGAGAGGGAGGTGGGAAGGCAAGCACATGGGGAGAAATATCAAGGAGAAAATTATTGAAGGGGTCACGGGACCCCGGACCCTACAGTAGGCACCTATGGCTGTGTGTAAACTATGTAGCTCCTTAGTTGGAAAACAAATGTGCTCTGCACACACTCAAGGATGCTTCAATTTATTCTTTACATCAGGGTAGCCCCCAGATGCCCTTCAGCTACCATCATCCACAACCAACATAGTCAATTATCAAGGATGACAGGATTTGTAGTTCAGCAACATGTTTAGAGGGATGTTGTCGACGACTGTTATATATAATCTAATGTTCCAGCACTGGCAACAGAAATAAAATGGTAAGATTGACTGACCCTTTAGAGAAAATAAGCCCCATAGTAACTGAAAGAATTTTAGGAATGCTAGTTATCTTTTTCCTCTTTCCTCAAGAAACAGCTACCGCTTCTCACCTTTGCTTCGTCCTTCAAGTTGTAAAATGTTAATTGTAGGTGGAGAACTCAGAAATCTTCATTCTGCTGTCTTGTTAGCAAGTGATACAGTAAATGTAAATAAGGTGACTGAAAGTGTTGCAAAGACAAAAAACAACAGCAACAACCCCACATTACTTTTTAAAAAATATGAAGGGAAAGATTTCTTCTACATGATTAACTTTTAATTATATTTTGCCTGCTACGAAAATAAGTATTTGTGACATATGCATTATTTATCTGCCTGACTTCATAGGTTAACACTGTTCTTTCCACAGTGTTTGAAAATACCAGTTATGACTTTTAAAATATAATTACTGTTCTTTTTTTCATTGGCAATAGTT
Source organism: Podarcis lilfordi (assembly GCA_947686815.1). Taxonomy (NCBI): domain Eukaryota; kingdom Metazoa; phylum Chordata; class Lepidosauria; order Squamata; family Lacertidae; genus Podarcis; species Podarcis lilfordi. The sequence continues at coordinate 71,183,967 of OX395132.1, forward strand.
GATAAGATATTTCTATTTCTCTGGCTGTGCCAGTCCTGAGTCAGTGCATGGATGCAAGAGTGGACTGGGTGAGGATCAACAAGGTCAAAGTGGATCCTGCAAAGGCAAGAGGTCATATTGGTAGGCAATTTCCAGGTCCAGAAATTAGGCAGGTGGCCTACTGTGGATGGGGCTTCGCTCCTGCTTGAGGAAAGCCCTCTGCTTTGAGACTTTGGACCATGCTGTCAGTCGAAATAGCCTTTACTGGAATTGATAGAGCTACCATCCAACTTAAGACATTTCCCTAAAATCATAGGGCACCTAGGTCATCAAGGGTCTCTGGATCTTCATGTCCTATTAGAGCTATGGTTCATGTACCATGTCTGCTATATCTATCTAGCTATCTAGAGATCATCTATCTATCTTCTAACTGGTGCTAGAAGTCAATCTCACTAAAGGGATTGGTGTTTACTGATATCATATTCCCATTTCAGTTCATTTCACTTTTAATTTGTATACCGCCTTTACAAGCTGAAGAAACAACAAAATAGACACAAAGATCACACACGTAATAACAATCTCATCCAAAGTCACAATAACTTTAACATAAACGATAATCCCAGGCAATGGGGTGGGAATCTTGCGGGTGCAGCAATGATCAACAGTAACCTGGAACTGGATTGGAAGAAAATAAGAAGCGAAGTCTCAAAGGAGAAGCGACCGGTAGATTTTGCAAGGAGGCGAGAGAGGGAGCCTGCCAGCCAAGCCGCAGTTTAAAACACCTGTGGTCATGCCCCTTGCTAGCACTGATTGGCTGCGCGAGCGTGACATGGCTGGGAAATTGGCACGAGGTGGGCATCAATCCCCCGCCCCCTAGCCGGATCACCATGAGGGCCCAGCCGCCCAGCCGCAATGCCACCCACTGCAAAAGGTGAGCGGTTTTAACAAAACAAGTTACCGTATTTTTCGCTCTATAAGACGCACCAGACCACAAGACGCACCTAGTTTTTGGAGAAGGAAAACAAGAAAAAAAATATTCTGAATCTCAGAAGCCAGAACAGCAAGAGGGATCACTGCACAGTGAAAGCAGCAATCCCTCTTGCTCTTCTGGCTTCTGTGATAGCTGCACAGCCTGCATTTGCTCCATAAGATGCACACATTCCCCCTTATTTTTTAGGAGGGAAAAAGTGAGTCTTATAGAGCAAAAAATACAGTATATCAAATAAACATTCAGTAATCCATTGGAATATAATTGTAAACAGTAAAATTAAATATCAGCAAATAATAATTGAGCAGTTTACAGTTATCAGTTACAATAAAGAAATACTAAACTATAATCAACCAAAATAATGGCAAGTCACAATTGCATAAAATACCACTAAACATACAAAACCATGTAAAAGGGTCAAATTAAGAAACAAGGACACACTATACAGCGGTAACTTGGTTTTCAAATGTAATCTGTTCTGGAAGACCATTCTACTTCCAAAACGTTCAAAAACTGAAGCATTTGCTTCCAGAAGCAATTGCTTATGGAAAACTCAAAATGGAAGTCATGTTTCCTGTTCGACCTCCGAGGCACATTCAAAAACTGAAGCAGTTATTTCCAGGTTTTTGGTGTTTGAAAACTGAAACATTCAACTTCTGAGATGAAGCCTTTATCCTCAGCTTTTATCTTGCTGGAGAAATCAAAGCAGGCACTTCACCACTTCTGTAAGTCCTACTTCACATTCTATGGTGTTGTGGTTCTGGTCATTCATGATGGTGGAAAATATGGATAAAATAAGGAAAGTCTAGGTTGCTGATGCTTTTATAGGAAGCAGCAGATATGCTGAGGTGAGGATATGCTACTGACACCTGTACAGAATCAGTCTTCTTGGCCAGTAGATCAAAGATCATACAGAAGACTCATGCTACTATGGGTCTCAGGTTGAATCCATGGAAAGGCAACAGAAGGCAGTTTTATTTGTTGATTTGGACTGATGTAGGACTCCTATATTAATAGAACTTCAAACTAGCTTTTCTGTGGCTGCCAGTAACAGAGAAACCCTTTGATGATCATGGCCAGGAGCACTGGAACACTTCAGGGCCCTCTCCTTTCATGACCCTTCAATTATACCCCAAAACTTTGCTTGGCAACTTTGAAATCTTCTATCAAAGGGAAATGCAATTTCTTATGAAGTTTCAATTAAAATCAGACTTGGCTAAGGTTGGAATTATCGTATCTACAATCAGAGATAAAAGGACTGGAAATCAAACACTAGTCTACCAGGAGCCCTGTACTCCATGGGGACAATATATAAAAAATATAGATGTTCATTTTCAGGAAGGGGGAAAAAGTGCTGAAAGAGGTGTTCTCTGTAAATTTTGAGAGTGATAATGAAGTAAGGAAGAATCTCTGTCATTTAGACATTAGATGGGTACTTTAAAAACATGTTAACAGATCCATTTATATGCTCACACCACAAATAAATCCTAAATAAGACATGACAAAGAAGAAAAATAACTAGCATGGACGTATTTTATCTCACAGTCATAATTCCCTGCTTCAGGAAAGGTTAACAGTAGTTTAAGCAATTAAACATATAATTAAAGACTTTAGGGACAAATATTACTAGGATATACTCAGTTTTGAATTCAGTTTCATGAACAATGCAATACCTTTATAATGCATACAGTTGCCTGCTCTTTTGTGATTAAAAAGAGGGCAAGTGGGACCCATTCATTGTTGCAGTCCTTTCCCAGTATACTCCATTCCATTTCCTTTTCCCATTGATTTTCCATTTGTCCCATCACTACCACCAAGAGTCAAGTCATCATTCTGTCACCAGTGAGCTTGCCCAGTCCTCATTTGGCTGTGCTCGAGTTTCCTTCTTAGGGTTTTCTTCCCCCAAGCCTCTTGTATGTGGGTTGTGTCATTTTGGCTACATAAATGCCACATGTTGTATAAATGTTGCCTAATACATGACAGGGAACATGCTTTTAGCAGTTGGGTTACTATGAGCTATTGATGACTATGTGGGATCTAATGATCATCATTTCTAAAAGCAGCTAGCCAAGTGTTCCTAGAAGCTCACAAGCAGGGCACAATTATGATTGTCCTATGTTTTTTGTCTCCAACACTTGATAGTCTGTGGTATCCTTTATCTGACCATGGAGGTTCAGTTTACCTAAATTTGATAGCTGAGATACTTTTAATCTAGACTATTGTATTTCTTGAGGCACCAACTTATCAGTGATGCAGAAACCATTAGGAGAGTTACAAGGGGACATTCAATAAAATATTTTAGTGTGGAGCAGAGTGTTCAGGGTTCCAGCCAGTCAGCCATGTCTTTCTCATTTCACTACATTCTGGTTTTCATTCCCCCTCTCCATCAGGCAGCCAACACTCTTAGAATTGCTCTTTCTGTAAGCTGAATTCAAGGTGTTGGCACTGGAGTACAAGCCCTTTATTGCTTCGGTCCCAAGTACTTAAAGGAGCATCTCCCTCAACATTTGATGACCTGAGCTTTAAAGGAGCATCTCCCTCAACATTTGATGACCTGAGCTTTACGATCAATTGGGAAAGCCCTGCTCATAGCCCCACCTATGGGCATGGCCCATGGGGCAGGGTCTTCTGTGTGGCAATCCTCCATCTATGGAATTCCATCTCAGTTGGAATTCAGTTGTCCCCCACATAGACAACATTCAGGAACAAACTAAAAACTTATTTATTTGGTCGGGCTTTTGGAATATAGACTTATTGGAGTCTTAAGTTTTATTGTGCAGTGTGTAGTGTTTTAAGTGTGTGTGTGTGTGTGTAATATTTCATGTACTGTGTGTGTGTTTTTAGGGAGGAAGGGCATGCTAAAAGAATGAACTAATATATAATAATGTAATGTAATGTGCTTGTTCCACACCCCAGCTGCATCCCCATCCTCAGAAACAGTATGAAAGCCACAATTCCCTCTAGCCCAACGGCACATTGATGTTTGGTGCTAGATAGAAATCACCACTTAAGGGCCATTCCCAAAATCCCTTTGGTGCCCATTGGAAAATTCTCAGTTTGCCCCAGATGCGGACTTCTTGACATAACATTAACACAGATACTGTTCTCTAAGAGATTCTTCCTGTTAATTTCTAAGTGTCATGTTTATAGCCTTCTGTCTAGTTTTCTAGATATTTTGTTTGGCTGGGGATATGAATTGCTAATTTTAATAGATACAAAACTAATGGAACCGAGAGAGTGATTCAATCACGTAGGCATTCGGCATTTTTATGAAGGTGCCAAGTACAATAAATTTCAGGTCTGCTGTCTTTGATCTGTTTCAGAAGGAGGAAAAACATTGGTTGTCATTATTTCAATTTTATCTGTCCAGATCTCAAGGATATCAAGCTATCTAATGAAAGTCTGCAACTTCATCTAGCAGCATAATATGCTTCTGCCCTGTTTGATTAACATGACAAAGTTTAAATCGTAATTTGCATGTTTGCTCTTGTATCTCATTTATTCAGAGTCATTTCATTTTCCTTCTGATTTCTGATAGGGAATTGCGACATTGGGGTTTTGTACCATTTTCTGTTGCCAGGTTTCTGAAGAAGCTCGAAAAAGGGTTCCTCTGCTTGGGTTGAGCAGCAGCTTAAAAGTTTTTGACACTGTGGCAAATGTTGTTACACCATCCCTTGCCTTTGGAAGCCTTATAGGAAACTGTTGCAGGAGAGCAACATAATCAGAGGGCATTTCTAGGACTAAGGTGAAACTGTGAAGCTCCCTAGTTATTTTTGCTGTTGGGTGCTACACATTGTTTCAGCAATCTTGTTATATTTATAGTATTAAAATCTGGGTGGGTTTTTTTTTTTTGTATGCTATTGGATTTTTGTTCAATCAATCTATGTATCTCCTTTATTGGCATAGAAAATGTGCATCGTATACATGGATCAGAACACAACACAGTTAACAAAACGTAGTAGGAGATACTTATGGATAAAACTGTATGGACATCGTGGGGCCAAAGACTTTGGGTATAATATACAGTTGAGTGACTGGGTAAAATTATGGAAAAAAGGTTTAAAATTCACTGCATGTAATGCATTAAAATAAAATGTGATGAAAATGATGTACAGATGGTATATTACACCGGTTAAGTTAGCAAAAATGTATAAAGTTAGTAATAAATGTTGGAAATGTAAGGAAAAAGAAGGATCTTTTTATCACATGTGGTGGGAATGCAAAAAGGTGAAATGCTTCTGGGAGATGATATATAATGAGTTGAAAAAAATGTTAAAATATACATTTGTAAAGAAACCAGAAGCATTTCTCTTGGGTATTGTTGGAAATGGTATAAATAGAAAGGAAAGTAAGCTTTTTTGTAATATGCAGTAACAGCAGCAAGAATACTATTGGCCCAAAAATGGAAGCAAGAAGAATTACCAACGATAGAAGAATGGAGGATGAAATTAATGGACTACACAGAACTCAACAAACTAACAGGAAGGATCCAAAACCGGTGGGACCAGAAGTTTACTGAAGACAGGAGTAAATTTACAGACTATTTGAAGAGTATTTGTGATGACCAGACGACGTTTGTAGGTTTACAAGAAGTTCTGTGAGGAGTATTAATGGAAATATTGTCAAAATGGAAAAGGAGAGAAAATAGGTTAAGAGATATAAAGGCAGTATTAAGTTAGGAAATGCATAAGAAGTGATGTAAGACGGAAGATTATCAGAGGTGCTGATGGAAGTCTAATACGATTATATTTGTGATAATTTTGTGGGGTACGTTTTTTAATTTCGTATGTCAAAAATCAATAATTTTTTTTTAAATTTTTTTAAAACTGTATGGACATTGTGAGGTACAAAAATGGCTCTTAGGACCTATGGTGACATAATTTCAGAAATCTTGCTACATTCTCCACAAGTTCATTACTACAATTGCTCAGCAAATAAGACACCCTGGAAGAGTCAGTGCGGTAAATGCCCTCTTTCATTAAGGGGGCCAAATACTTATCACATATTTTTGCATTAAATGGGCAATAAAATAAAATGTGTGTGTTGGATTCAACTTGTTTTGTGCCACAAGGGCAGCATCTTTCAGAGTATGGGATTTTTGAAATAGCTTTTTGTTTTGCCGTGTTATTAGGAAACTGATATTATGTTATTGTTTTGCTGTGCTATTATGGAATTGTAGTGTTGCTTGAAACGTATCCCTGTTTATTAGTTGTATATCACTTTGGGCATGGTTTTGTGTGTAAAAACAGCACACAAATAAAATGAATGAATGAATGGTGTTCAGCAACACCTGGAAGCTCAAAGGTCCCCCATTTCTCCTCTGTTACCTCAGTGGTGTGGGAGCCTCGTCCCCCTGGCTCAGTCTGTGGCATTCCAGTAATGTCTGGATGGGATAATCAGATGACTGTACACATGGGCAGAGGCAGGGATTTTCTCCTTAGTTAAGTTTTGGCAGGGAAAGTTTTTCTCCATTCTGGGACCTCTCAGATGGGTGCCATTGCCATTGTAAGAGAACAAGGGAGGCGAGTTCCAACACGTCTTTTTCTAGAAAAATAGCACTGCATGCAAGTAATACAGGACAGAATGAAAAACAATTACTTCTTTCATCCCTGTGTGTGGAAGGTGCCATTTTACGTCCATGTGCATTGGCACGCATACATTGACATGGGGAATGGAGGGAATTCTTCCCCAATATACCCTGCTTTCCCTCCTCTTTATCCCAGTGTTTCTGTTCCATGGATGTGCCCTGATACAAGGGGTGTTGTGTGTTAAGATCCCAAGACCTCCCCCAATAAATAAAGACACAATTGACACAGAATTTAGTTTAAGGTTATTGGCATAATTTTGGCCACAACTTTATTGATTACAGATTGTGAGTGGTTTGCTTAGGCATTGGTTCCCAACTAGCTGCACCTACACCTCTGGCAGGGCAACACTGACAACTGGACACCAGCAGACGTCAGTAAGGGAAAACATCCTGGGAGAGCATTGGACCAGGTTCAGACTCAAGCTCACCGGAAATGCTCCCAGGGGCTCTGGCGTGGCCCTAACCCCTGGAAGGGGATCGGACAAAAACAAGGCGAGCCCCTGGATTCCTTTAATGGAAAAGCCTTTTGTGCATTGGAGGGGCAGGTGTGACAACCTCCCCTCCCCTCCACCTTGAACCAATGCCTAACAGCCAAACCTTACAAAGTTGTGATGATTTGCTACGCGGCAGGCGAAACCCAAGTGGCACCAGCCTATCAGCCAAATGGGAAAATTCCTACCGGGCCCCTGTCCCAAAAACAGACAACCCATGACGGCATAGCAAGGTCATAATGAACCCTAAATATAAGGAGGGTGGACAGGTGATCCGATGCACGAGGCGAAAAGAGGAAGCTCAACACAACGTGCAGCGGTATATAGGTCCCTCGGTTAATGCATGGAACGATCCCATTGGCCAGAATTACCCCAGTCACCGAGGGACCACCAATCGGGTTGTTGTGGCTATCCAATTGCTCCCACCCGCAACAGCAGTGAGGTCAGTCTTGACGATCTCACTGCAACGCGTGCTCTCTGGGAGGAGGACACGATCTAGCGAACCAATGATGACAGCTGCTGCTATACAGCTAGGAGATATTAGCCTAATAGATTGCAGTTTTAGCACACTAGAGCATAGAATTAGGCTGTCAGAAATAGATTGTCCTGTGATATCTTGCTTAGTAAGTAGGGGAAATGTTTAGCTTGTCTCTCCTTTTTCCCCCTCGTCTTAGGCAAGAGAGAGAGAGAGAGAGAGAACGAGCAATGGGTGTCTCCCCACCGCCACCAATTTCACAATACATACTCCTCAAAGTATAGCTGCATCATTGCGAATTAGCAGTGCCTTTGGGTGTGATGCTCCAGTGGGCATAGAGAGATAAAGGACACAGCAGTATTTAATCACATTTGCCAAGTGCTTGAGAATGCTTGGATGCAAAAGAGGGCCAGTAATGTTGATAATGTCAATCTCAATGTCTAATAATACCCTGTTTCATAACTGCATTTGATGTGTGAGCACACCCACCCATCTCAGTGTGGAATGGGGCTTCGGTAAAATGATTTGTTTTCCAGACAGAGCTGTGTTGCCTGGCCCCCCTGACACGTTGGTCGTTCAGCTGGGCAAAAACGACTGGGTTCTAAGGAAGGGCACTGACCTAACCTGGAACATTAAAGAGGACTTTGATAAGCTTGCTGCCCTGTACCCGGATTTAACCTTAATCTGATCCTAGCTATTGGATAGGAATTGCTGGCATGACTGCCCTGACCCAGTTGCCACCAAAAAAGCTAGAAAGCAAGCTAATTGCGTAGTTGCACAGAAGGTGCAACACTTGAAAGGTCATGTGATATGTCACCCTGCCATCACATTCGACCAGGAGGCATTGTTCCGTAATGATGGAGTACGCCTTTCCGATGTTGGATATGATATCTGGCTGAAAGGCATTACAGAGAGCCTCAGAAATTGGTTGTAGGTGTGAGGGTATTGGCGGAGAGCTGTTTGGGCTCGAGTGGCAGTTAGGCAAATCAGCCCTGAGTGCTCACTGGAAGGACAGATCCTGAAGCTGAGACTCCAATACTTTGGCCACCTCATGAGAAGAGAAGACTCCCTGGAAAAGACCCTGATGTTGGGAAAGATGGAGGGCACAAGGAGAAGGGGACGACAGAGGACGAGATGGTTGGAGAGTGTTCTAGAAGCTACTAACATGAGTTTGACCAAACTGCGGGAGGCAGTGGAAGACAGGAGTGCCTGGTGTGCTCTGGTCCATGGGGTCACGAAGAGTCAGACACGACTAAATGACTAAACAACAACAAAGCCTTTTTTTTTTTAAGGGAGGGGAGGTTGTAGTGCCTGCCTGCCCCTCCTCATTAATGATATCCTGTTAAAGGGATTGGTGTGTGTGTGGATCCTGTCCGGACGTGGGCTATGGCCATGCCACAACCCCAATGGGAACCCCTCAGGGTGCCCCTATTCGAAGTAAGTCATAGGGCTCCCCCTACTGGTGTTTTACCTTTAGTTGAACTCCCTGCAGAAGGGAGGGAGTCAAGATATAGCCTGGCTTCACCCAATGCCTAAGCCAAACCACTTACAGTTGTAACCAATAAAGCTGTGGCCTTCTTTATCCCATAAACCTAAATATTCATGTCTGTGTATTTATTAATCAGTGGGGAGCTTCAGGGCACAGAGCCTTGGCACACAAGTATGATAACGAATTATTGGTTGTTGTTTATTTTTTTTAAGAAACCCAATTCTAAAGTTAGGGCCCTGTTGTACTAATGTTATCAAAAGCACAGCAGGGCTAGGAGGCCTGCCGCTTGTGTGGGGCGTTGCCCTACTGCCCAGACTTCTAAAAACATGCAGAAGCAGTAGTGCAGACGGTTCCTCATGGTGCTTCAGTTAGCTCTCCCACTGTTGCTGAAGAGCAACCGAAACTGTGAAAGAAACTGTTACCAATCTAGCAACCTGAGCTAGCTTTGCTTCATAAATAACGGTGGTGTATGATTTGAGCTATTTATATTTGCTGCTTATTTACTCATAGCTATTTTTGCTAATTAGTTCATGGTGTTGTTGCTTGCTGAAAATCTAAAATAAATAAATAAAGTGTGTGTGTGTGTGTGTGTGTGTGTGTACACATACACAAACCAGATGTAAAAATAAAAAAAATGCTATTTTGCCTCCCTCATTCTTATTTTGGAATGCAGTTTCATGACAGAAGGTGAAGACTCCATGTCCATTTCCTTGGAAAAAGCAAGTTTTTGCCCTTCTACTAGCCATCTTATTGATTTGCAGACCATTTGTTGCAAGCGATAAAATATAGTAGGGAACCTTTAGAAGCAAGACTGCTACGGTTTGCATAGTTTTGCTCCATTTGCCACGATTTGGTCAATCATATGCCATAAAAGCGTGACATAACTTTAGTGATGCCATTCTGAAGTTGCGATTTATCGAGATTTCCGGGGAGGCGCCTCCGGCAATGGCTGAATTCCTCCGATCGGGAGGAATTTGCTCCGTGAAAAGCAGGGTCTGACCGCCACGGTGAAGGCGGAGACCCATAGAAATCACAGGCGGGAGAAGCCTGTGAACCTGGGATTTGGCTGGCACCTTTGCGCCTCCCCTACTCACAGGGAAACCCTGTTTTGGGGATCCGGAGCGACGTGGGGTGAGCGGCGCGGTGCTTTGAATCAACCGCTTCTTTCACGGAGTGAAGCTGCATTGCTGTTGCCGGAGAGCGCTGACTTTTTCCTGTGGACAATTGGGTTTTAAATGACTACCCGTGAGTAGAACGGAGAATTGAATCTTGAAACACTTTAATCTGGCGCTGAAGCGGGAAGGCTCTAAACAGGAAGTCCGCCTCCCGTTTTGTAAATAGATTGAAGCAAAGACGTTACAAGCTAAAGTCTTTGAAAGCTTTTGATAAAGGATTAAATTCCCACCAGACAAAAATACATAACCCCTCTTGGAAGCAGGAGAAGAGAGGGAAGTTTTGGATTTAGTGCGCCTGCAGAAGAGAGTCAAAATTAAATTGCCACTGCTCTGAACCTGGAAAAGGGCTGCCAGATGACGTTCGGGGAATGTTTATTGACAGAACGGATTTGACAGCTAGCTAAAATAAGAAAGGCACTGTTTCCATTGTCCTCTTCTGCGTTTAAAAATGGAGGAAAAAGTAACCGAAAATTGAAACTATTGTTACTTGCTTGAGTCGTGCTTGAAAGAATTGATACAAACGGAGACTGTTTCCCTCTAGAGGGAGCATGTGAAACTGTTACAGGAGTGCAACAGGGAGAGCTCCAGCTGCAAGATAAGATTCTGAAAACTGGAGTCTGACCTTGGATCACTCAAAATGTTGATAGGAGAAGCCATTGTGACTGTATTATACAAGATAAACTACTCGCTGGAACAGCTCCATAAAAAGACAGATGACACGATCTCTAAAATTGACAACTTGGAACAGAACGTGATTAATTTGAATCAAAAAGTGAGTGTCAATACAGAAACAACTCAGGATTTGGTACAGGAACATATCTTGGTTGGACAAATGGTGGAGGAAAAGGAGAAAGCTGATGATGTGAAAATGGTGGAGAAAAAGGAGAAAGCTGATGATGTGAAACCAAAAGTAGTACAAGCGGGATCCTTAATTTCTCAGAAGCAGATTGAGGATTATAAATTGAGGTCTTTCATGACTGAATCTAGCAAAAGTCAAATTTTGAGGCTAGGATCCCGGCTTGGATTGAAGAAGGAAAGTTGGAAAGAACCCTCTATCCAGGGATTGACTGACTTTTGGGACATGGACCTGGGCTTGGAGGAGCTTGAAGTTTTGGGGGTCGCTAGAATTGGAGGAATCCTGAAATACGTTCTGAAACACTCTATGGACTTTACTTTTAACTTTGGAAATTTGGCTGAACTGTCCAGAAGGAACAAAAGTATTGCTAGGCTGGAGTTTTCCCGAGATTTGCTCCTGAGCATCAAAGAATATGAAGAAGACCTGCAGAAGGGACTTGGAAGAGATTTAAGAGCCTCGGATATAAGGGCACCAGGTTGATGGATTATATGGAACTGACGGAAAGGACTGGCAGAATCCGAAGCCAGGGAGAGGAGATAGTGGAAGATTAATGGAAAATTTAAAGTGTTTATTTAGAAATTTTGTTAAAGTAATGACTGTCAGAAAAATGGTGGAATGATATTTTATGGATTTAGCAGAAATGCTATAAGAAGTTGGGTGTATATAAGTAATCAACCGTTAATGGGAAATAAGGTTAAAGAATATGTTATTCATAATATGACAGAAAATAGAGAAAGATGGAAAGGATTTGCTGAAACAAGTACTAGAAGCGGGATACAAGAAGGGAGGTGTGAGGAAGTCGAGGAAACAAGGGAATGAAGGACAGAGTATGGAAAAGGAGGGATGTTTTTAAATTGTTTTTGTCTTGCTTTGTTCATGTGTTTAGTTCAATGGGTTTAGGGTGGGTTTGTATTGTTTATATATTGTATTGTTTTTCTCTTTTTTTGTTTTTTGTTTTTTCTCTCTTTTTTTCTACTTTTTTGTAACTTTTAAAAGCAATAAATATTATTTTATTTAAAAAAATGAAGTTGCGATTTATCCAACTAAGCCGTAATCTGAGTATACCTGTTTCAATCAAGCGTGGTATCCAACTAGGTCACACCCAGAGTAGACTGTTTCACCTAAGTCCGTTGATTTGAATGGGTCTACTCTTAGGATGACGTAGGAAGCAATCCTATGCAGAAAAAGCTCATGAAAAGCAAGCTGGTATAACTTACAGAAGAGTAAAGTTACACCAGATCCAAACTGCATTTAGCAGTGGAGAGACTGCTGTCTGCCTAAGCCTGGCAGAGGGGAAACAAGCCTTTAAAATAGTAATTTATACCAGGTTTCCAGCTCACATGATTGATGTGAATGGGTTTCGGGTCTGGCCAAAGTCCCCTTGTCTCTGGTCTCATCTCCAGAACACCTATTTTTGAGACTAACACTGGACTTGGCTCAGCCAGCTTTAGCTTAGCTGTCTGAGCCCCAGATGAGCTAGGATGAGCAAGTTATGTCAGCATATCTTTGGAGGAGCCAGGATTGGGGACTTAATGCTGGCTGCCCTGCATTATCTTGCCACAGGATTGCCCCTTTTGTCAGATACAACACACCTACATTTACACATACACTTGCATACACAAATTTGTTTCAGCATGTAGGATTCTGGGAGCAGATGACTAGATCAGATGATCTGCATGTCCTTTATAGAGTCCCTCAGTTTTATTATTTTAAAAGGTTATCAGCACTTCTTAGTCTAACCCAGTATCTTTATAAATGCATAATTATGTGAGTCTCTGCCTCTTTCTGTAGACTTTTAGAAGCAATGATAATGCTTGTCTTCAAAGACTTTCAAAGCCAATCTCTTGGCCTTTCTTCACATTTTGTTTACTTCGTGTCGAAAGCTCTGCCACTGGCTTTCTTTTATCCCCTCTTCAATTTTTACTTTGTGGGATCGCATCAAAAACATCGAAGAGCCTGCGTCCTCTTGTTTATCGTCAAGCAAGAGAAATGCCATACATGCCACCTCAATACTAATATGCTCCATGAAAATTGGAGAGCCCTTTATCATTACCCCCCCCACAAAAAAAGTTGAGTAAAAATAACCAAAGTCATCACATTAAAAATGCCATTATCCCCGATATTTGAAAGTCAAACAATTAGAGTGCTAGCAACGATGACTAACAGCAACTGGAACGAACCTTCACTAATAGCTTCTGCTGGAAGCAAATCAGTACGCCATGGCAAAAAATGTTAAGATTTCAGTTAGGGCTGACAGATGCACCCAAGCTACAGCTGACTCTGACTCTCGGCCACAATGGAGTTTTGCCAAGACCCTGTGGCTGTAGCTGATTGGAAAGAGAGAGAGAGAGAAAGCAGATTGCAGCCTCCTTCCTTATGCAGAGTTGTGGCCAAAGAATAGTGCCCATCCCAATATATCTAGGAAACTTGGAATACACACCGTTTTCTGCTGGAATCTGTTCCGTAGGAAGAACACAGGGACTCAATTTGAGCAAAGGCCTGAAGCTGCGTATCAGCAATCCATGCTCACAACTGGCAGAAGTCAAGCTTCTTTGGGTGTCACTAACATAATTACAAATAAAAAAAGAAGGAGCCTGCCTTGTTAGGACTTTTTTTTTAAAAAAAGTAGTATTTGGAGAAGGTTCAATCATTTAGTTTTGGTTTAACTGTGCTCCAGTGAAGCCTGAGGGTTCCTGGAAACTTTTCAGGGGGTTTTAAATAAGAAAACCAATAATGGCAAACAAGCTTCTTTAAATACAGCTTGCCATCCACTACTAATATTTCTTTGCAGCGTGCAGCTACATAACAACAACAACAACTTTATTATTTATATGTCACCCAGCCACTCTGGGTGGCTCCCAACAGAATATTAAAAACACAGACTGAGCAAAGGGTTGGATGGGTTGTAGACCATGACATTTCAGTTCCCATAATAGGTGTGTTCAGGTATGGTGTGCCTGAACACATGGGTACACCAAGGTGGGGTTGCAATGCCCTTTTGCATGGTGTGCCTCCTCTCAATCTCCAATTTTCATCATGTTGCTTGGGGAAGTACTGCAGGAGGCTTCCACCTGCAGTTGCTTGAATATGAGCAAACTCACATTGCATATGTGCCCTTGCTTCTGTCTCAAAGCTTTCAGTGTGTCAGTAATGCCAAGCAGGCCTGGTCAATGCCCTATATGGGAGTGATCTTTGGACTTCTCCCAGAATCACATTGAGTTAATGTGGTGGATCATTTTGGTCCAGGTCTACTACTTTCCCATTCATTCATTCATTCATTCATTTTTAATCTCACCTGTAGATACCACAGTAGATAATTTAGTACAGGTGATGAATGGCATAGCTCAAGTGTGCATCTAGGCACAAAAGCCATCCAGTTGTCTTTGCATGGCATTACAGAATGTTTCTTTGGTTCAACAGATGAATATATAGGTAGCTGCATAGGTCAATTCACACAAATACATTGCACTTTGCAGAGTTTAATATATGGCAGAAAGATGACCAAGAAACAACAGCAAATGGTGTTTTGATGTCCAGTTCAGCACTTGTTTTATGATGCATTTAAAATTGTGCCTGAATTTCTCTTCTGGCAAAAATTTCATGGAAAATTTGGACATTTCTCCTTGGTTGAAGCATCTATGGGGTTTTGAGCAAAGCAGAAGACTTCCAATAGGACTAGCATAAATTCTCAGGGTGGATCCAAGCTTCACCTAAGAGAAGATATAGGTGGAACTTCTGATAATTTGTGGGGGGGGGGAGAAAGAGTTTTGGTGAGACATCTCCCAATTCCAGTAGCAGGCAGTGGAATAAGGCGGTGGAACTTACCTGATTTCCCATCACCCCTTTGCTGTGGCTTACCAAGAGGGAGAACAGAAGGGGAAGGCAGTGGTGAATGCAGTAAGGTATAAATACATCAGTGGAGCTAGTCTGGTGTTCCTGTAGTGTACTGGCACCACAGCAACCTCATTGGTACTTAACTGTCAGAGACCGTGCTGAGGAGGGCTGCACTGAGAAAGAATGGTGGGAGCCACCCCCTTCTCCTGATCCTGAATCTTCCCAGGAGCAGGGGGACAGTATAGATTTGGAACACTAGAAGAGAGAGAACATTAGAAGAGAGAGATTCACAGTCTCTGGACAGCATTCGCCCCCTTTCCCCAAAGACACAGAGAGCTCAGAAAATGTTAGAACAGAAAGCGCAGAGGGTACAAGATCAGATTACAAGACATAGGAGTGACGTAGATTAACAGGGATGGAGGGGGGAAGTGAGCCTTAACTGGGAGCACCACCATTTCTAGGGAGATGTGTTCTTTTCTCTCTCACTATGATTATTAACGAATCTAACTGGTAAGACGTTCCTTTTGTTTGATCTCTTCTTATGGGAGAGGAAGCTGATTCCTTGAAGCCTGACACTAACTTCTTCCCATCCCAGGAAGCCACAGTGATTGCAACAAAGTGAAGTAAGGGAAGCAACACCACCTGACCACAACTGCTCGGTCCTAGATATAAACACAGAAAAGTTTGTGTCTACTTTTAGGTTTAAGTTTGTTTAATTTTTCAAGCTTTGTTAAAAAGGGTCTTCTTTCCCCAACAAGCTAAGCTGTACTTCACAACTGGTGATTATTCCCTATTAAGAAGCCAAACCTTATGAGGAACGCTTGAAGGAGCTGGGTATGTTCAGCCTGGAAAAGAGGAGACTTGAGAGGAGATATGATAGCAATCTTCAAATACCTCAAGGGTGGTCAAATGGAAGATGGAACAAACTTGTTTTCTCCTCCTCTGGAGGGTAGGACTCGAACCAATGGCTTCAAGTTACAAAAAAGGAGATCCCAACTAAACATCAGGAGAATCTTTCAGGCAGTAAGAGCTGTTTGACCATGGGACAGTCTCCCTCAGGAGGCGGTGGACTCTCCTTCCTTGGAGGTTTTTAAGCAGAGGTTGGATGGTCATCTGTCATGAATGCTTTAGCTGAGATTTCTGCATTGCAGGGGGTTGGACTAGATGACCCTTGGGGTCCTTTCCAACTCTACATGTCTATGATTCTATGATTCTCAGTATTCACAAACTTCTAATTATTAATGGAATGACCAATGAAAAGAAAATAACTCACTCTGAAACTCACCTACAGGTGGTACTTAACACCAAGAAAACTAGCGCTAATAGAACCAGGAACCTCACCAAAATGCTGGAGAGGGTGCACCTCCACAGGCACATACCTCCACATGTGGTGGGAGTGCTCCAAAATCCAACTATTCTGGACAACAGCCATATGAGAAATAAGTAAAATAACTAAGTAAGTATTAGAAATCACCCCAGAATTGGCCCTATTAACATCTTCCAATACAATAATGCCCACTTACACCACAAAGAACTCATAACCCACCTACTCTCAGCAGCCAGAAACATCATAACCAGACACTGGAGAGACCTGTCAGGAGTAAGCATGGGCCAATGGTACCAAGCAGTATGGGAAACAACCTTACTAGAAAAATTAACCAATAAACTGAAACTGACACGGGGACAAATAGAAGAAGACACCTTCACCCCGGTATGGCTTCCCTTTATCACATACACAGCCCAACAAGACAATGACAATAATCCACCAACAGCATACAAATCAATATGGCTAACCTGATCCAAAACACACACCCACCCCACTCACACATGAAAACAAAGATCATCACAGCCAATCATAAACAAACAACCACACCCTAGGCCAACCCCAGCCTCTCTCACCAACAAAGAAACACAAGTGAATAGCAGGGAACCTGCGCTAGCGACACTGATGCAAAACCCCACATATATTAAGAAAAATAGAAACATCACCACCCAACCCCACCCCCACTCACCTTTTTCCCCTCCACCTCTTTCCTCCCTTTTCTTCCCAGTGTCTCAACAAATGAAACTGATCTGTAAAAAAATGTTACTAGAAGGAAAGAGAGAGAGAGAGATTGCACATACTTTTGTAACCCAAGAAAATCTTTAATAAAAAGACATTTTTTTAAAAAAATCAAATTATTAATGGAGTGACTGTTTCTTTCTGTTCTCTAACTAGCAGTGGTGTTCACAGAGGTGTATTTAAGACATGCATTTTGTTATTATAAATATATGGGTGTCCTTTTTTAAACTTGTTTATTTATTTCCCCTTACCTTTGATATTGTAGATTCAGTGAAATTGACACACAAATCATCCTCCACAATCTCTTAAGGCCATCCTATCCCTTCAAAAAATACCATCTCAAGTAGCAGGCAATGAATGCCACCAGTGGTATGCTCCCCAAAGAAGTTGTAAGCAGCTATAAATATGCTTAATGGCCAAAATCTGACAACAAAATCAGTCCGTTATATATTAGATTCTTTCCTCCACTCTCAAAATAAATATACTGCTTGCAACATTTGGGTACTACAATAAAAAAAGCACAGTGAAGGAAAATCTGTATCTGTCTACAGGCATTAGTGATAAGCCTTCTCTCTACCAGATGCTTAGAAAATAAATTGTTCACTCTGTTCTCTAGTTATTGTTTTTGTACTCTTCTTATACAAAGGTCTTGCTAGGCATTCCTTTTTACCAAAAGCACATTGAGGGTATATAGGAACACCTCTGAAAGCTATAATAATATTGAAGCTAGAACACACAATATTATAAATTGAACATTAGAAAAAAAGATCCTAAGAAACAATGAGTAATTTGATAGGCTCAGAGTATAATAGGTCGCTGTATCTTAGGGTCTCTTCATTCATTATAGTTTGGGGCATACAGTTAAAAAAAAAATTAAAACACAAACCAAAAAGAAATCAAGGGTGAATGCAGCAAACATATATTTGGAAATGCATCGGGCAAATAACCTGTGTGAGAGCTAGGGTTGGTTGCTCTTTGATGAAACATGTGTGTTTATTTTGAGAAACTTATATTACAGCTGCATAATTTGTGGAAAAGCCATGCAGATTTGTTTCATATATCAGATTTCCTCCTTTACCTTGTTGTATGAGTTGCTAGTTTGGGACCCCGTCTTTATATGCTTAATTGTTCAACTTTCTAAGATCTGCAAACATGTCAGTTTCTGTAGCAGCTTTTGCACCATGTACACATTCCATGCTTCTGGCCAATGTATGAAAAGAAGACATGTGTCTTCATCGGGATAAAATACCTATACTGTGTAGTTTTTTTTTCTTTTCCAAAAAAGGCCTGCACAATGTGTAACTCAACCAAGCTAAATTCAATCCTCCAGCATAAGAAGAGTCCTGCTGGATTAGATCAATGGCTTATCCAATATATGCTATGCTGTCTATCCTCAGTGTTATAAACATTCATTTTCATTGTATTGTGGCCCACCAGATGTTTCTGCTTTTGGAATTACAATAGGGTTGCCATATTTCAAAAAGTGAAAATCTGGGCATGAAAATTGCTGAACCCCCCCCCCCCAAATATATATATCAAAAGATGAAGAAGTTGTTTCTGATATGGGCTGCCATACACCCAGGTTTCCCTGGACATTTTAATTGATTTTCAGTATACACAAATCCAGAGTAAATGACACACTGTTGGGCTACAACTCTCATCCAACCTAGGCAGCATGGCCAATGGTCTCAGATTATGGGAACTGCAGTCAGGAGGGCACTGAGTTGGCTAACGGTGAACCAGCACTGTGATATTTCATTAGAGTATACACCACTGCTCCCAGACAGGCCATTGGGTATCATAAATGTACCATACCACCCCTTTGAGTAGTGATAATTGTTCAACTTGGTTTGAAAATGGGTCTCCAGTGATGGACATCTGTGTCGTGGGAGCAGGGGGAGGAGGAAGGGAATGAGATCCCCAGCAAAACCAGCACCAACAAGCCCCAATTGAGATTTCCATTCCACCTTAAGGAGCAGACGTGTGGAACTGTTGCATGTCACATGTCTGTTTACATTCCAGCACAGCTTGCTGGGAACTTCCGTTGTGTATAGCTTTTTCTTTTTCTTTTCTCTCTAGACGACGAAAGAGAGAGACGACATGTTTCTTTGTCCTGATTTATGATTAATAAATCTGTAGTTGTGGTATGCTTCCACAAGCCTCACGCCTATTCTGTGGGTGCAGTTCGCTCTGCTGATAGTGTGCCCTGGCTTTGAAGCCCGGGTCGCTGATTTACATTGGGCAGAGGCCGATGGTCTTCACAGCAGGATGGCTGGAAGGGAATGGCTCAGATGGGGCTAGCCAGCTGGCCTCCCGGCCCTCTGCATGTCGACAGAATTTAGATATATGATGCTCAAATCCCAAACAAATTCAAAGTCTGAGAAGCAGTTGCTGCACAGACTGCCCTGAACCACACAATGTCAAGCACCCCAACACGATCTTGATTACTTGTAAACTGTTTAGAAGCCTATTTTTTTCCATTAAGCAGTATCTTCTTCTTCTTCTTCTTCTTCTTCTTCTTCTTCTGATTCTGATTCTGATTCTGATTCTTATTATGGCCTATCATGTGGTCCCTGGTGCGATCTGGAAATATCCTTTGGCTTTTTGCAGAGATGACCATCAGCACCCTCACAGTGATCAACAGCCATATTAGAGTATGTTTTAGAAAAATCACAGGCTTTAGCTTTCATCCATGCTGACAGACCAAGTTACTATTTAGAGGAAGAAGAAGAAATAATGAGTAGGGCTGTATTTGGTTTGGGTAGTAATTTTTCTCTCGGTAAAGAATTGCTTCTTGTGTGGGAGAAATGTATCTTTTATCACCCATTGTCCAAAAAAGCACATAATGACCTGACTTATATATTAATGTAGGCAAACAGAATTGGATGGATTTCATGCAAATTGAGTGATGACAATGAAAAAAAATTCAGGCTTGATGATGAATGATTGCTCATGTATATAATAATCCTTTGTGAATAATTTATCATTGGCTAATATTTTTAGAATCATTAAAGTAGGAAGAAAACCCTCTCTCCCAAATGAACATCTGTGCTCACAGAAGAGCTTGGAGCTTTTTCCTGGCTGACAAAAGATTTTTCTGTGTGACATTCTCTCACTCTCGCCATCTCCCGCTTCCCACATCCATAAAAAGTTTGACTCCTGCACTACTTATGCAGAACAAGACCGATTAACATGGCTTGGGTTGGGAAAGACTTTTGAAGCTTATTAATTGATAATACCTCCAGTGAGATACAAATTGATCTCCAGAAGGTTAATGCAGTCAAGATTTTTTGGGGGGAGAAGAAGAAGAAGAGTTTGGATTTGATATCCCGCTTTATCACTACCCAAAGGAGTCTCAAAGCGGCTAACACTCTCCTTTCCCTTCCTCCCCCACAACAAACACTCTGTGAGGTGAGTGGGGCTGAGAGACTTCAAAGAAGCGTGACTAGCCCAAGGTCACCCAGCAGCTGCATGTGGAGGAGCGGGGAATCGAACCCAGTTCACCAGATTACGAGTCTACCTTTCTTAACCACTACACCACACTGGGGGGGGGGGGGAAGGGGGAGAGGAATTGACCTAAGACCTTTTAAGACTTGTGGCAGATAATCCAGAGAGCAAGAATCCCTTAAAAAGTAGGGGACTGGCCAAGGAGGACTAAGGATGTTGAGTCGGCATGGAATGCAGATTTAACTGATTAATCAACTAAAACCCACATGACTTATTAACAAAGGTCTCTTTAATCACGTGACAGCCCTAATTATAGGGTAAGGCTAATGCCACAGAGGCATAAGAAAAATATGGATACTAATATGCAAGTGTGGCCTGCAAATTGTTGTACATGGAATGCTCCTATTCACAAGAGACAGCCATAATCTATTCGAGGAAACTCCATGCCATTCCTCCTCTGACCCTCCCTGGTTTGACATCAACCTCCTCCCCACAAATGTCAGTCAGCAATCTATGCTCAGGCCAGAGTGTGCAGTTCCATGTTCCACCTCTTAGGGGTTTTATTCCCACTTCTGGGTTTTGTGTTGTTTTTAAGTATTTCTGCAAAGCTTTGGATCCCCCCAAGTCTGCTGATGTATCCTTCCTCTGTGAATGGTGCTGTTTATAGACTAGAGTATCCACACTCAAATAGTGAGTTTGCTATTATTGTTATTTTTTTTAAGGTAAAGGACCCCTGGATGGTTACGTCTAGTCAAAGGCGACTATGGGGTTACAGTGCTCACCTTGCTTCAAGCTGAAGGAGCTGCGTTTAGCATGACTAAACCACTTTTGGAGCAACGGAACACCACTGCGGAAACCAGAGCGTACGGAAACGCCATTTACCTTCCCACTACAGTGGTACTTATTTATCTACTTGCACTGGTGTGCTTTTGAACTGCCAGGTTGGCAGGAGCTGGGACAGAGCAACGGGAGCTCACCCCATCACAGGGATTCGAACTGCCGACCTCCCAATCAGCAAGCCCAAGAATCTTAGTGGTTTAGACCACAGTGCCACCCTCTCCCCAGAGTCTGCTATTAGTACTGTATATACTGAATAAGGGTAAGTACTGGATAAGATGGCAAATGTAGAATTGAAATAACTATGCAGGGATCTCAGAGTCCTTCAGTCCTATTATAATATGCTCTTGGGATTTGGGGTCCATTTCCAGAGCAAAGGGGAAACAGAATCCATAAAGGTTTTGGGTTGAACTTGGGGTGCTCTTTCATGATAGCTTCAAGGACTAACAGAGCGATCATTTCCCCCCTACCTCACCCCCAGATATCACCAAGTCCTCAGAAATCTCCGCACATTATGTAGATAGCTAACTGGCAATGCTCATTTGTTGATAAGACTTAGTTCTTGTTTAGTGTCAGTTGAGTTTTACCCTTTAAGTAAATCTATCAGGTTAATAAGTCAGGAAGCATCTTGTTCTAAACAAATGGAACAAATAATGAGGAAAGAAACTTCAAAGCCAGCAGCTTCCAGCTCATTTCCTCCACTGGCGCTTAACTTGATTCTCCATTTAATTTGATCAAATCTAAGGAACTAAATTATTTGTACCAAAGGTAACACAACTCACACTCCCCATCTCTTAATCTTAATCAATTTTAATGGCTTTAAGTAGCTACAGGAGAAACCATGCTGATAAGAAGGCAACATTTCTTAATTGCGTTAT
This sequence comes from Podarcis lilfordi, assembly GCA_947686815.1. NCBI lineage: Eukaryota > Metazoa > Chordata > Lepidosauria > Squamata > Lacertidae > Podarcis > Podarcis lilfordi. Next base: position 71,206,065 of record OX395132.1, read on the forward strand.
TCAGATATTATGGGGTCGATATTTTATAAAGGACAGATTTGGGGAGATGCATGTGTTCTAAACGGCATAGAGTGTGTTACTTACTGTTTCCATGAACAACGCAAATGAAGACTGTGTGTCTTAAATTTGCCCACTCTTCTGCCTCCAGTATTGCAGTCCCCTGGAGAAATGTGAAAAGGGATGCACTGATCAACTGTCACTGCCCCACAGCAGGCAGAGAAAAGGAATTTATAAGAGATGATTTAACCTTTCCTAAACAGGATAAGCACCACAGTGCCCTATTCATTCCAGTAGGATGGTTTTTACAGCTACCTGCCCCTTACCTCTCACCCTCTCCAACTGCAAGGGCTCTACTGCTAGAGCGGTGACAAACCCGTTTTTCACACCATTACTCCTGAATTCTACTCCTATTATAACCTGGGCAGAAAGAGGGGGCATAGCTCATAACGGAACATATGCTAGACACATAGAAAGTCTTAAGTTCAGTTCCAGGCATGTTCTGTCAAAAGCAAACCCCCCAAGTGGCCATATTTTCCAGCAACAGTCCTGGATTTAAAGAAGCTGTCTCGGTTTATGATTTAATCCTGGAATGCCCCACTTTTCCTTAGGATGTTCCTATTTTCATTGGAGAAATGCTGGAGAGTATGCAGTTATGCGACCTCCCCCCCCCCCCCAGCCAATCATGTATGGAACTATACAACCTTTAGAAGACATCTGAAGGCAGCCCTGTATAGGGAAGGTTTTTATGTTTAGTGTGTGTGTGTGTGTGTGTGTGTGTGTGTGTGTGTGTAGCCAGCCAGAGTGGCTGGGGCAACCCAATCAGAATGGTGGGGTATTTATTATTATTATTATTAGTAGTAGTAGTAGTAGTAGTAGTACAGTGGTACCTCAGGTTACATATGCTTCAGGTTACATATGCTTCAGCTTACAGACTCCGCTAACCCAGAAATATTACCTCGGGTTAAGAACTTTGCTTCAGGATGAGAACAGAAATCGTGCTCCAGCGGTGTGGCGGCAGCGGGAGGCCCCATTAGCTAAAGCGGTGCTTCAGGTTAAGAACAGTTTCAGGTTAAGAACGGACCTCTGGAATGAATTAAGTACTTAACCCGAGGTACCACTGTAGTAGTAGTAAAAAAGACATCCCTATTTTTATTGGAGAAATGTTGGAGGGTATGCAAAAGGATATCAGATAATGGGACTGGGAAAGATATCAATCTATTGAACAGCCATTGTCAGAGTATAAGGTTGAATAAACCTATGCTTTGATTTATCAAAAGTCAGGTTCTTTTTGTTCATATTTTCAACCACAGAAGGCAGTGTCCAATAGCACAAGTCCCTGGCTAAAATGTTCCAGTGGAAACTTGCCCTCAACAGCCACAAAAATGATAATCTTAATGCCAAGCAGAATAGACAACATTACCCACAGGAGTAGAGCAGGTTATGAAAGTTTATTGGCTTAATCTTATCTCCACCCAGTACTCCTTTTTCCCCCCTAGAAAAAAAGGTGTTGGAACTCATCATGAACACCACCCTTGTACTCTTATAAGGGCAAAAGTGCCCACATGAGAGGTGCTGGAACTAAGTTCTGGCAAGTTCCAGCTGAAAAATAGCCCTGACTCCATCATTTGTCTCCCAGTCCACATGCATGCGGAAGGTCCCAAGTGCATCCTCAATGTCTTCAGGTAGGACAGTGCAAGTTTCCCTGTCTGAAACCTGGAGAACCTCTGCAAGTCAGTGCAGACACTACTGGGCAAGATGAACCAATAGATTGACTCAGTATAAGGTAGTCTCCTATAAGGGAGCGGGTGGCGCTGTGGTCTAAACCACTGAGCCTCTTGGGCTTGCTGATCAGAAGGTTGGTGGTTCAAATCCACGTGATGGGGTGAGCTCCCATTGCTCTGTCCCAGCTTCTACCAACCTAGAAGTTCAAAAGCACACCAGCACAAGTAGATGAATAGGTACCGCTGCAGCGGGAAGGTAAACGGTGTTTCCATGCGCTGTGACTTCCATCATGGTCCTCCGTGTTCCAGTAGCAGTTTAGTCATGCTGTCCACATGACCCAGAAAGCTGTTGTGGATAAACACCAGTTCCCTTGGCCTGAAAGCAAGATGAGCACCACACCCCATTATCACCTTTGACTGCCCAGGGGTCCTTCACCATTTACTTAGTCTCCTATATTCCTATAGGCGGGGAGAAGACATGGATGCAGTATTCTCATCTCTTTATTGCATATTTCTCTTGAACAACCCTGCAATAGCTGCTTGGGTAACATCCTGCACTTTTAAATGCTGCCTGCAGGAGATATGAACCTTTACTACTTCTATTGGTATGGTTTTTAAGATATTCGTGGTTTCATGGGCATGGAAAAAACAGAATATTTCAAAGGATAGCCCTTGGCCCATTGCTGAATCCAATACATAGAAACTCTTCTCCTTTTCAGTGACACGTTAAGCAGTCAAACAGGCACAGCTAAATAAATAGACACTTTAAATAATGAATCAATGGGTGGGGAAGAGGGACCGAAAAAAGTGCACATTTCCCCCCACCCCCTTTGTGGGTTTTGTACGCATTAGTTAGCTAGCATTACAAATAAGTAATTTAACTTTTATTATTCTTCATTTACTTTGCCTGTCAAATAATTTCACTGGGGATATCCATGTAACAATGGGTAAGATATACCCTTTATTAATGTATAAAGAGAGATGCAGCTCTTTGGAGATACCTGCCCCCATGTGATGATGTAAGAGATGGCAAAGTAATGTTTGAGTGAAGCATAATGATGAAGCCCAATCTAAGACGAGACGGGTGAATTTTACAGACACACAATATGTATGTCAAAGATAATTCAATTATCTGCATTACTTAGCAGCGTTATGCTTTTTGCATTGATCTTGCTTCAGGAGCCTTAAGGGGCTGAGAATTAACTGAGATGTATTTTTTACTCGTACTGATGTAGAAACATTTAAAAGGCTGTAAAAGTCATTTGGGTATTGTTTTAGGGGAACCATAATATCTTGGATGGAAACATATCTTCAGAGATATGGCAAGGCAGGGGTGGAGAGAGAGAAAATGGTACACGAGGGGCGGCCAGAGCATAGCTGTCAACGTTTCCCTTTCCTTGTGAGGAATCCTATTCAGAATAAGGGAATTTCCCTTTAAAAAAGGGAAACGTTGACAGCTATGGGCCAGAGAAGCTTCCAAAGTGAGATGGAATGGGACTGTGGGTCCTCCATAGTCCAACACAGTACATTCTCACTAAAGATGAGTAGAAAGTTCTCAACCCCTCTCCTACTTTTGACTGAATTGGAGGGGGAGTAAAGGAAGCTAATTTTCAGTGGGAGTCACCAGTGTGGGCCACGATCCCCCTCCATCAGAATGCTCCTCAAAGTGATGCTATGTCTTGGTATTGCATCGTTTGGAACATTCTGAGGAAAGCAAAATGGCAGCCACCAGGCGCGCCAAGTTGCGCCTAACATTGGGGGGGGCACATCACATGTGCATGACGCCACATGCAGGACACCCCCCTCCAACTCAGCCAGACTCACTGAGCCCACCATCTACCGGGTGCATTTTCTGGAGGGGGTGACCAGGGACCTCACCAACAGGCTCCCATCGGAGCCTGGCTCCGGCATATGAAGGAACTACCAAGGGAACTTCCTCAGAATGGAGAGCTGGCAGCAGAGAGCTGCCGTCCCTCTCTTCAACTGGCCTGCACCATGTGCAGCTCCTCCGCTGCAGAAAGAGGCTGCCAACCATGGCAGCTCTGTCCACAGGTCAAGCCTGATTCAAGGGGCAGAGAGAGGCTGCGGTGCACGAGGGATGTGGTGCATGGAGGGTGAAGTTCATGCTCACAGGTCCCGCCCGACTGCCGAGCACTCGCCTGGTGGCGGGGTGGGGGAATGGGAGCCAATGATGGGGCTGACAGCCCCCTCAATATTGGGGGAGGGCTGAGCCCCTTGCCCCAAATTATTGAGGGGGCCCCTTCCACCCAATATACTCGGCGCTGCTGGCAGTCACCAGCCAAAGGAGCAAGGAGAAATGTCCCCGACCCCCTTGAAATTTGCTTTTTGTTCCATAAAGTTTGCCCATGAATGGGGCTATTTTAGGCTAGCACCATGAAGCAAGGCAATTTTCAGGGATATTATGGGAAAGTGTGCTAGTTAGAACAAAACGTACAGAGTTGCCACTTAATTTAATCCAGTTTCTGGCAGGGCTTTATGTACATTCACAAGCTCCTTTCAGAACTTTATACTAAAGTCTCCAACTCACTTTAGCCCTTAAGTGTCTAGCATAAATTCTGGCAGAGGTCTATTATCTCAAGTGGGTATGGGAGTGGTTAGCACATAATTAAATACTTTCCGCCTATTTTCCCAGGACAGAAGTTCAGCCAGCTGGCCCAAAATTTCCAAAATCTCACCCCTCAATGATCTCTTTTTAAAAATTGGTATTATGTTGGCTAATTTCCCAGCCAATGATGAAGTTCTAATTTCTTAAAACTTCATCTCTTGCCCCTACTAGTAGGCCCAGAATGTCATTTCCCTTCTTTATTTTGGGATGTGGGAACATTACTCAAAAAATAATGACACCCTAGTATTAACAACATATTATCAATGTATGATTGTTTTAGCAGGTATTTATTTTTAAAATCTGGAGGTACAAAAAAGGAAACATCATTAATGAATAAAATGGAGGATTAGTCCCTTTTAATGTGCTGCACTTGGAATCTGGAACATAATAGATATCTTCTGTTGTAGAACTCCTGTAGAGCTGTAGAAGTCAATGCAAATTTATTACATCAACAAGGCGCAGACCAGCAATGCAACCTGGGATGAAAACACAATCTAAGTAGTATTGATAGATCAGCAAACCATTTTATTTTTTTTACTGATAGAACATGATCCCATACACTAAGCATTTACAGGAACTTCAGCATAGGAACAGGTTCTGAAGGAAACATATCTCATAAAATGCCGTGATTGCCATATAGCAAAGTATAGATTTTATTAGGAGCAGGATACAACTAATCAAAGCTAATGAGATGTTTGAATTCATGCCAGATACTAGACTTTTCCTCGTCTCAACAAGGCAAGCCATAATGGAGATGGGATCTATGCCAGGATATAAGGAGTCAATACCAGACTCTGAGAACAATAGGATGGCGACAGAGCACATCTTGCAATTGACATCTATAAATATAAAGCTTCACTTACATTGGCTTCACTTGCATTGGTGTAACTCGTTCGATTTTGTCTGTGGTGGATTTACATTGCTCAAACTGAAGTCAGGTGAGACATGTGGGTAGTGTTTTCCTTATTTAAGAGTGATTTAAAAATGGATGTGTCACAATTTCTAGGGACGTGTTGTTTTGCTGCTAAGCATCTATTTGCAATGTGCTAATTTGATTCAGTCTTCTGCTTTGCTTGCATCTTTATTTTTCTAGCTTCTTTGTAGTCCTGTTTTCAGATTAAGTTGAGATTATTATCTTAAAAAATGAACTATGACTGAGTGGTTCTTAGTCTACAGCTGGAGTGGGGAAACTATGGCCCTCCATATGTTGTTTGAATCCAATTCCCATCAGCCCTAGCAACCACAACCAATGGCCAGGAATGATGGGAGTTGAAGACAAGCAATCTTTGGAGGGCCACAGATACCCTACACCTTGCTATGACCGCCTCTCAATCTCTTCTGGAGTTACAGAAAAGCATAAGGAAAAAAGTTATTTATTCTTCTTCTTTGGTGATCACTTGTAGCTGAGTAAGATTGTCTTCCATGAATATGGTCTTAGTGGTGTGTCCGTAAGTGACTGCAGAGGCCAATTCTGGATCCACAAGTCCTTCCACAGTGGGGACATAGGTTTCCTGGTGGGAGTTTATCACGGTGAGGTTTCCCAAGCGTGCCTTCCTCTTAGCATGTTTTCCCCTTTCGTCCTGAGTTTGAGCATCTTCAAAGCCAATGACACCGTTGGTGAAGACTGTTCTCCAACTGGAGCGCTCGCAGGCCAGTGTTTCCCAGTTGTTGGTGTTTATACTACATTTTTTTAGATTTGCCTTGAGACAGTCTTTAAACCTCTTTTGTTGACCACCAGCATTGCGCTTTCCATTTTTAAGTTCGGAATAGAGTAGTTGCTTTGGAAGACGATAACCAGGCATCCAAACAACATGACCAGTCCAACAAAGTTGATGTTGAAGAATCATTGCTTCAACACTGGTGATCTTTGCTTCTTCCAGTACCCTGGCATTAGTTCGCCTGTCTTCCCAAGTGATGTGTAATTTTTTTCAGAGACACCGTTGATGGAATCTTTAGAGGAGTTGGAGGTGGCAAATACTAACATGCAGGCAATATTTTTATTTCCTCCCCCCTCTCCAAACAGTGTGAGTTTAACAATAGGGTGAGCTGCCTTACATTTGGAATTTGGGGAAATGTACCAAGATGTGCACTCCTGCTGAAGAAAAGTTCTGCTTGTGGGTTTCTAATAGGCATCTGGTGGGAACAAGATGCTGGACTAGCCGGCCCTTTGGTCAACGGGACTTTTCTTACATGCTATCTATCTATCTATCTATCTATCTATCTATCTATCTATATTACATCATCTTAAGTTCTGGCCTCTAATTGAGTGTCTATTGTTGCAGATATTAAATACTGTGCAGTTTGAAGCAACTGGAAGCATAAGAACTGACTCCTTTGGAAATGAAACATTGTCCAGGTCCATGGAACTACCATTAAAGCTTTTACCAGCAGACCTTTCTTCAAAACAGAAATAAAACATCAAAAATATCCACACAATGTCTTGTGCTGTCTTGTGCACCTTAGAAAGTATGAAATAATTTAAACAGACCTATAAGCAAAGGTCTCTCTCTCTAGCCTGCTTTCCAGCCTCCAGGCTGTTTGCTCTTCCTTCAGGAGAGTCATTTACTTGCATTGTTCTTCCTGTAACATCCAGAGAGATGCCTCCATTTGCTTTTTTTTTTTGTCTCTCTTTATTTATTTATTTATACAACAAGAAAAAAACACACACAAAAAACACAAATACCAAATTACACACAAATTACAAAAATAACCATAGACACATAATTTTCTTGGCAAACAATAAAACATCTATTGGTCTTAACACTAAAGACCCAACTTCCCGTCTATTCCATATTTCAAATTCATATTACGTACTGCCAATACACATTTTTTTTCATAATTAAACTTATTCTCAATAAATCTAATTTCTTCTATCTACCTAGCAACTATCACTGAAGTTCCTCGAATGCTGCAACAGAATTTAAACTACTATATTTATTTTTCAGATATTCTTTGAAAACCTCCCATTTAGAAACAAATTCCTGTTTTGATTTATTCTTTATTTTTTCTGATAAACCATCTAATTCGGCATATTCTGTCAGCTTTTGGATCCAATCTTGTATAGAGGGGATTTCATTACTCTTCCATTTTGCTGCGATCAAAACTCTTGCTGCAGCCGTTTGCATTTGCATCTTCACTCCAGTGAGGTTTGGGAGGCAAAGATTCAAAGGAAACTCCTTTCAAAATTGAGATTGCAACCCATTACCCATAACATGATCCCAGGTTTACAATCTTCACATGTTAGCTACCAGAGAACAACAGTTAGTCACTAACTCTGCAAGGAGCTCAGAGTCCTTTAGAAAAACTCTTGTGGAAAAACTCCAGGGTTGGCATTACACATGTATCCATTTTCCATTTAAAACCATCATTAATACATATACTTTTTTATTTCTGTGCGAATTGAAACATTATACTTATCAATAATAATAATAATAATAATAATAATATTTATACCCCACCCATCTGGCTGGGTTTCCCAGCCACTCTGGGCAGCTTCCAACAAAGTACAATAATAAAATACAAATACAATAAAACAGACTACAATACAAATACAAAATAACATAATATAAAAATTCAATAAAACACCAGACATTAAAAAATTCCCTAAACAGGGTTGCCTTCAGATGTCTTGTAAAAGTCAGATAGTTGTTTATTTCCTTGATATCTGATGGGAGGGCGTTCCACAGGGCAGGTGCCACTACCGAGAAGGCCCTCTGCCTGGTTCCCTGTAACTTCGCATCTCACAGTGAGGAAATCGCAGAAGAACCTGGGGGTGAACGACGGAGACACTCCTTCAGATATACTGGGCCAAGGCTGTTTATCTATGTTATATTCTAGGTATAGCATAACTCTTATGCAGATTCCCCCCACCACCTCATTATTCTATTCAGTACCCTCATGCTCACATTTGGTTATACCTTGTCTAAACACTAGGGTTGTGCATAGAAAATTAAATGGCTCTGGAACCCTCTTTGGATGGTGGGTTCAGTATTATGACTTTATCCGAAACAGATGCTCACTCCTTTTGAACAAGGCAGCAACAAAGATTGGGTCATTAGGCTCAGCATCAGTTGAAATATGTTCCTGTAACACAATCACTGCATTGTAAATAATATTAATGTAGATTTAAATACTGCAATTTGTATATCCTCTTTTTTTCTGGATTATAAATGGCTTTACTGCATATATTTGCCTAATGGAGGTCTGTCACCTTGATGTGTTTGGTCAGATCCAAGCTGCTAACAAACTGCATATATTATTTCAGAGCACTGAGTGACTTAGAGTGATAAAATTTAAGGCTTGTGCAAGAGGAAAAATAACACTGTATTTACACATTTTCCTCCCTAATAGAAATACTGGTTCTATTAATGTGATAATTTATATTGTAATTAATTCAAGGGTGTTTAGCCATCTGCAAGGATCATATTATCACCAGAGACAGGAACAGAAAATAAATTACATCAAATATCCCTAATGGCCAGTTTAATGAATGAAATCCCCAAATTCTTAGATTTAAGGCATATTGTTTTGTGACACAGTCTAGCCTCCAGCATCTCTGGGAAATGAGAGAAGAGCCAGCTTCTCTATAATTTTTCTTTGAACATGCAAATCAAACTTGTATATTCAACTTTTTTATATAAAAAAGATGAATAATTTGAGGGACTGGTTGATTTGGAGTCTTTTATTAGAACAAAAAAAGTCCTGAAAAATATCTACTGGAAATCAAGCAGAGAAGTATATTTTTTACATTAATGGAAAAATCTTTTCCAAATCATTCATCAGTGGTTAAAGGTTCTTACACATTACTCTTTCTTATATTCAATCTAACTTTTAAAAAGATACCAAGAGTGTGTATTAATCTTAGCCCTTCCAACTACCATCAAATACATCATATAATCAGATTTTATCCTGCCATCCTTTATAAAATGAAAGCCATTAGTTCTCAGAAAACCGCTAGAATCAAAATCTATATCACAATGAGGAATTCAAGGTTGTCTTGCAGATGTGGCCAGTGAGAAGAGACTTGAAAATCTGAAGCAAAAATCTTTTTTTTTCTTTTCAGGGGCAGCTTGTTGCCACAAAACCCTTGCAATTGTTGGGATTTGGTTTTATTCTGTTCTCTGTCTGGCATCCACAGTTATGGAGCCAGGCAGTTACAGGGAATAGAAGGCCTGTTCCTCTTTTCCCATCTAGCTTCCTACCTTTGAGATACAGTGGTGCCTCGTAAGACGAAAAGAATCCGTTCCGCGAGTCTCTTTGTCTTGCGGTTTTTTCGTCTTCTGAAGCAAGCCCATTAGCGGCTTAGCGGATTAGCGCTATTAGCGGCTTAGCGGGCTTAGTGGATCAGCTGATAAGCGGCTTAGCGGCTTGGGAAAAAGGGGGGGGAAGGAAAAAAAAACCCCGCAGGAACTCGCAAGACATTTTCGTCTTGCGAAGCAAGCCCATACGAAATTCTTTTTGCGAAGCACCGCCAAAATGGAAAACCCTTTCGTCTAGCGGGTTTTCCGTCTTGCGAGGCATTCGTCTTGCGGGGTACCACTGTATATGATTGGCGATGTGGAATTTTACTAGTTGGGAGGTGGGGGGAGACACAAATGATCTAAAGAAACAAATGTGCGACAAGCTGCCCCCACGTAGTGAACATTCGGTACAAAAATGTGGAAATAGAAGCTGTAAATCAGGGTTTTGTCCCAAACTTCAGCCGCTGCCCCAAAGGTTCCATGGTTGTGGGGCACGGGCTGTACATCACCATGCCAGCTTCACTATTGGCAACATTCAAGGCCAAGTGGAAAGATATATAAGGGCCAAAAAAGACACTTGGCTTGGTACACTCTCTCCAAGGCAGGGGAATGAGCTGGTCACAGTAATGAAGGGAACAGGGGAGCAAAACAAGGAAATCCATCCAAGCAAAAACCATTTTAATTATATAAAAAAAAATTCCTTCCAGTAGCACCTTAAGGTAAAGGGACCGCAGACCATTAGGTCCAGTCGTGACCGACTCTGGGGTTGCAGCGCTCATCTCGCTCTATAGGCCGAGGGAGCCAGTATTTGTCTGCAGACAGCTTCCGCGTCATGTGGCCAGCATGACTAAGCTGCTTCTGGCGAACCAGAACAGCACATGGAAACGCTGTTTACCTTCCTGCCAGAGCCGTACCTATTTATCTACTTGCACTTTGACGTGCTTTCGAACTGCTAGGTGGGCAGGAGCTGGGACCGAGCAACGGGAGCTCACCCTGTGGCGGGGATTCGAACCGCCGACCTTCTGATCAGCAAGTCCTAGGCTCTGTGGTTTAACCCACAGTGCCAGACAAACTAAGTTTGTTATTGGCATGAGCTTTCATGCACACTTCTTCAGAAAACTCATACCAATAACAAACTTAGTTGGTCTCTAAGGTGCTACTGGAAGGAATTTTTTTTTTTTGTTTCGACTACGGCAGACCAACACGGCTACCTACCTGTAACATTTTAATTATTTTATCTCTTGTGAGAAGAGACAGACGAATCTAACCATTTCAGTTTCAGTTTCTCATTCCACCCCCAATTTCAGTTCTCCACATCCCCACACCAGCATTCTTTCTTTCTTTTTTTGAAGGTTATCATGAAAATCCACTTTATTTTTTAAATCTGTTGTACAGGTAGGAGAAAGTTGCTGAATCAAATTTCTTTTCCATAACCTCAAGAAGACAGTAGTGTTAAGAGGCTTTCCTCCTAAGTAGCATTTATTGTGAATTTCTCCTAATATGCACTTGGTTTTTTTTGCAAAGCAACTTTCCTCATATAATTTGTTTATTTTTATTTGTTAAAATTATACATCACCATCTGTTGATCTCACAGTGGTTCGCAACATAAATTATTATTATGATGATTATTATTCATTGAATTTATATACCACCCTATACCTGGAGGTCTCAGGGTACAGAACAAAATCTAAATATAAAACCACAAAGTATATAATCAAATTAAAAAACAACAAACCAATACCCCCCCACACACATTATGCATTTTATTTTTTTTACACTACCCACTGAAGTCGTTCCACTAGCACAGGGACTTTGGGCTGTGCAAAAGAACTCCTCCTCCCTCTCATCTCCTCCCACATGCCGCTACACTCTGTTCTGGATTCCCCTCCTGCAAAATTCAGTTTTGCAAGTGGAAATCCTTGCACTGTTGAGAGTCTTCATTGGATACTGCCCCCACAGTTGGAGAATCCACAGTCTTTGAATTTCTAAATTTGCTCTCTATTAAATGGTTATTGATACACTTTTATAAAACAGAATGAATATAGGATTGCCCAACTCTTAAAACTATAATACATACCCAGACTACAGATACTGCAAGTGGTATTATCTAGTAACCTACAGTGTTAAGGTTTTTATTTATTTATTTAAGAGATTATGCGTTTACTCAGCTCTTCCTTGTTTTTCTTAAACCACCTCATGATAGCATTTTAAATAACTAAAGGCAATTTTCTGAAATCACTGTTAGGCAGTTGAGGTGAAAATAAGGGCAGCCACACATCTAAGAAGCTAGCATGTATTTCCAGCATTCTTTCCACTATGTAATAATAGTAATTTATATCAGACGGAACGGTTTTTAATTGAAAATCTTTCAAGCTGCTGTATTTGCCATGGTTTGGATTAATGTTAGTAAATTCAGGCAGCTTAAAGCTCGGTTTTCAGAGCATGCAATAACTTCCTGTTGGATCAACATGCCAGAGTGAAGCTTAAAGCATATTTGGAATATTTACATATTCATTTTACAATTGTTACTGTGCAGTTGCTGCAATGTGACATTGCAAAGGCACAGCATAGGAAGACATTAAAAATGTGATCATAATAAGTTGATGCTCATAGCAGCTATTGCTTTTTTCATCTGTCTGAATTCAGACAGCAGTTCAGGTCAAAAGTGAATGCTGGAGTTACTAAATTTTATAAGAAAGCCTCTCTAATTCCTGGGATTAACCAAATGTCATTTCAAAGTTTCCATCCAGATCCTTAATTCCCCAAAGTTTACAACATGTATTCAGTAGATACTTTCTTTTTTTTGCCACGCTGAACTGAGACAATACAAAATGCAGGGAGCATATTATCTAGGACAGTATTCTTCAACCTTTGGGCCCTTAAATATAGGTGAACTACAACTACCATCATCTCCAGCAAGGCTAGCCAATGGTCAGGGATTATGGGAGTTGTAGTCCAATGACAACTGGGGATCCAAAGATGGAGGGCACCGATCTAGAGACAATACACGGTAGAGATGCACTGTAAAATGTAAACCACTCTTCTTCATGGTTGATGTGCAATCCCATAGGTGGTCTGTGTACCTATGCACAACAAAGTCTGCAGCCTCTAGAGCTGGAGAATAAAGCTTTTTGAGGATGGAGCCATCTGACAGAAGTACAACAGGATGGCAGCCACTGCAGCCACTTTGCCCAGCCTTCTCCTCCCAGTGTCAGTCTCAGCACAGCAATGATCCATTTTTAACGGGGATGCTGGTGATGTGTGTCAGCCAAAGTAAGTTCTCCAGCATCCATGCACTCCACAATTCTGCCCGCACATGTCAAGGGGCTGTCAGGGGAATGCAGGCCACCCACAGGTCAGGAAAGAACTTTTGCCGCAAAAAAGTAAAAACATGACAGAGTTCCTATGTCCCAGTCTGTCAGGGACTAGACTGAAGAGGAATGGTGGGGACCCCCACCCCTCTTCCTGAACCTTCCTGAGAAGAGGAGGACAGTATAGATTTAGAACAGTGGTTTGCAGAAGGTCATAGTTCAGAGGCTGCAGAGGGGAGAAGCTGGGAAGAAGCCGCACCAGGGGAGAGATAGCTGACAGACAGTGTCTTTGGAGAGCATTCCTGAACCCCCTCTCCCAGGACCAGGTGAGCATTGAGGGTAGCAGAACAGAAAGCTCAGAGGCAAAAATTCAGATTAGCCATCACAAGGGTGACACAGAATAGGGGAGACATAGGAGGGTGAGACTTTACTTGTAGCAACGCCATTATCTGAGAGGCAGCACCATCCGTCTCTCTCAGTGAATATTGAATAAAGAATCATGGTAAGAACATCTTGTTTTCCCATTTCTGGCTGCCAGCCATGAGGGAGGAGGGTCGGATTCTCTGAAGCCTGACACCATCTCACTTAGTTGAAGATGTTGATGGAACTGGTGTCTGGTCCATCCTTTCCTCTCTAGCCCTCTCAATCTCAACTCCTCCCAAGCAGCTGTAAACTGTGGTGGGGGGAGGGCTTCCCCTCTGGGTCTGGCCCATTGCTCATCATCATCATCATCATCATCAACATCATCATCATATTCCCATCCATCTCCATCAATTCTCACACTTTCACTTCCTAATCATTTCACTTTTGGGGCCCCACAGGGTGGCATTGGAGGGCAGTGCTGGTAACCAGATGTAGAGTCATGTGTCATTTCATAATGCCATACAGCTGGAGGGGGGCCTTTTAGGTATATGCCATTATGTCATCATTATCTGTTGTGTGTGGTTTTGTTTTATATAACAAATTATAAAATGGCCTTTCTGTCAGTCGCCAGTACAAAAGTGGCACCAACTTACACCCTATGAATGACTGAAATCCTTTACAACTGTGGGTATCTATCCATAGTTTGTTGGATCCCCAAGAAGTCTATTTCAATAGTTACGAGTGAGTTCACATGTCATAGAATCATAGAATTGTAGAGTTGGAATTTCATATCAGATATCCTCATGCTAGACAACCATTCCAGTTTCTCAAGAAACTGTATTGTTCATCTCAGCAAAGTCCCAAATCTTTCAGTAATATTCTCTCTCTCTCTCTCTCTCTCTCTCTCTCTGTGTGTGTGTGTGTGTATATATTCATATATTCTGCATAAAATTTCTTTAGACATCTTCCAAGAATGTACTAATGCACTCCGGAGCAATAGAAGCGTATTCTAAACAAATTCCAGGCCAGTACTTATTTAAACAAAATATTTCCATTCTCTCTCAACTAAAAAAAATAAGAATATTCCACACTGACCCTACTTTATATCTGTTGATTTTCCAAACTGACACAAGTGATAGACAACAACTTATTGTGTTTTGGGATTCCTGCTGAAGGCTCTATACAGAAATATAATGTGAAGAATAAAGAGAACAAGAAAAAAAGAGGATGCAAATAACCCGATAAATATTTTAGAAGTGACCTGCCTATCTGTATTCATATTTCTCAAAGTTCTTTCCAAGTCTCTTTGATGTCTTTTCTCCTAATATGCAAGCCCTAAACTGTAGCATATATATCAGGCTAGCAAATGAATATGCCAAAGTCTGATTAACGTGTGGTATTGTGATCAGATCAAATTACATCAGAACAGACATGACCTAGTGCCAAATAATTCAAGTGTAACCTAATATGAAACTCTGAAGTTCACTTCAGGTCTGCAGCTTGAACCTTCGAAACCATAATAAATTTATTTTAACCGTTTGCCCCCTTTCCTATTAACACAGTTGTTCAGATCCTGCAGGATGACTGCCAAACCAAGAAAAAAATATGAATACAGTGGTACCTTGGTTTAAGAAGAGCTTAGTTTATGAACAACTTGGATTAAGAACGCTGCAAACCCGGAAGTAGGTGTTTTGGTTTGTGAACATTGCCTTGGAACCAGAACATGTTCCATTTCCTGTTGAGTGTGTTCCTTTTGTAATTTGAGTCCGCCACTGCTATGGGAAAGCACGCTTTGGTTTAAGAATGGACTTCCGGAATGTATTAAGTTTGTAAACCAAGGTATCACTGTATAGAAGTTCAGGGCAGGAAATGGTGGTGGGAAGTCATTTGATATTAATTGATAAAAGCATCAATTGGGGGTGGGGGTGTTAGGATCGTCCTACTCTCGTGCAGGACCCTGGCAGAGACACGTGCCCGACTGGCATGTTCTCTCCCTCCTGGTCGATCTTTCGGGAGCTTCAAAAGCTTTCTTCAGCCCGAACATCACAGCAGCTGATACCAAGAAGCATCAGCACACTTAGGGATCCGCAGTTTGCATAACAGAACTCAGTAGCACAGCATTTTGGCTAATCTACATTTATTTACATATAATACACTCAGAGCATTCTGCTTTAGCACCCTCCTCTTTCTCATCAGACAGCAAAAAGAGAAAGAACAAAGGACAATAGTCCCACTTCACGGAACACAGTAATACCAAAACATACTGTCTCTTTCACTTCCCACGTTGTGGAATGAAAACATACACCGTCATGTGATAGACAACAATCTCATGACTGCAAACACGGAGCAAGAATCCTAACAGGGGGGTGGGAATGACCTCACAAAGACTTTTGTTTTCTTCCACAAGGTTCATAATTGTTGTTGTTTAGTCGTTTAGTCGTGTCCGACTCTTCGTGACCCCATGGACCAGAGCACGCCAGGCACTTCTGTTTTCCATTGCCTCCCGCAGTTTGGTCAAACTCATGCTGGTAGCTTCAAGAACACTATCCAACCATCTCATCCTCTGTCGTCCCCTTCTCCTTGTGCACTCCATCTTTCCCAACATTAGGGTCTTTTCCGGGGAGTCTTCTCTTCTCATGAAGTGGCCAAAGTATTGGAGCCTCAGCTTCATGATCTGTCCTTCCAGTGAGCACTCAGGGCTGATTTCCTTAAGAATGGATCGGTTTGATCTTCTTGTAGTCCATGGGACTCTCAAGAGTCTCCTCCAGCACCATAATTCAAAAGCATCAATTATTTGCCGATCAGCCTTCTTTATGGTCCAGCTCTCACTTCCATACATCACTACTGGGAAAATCATAGCTTTTACTATACGGACCTTTGTTGGCAAGGTGATGTCTCTACTTTTTAAGATGCTGTCTAGGTTCCCAATCCCAAAGAATGGCAGTGCCAAAGAATGCTCAAACTACCGCACAATTGCACTCATTTCACACGCTAGTAAGGTTATGCTTAAAATTCTACAAGGAAGGCTCAAGCAGTATGTGGACCGAGAACTCCCAGAAGTGCAAGCTGGATTTAGAACAGGCAGAGGAACCAGAGACCAAATTGCAAACATGCGCTGGATTATGGAGAAAGCTAGAGAGTTCCAGAAAGACATCTACTTCTGCTTCATTGACTATGCAAAAGCCTTTGCCTGTGTCGACCACAGCAAACTATGGCAAGTTCTTAAAGAAACGGGAGTGCCTGATCACCTCATCTGTCTCCTGAGAAATCTCTACATGGGACAAGAAGCTACAGCTAGAACTGGATAGGGAACAACTGATTGGTTCAAAATTGGGAAAGGAATCATAGAATCATAGAATCATAGAATCATAGAATCATAGAGCTGGAAGAGACCACAAGGGCCATCGAGTCCAACCCCCTGCCAAACAGGAAACACCATCAGAGCACTCCTGACATATGGTTGTCAAGCCTCTGCTTAAAGACCTCCAAAGAAGGAGACTCCACCACACTCCTTGGCAGCAAATTCCACTGTCAAACAGCTCTTACTGTCAGGAAGTTCTTCCTAATGTTTAGGTGGAATCTTCTTTCTTGTAGTTTGGATCCATTGCTCCGTGTCCGCTTCTCTGGAGCAGCAGAAAACAACCTTTCTCCCTCCTCTATGTGACATCCTTTTATATATTTGAACATGGCTATCATATCACCCCTTAACCTCCTCTACTCCAGGCTAAACATGCCCAGCTCCCTTAGACGTTCCTCATAAGGCATCGTTTCCAGGCCTTTGACCATTTTGGTTGCCCTCCTCTGGATACGTTCCAGTTTGTCAGTGTCCTTCTTGAACTGTGGTGCCCAGAACTGGACACAGTACTCCAGGTGAGGTCTGACCAGGGCAGAATACAGTGGCACTATTACTTCCCTTGATCTAGATGCTATACTCCTATTGATGCAGCCCAGAATTGCATTGGCTTTTTTAGCTGCCGCGTCACACTGTTGGCTCATGTCAAGTTTGTGGTCAACCAAGACTCCTAGATCCTTTTCACATGTACTGCTCTGAAGCCAGGTGTCACCCATCTTGTATTTGTGCCTCTCATTTTTTTTGCCCAAGTGCAATACTTTACAGTATGGAGTATGACAAGGCTGTATATTGTCTCCCTGCTTATTTAACTTACATGCAGAATTCATCATGCAAAAGGCTGGGCTGGATGAATCCCTAGCCGGAATTAAGATTGCCGGAAGAAATATCAACAACCTCAGATATGCAGATGACACAACCTTGATGGCAGAAAGTGAGAAGGAATTAAAGAACCTTTTATTGAGGGTGAAAGAGGAGAGCACAAAATATGGTCTGAAGCTCAACATCAAAAAAACAAAGATCATGGCCACTGGTCCCATCACCTCCTGGCAAATAGAAGGGGAAGAAATGGAGGCAGTGAGAGATTTTACTTTCTTCGGCTCCATGATCACTGCAGATGGTGACAGCAGCCACGGAATTAAAAGACGCCTGCTTCTTGGGAAAAAAGCAATGACAAACCTAGACAGGTTCATAATACCAGAGTTTAAAATTATTCCTTTGGGTGTAAACTAGGAAGTGAAAGAACTGCATGCATTTGTGGATGTGTGGTTTGAGTGCAATATCTTGTTGTCACTCTTTGTTCTCTGTTCACTCTGTTCACACGGTTCACACCTCAGCAAATGCTCTATATTACAGTGGAACCTCGGTTTTTGAACGTAATCCATTCTGGAAGTCCATTTGACTTCCGAAACATTCAAAAACCGAAGATCAGAGGGCTGTCAGCAAGTTCAATGGGGAAAATTGAGAAACGTGCCTCAGAAGCCGTTCGACTTCTGAGGCGTGTTAGAAAACGGAAGCATTCACTTCTGGGTTTTCAGTGTTCAGGTTCCAAAACATTCAGCAGCTGAGATATTGGAAAACCGAGGTTTGACTGTATTATGTAATGATTTTAAAAATATTTTATTGCATTAGCCAAACGCCATGGTAACGTCCAAAGAAGGAAGAAAAAACAAAAAAAGCAGCAGTTGCTACGTATGAGAAAACTTGGTATACTTATTTGTATAACATTATTCTTGTTTATAAAATCCAACAACAACAACAACAACAACAAGAACAACAACAACATATGTGGTAAAACCATGGTCAAATCCTCCAAAATTTCATATTACACAGAATAAAAAGTAATTCTCAAATAAAATGTGCAGGTTAGATCCCTTTTGCAATTGACCGCTAGCCCATCCAGTTCTTTCTTCCTAATCTTCCTAGCTGCCAGGACATAGAGAACCACCATATAAGTCACAGTCATCAGTATTACTCAGCAGCCATTTCACCATCTTTGCCCTGGTTAGATATATTATTATGCAAACCTGGAGTTATTACAGACTGTTGCTTTTTCCATACACACACACACACACACACACCATTGCCAGTCTTGGGTTCCCTCAAGCTAGGAGTGGATGGATCTATGAATTCTCATTCTCTCAGTTTCTTATGTTAAAGAGACTCATGTCAAGAAAGGGAATGAAAAGTATACAGTATTGAGCAATTAAATCTTGGGAGAGTTTTTGTCTCAAATAACATATTCACTGTGCTAAATAGTCACCGGAATTGTTGGAGCAGGAGCTGCTATGTAAATGCTACAAGCATACTGTAGGCATTTATTGTCATTTGTGCTCCACAAATCTGCATCTTGGAAGAACAGCTTCCAGCCTTGCAGGCCTTTTTCCTGAGAGGGCAGGGCCCTGACTGACTCCAGCTACAAAAGCTGACACTACTATACCCATTCTTGGGCTGGGATGTTATTTAGCAGGGTTTGGGGGTTTTTGGGGGGAGGGGTTGTTGCTGTTAATGCTATCAATTTTTGTATCTTTATTTTAGATCTTATTATGATATATGTAGAAATTGTTTAATTTGTATGTGTGCTTTTTGATGTTTTATTTATTGATTATGGCTACGCTTGTTATGTTTTCTAATTATGTAATTTATTTCATGTTGTAAGCCGTCTTCATCATGGTTTTCTACAGAAAGGCAGCATACAAATAAATTGATGGATGGACTGATGGATGATGGAAATTCAGTTCTCCAAATTTTGCAGCAAATTAAGATTAAAAAAATAAATCCTCATGAAACCGGTAGGCATTTTAGTGTAAAAATTCTCCTAATTTTATATGCTGTTTTGGCTGTACAGATTTTTACACAGTTTCCCCTAAGGTATGTGATTTTCACCAATACCTTCATTTTTACGTACACTTTCCCCTACCATGTGCCTTTTAAAATCAACTTGGGTTGGAAAACTGCATCACAAAATTCGGATAAGTGCGAATTTCAAAGAATAGTTTGTATACTGTTTTCGAAAGTGCTGATTTGATAGATTTGGCTTTACATGAGTAATGAATCAAATGTCCCCTTGATACCTACCTTAAGCCTGTTGATATCTCCTGCATATATATGGTTCATGCTGCTTTGACTACATAAGAGCAGGCATTCAAATAACAAATTCTCTCTCCGTGTGTGTCTGTAAATGCTTAGATAGAGAAATAGATCCCCATCTTTCCAGCGAGTTTTGCCCATCTCTAACAAAACAAGCAGCCAGCAACAATTTTTGTTGTGACATTCATATTTAACATTAAAATCTAGGTTAATATGTTCTTCTTTCATCCTTGCAGAAGCGCTCCATCAGTATGACTAGTATTTGTAGAGGTGGACTCTCGCCAAATTCATTGGCATATTTAAAATTCACACAAAAGGGGACTCTTGGGGTGATTATTGTTTTATTACCAGATTGCAATGGAGCACTGTTGTTGCCCTCTTACATTTTCATGCCATTGCATGTCACTTCCAAGATTTCCAGAGTGTTCTGCATTGCCTGTGCAGGTATGTTTGCATGCTCTCACACGCATGCGTACAGGAGCCTTGTTCCTTTGACTCTAACAAGCGTTGCAAAGCTTAATCCCTGTGCATTGCTCTGAAAATTTAGGAGCAGATGTCATGTAGCAAGGAGTGAGAAATAGCTGTCACATTGCTTAAGGAAATTTCATCAGTGCTGGAGGTGGTGACAACGCTAAATGTCTGTGGAGAGGATGACATTCTCTTTGCTTCTCTCTCTATTTTTATTTTTGTTTTGGTTACAGCTGCTATCAATTTGACAGGGCCATACCGTATGCTATCTTTTGACATGTATTTTCACTGGGACCACAAATATTGTTTACTTATGCATCTCTCATGGGTGCCACTTGACCCCCGTTGTTGTTTTTTATTATTATTATAAGAAAACAAGCAAGGTTAATTGGAGCCAGTCCACTGCTAATGTCCAGTCCAATATTTTTTCCACTTGTGTTCTGATGCACCCTAGGGTGGCTTGCAGAAAATCAGGAATAGCTTAGTAAGAAGATCAGTAATAGCAGACAACCTTCCCTGAAATATCCAGGCATGTCCAAAGTCCGTTTTGGGGGCCTAATTCGGCCCCCGTGACAGTATATGTCCTGGGGTAAAATCCTAAGAAAAGCTCAGTGACTCTGGGGTGAAATAATTGTAAAAAAAAAAAGCTCACTTAAATCCTAACAACTTCAATCCTAAAAAAAGCTGAACAACCTCGATCGGCCCTCACTTCATCAAATCTGGCCCTCTTTGGAAAAAGTTTGGGCACCCCTGAAAATCCTACCTTTCTTAGTGAAGATTGCCTTTCATGGGGAAGGGCCAGAGCTCAGTGGTGTGGCACAAGCTTTTCATGCAAAGAGTCTGGCACCGGGGTGTGTGTGTGGAGAGCAGGTGGGGGCATCACTGGCATGTGTCCTGGGGGCTTGGTCATGTCCCAGGGGCATGACACATGTCCTGGGGGCGTAGTGCGCCGCCTGCGGAGGCATGGTGCCCAGCATGGGTGGGGCAGCTATGATGGCATCCCACCGGCATCATGGCGCCGGGGGCAGTGCGCTTCCCCCACCCCCCTCTTCCTCCGCCAGTGTCCCTGGGATGCCCCACAATCTATTAATAGCTGTCCATGGTGGTGCAAGTCAATTCTGTGTCCAGGGGAGCTGTCTACCAGCTCCATCTGGTACGCAGGCTGAGACCCTACCTGCCTGCAGATTGTCTCGCTAGAGTGGTGCATGCTCTGGTTATCTCCTGCTTGGACTACTGCAATGCACTCTACATGGGACTACCTTTGAAGTTGACCCAGAAACTACAACTAAGACTGGTGACTGGGAGTGGCCGCCGAGACCATATTACACTGGTCCTTAAAGACCTACATTGGCTCCCAGTATGTTTCTGGGTACAATTCAAAGTGTTGGGGCTGACCTTTAAAGCCCTAAACAGCTTCGGCCCAGTATACCTGAAGGAGCGTCTCCACCCCCATCATTCTGCCCAGACACTGAGATCCAGCACTGAGGGCCTTCTGGTGGTTCCCTCACTGCGAGAAGCAAAGTTACAGGGAACCAGGCAGAGGGCCTTCTCAGTAGTGGCGCCTGCCCTGTGGAACACCCTCCCATCAGATGTAAAAGAAATAAACAACTATCAGACTTTTAGAAGACATCTAAAGGCAGCCCTGTTTGGGGAAGCTTTCAATATTTGATGAAGCCACCCAGAGTGGCTGGGGAAACCCAGCCAGATGGGTGGGCTATTATTCTTATTCTTATTCTTCTTATTAATATTATTACAATCTTATTTGCATTGCTATTTGCATCCTATATTCTCTTTACTCCGGACATACAGAATTCAATGATTCCCATGTGTTCCACATTTTATTCCTGTAATATTTTGCTCCAGGTGAGCATATTTCCTGTTTAATAGAGGATATAACAGTGTGTGAGGGTGGGGTGGGGAGCTAATTTTATTTGTGTATATTGATTGCTACTGATCTGCCAACCCTATTATCCTTATGCCTAAAATTATACACAGTGGGTGGGGGATAACATTCTATAATTTCATTGAAATCCCTACTAATACCTTAAGCAGTAATGACCAAGGCACAGGCTTTTTCCTCACAATTAACGCCTAGTTGGGAAAGAAAGAAAGAAAGAAAGAAAGCCCAAGATACTACGGAGACCTCTTAAACTTAGTAAGCCATTTTCCAGCAAAGAATAGAGCTGCAAAATAGAAACAGAAAAAAGATCCTGCTGATTTGTAAGGAATTTAATATTTGTACAATAGGTACAATGTTGGAATAATGGCATTCTATTTATTTTAAATGCTATGCTTTGGTTAGCTACTAATTGATTTAAGAAAATTGTTGTTTTCTACTTAAAGATCCTTTGAAAAGAGTAGCTTGAATGCTTGATGTTCTCTGTACAGAGGCTGCTGCAACAGAGGAGGGAGGAAAACACTCCCTCTAAATGAAATGTGAACTATTTATCTTTAATCTGACACCGTTTCCTATTCCTCTTTCTCAGACAATACAGACAAGCATCACTGGATTGAAGAGCTTCTATGATAACTTTTTAATCAAAAATTCGAGACAGCTGAGAGGTAACTTCTTCTTTTCTTTCCACTCTGTTATGCAAAATTCCAATCAATTTATTTTGATAAGGCATCTTTGGTATGCCATAGCTCAAAATTTTATACAGGGAAAGGTAAAATAATGAGATGGAATGTGTAAAGGCAATTGCAGCTAGAACATATGGAATTTAAATCCTCTGACTAGATTGTGTGTGTGAACTAGGGTTGAACCCAATAGTCAGAAGATATCCACATCACCATCTGTAGGTGTGGATGAATAAATATATTAACTTTGACTTCTCTTTCTTTCTCCCAGTCTTAAATGCAATACACATTTCTCTCTCTCTCTCTCTCTCTCTCTCTCTCTCTCTCACACACACACACACACATACATTTGCATACAAATTTCCTAACATAACTCATTTTTGTATGACATTTTGTATTCAATTACTACTACCATTTTTGTTGTTGATGGAGAAGAATATGATGATGATGCTACATTTATCACCTGCTTTTTACCAGCAAGTCCCAGCAGGGCCAGCTCAGTCATTAGGCAGACTGAGGTGGCTGCTTCAGATGGCAAAAGTCCCCAAGGCAGCGATCCCACAGGTATCATGCCTGCCCTGTTGCCTCCACCAGAAGTAAAAGTAGCACCAGTATCAATGCCTATCTTGGTCAAAATGGTGTCACATAAGATCTCACCAAAATGGGCAGTTCCCATTTTGCCTCATGTGAAATGGGACACACCACCCCTGGGTGCCATGAAAAATTCAGTCTTAAAAACAGTTAAAGCAAATTGCGGTCACTGGAATATAGTGGATCCTGGAAACTTGCATATAAGATGTCAGAGACCAGAATAACCTTTGTGCTTTTTGGGGGGGGGCAGGGGCACAAAATTTGGACATGTGTGAATTTCGAAAAACAGCTGTGTTTTGTTTCAGAAAGTGCATGTATTGTTTCAGAAAGTGCAGGTTACATTAGGTTGATTCCCAGTGAAATGCATATTGAAAATTCTCCATCCCCACTCCTAGACAGCAAAATAATCCTAATTCTATCAAGTCCTGGGTAGGCCAAGATAAAACTGATGGGTAATTCTCATCATGGTGAGTCACTAGTTTTTCAGGCCTTCTTTACACAACAGTAGGAGAGATGACTGGGTGATTTAAAACAACAACAACATGTACTAATTCATATTCCGTTACTAAGGAAGTGACCACCGATAAGGATTTGCTCCTTTTGAAAAGATTTAACAATATGCCAGAATGCGAAAGTTGAGGCATATGCCCCTCTGCTCCTCCTTTTTATGCCTGTGCACTTGAAATATATTCTGTGTTATGTATGAACAGTGACAGTATAAAATACCACCATGATTATAAACAGGGAAGAGTCCTACAGTTAAAAAGCATGGCTTCCTTCATGCCACATTTTGTGGTTCATTGAACACATTCACACTTCTCATATGGTTCCTTGGAAGAGTTACAAAATAAAGGGTGCATGTGAATTCTTTAACAGGCCTTGCTTTTAAAAGGCTTCGCTGATTGATAGTAACTGACAGCCAGGTACTAAAAGGAAACTTAAATTGATTCACTGTAATAGCCATGTCTCGAGATCCATGTCCTTGGTGAAGCCAGCCAGCCGCTGTCCCTAACCCTTGCAATAAATCATGAATAAAATACGTTGATTAATTTTGCATCACGTTGAACAAAGCAACAATTACAGCCTGTGACTTGAAAAAAGAGAGCAAAATGACGTCAGCCGAGTATCAAAATGCGTGCAGTACCTATAGCCTTTGGCTCAGCCTTCTAATTCCCAAGTTCCATGTAATTAAACTTGGTGAGACAACAGCACATTACTTTCTTGGACTGTAACCTGTTCATGGCAGAGTCTTGTCCTCTTTAAAGTATTCCTTACACTGATAAATAAATCTGGTACTTTGCAAGCTTGGGCATCTTCTAGTGGGCAATCTAGAGTCATTAGATTCAACTCTGGGGGTTTTCAGTGAGAAGAACAATAGCAGTGATGGACTGGATTCTCTGAAAGACTGCTGGTCCAGCACTATCTCTTCTTCATTGCAATGTAAAGCCATAGAAAAAATGTTAGTTGCACAGAGGTGCATCCCCAGACAGTTTAGCCAATGGTCAGGGAAGATGGGAGTTGTATTCTAACCTCATCTGGGGACCCAAGGTTGAAGGACACTGGTTTACATTGACTGCCGGTGGTAACCTGCTCTATTTTCAAAAGAGGTTTAAAGACTCTCTCAAGGCAAATCTTTAAAAATGTAGTATAAACACCGACAACTGGGAAACACTGGCCTACGAGCGCTCCAATTGGAGAATAGCCTTTACCAAAGGTGTCATGGGATTTGAAGACACTTGAACTATATAATAATAATAATAATTTATTATTTGTACCCCGCCCATCTGACTGGGTTTCCCCAGCCACTCTGGGCGGTTTCCATAGAAACCAAAAATACAGTAAAATATCACAGATTAAAAACTTCCCTGAACAGGGCTGCCTTAAGATGTCTTCTAAATGTCAGGTAGTTATTTATCGCTTTGACATCTGATGGGAGGGCGTTCCACAGGGTGGGCGCCACTACCGAGAAGGCCCTCTGCCTGGTTCCCTGTAGCTTCACTTCTTGCAATGAGGGAACCTTCAGAAGGCCCTCGGCGCTGGACCTCAGCGTCCGGGCAGAACGATGGGGCTGGAGACGCTCCTTCAGGTATACTGGGCCGAGGCCGTTTAGGGCTTTAAAGGTCAACACCAGCACTTTGAATTGTGCTCGGAAACGTACTGGGAGCCAATGTAGGTCTTTCAAGACCGGTGTTATGTGGTTTCGGCCGCCCCAGTCACCAGTCTAGCTGCCGCATTCTGGATTAGTTGTAGTTTCCGAGTCACCTTCAAAGGTAGTCCCACGTAGAGCGCATTGCAGTAGTCCAAGCGGGAGATAACTAGAGCATGCACCACTCTGGTGAGACAGTCCGCAGACAGGTAGGGTCTCAGCCTGCGTACCAGGTGGAGTTGGTAGACAGCTGCCCTGGATACAGAATTGACCTGCGCCTCCATGGACAGCTGTGAGTCCAAAATGACTCCCAGGCTGCGCACCTGGTCCTTCAGGGGCACAGTTACCCCATTCAGGACCAGGCAGTCCTCCACACCAGCCCGCCCCCTGTCCCCCAAAAACAATACTTCTGTCTTGTCAGGATTCAACTTCAATCCATTAGCCGCCATCCATCCTCCAACCGCCTCCAGGCACTCACACAGGACCTTCACCGCCTTCACTGGTTCTGATTTGAAAGAGAGGTAGAGCTGGGTATCATCTGCATATTGATGGACACCCAGTCCAAATCCCCTGATGATCTCTCCCAGCGGCTTCATATAGATGTTAAAAAGCATGGAGGAGAGGACGGAACCCTGAGGCACCCCACAAGTGAGGGCCCAGGGGTCTGAACACTCATCCCCCCCCCACTTTCTGAACACGGCCCAGGAGGAAGGAACGAAGCCACTGTATAACAGTGCCCCCAGCTCCCAGCCCCTCTAGACGGTCCAGAAGGATGTTATGGTCGATTGTATCAAAGGCCGCTGAGAGATCCAGCAGAACCAGGAAACAACTCTCACCTTTGTCCCTAGCTCGCCGGAGATCATCAACCAGTGCGACCAAGGCAGTTTCAGTCCCATGGTGAGGCCTGAATCCCGATTGGAAGGGATCCAAATGGTCCGCATCCTCCAGGCGTGCCTGGAGTTGTTCAGCAACCACGCGCTCAATCACCTTGCCCAAGAATGGAAGATTTGAGACTGGGCGATAGTTGGCCATACTGGCCGGGTCTAAAGATGGTTTTTTTAAGAAGCGGTTTAATGACCGCCTCTTTCAGCGGATCTGGGAATGTTCCCTCACAGAGGGAAGCATTCACCACCCCACAGAGCCCATCGCCCAGCCCTTCCCGGCTTGCTTTTATTAGCCAGGATGGGCAAGGATCAAGGAGACAGGTGGTTGGTTTCACGCGTCCAAGCAGCCTGTCCACATCCTCGGGGTAACGGATTGAAATTGATTCCATGCAACTTGACTAGACAGAGCTCTAGCACTCTCCCGCCCCGGCCCTGCTCCCACGGTGGTGTCTAGCTCCTTCCGAATATGAGTGATTTTATCTGCAAAAAACTTTGCAAAATCGTTGCAGGAGATCTTGGGGTCTTTACAAGGCCCCGGTGATAAAGGTGGTTCCGTTAAATTGCGAACCACCTGAAAGAGTCTCCTGCTACTATTTTCTGCAGATGCAATAGAGGCGGTGAAGAAAGTCTTCTTCGCTGTCGCTATCGCCACTTGGTAGGCTCGACGTTGAGCTCTAACCTGTGTCCGGTCAGATTCGGAGTGAGTTTTCTGCCACCGACGCTCTAGCCGTCTCAGCGATTGTTTCATCGCCCTCAGCTCCGAAGAAAACCATGGGGCTGTCCGGGCTCCATGCAATCGGAGAGGGCGCTTCGGAGCCAGACAGTCGATAGCCCTGGTTAACTCCGCATTCCAGCGGGCCACCAGGGAATCAGCTGAAAGGCCATCAACATGGGCTAAAGCATCCCCTACCACTCTCTGGAAACCATTTGGATCCATTAAGTGGCGGGGGCGGACCATCCGAATTGGCCCCATGTCCCTGCAGAGGGGAAGGGTCACGGAGAAGTCCAGTTGCACCAGGAAGTGATCTGACCATGGCACTTCTTTTGTTTCACTTTTACTTAGTGTCAGATCACCCACGTCACTAGAGGTGAACACCAGGTCTAAGGCATGTCCATGACTATGAGTTGGGCCAAACTTATTCAGGGACAGCCCCATGGAGGCCATGCTTTCCACGAAGTCCCGAGCGGCCCCTTGTAAGGTCGTGTCGGCATGGATGTTAAAATCCCCTAGGACAACCAAACTAGGTGTCTCCAGGAGAAAATCCGCCACGACCTGAAGCAGCTCGGACAGGGAATCCTTGGTGCAGCGGGGAGGTCGGTACACCAAAAGGAATCCTGTACTGCCCCTATTGCCCAACTTCCAGAACATGCACTCAGAGAACTGGATCTTCCCAGTAGGATGCCCGGTGCAAGCTAGTGACTTCCTAAAAATCACTGCAACCCCCCCTCCCCGCCCACATGACCTGGGTTGCTGTGCATAAGAGAAACCTGGTGGGCAAGCAGCGGCAAGGACAGGCCCATCTGCTTCCTCCAACCAGGTCTCTGTCACACATGCCAGGTCAAATCCTCCATCCACAATCAAGTCGTGGATGGCAGTGGTTTTATTCATCATTGACCTGGCATTGCACAGCAACACTTTCAGGTCATGTGGGTTTCCCCTGTTGATTCCAGTATCCATCCGGTCAAGGCCAGACCCGGAGGCAGGAATAGTCTTCAAACAACGGCTAAACCTGCCTCCTCGGTAATGACACGGTCTGGTCTTAGCGTAACTCCGCCTCCTGCCCATGATCAGTGAGATCGGATGTCCCAGTGCTTCCCCCCCCCCTGTGGAACTTGTCCCAGCCATCGTGTTGGCTGGGGAGCCACTCCCAGGCAGCCCTGATCCCGCCCTTTAAAAACAAAACACAAACTACAGAACCAATAAAACAACAACAACAAAAAGGAACAGAACAATTATACTAAAATTAATCCCCAACCAACTATCCATCCCACCCATCCTTCAACTCAGGATGAAAGGGAGAAATATGCTAAGAGGAAGGCACGCTTGGCAAACCCTCAACATGATCAACTCCCGCCCGGAAACCTATGTCCCCACTGTGGAAGGACATGTGGATCCAGAATTGGCCTCCACAGTCATTGTTAAAACCATGTTCATGGAAGACAATCTTACTTGGCTACAAGTGATAGAAGAAGAAGAAGAAGAAGAAGAAGAAGAAGAAGAAGAAGAGTAGTAGTTTGGATTTGATATCCAGTTTTATCACTACCCGAAGGAGTCTCAAAGCGGCTAACATTCTCCTTTCCCTTCCTCCCCCACAACAAACACTCTGTGAGGTGAGTGGGGCTGAGAGACTTCAGAGAAGTGTGACTAGCCCAAGGTCACCCAGCAGCTGCATGTGGAGGAGCGGAGACGCGAACCCGGTTCACCAGATTACGAGTCTATCGCTCCTAACCACTACAACACACAGACGAAGAAGAAGAAAAAGAAGAAGAAGAAGGAGGAGGAGGAGGAGGAGGAGGAGGAGGAGGAGGAGAAGAAGAAGAAGCTCTATTTTCAAATGCCAGAGGTTACGCTGGACAAGATAAGGTACTTCTTTTCATCATGCACATGTTAAGAATGCACATTATCAGACTCCTGGCATGAAGTTTGCAAAGATGCATTTAAATGCCTGGCTTTAAAAACAGTTGTGAAATTAAAAGCTCGTTGTTGTGTGCTAATGAACATTAAAAGACCTTTAAAAAGAATAGTTGCTCATTGTGGTGTGCTAATCTGAATTACAATACTTTTTAAGCCCTGTTGCTGTATGCTGAAACATAATTGAATATGTATGTATGTATGTATGTATGTATGTATTTATGTATGTATGTATAGACAGGGCTGTGTTCTTGCCCCAATTCTCTTTGGCACATTCTTCTCCCTGTTGCTCTCATATGCCTTCAGCGTGCCTGAAGAAAGCATCAAAGAGAAATAGGGGTCTGTTCAAACTGGCATGTCTCCATGCCAAGACAAAAGTGTGGTGGGTTCTTATGCAAGATATGTTGTTTGCAGATGATGCAGCCTTGACAGTGCACTTTGTCAAAGCTCTGTAGAGACTCATCCACCATTTTTTCCAAGCATGCAGAAGTTTGACCTTCCCATCAGCCTGACGAAGGCCAACATCCTGGGTCAGGACATCGCCAGCACTCCACTTGACATGGTAGACAATTTTGTCTGCCTGGGCTCCACTACATTCAGCAACCTCTCCATCGACCCTGAGCTGGACAACCATATTGGAAAGGCAGCTATGACAATGGCTTGCCTCTCCAAAGGGGTATGAGAGAA
Source organism: Podarcis lilfordi (assembly GCA_947686815.1). Classification (NCBI taxonomy): domain Eukaryota; kingdom Metazoa; phylum Chordata; class Lepidosauria; order Squamata; family Lacertidae; genus Podarcis; species Podarcis lilfordi. Next base: position 71,235,750 of record OX395132.1, read on the forward strand.
TGTGATACTAACAACCAATACCAAAATAAAGATCTACCAGGCTTGCATGTTGAGCAAGCTGCTTTTTGGTAGTGACTTGTGGGCAACTTATACCTACCAAGAAAGATGCTTTAATGCATGGGTAGGCAAACTAAGGCCCGGGGGCCGGATGTGGCCCAATTGCCTTCTATGTCCGGCCTACAGATGGTTTTTACATGAGTAGAATGCGTCCTTTTATTTAAAATGCATCTCTGGGTTATTTGTGGGGCATAGGAATTCGTTCATTATTATTTTCCCCCAAAATATAGTCTGGCCCCCCCCACAAGCTCTGAAGGACAGTGGACCGGCCCCTTGCTGAAAAAGTTTGCTGACCCCTGCTTTAATGTCTTCCACATGTGCTTCATCAGGAATATTTTGCTCTTCCCAGGCAAGACAGAGTCTCAAACCGAGATGTGCTCTCCCAAGCCCATATTCCCAGCATGTTCACACCCCTGTCTCAGTGATGTTATCGATGGCTTGGTCGTGTCCACAGAATGCAAAATGGTAGGATCTCCAAGAATTTGCTCTACAGGGAGCAGGCTTCAGGAACTAGGCCTTTTGGCAAACCAGCTCTGTGTTCCAAATATGTCTGCAAACATGACATGAAGGCTGGCAACATAAACATGTGGGAATTCCTTGCAGCATCTGGAGACAATCAGGTCGTGTATCTGCAGCTATGACTAGAGGAGGGATGACCACTGGGAGAAGCACAGAAAGAAGAAACAGCATAGTACACTTGCGCCAGCATAACGGGAAGCCTTCATCTCCCCCAGCTATAACAAAAAAGTCTCTCGCATATTGGTCTCTACAGCTACAGCAGGTGCTGTAACTCTCCTACCGTTTGACTTCACCCGAAAGACACACTCTTCCATTGTCTCCTGAGGCAGACAGATGCAAACAATATACATACTGCAGGCATGGCCAAACTTGGCTCTCCAGATGTTTTGGGACTACAGTTCCCATCATCCCTGACCACTGGTCCTGTTAGCTAGGGATGATGGGAGATGTAGTCCCAAAACATCTGGAGGGCCAAGTTTGGCAATGTCTGACATACTGTATACATTTCCTGGAAATCCCCTCCATCCCCAGCAAATATATTCCTACTGCAAAAAAATGTGGAAGGGTGCTGTTCATGGGATGAAAATAACATATTTGCAGATCTTGCCACTTGGTTCACTTCAACACCTGACTTCGCCCCTGAGCATACCACGAAACATTTTTGCAATGCACAGGAGTTCATCAGCCCACAAATCTTTGTGGGCAGGGTTCTTCTAAGATAGGAGGCTTGGGAACCACTGCTGCAGCCAATTTTACACATAATACCAGCTCTGAATATTCCTGCAGTCACTTAAAGGGATCTAAAAGCAAGCATGCCTTTACACTTAAATCAATTTTTATGAGAGATACTACAACGCATCCATTGAAAATTACTTTCAGGTTAGAGTCAAAGTGCTGCTGTGTTTGCAGATTGCTTTGACCGGGACATTTTCTCTAACTAGCACAATAAGGCACCCTTTCATTCTAATGAACATCAGTGCAGAGAGCATCTACAGAACAGAAAATATGACTCAAGCTACATTAAAGTGGATTCAGTATTTTTCCAAAGTAAACATTCACACAATAGCACTCAGATATGCACTGCAGCTTGATGTGGTACTTCAAAGGCCACAAAAAAAAAAAGTAATAGAAGCCCTGTTGCAAATTTCTCTCCTTCACAAAACTGTCCAACATTTTTGCTCCATCTCTTTCTCCCCATCCCCCTCAATTTCTCTAAGGAATAAAAAAATACAGTCTCCTGTTCTGTTATAGGAAAACCAAGAAACGTATTTTTAATTCAAAAGTGAACCAGACATAGTAGTGTTTCAGCTTTAAGCATGGCTCTGTCTTCTGCAAAAAACAGTGTCACATTTTGAATATTTGAGCTGGTCTGAAAAGCAAAGTTCATCCCATTTAGGTCTTGTTGGCATTCTATCATAGGTCAGTTCTGCCCTGCTTCCATGACTTTCTGTTCAAATTGAAAAAGAGCAATGGATTAGGATTTGGGAGAAATCCCCATAGACATCTGCCTCACCTAGTATTAAAGAGATAGTGTCAAAAATAATGCAAAAAATGGTATTTTACTCCAGTTAAACTTTCATAAATTCACAAAAAAAATATGTTGGCAAGGCAGCAATGATAGGGGCAGTTATGGCCATACGTGGTGATCATGCCTCAAAATATCAACATTCTGGGAACATATAATTAAAGAAATTGGTAAAATCACATGCCATCAGATTATGAAAGCCCCATGGGCCCCATGGGCCTCCCTGCCTTGCCTATATAATTGTCAAGGAGCTGTTAAGCAAGCCCAGGTCAACCACAAGGCAGGGAGGTACAGGAGGCATGGAATGCAATTAGCTTTTTATTAAATCAGGTCCTCCCTTAAAGAGGGCACGTGTTGTGGTGAGACCTGGAAAACCGACACCCTGTATTGTGGGTGGGTAAGATTGGATAGCCACAACACCCGATTGGTAGGTCCCTTGATGCAGGCTTGAATCAGGCCAATGGGACGCAGGCTAAACGGATCAAGGGACCTATATATACCTATGCACGTGACCCAGAGCTTCCTCTTTTGGTGCGTGCATCAGAACACCCATCCACCTCTCCCTACTTTTAGGGCTTGTGAGCTTGACCTTGCTATGCCGTCTTGTGTTGTCTGTCGTTGGGACAGGGGCACAGCAGGAATTTTCCCCACTTGGCTAATTGGCTGGTGCCATTTGGATTTCGCCTACCGCGTAGCAAATTGTCACGACTTGTGAGGTTGTGGATAGGCTCTGGTTCAGGTGATAGGGATGGGAGAACGGCCTCACCATCCCTATGTGAAGGGTATTCCGTTAAAGGAATCCAGGGACTCGATGGTTTGGTCAACCCCTGAGAGGGGGTTGTGCCCATGCCTGAGTTCAGGGGAACATCTGGGTGGTGGACATAGCCTGTTCATGGCTTTCTGCTTATCCAGGTGTTTACCCTAGGCTGACCTATGCTGGTACCCTGGGTCAGCGCTGTCTGCAACGGTGCAGGGAGCTAGTTGAACCATAGCCTATGCAACCACTCACTCACAATCAATAAAGTTGTGGCCTAAATTTTGCCAAAAACCAAACCAAAATTTGAGTTGTCTGAATTTATTTAAGGGGGAGGTTTAAAGGTCTGAACACACAACAGAAAATAACAACACAGCAGAGTCCTCTGGTTTGTCTCAATCCAGCTGAGACGTTGCTGAAACTGACCACTAGTCCAACCCTTCCCCTTCCAGCCTCTCACTCTGGATCCCTCCCAAGCAGACGAAGACTGAATCAAGGGGGTGAGCATCTCCTCTGGGCCTGTCTGGCCCAATGCTCAGCAACATGCAGGACTCTCCTCATGAGGGGGAGGAGAGCCAGCAAGACCGGGACTGGCCTGCTGCTGGGTTGCAAAGGCAGCCTATGACCCCTCTCTGTCTGATTCTGCGCTCATGCTGTGACTCTCAGTTTCTGACCCTGTCCTGGAAGGCCCTCCTTTACCTGACTCCTTCTCTTGATCTCCAAACCCCACTGCTTTTAGCCCCTCCCAGCTCTTCCCTTCCCCAGACTACTGTTCTGTCTCCCAGCCCCACTAGCTGGGATCTACGTCGTCATCTTCTGTGTCCACCCTGGGGGGCTCTTGGGCGAGCAGCTCCCAACACTCTTCCTCATCTAGCCAGTCCCTGACAATGATGCTAATATATGGCTGTTTATTTTATATATTAATTGAAACGGCTGCCCTTATTGTGTGGGGATTATGATTACAAGTGTGAACATAAAAACAAAGAATAACTTAAATACATCTATCCAAAGCAACAGGCGATTTTCTACATATGTAGGCTCTCTTCACAGGTTTGGATGAAAATATGTGTGGGCTGGGTGGAGCCAACAGGTGGAATTCCACTTTCCCAATCTGCCCATTCATATCTCCATATACAATATGTGAAATATTTTGTGCTTCCCCTGGCTTGTTACTGTGTATCTTGTCTGGCTGTGGCAGTCCAGGATCCCAGGCTAGGCCTTTTCTACCTGGGTATACAACATCTTTTAAACTGGAGATGCCAAGGACTGAAACTGGGGACCTTCTGCATGTAAAAGACGTGTTCTATCACTGATCCGTTGCCCCTAAAAATAGAAGAAACCCAAAGGCTGCGCTCGCCATTCTTGCTGCTTGGAAGACAGCTTTGGGGCTTGAATACATTTTGGCCATTGCTGTGTGTTAACGTTGTGTTAGGTTAGAGCACTTCCTTTAGGAACTGGTGGAATGAATTTTTATAAAGCTATTTGCTAACTCACCCTGCAAATGGGCAAGAGTGCTCAAACGAACAGAGTGCTGACTTCATCCCAGAGCAGTAAACCTTGCTAGATGCTTTTAAAATAATTAATAATCTGAGTAAGTTCATTATCATTTAAGATCTATTTTAGCTCCACACTTTAATATTCTGTTTTTGTTGCACAGCTATTTAGATAACTGCCATTCATTGATAATAAGTCATTTATTCCTCATTAACTCTTAGGATGGATGTAGATATTCATTACTGCAAGACAACAGAGTCATTTAGCTGCATACAGTACTTGATTATGCACTTCGAGCATTGGCTTGAATGCAAATTTTATTCCACATAGGTCTCATTTTGCTTGTTACCCTCTCCAGCAGCTAAGTTATCCATGCCATTATCTGCTGTGTTAGGGTCCCCCCCCCCTTTAAGTATGGCATTTATATAACAAACACTGTTGCACTGATCTATTGACATTAGAGGTTTGCTGAATCTGCAGGTCATGAAAAAGCTGCTTCCATACCTAAAGAATGCACATTGTGTATTTTTGATGCAGTCATGACAATAAAATCTTATAAGAGATGAATTTAGGGCAGTGATGGCCAAACTTGGCCCTCCAGCTGTTATGGGACTACAATTCCCATCATCCCTGAACACTGGTCCTGTTAGCTAGGGATGATAGGAGTTGTAGTCCCAAAACAGCTGGAGGGCCAAGTTTGGCCATCACTGATTTAGGGGAATGTGACAGGTTTGGTCGCACTGGGCACAGAGCCTTGGGGGTGCCCTAGGAGATGCCACATTTATGATTTAGAATGGAGCAAGGATGTGTGTGCCAAATTTTGGCATCATACAGAGCACCACTGAAAGTTGAGACCACAAAGAACACATAAGTGAGCCTATGCATTCTTCTCAGAAGTGAGCCCTATTGAATTGAGTGTTGCATACTCTAAGATAACTGTCTACAAGAGTGCAGTCTTTAGCGATTCAATTAGTACGTTGATCAACAAAATCTTTTGTTAATGAATTAATGGGGTCCAATATTTAAATACAGAAGGATGTGGAAACAGGATGGAACAGGCTTATGAATGAAGAGAACCAGAGAAGCGAATTAAATTCAGCACGTTGCCAAGGCATGCACACACACACACACACACACACACACACACGGAACATCTGTGGAATAAAAAGCTATGGGTTTCTGCAGAAAAAAGCTATGGACCACACATTGATTGCTACAGATGTCATCTAAGCAACCAGAAAGTTTGGGGGCACAAATCATCCTGAATGTAAGGTGCACAAATGACCATCCTGGTACTGCAAAGAACACAAATTATCCTGAATGCACATTAAAAGACCCACATAGAGGGGCTCTCATATGCTGAGATATGCAGTCCTTCCCCCCCCAAAAAAATAAATAAATTAGGGGTACTTTCATTTTCCTACTCATATTGAAATACTGCCCCTCAATGAGGCCAAACTTAGATTCACAAAATGTTTAGGGGTATGCGTCCCCCTGTGTCTCCCCAGAAAAAAAGCACTGGAGATACGTAACTGTAATAATATGCCATCACACTGAAATTCCCATTAAAGGGATTACCTGGATCAACCTATTATTGCCCATATGTTATTTTGCAAACTCTTTGTTCATAGGAATGTGCTAAACAGGTTTTTTTGTTTTTAAAAAATAATTAGACCTTGTTTGTTTCATTTCAAATGTTTTTATACTGTTATATGTGTGTGTCTTTTTTTTAAAAAAAATGACATTTCTTTCCTATAATGCCTGGGATTGCAAAGCAGAGAAATTACAATGATTGAAAGGAAACTTAAGCTTCGACACTCATGCCAAAACAGAGCATCTAATTGAAATAGCTTAATCTGTGCTAGATAACCTCAAATAAAAGCTAGAAGCCTCAGAAATATAATAATGGCTTTGACTTATGATAAAACAGCATAACTTGGATGAAAACTAGTTTGAACTTATCAGTCATATTTCATTTTCTTTGAATGATGATCTTTTCTTTTTTTTGCTGACAAGAAAAAATATGCTTGCTTCAAACATTAAAGAACATATTTTATTTATAGCCATGCGGGCTTGAAATTCTTCATCTTAAATCCACACTGAACTTTAGGGAAACCTTTAAAAACTCAATTACATTTAGGAGAGTTGTTGCTCCTGCCTTTGGGGCCCAAACATTCTCATACTGTGGAATAAGAAACACTTGTTCCGAGAGCCTTATTACCCATTCTAAACCGATGCTTTCCCTTGGTTACTCACCGTTTACATGAGTCTCCTCATTTTCTGTCACAGCGAGTACCTGCTCTATTTCTCACAGAAGCATGGATAAAATCCCAGATACACACCAGCACTACACGCAGGATGTGTGGTGTGATCCAACACCTGGACACAGACATCCATTCACACGCAAGCTCTACCCAGGCAGGCAGATATTCCAAGTGCCCCGATTTTCCAGAGACAGTCCTGGATTTACAGAAGCCATCCTGGTTTTTGATTTGATCCCAGAATGTCCCACATAAGATGTCCCCATATTGTTGGAGGGCATGGAGCTGTCTGACCTCCAAGCCATCTAAAGGCTGTATAAGAAAGTCATTGAATGTTTAATGCTTTATTATGTTTTTAATTATGTTGGAAGCCTCCCAGAGTGGCTGGGGCAACCAGTCAGATGGGTGGGGCATAAATAGTACAATTATTATTATTATTATTATTATTATTATTATTATTATTGAAAAAGAGATGCCGGAACTCACCGTAAGTACCTCCCTTATTCTCTTATAATAGCAATGGTGCCCTTAGAGGTACAGGAACTGAGTTCTGGTGTGTTCTAGCTGAAAAAAGCCCCGATTATTATTATTATTGAATGGGATGTCTCTGTTTTCATCACAGAAATGTTGGATGGTATGAGCATGTATTCATGGAGTGCAGGGAAGTCAGGCTCCAGGTCTGAGAGGGTCTTTGTAAAATGGATCCTGTATTTTTTGGTGGGTCCCGACTTTAAATGCCTTGCATTGCTTCAGAGCACCCGCTGTAGCGTCTCTCCAGGGCATGGTTGAATATTCAGCATGAGCACTCCGTCAAATCAGCCACGTGCTCCTCCTCCTAGTGGAGGAGAGGTGGAAGCCAACTGACCCTACTAGGTGTCCTGGCAACCGTTGAAGGATACTGAGTACTGGAATCAGTCATGACTACCTGAGTCCTGTTCATTCTCTCACTTAATTGGCCAGAAGGAAAGATACTTTAAATTGCTTTGTCTGCAGCACAGGGATGCACTGGATCAGCACCTATGTCATTCTGTCAGGAGTCCAGTCCCCGGCTTGATAACACAGCGAGCGTAGTTAATTAAAAAGAATGGTTTATTGTCAAAACAAACAGATAGCTCCGGGCGGCTTAACACAGCCTCCACCATCATCAGTCAAGATGACCCTTCTGAGGACTTCTTCCGGTTACAGAAGATATTGAACTTTCTCACTTTGTGCCTCTTGCTTTGTTTCCAGTCTAACAGCCCTCCCCTTAGCCTACTCTTAGGAGGGATTGGCTCAGCTCCAATCTTTTCCAATTCTGAGAAACTGCTTCCTTCTCTGTTTGCACCAATTGGCACATCCTGAGAGCATTGGCTGGGGTCCGGGTGGCTCTATGCCATTCCCTTTTCAGCCAAGAAATTACACAAAACAAAAGAATTGCTGTGAAAATCCCTGAAACAAGAAGTAATCGACTATAGAGTTAAATTAAATAACAAAAAATCAAAAAGTTTAAGGAAAAATTAACCTAGAATTAAACAAAGACTTAACGAGATGCCGGCTACAAAACTCGTTTCACTGAACTAATCAGTTTCCTCAGAAGGAAATAAAGAAATTATAAACCTTAAATGATTTTAAGTGATATCAAACAAACTCAAGAGCAGAGCTGAAACGCTTCCCTGAGTTTACAAAAAAAGGTATGAAAACCTCAATGACAAGTTTTAAACATAGCCCTATTTAAGAGAACCAAGCAGTAGTAAAAAGAAATTGAGGACTCAGTTGTAAAAACTTCAGTATTGCCTTTACAAAAAGGTTTTAAGAAAAACTTACAAAGGAATATGAGATAAGCTGTTTAGGTTTCAAAGAAACTCAAAAACAAGGCAGAAACTTTTCAGCCGGCATTCCAAGGGGTGGAGGAGTTGGCAGTAGCTGATGCTCATGCTGCATGGCAGTTAACCCTCTCTGTTCCTGGCTGCTTTCTTCAGTTTGCTGTCAACCTTCCCTGGGAGCTGGCTGCAAATCTTCCCTGGGAACTGGCTCATTCATGACACATTCTTTGTGAATGGAATTGGTTGATAGTTGGGTACAAGTAACACGGAATGGTTGCTTCAGCTGCGTGATTGTTGCAGAAACTCTGTCTGTTCCAGTCAAGAGACAAATCTGGGATTTAGGTCCACCCATCTCCCACTGACAGCCACCCAAGGTGGTTGTGAAGGCTGAACTAACCATGACATAGGATACCATATCATATCCATATTGTCAAAATAATGTATCTGTTAAGGGTGTGCTTCTTAAGAGTGGCAATTTTCCAGCAATTTTGGTGCCAGGATGAACATGGAAAACCCTTGAAACAACACCTTAAACCAAACAGGTTTTTGTTAATTAAATTTGGAGAAGGTTCTAGTGCAACACACTGATCAAGCAAACTTGAAAGTGAAAATGAGAAACTTGATGGAAAAGGGGGGGCACGATTATTAATAAGAAATAGAACACTATTTAGAATTGTAAGATGCCACATACAATTTACATTTTGTCTGTTGACTGGGTAGTTTCTTAAGTGAAAAATAAATAAAATACAGTGGTACCTCGGGTTACAGACACTTCAGGTTACAGATGCTTCAGGTTACAGACTCTGCTAACCCAGAAATAGTACTTTGGGTTAAGAACTTTGTTTCAGGATGAGAACGGAAATCGCGCAGTGGTGGCACGGCGGCAGTGGGAGGCCCCATTAGCTAAACTGATACCTCAGGTTAAGAACAGTTTCAGGTTTAGAATGGACCTCCAGAACGAATTAAGTTCTTAACCCAAGGTACCACTGTATAAAGAATCTGAAGAAAGTATCAGAGGTGGTTCTGAAAAAGGGTTCTTCTTATGTTGATGGACTAAAATCAGTTTGGTTAGTTGTGTAAGCCTTCTTTTGGAAATGAATAAAGGCATTTTATATTGAGGAAGACACACAAAATCACACATTAGCCAGAGGTATGAAATGTATGACAGAACCACCATTGTAACCATGCTATTATAGAAGGCTGCAGGCAAACACTGTTGTATTTCACACATTTTCCTCATAAAATACACATTTTTTAAAGATTGCCTTGAGGAACTGGGAAATATGACAATCAGGGGATAACTGAGTTCTAACCTGTACTCAAGTCAAGGAGGTCATGATCAGGTCATTTTGTATCTCAGTTCCTAGCTTGGAACACCATAAATGCATGGTGAGTCCCACAGTTTTACATTTTACCTGCCTTCTGCCTATGCTCAATAATACAGTATTCTTTCCCCCCCGTTAGGTCTCTCTCAATGAGTTTTTACAGTACTCATAAAACAGCACCTGCCATTGTGGCTGAACAAACCTCTAGGCTGTATTATGAAATCCGTTGAGTATTCTCCTAAGTAATAGCAACCACAAACTCACAAGTTCATTTTATGCTCTCCATAAAAAATCTTTCAGATATCTTGGATATGAATCTGACAAATTGAATAATAAAGGACACAAACAGATCACTCGGTAACAACACAAATCTCATGAGTAAATGGTTATTGTTGCCGTATTAGAATGAGAATATAAAACAAAAGAATTCACTTATTAGTCTGTTTTAAATTTAAAAGATTATGCTAAGAGAAGGATTAGACAGAGAAGGGAATAAAAAGAAGAATATTGCCAAGCAGTGGTTTCAGGCCTTCCTGGTATATGTTTTAATAAGTGGTAGACTCAAATCATGCACAGGTCCCACTTATATGCGCTGATGATGCAGTTTAGTAGGAACCATATGTCTCAACAGACCATGTAGCTTGGGCCTATGGATGAAAGTTTCGTGGACTTCCCACTGTGTGAGTGGGAGATGGGAATCATACTTGGCTGCCCTAAAACAAGCTGTCTTCCGATCTGACCCATATTCAATAACCTTCTAAACTTCCAAAATTATCTGCAGACATACGCACACAAGCAGGGAATTTTCCCCAATCCAGATCTGAGCTATATCAAAGTACAGACTGTAGGTAATTGAACTTCTACTGCTGGGCGGGCTTCCATTACCTTCCATTTCCTAACAATTGGCCTCCTCTTTGATGTTATGGGTGAGCTAGCTGGTATTATTTGATCTATAGAAGCGTTTAAAGGAAAGCACCTAGGGAAGAGTTTAAAGGAAAGAGATGTGGGTAACTCCTCTTTCCACACTAATATACTCTCAAATGCACTATATTGGATTTGTCTAGGGACCTGCTCAGTGGCAACTAGAGTGTAATGGTTCATCCTGATTATGAAAGGCACAGGCAAGAGATTAGGTGCTCTGCTCACTCCCAAAGCATACAGAATATATGTAATCCTAATGCCATCTCTCTCTGTGTTACATTTTTTCCAATTCGAAATAAACAGATTTAAATGATTTTTTAAAATGAAATGAAATGCAGAATCACTGCTCTTTGTTCAACGTGAAATTTTAAGACTCCTCTGGATGACCTATTTATTGAGCATTCACCCTGACATGCTTGGACAAAGCTTACATGGAGGCTAGATTGTTCTTGATTTTATTGCAGGGAGGTAATGCAGCTATGAGCATTCATCCTGGTTTGCTTAAGGACAGGTTATACATCATCCACACATTTAATGCATTTCTCTATTACAGTGGTACCTCAGGTTAAGTACTTAATTCATTCCAGAGGTCTGTTCTTAACCTGAAGCAGCACTTTAGCTAATGGGGCCTCCTGCTGCCGCCGTGCCGCCGGAGCATAATTTCTGTTCTCATCCTGAAGCAAAATTCTTAACCCGAGGTACTATTTCTGGGTTAGTGGAGTCTGTAACCTGAAGCGTATGTAACCGAAGGTACCACTGTATTTCCAAACGCCTCTGCCACACTTCCGGAAGTACAGAACAGAGCATCCAGGAGTACACTGTGGCAGTGAGCAGGGGGGCGGGGAGGGGAGGTGTGTGGCAGTAGGATGGTGCAGGATGGGTGTCCCGATTTCTCCTCCTGAGAGGTTGGAGGTTATGCAAAAGAAAGGAACTGCTGGAGACCAGCCTATTAGCATGGAAATGCTAGACCAGAGCAATTCAAGACCACATACGCTCTTGCTTTTTCCTTGCACCTATTACAGATTTCCCTGCACCCCACTTAAAAGAAACCAGGTCTGACAGGGGACAATTGCTAAGGAATGGTGCCTGAGAATGTCACAGAAGTGAAATGGTTAAAGGAAAATTAAAAACTTGCTGCAATTGAGGGTGAGTTTGTGGTATTTTTTTCCAGAGTGAATAGTGTTCTATTAGTATGATGGAACTGATGATCCACTTCAAACAGATATATAGGTATCTATTTCTGATAAATATACATCCAAAATGTCTCACTCGTAGGCATATTTCATATTTTGGTTGTCTAAGAAGTAAACAGTTAATTAAATATACTTCTGAAAATATATTTTGGCATTGACAACATCTTGGTAATATGCATCAGTCATATTGAATGACAACATAAATGCTATGCCAAGAATCTTATAATTAAGGTGATCTTTCATAAAAGTCTTGGAATTAAAGTGAAAACTGACAGGTTTTCTCTGGAGGAAACTATAATGGAGATGCATTTGACCAAGCTATGATTGTGGAGGGATGCAACATTCTGTTTGCTTGATGATTGATAGCTGCCTTCTTGACCAAATTAACTCAAGAGGCGCAAACAAGCATAGGACAAATTGGTGAAAGGGGATAATTACAAGGTATACCCAACTAATTATTGCAAGTGAACGCATAGCAATAATTGATACCTCCAACAAATGTGTTCCAAACCGCAAAATCTTATGCCTTATTCATATGCTATGCAAATCAGGTAAATGGAGAAAGTGTTGCGTTTTGACTAGGACGCTTTTTTGGTTGGCTTTGGACATGTGGCTATCTTTCAATCTAGCCTACTTCCCAGGGTTGTTCAGAGGCTACAGCAATGCTTTGGACTTTTCTGAAGAAGGTTTTTATGCAAAATAGTAAATAAGTTATCAGCTAAATGGGAAATGATCTTGCTGCTTTATCCGGAGATGATGTCCTAAAAACCACATGGAGGAACACAGCTCACTCACACACATCTAGAATTAGACCCCAGGGAAGAGAAAAGGGAAAGGGAAAGAGGGTTGTCAGGTGAGAAGAGGGATTGGAGAGAAAGTGGATCAAAAATGTGAAAATATAAAGAGTAGGCTTGAAACAAAGTGTAAGTATATCGTAAATAACTAAGCTAAGTTTTGTATAAATAGGACAAATGAAAAGTAAGGAAATGCAATGTTTAAATTCAAAAGAATGTTGTGTATATATATGTGTGTGTGTGTGTGTGTGTGTGTGTGTGTAGTGTATATATATATATATGTGTGTGTGTGTGTGTGTGTGTGTGTGTGTGTGTGTATATATATATAAAGTGCTGGCAAGATGTAACCAGATGAGAAAGCAGCAAAATGTCCCGCGGGTCTCCACTTTCAGGGCTACAAATGTTAACCAATAATTGACTGCATGTTGTGTCAATTTACATGTTTGCATTTACATAATTGACTGCATGTTGTGCCAATGATTTACAGACAAGAACTCTCGTGTTAATTTGATTTCTAGAAAGCTGTCTTAATGGTGTATGAATGTCATGGGTGGGGCTGACAAAGGTTTTCCCCTGCTCACTTGGACTTCAGAATTAAATCTCCACTTAAAACCATCATGACCTCTCTCTCCTACACACAAACACACAACTACATATTGAGTGGGGAACCTGAAGCCCTCCATATGTTGTTCAGTTCTGACCCTGACTCTCCTCATTGTTGTAGTCTCTCTGCGTGTGAAAGAGCCATTCATTCCAGAAACAGAGAAGATTCAAGAAGCAGCAGAAAGCTGAAATTGTTTTGACTATGCAAGCACCTTATTCTTGACTGAATCCTTATTGCGTCCATGAGTGTTTATTGCCTTCTTTGTGTAACTACAACCCCAAAAATGCTTCTTTTGTGAGAAGGAGCTGTGCTAAGATGATGCTCTGCTGATTGGGATGAAAGTGATGCTGAACCGTGTCCTTTATGGATCATCCAGCAATTTTATGGATCATCCAGCACTCATCCCAGACCATTCAACATGCTGGCTGCAGTGGCAGAGGAACCCTCTCTGGCACCTGGGGTGGGGCGAACCGCCCGGTGGCGCAAACGCGATGTCCGTATGGACTGCGCACACGTAACATCCCGTAAGGACTGTGTGCATGTGCGACATCCCGTACGGAGTGTGCAAGTGCGGCAGCCTGTACAGTCGCTGTGCAAGAGGCAGCCCTTACGGATGCCCGTATGGACAGCACACAAGAGCAGCGGCCTGTACGGACACCATGCAAGATGCACCCATACTGACTGCGCGTGCCCTCGGCTGCTCTACTGCTGGGGGAAAGGCAGGGGCCATCGTGTCACACACACCTCAGTGGCACCCGGGGCGGACCACCCCTTCCGCCCCCCACTTCGTACGCCCCTGGCTGGCTGGGACTGAGAGGCGTTGGAATCCAACAACAGAGGACAGTGCCAGCCAGTTCTGCCTCTTGCCCTATTTTGCTGCACAACTTGGGAGTGAGCTGCTCAGCCAAATGCTGCTCACTGGTCACGTATCGGAGGTGCCTGTCCACCCCCCCCCCCCATTTTGCAATTCCAAGCACAGATACCATATATGGTTGATAGACTTTGTTGGATTGGCGTGTCACCAGCTGTTAAGGCCTCAGGACTTAGGCACTGATTTACTTGGCCTGGGAGAGCCAGTGTGCTTAACAAAGGTAACACAGGATGGTTTTTTATTATTATTTTAAAGTATTGATTTGACAAGAAGAAAATGCATGCTAAATAAAGAGTGTTTAAATGCGTTCTACATTTGCTAGGCCTCTGAAGTGGCAGAATGTAATGCAAGAGAATGATCCTGGTCATTAAGCCTTGCTTTGTTATACTAATTCCTCCTCCCCCCGCAAGTATTTAGCAGTAGCTACAGAAATATAATGAGGGGAACATGCTCTAGGAAGGTTCCAAAGGGAAAACTTCTACCATATTCTTTACCCTCCATGGAATTAACCGACAGGTATCCTGGGACACCATGGTTGTAGCAGGAGGAAAGCCAACATGAGCTGAGGAGAGTCCAATTTAAAATGAATCTCCTCCCCCTGGGATAAAGATTTGAATGGGAGAGGCATAGAACTAGGCCGGGGCACTGGGTAGCAATTTAGAGAGACTCAAGCAATACAGACCAAAAGGCAAGTGTCAAAGACGCTTGAGGAGAGATTGTATAAAAGTGATTTTTTTATATATTAAAAATATGATTTTCAATTTTATACAATTCAATAATTCTATTATTTTAACATTTCAAAACTTGTCTTCCTTCCCCCTCTTTCTGCAGTTCCTTAAAATTATTTTTAATATTTTCCTGCATATCCAAATTAAATTGATTTGCTCATTTATTCATCAACTTTAAATATATACACTTATAAAACTGCAGGTTATTACAATAATCCTGCCAATGTTCTTATCTGTTTACAATTTATTTTTAAACATTCAGTAAACCATTTCCATTCTTTTATAAAAAGTTTGTTATCTTGATTTCTCATTTTTCTGGCAAGGTTCACCATTATTGCATATTCCATAGGTTTTGGTATCCATTCTTCTTTCGCTGGGGCTTCTTCTTCTTTCTATTTTTTGGGCAAGTAAAGTTCTTTCTGCTGTAGTGGCATACATGAATAAATTTGTATACACTTTGGGTAGTTCTGTCCCTATATTTCCCAAAAAGAATTGTACAAGTGTTTTTATGCTATGCTAAAAACCTCTGGGCCAAATTGGTGAACTGGAGTGCTTGGTCTTAGAGGATAGCATTGATAACGAAAACCTGGTGGAACCGAGAGACCCATTGGGACATGGTTATCTTCAGTTATAAAATTTATAGGAAGGGCAGGGAAGGATGCACTGGAGGGAAATTTGTGGGTACTGAGTGCAGCAAGCTAGAAATCCTCAAAGGGACAGATTCCTCCACAGAATTGTTGTGGGTGGTGATACAGGGCCGGAAGAGTAATTGATTAGTGGGGATGTGTTATCGTTCCCCTGATCAAAGTGCTCAGTGAGTGCTTGAGATGAAGGATGAAATCAAAGACACATCCAAAAGAGGATATGTTGTAAAAAAAGGTGACTTCAACTGCCCTCACATTGTCGGCATCCATCTGTCTTGAGAGAGAATGGAGTGCGCCTCTGAGGGCAAAGTCAATCTGCTACGTTAGCATCACCAACATGATCATCTCCCTGCACCACAAGCCTGGGTGGCCAGCGTGTATGGAGGTCATGGGCTGCCCAGTCAATAAGACACCCCTCTCAGCCTCACTGATGTGGTCCAAAGGAAAGCAGAGCAATAGGTTTGACATCAGAAGTTGCTGGAAGGAGGAGTACAAGGCAGCACCCAACCGTCTTAGGGACTCCACTCTGGATTTGTGTAGCCCTTTTTTCTCCTGAAGATATCCTTCAAGGCAGTGGAGGGTTAGGTTCAGAGCTTTCCTTCTCCACCCTCACATAGGCTGTGCCAGCCATGAGAGGGTAGAGTTGGAAAAGGTTCAGAAAAGGGCAACCAAGATGATCAAGCGAATGGAACAACTACCCAATAAGGAATGATGGTTGCAACTTTTGGGACTTCTTGGTTTAGAGAAAAGGTGAGTATTAGATGGCAAGATAGAAGTTTATACAAATTGTGCACACCATCGAGAAAGTGTAAAACACATGCTAGAGGAGAACTTCTGTCTATGATGCTAATATTTGGGTTTTTATTTTTATTTTTAAAAGCCTTCTCAGCCACAAGTTCAGCAAATACCCACCCAACCCTGGGAATATACTGCAGCATTTCGTTGCAGGACCTGTTTGTGTATTTCTATTTTAATGGTCTGATAAATCCAGAATAAGCACATTCCAAGTGATGGGGGTGGGGGAGTACAGGAAGGCATAGCAACCATTATTTAAAGCGTAATGATATGAGTGCTGACAATTGAAACAAGTGGGCAGGATTTAATACTGGTCTGTTCTTAAGAACAACTGCCTTGATAACACATAATAATCAATATCGAAGGAGTTTAAATTGCAATCCAGCCTTCTTGTATGAAAATGAAACTTTTTCTTAGTTGCAGCATTCAGCTTAAATGAAGACTCATTGAAGACCCCTATTCAGAAGGGAACTGTTATTCCTAGTAATGAAAACATTTATGAGGAACAGCTTGATAGCTGTACAGTTCTTCTTCCTTTCTCATGCTAATTATTCTTATGAAGAAGCTACAAATAGAAACAGAGCCTGCATCCAGTCTCATGCACTACCAGTTTTAAAATTACTCTTTTGATGAGCAAACATTTCCTCTGAAAGGCATGTCAGAGTTACTTACAGTATATATATATATATGAGAGAGAGAAAGGCCTGATCCTTAAAAACTTAAAAGGTTTCATCCAAAGATTCCCCCCTCAAAATCCAGCAAAACCCCAAAACAAAACAAAAAGCTTATTGATTGATTGATGGCCTGACATCAAAAATATGTGCCACATTATATTTAAAGCGAAACTGACCAACACAAGTTGGCAAATGGTGCCGGATAGCTCAGTCAGTAAAGCACGAGACTCTTAATCTCAGGGTTGTTGGTTTGAGCCCCATGTTGGGCAAAAGATTCCTGCATTGCCAGGGGTTGGACTAGATGGCCAATTGATCACAATTCCAACAGAAGTATAACTTGGATTTGGTCCTCCAAGTCCCCCCAGATTTTCTGTTTCTGCTTATACCTCAGTGATGTGAGAAGGTTTGCAGGAGCACACTGCATAGGATGTTGGGTTGGGAAGCAGAAGCCAGGAGTTGGAGCTCCGCTGAGGGAGCCAAATATGCTCCAGTCAAGGGCATAAGCTTTGCATGCAAAAGGTCCCAGCTTCAATCCTCAGCATTTCCATGTAAGATCTATGAAAGACTCCTGTCTGAAACGCTGCAGAACTGGGGCTGGTCATTGTAGGGAATATGGGCCAACCGTCTAGCTCCAGGTAAGGCAGATTCTTATGTGCCACACCAGCCAGGTAATCCGAATAGCCTACTCTTTGGGCTGGTTTATGATTCCTTGCCTTGCCTTGTGTGTTCCTACTCCTATTAACTGACAACTGAAGGAACCAAGCTGCAGCGATGCCCAGGCTTTGAAGTGATGTAAATGAGATTTACTGGCAACTGTAAATATGTCATATGGCATTAATAACCCCTGCTATAAATAAGGTTGAGTTTTATTTTAGCCTTCTCATTTGCACCTGAATAAGAAAACTCTCTCTCTCTCTCTCTCTCTCTCTCTCTCTCTCTATATATATATATATATATAAAATATTGACTGCTTTGCATTCTGGACATTTGGCCTGTCCTCCAAGATGCTTGCTTTGTTATCCATGAAGTGTATTGAGTGAAATAATGGATATGAAGGCATGCCTTAAAGCAAAATAATGGATGGCAGTTGCAGCAACTGCCACTTATGTGCATCTCCCATTGTGTGTGCTCTCACACACAGATGCCATGCTCTGCCTCTTCTAGGGTCTCAAATGGAATATTTCAGTCTCTGTGCCCAAGACAATTTAGTTTTCCTTACTAAAATTGCTGGCAAGAGCTTTGTTTGTGCCAATAGGTGTTTGTTTATGTTTGTTTGTTACCTGATTATCAGAACACCTGCTTACTTGGAAGACGTCCGTAGCACTGAGTCGTTTTGTGCAGGCATCTGAATATTTATCAACTGGTTTGTTGTTGTTGTTGTTGTTGTTGTCCAGTTGTGCTGCACCTACATTAAAACTATGGATCTGATAAGTAATAAATATTGTGCACTTGCACCTTGAAAGAAAAGTGCAAACACTGAAATGCCATTATTCCAAGAAAGATAAGAATTTAGAAAGAAATGAACTTCTGATATATATCAGATTAGATTTTTAAGCTTCTGTCATTATTATTTTTTAATGTATTTCCGAGCAGCTTATAATGCCATATGGCCTAAATAAAATAATCTCTAGAAGACTAAATTACATTGGCCCTTCCTACCTTTAGAGCTTGTTATATTGCTGTACATGTATTCTATTATGATAGTTGAGGATTGGTTCATTCGTTTGATCCATGGTGGAACTCCAGGACTCTCCAGAAAGAGATGGGGAGGGGGGTGTCTGACGTTGTGTGTGACATCACAACATCATGCTTGGACGTTGGACCCAACGCCCAGACATCGGACACGAGGCCTGCATGTGACACTGTCGTGTGTGACATACAGGTGTCAAACAGTAATTCAGCTTCCATGGCTGGCAGCTCCTCTACTTCCTCCTGCCACCACCATGGGCTAGGGGCTGCTTCCCCTCCATGGCAGGAGGAGGAGCCGCTGCATTCCTGGCTTGCATGACCACTGTGAGCCACTGTGGCCAGACTTCCAGAAGCCGCTGACTGGAGAGCCAGTGTGGTATAAGTGGTTAAGAGCGGCAGACTCGTAATCTGGTGAACCGGATTCGCATCTCCGCTCCTCCACATGCAGCTGCTGAGTGACCTTGGGCTACTCACACTTCTTTGAAGTCTCTCAGCCCCACTCATCTCACAGAGTGTTTGTTGTGGGGGAGGAAGGGAAAGGAGAATGTTAGCCTCTTTAATACTCCTTCGAGTAGTGATAAAGCGGGATATCAAATCCAAACTCTTCTTCTACTTCCAGAAGCACAGCTCCAGCACACTGGCTTCCAGATGGTGACAGCAGCCTAGCAGGCCTGCCAGCAGCCTGCCAATCTTTGTGGCACCGTTGTCATTCTAGTAGGCCTTGTGCTGGCACCAGCAGCCCCGAAATACCTCACAGCAGTGGCAGCAGTAGTTGCTCATCTACTGGGGGGTGGGGGGTAACTCTGCCCCATCAAATATATTTTTCAGGGTCTGCAGTCACCTAGTAGTTGGTGCCCTGGTTTGGGATAACCACATCACTGATTCACCCTGTAATGGGAAAACTGTAGAAGCAGCTGCACCTTTCCATTTATATGGTATGAATCAGACCTGAAGTCCATGTGATTATTATACCCATGCCTGAAACAAGGGCATGCAGAGATTCTTTCTTCATGGCTGTTATTGAGCCAGTTACGGAGCCAGTGGCTGACTTTGGGGCTCAAATTTCATCAGTGCCCTGTGTGACGCCAAAATTTGCCCCCCCCACCTTCTGCTCCATTTTAAATCATAGTTGTGGCATCTCCTGTACCATCCCTGAGGCTCCATGCCCCATGTGAGTGAACTGGTCACGCTCCCTTAATGTCAGGATGCTGTCAGCAGCTTCCGGCTGCCCAGTCCCTGACAATTAGTTTTCTTTAACAGTGGAAGCAGGTTTTCAGATTATACACAGCACTTCTTCAGGTTTTGATTATGAGAGCAAAAAATAAACGTCTAGACAGAAACAACTAGGTAGTCAGGCTGATGATTACTTGGTTGCAGAAGTTTACTGGCCATTGCTGTTGGCATGGAGATAGTCTAGGTTGAATGCAAACATGCCATTCTGATGTCATGTGCAATGTCATAAAGAGGATCTGCTTTAAGTCTTGGTAAAGCCAGAAACAGTTAACAGTCAGACTGCATCTCAGCCCTGTCAAGATGGATCTTCATAATAGGTGATGAATAGTTTTATTTGGGGGATATATTAACTTTTAGTTTTGGGAAAAAGTTTTAGATTGGTTTGCCAGTTTGTAACCCACCAAGTTGAGACCAATAGATATACATTAGCAAACTCCGTACCCATCAAATAATCAACTTTATGTGTGATTTTGGGATGGATTCATACGACCACATTTCCTTTCTCAAGAAAGGTTGGAAGGGAGGTAATTTGAATGGCTATTGCTCTCTGCTCCCTGCTGTCAGGGTGCTGTTAGTGGCTCCTGGCTGGTTCCCCAGAATAGTATAAAGACAAGGAAAAGTTTCATACAGTCCTTTTTTATTTCAAACTTTACAGGGAGAAGCTATAGAACTCAGCCTCTTGGATAATGGCATTGTCCTGAGTGAATCTCCACCACCTGTCTCTCCCACTTCCTCATTCGTCAACCTCATCACTTCCTCTATGCGTGTCACTAAATGCCCTCTGTCTTCGAGCTCTTTGCTCTTCTACTTTTAAGGCTTGCTGGGTTCTGGGAGATGGTGGGTCTGGAATGCTGTCCCATGATTTCCCAACTTTCCCCCTCATCTGCCTCTGATCTGCCACCTCCCTCAAACCTCTGTTGTAAATCTATACTGTCTTCCTCTTCCTTCTCCCTGGAAGGGTCAGGATGGGGAGGTGGTCTCCACCGTTTCTCTTCTGACCAGTCCCTGACATCTAAGTCCACCTCTGATGGGACACTCTTCCCGCTGAGACTCATCACAGGCAATCATTAAATCTTTCTGGAAGTGTTGCAAGATCGTGTCTGGCCTGCCTTGCAGTATCTGTATATCTGTATAGTTTCAGTTTTTAAGGGTTTATTTATAGGGCCAAACTAAATGTGAGGATGACCACACAATGAGCGGTTGTTTAATTTTAACAAACAGCAGCTGGACTGGGGTAGCAGGAAGGAGCCATTTCACCCTTTGAACCCGCCATGTTCCTAATCAAATCTTCTTTTTGCTTGGGGAGGAACACATTTTCAAGAAACAGTTGCAGGGGCCCCCTGCTGCAGCCCCAAAATGGATAGCATCTCCTCAGCTGCTTTTAAGCTTTTGAAGACACATGACTGCTAGTTTTGTCCATAGTTGCCAGCTCTTGGTCAGCATCATGTTGAATGACTATCATTAAGAAAATAAATCAAAGTTGATCTTTGGTGAAAGATTTCTCTCTCTCTCTCTCTCTCTCTCTCTCTCTCTTTCAAAACCTGAAATTCTTTCTGACCTGCCTTCTGAAGTTATTCATTTTGATGAAGTACTGTGCAGGAAATGATACAATATAGAGAATGTTATTAATCAAAGCTATTCACTGAGGCCTTAACTGTGACCATTGTTGAGAAATGGAAAAGTGCAGTCTAAATCTGATTGGTTATTCCTGTCATCCTAGACTCTGCATATGGAACAGCTTCCTTCATTTCGCAGTGACAGATAAAATACATATGGGGAAAATTTATTCATTTTATGTGTGTGTCTGTTTTTTTTTTTTTTTAAATAAGAAACATCAAGTCATTTGTATATTATTTCACATAGAGACTGTGGTTGTGACAGACCAAGTTTACGATCTGAGAGGATTTTCAGTATTTTTATAGGAAAACAGCAAGCTTGAGGACTATGAAAAATAGGAGGGGATTAATAAATTAGCAAGCATTTCCAAGCTACTCAATACACCCAATACTTGTTTGTATTTAGAAATATTTTAATTCAGAAGCCCATCTTCTCTGACAGCTGGGTCAGACTAAGAGAAGAGCTCTAACATAATATTTTCCAGAAATGAGGATGCTTGAAAATAAGCTTTTCTAATCTCCCTCTGTGCTCCCCAACCCTGCTAAATCTCTACTGTCTAGCGGGTCTCCATTATTCTCCTGCCCATTTCTAGGCTCTTTGGTCATGAGCTGTTGCATTTGTCACGATTCCATCTTGGGTTTTTTAAGGTCTTTAAAGTGCTCCTAATCCACCCAAGGTTCTGTAATAATGGAGCATGAAATTGTTCATAAATTTACAAATTGATCGATATGGGAGGGAATGTAAAGTGAAATCTTCTAAGCTTGCTTTCAAAACACCAGGAAAACGGCTCATCACAGTGAGGACGAAAGGGATGATGGTGGATACAGAAAGCATCCGTAGATGAAATATGCCTCAGATTGCTTGTAGTGTGCCACACTACAGCCATATAGTGTTCCACCTACACAGCACCACAGATTTTCCCCTAAGCACATCCAAATAACTTTATTGTACTAGCCATTGGCTGTGACAAATCTGAATAAAAAATAAATACAAGCAAAAGGGGTGCCACACCACAAATAACAGTCTCTATTTACATCTCTCTGTCTCCCTTACAATTCACTGTTGTATTGTCCAGGGTCTTCTTTCTGATCTTTTTGGCCACCACAGCAAAAAGGGTGACTTTGTGAGTCATTGAAGTGTTTACATTGCTAAGAAGCCATAGGACCTTCTATGTCAGGGGTAGACATCTTTCCTGTACGGATGGTAAGGTGAGAAATTGCCTCCTAGGTCCAATGTATAGTGGGCAAAATAGTAAATAGTGCAATATGTCTTCCAACTGTGGTTGCCCACATATACAGAATCTGTCTTTGTATGGTACCCTGTACCTTTGTATGGCATCGTCCGTCCAGGACGGTGGATGGTATAGCTTGAAAACGCAGCTCAGTAAAAGTGAATCTTAGTGAGGCTGGCCAGAGATTCAACAGGTAACTGGCTCTAAAATGGACCGTTTTTAGAAGGGGGAACCAAGGAGAGCATTAGTGTTTCAATGAGCATTATACTGCTTTCAATGTATAGTGCAGATGCATAGTTTTAGTCTGGATCCATCTCCTTTTTTCCATGGGAGTCCATTCACACACTTAGCTGGAAGTTGTAAACTGCAGGATAACAGTGTGAAAAACTCAAGCGATGCACAACATGCATGTCTGAAATAGCTTTTAGACTCGATCAGCAATCCACGAATTGTTCTCCTGTTTCACTAAGGCAGTTCTTATTAGGCTGAACAGATAAGCAGGAAGATTGGAGGCATTACACAGATGAGGGAGGAAATAATTTCCCTACATGAAATAAGAAATGTCAATTCCAGTAAGCTGGAGTTAAAACAGAAAGCTGCTAGGTTAGTATTAGTACAAATAAGCAATCTGTCATTATGTAAAGGCTGCCATCTATCATTCAGTGTGCCCATATTTTTAGGATTACTGTGCCAATATTCAAATTACATTGTTTTCTTCCCCTTGCATACACACAAAGAGAGAGAGAGAGAGAGAGAGAGAGAGAGATTTTGTGATAGAGCTCCCCCTTCATCAGTCAGATATGAGACCTCTGTATTGAAAATGCCCCTATCATTAAATGAATGGAATACACACCGTTGAGCAAGCAGGAGCCTTCCCTTTGATACCCAAGGACTCCATATGAAATAATCAAGGGACTCATTCTATTCTCTTTGAGCTTTGACGTATTCTCAGATCTGCTGTGAACTGAGCCACTCTACCTTCTGTTCCCCAAACCATCCTTTCTACGTGATTCCAATTCAGAGTGCATCTTCTTTGAAGAAAGGATTTCCTTTCCCTGTGTATTTACGGACTGTCTCACAAAAGTGTACCATCTTCATCTACCCTGTAGACATCAGGGAATATCAGAGTGCAAATTGTTAAATATATATCCAGAGGCAATATGGTTCCCATAGTCAAAATCTTTTCATAACACTCACAAATGAAACATCTACATTTCCCCTCAAGATAGAGTCACGGGCTCATCCAGACCGCACTTTTCAGACACAGGTCCACACTTTAAAGCTCAGAGTCTGGTAGTTTTTGTTTGTTTGTTTTTGTCCTGGTGCTTTCCCCAGGAAAACCTGTGTTTTTGGAGCAAGCACCAATCTGCAGAAAGCGTACAGTAAAGTTGACAGCACAATAGCTTTGTAAAAAGCATTTTGGTTTCCCTGTGAATGTCCTGGTCCTCAAACACTCTGCGCTTCAGCTGGGAGAAAGCTGCACTTGCAGAGCTCAGGCGATGCTGGATTTCGGCATCGATGTCGGTCCTTGTGGAAAGATGTCGGCCCAGTAGGAGAGGTGATCACACTTTTCACACTTCACACTTATCCAAATTTTATAATACCTTTCCTGCTTCAAAAATAATATCAAAACGCATATAAGTGTATGTTTTAGGATGAAATGTTTTTTTAAAAATGTATCCACTGAGATAAAATGCATATTTAAACATGTATTTTTGATCAACTTTATCTGAGTATGTATCTAAATGCCAAAAAATAAAAATAATAAAAGAATGCCGAACTAAAATAATCTTACCCCTCCATCCCTACCTCCAGCACATTTCATGAAGTCACTTTTGATTATGGCCTGACACCTCATTTTGGGAGGTTTTTAGTGAAGGGCAGAAGCAAAACCTTGCGTACTCCTTGTATGCTCTCGGTAGTGGGGCGATTGATTCCATTTGTCCAAGAAATTGCTACTTCAAGCTATGTGTGTTGTTGATGTGCTATAAATTTACCAACCAAGAGTGACTTAAAAAAATAAAAATACTGCCAATTTAAACACACAAGTGTGGGATGCTGTCTTACTCCAAATTAGGTGATGGCTGGCAGCAGCTCTAAGGGTTTTCAGCAGGGGTCTCTCCTGGACCTACCTGGAGAGATCAGAGATTGAACCTAGACCTTATTCCTGCCAAATCAGGTGTTCTGCCACTGAGAAACGGCCCTTCTGTATGCAATTAGGCCAATGAACAAACGTTCCTGGAGCTAATTGATGGGGCAGCTGTTTTGTCTTCTATCAGACAATCTGCAGAAAAAGGTACAAAGAGATGGCAACAACTATAGGTTGTCATAGAGACAGAAACTATGTAGACAAAGAAAAAGAAAGGAAAAGACTTGGATCTGGAGAGGCTGAACACAATATTGAGCCAGTGTCTACTGAAGAAGACTGTAAAAGCGAAGGTGTTTGTAAAGAGTATTCTAAGCAAAGAGAATCTGTTTGGTAACTTTACTGGCTCCTGTCACCCCACTACCAGGATTCTAAAACTATTGTAAGAACAACAGGTTAGCCATCATTATTGCCACCAAAATTCTCAAATTGCTATAAGAAAAGCAAATTAATTATTATTTATCACTTAAATAACTTAACATGAGGCTGTTTTTCATCACAACAAGCTCTGTTATGCTAATTGCATGGTTAGCATCAATGACCACTTTACCAAACTCTCCCCCGACTCAATAGACATTCTCAGGCTTCGTGCCTGTACCCACTGGCTTGAGAGTCAGTCCCATTGAACACATGAGGCTTGCTTTTAAGCAGTCATGTGTGCAACTGTGTCGCCAATACACAAATTTGTGCAAATTAATTTGAATCCCTAGCCGCAATTAAGATTGCTGGAAGAAATATCAACAACCTCAGATATGCAGATGACACCACCTTGATGGCAGAAAGTGAGGAAGAATTAAATAACATTTTATTGAGGGTGAAAGAGGAGAGTGCAAAATATGGTCTGAAACTGAACATCAAAAAAACGAAGATCATGGCCACTGGTCCCATCACCTCCTGGCAAATAGAAGGGGAAGAAATGGAGGCAGTGAGAGATTTTACTTTCTTGGGCTCCATGATCACTGCAGATGGTGACAGCAGCCACAGAATTAAAAGACGCCTGCTTCTTGGGAGAAAAGCAATGACAAACCTAGACAGCATCTTAAAAGGTAAAGACATCACCTTGCCAACAAAGGTCTGTATAGTAAAAGCTATGGTTTTCCCAGTAGTGATGTATGGAAGTGAAAGCTGGACCATAAAGAAGGCTGATCGCTGAAGAATTGATGCTTTTGAATTATGGTGCTGGAGGAGACTCTTGAGAGTCCCATGGACTGCAAGAAGATCAAACCTATCCATTCTGAAGAAAATCAGCCCTGAGTGCTCACTGGAAGGACAGATCCTGAAGCTGAGGCTCCAATACTTTGGCCACCTCATGAGAAGAGAAGACTCCCTGGAAAAGACCTTGATGTTGGGAAAGATGGAGGGCACAAGAAGAAGGGGACGACAGAGGACGAGATGGTTGGACAGTGTTCTCGAAGCTACCAGCATGAGTTTGACCAAACTGTGGGAGGCAGTGGAAGACAGGAGTGCCTGGCGTGCTCTGGTCCATGGGGTCACGAAGAGTCGGGCATGACTAAACAACTAAACAACAACAACAAAGCTGAAGAACCAAAGAAGTGCTCCTGAGTTTACCACTGGAATGCTTTAAGACCCCTTTAAGAGTGTTTTCCCTTATGTCTAAACTTATCTCAATAGATTTAAGCATAATCTCTTTTGAAGCAAAAATAAAAATAAAAAAATAAAAAATCAATTCAATTTTCTGTTGCATGGGGTGTTTTCCCTACTGATCTTCATTTCCCCATAGCTGTTCCAATGCAAACATAGGCTTTCTGAGTGGGGTATTTCAATTAAGCCATTGCTGTCAAACAGTGATACATTATGTCAGATTCCTTCCCTCATGTAGCCCAGCAGCTGTAATCTTTTCCAATAATTAGCAGGAATGGCTAAAATGTGCTTGCAATTTTTATGTCAATGTCCCCTGTCTTCCTTTCCTATAGTTTGCTCAGACTCATTCCCAGCCTTTGGCTCCCTTTGGTTCAAAAATCGTCTTTGCATTCGATTTTAAACCAACCCGTGTGTGTGTGTGTGTGTGTGTGTGTGTGCGCAAAGCAGTCTAATTCGCTCATCGTTACCAAGTTGTCTAAGCCATGCTGTTCCGTTAATTAAAATTGCTACATTCTTCTTTTCTGTGTTTATCTTTTGCCTCTTCAGCTCTTTGCTTCTCATTGTAATGCTCCTTGCTTGAGGATGACTACATTGTTCTCTGATACAGTGTAATGAGTTTTCTGGTGGTGGAAGGCTTACTGTGTTTTGGCAGTCCTGAAAGTAACAGGCATACAGTTCACCGGCTAATTTAGAGAAGAGAGATGCCTATAGGCCACATCTGAATTCGCAAATGCAAGCACACACAGAAAGCTCTCCTCTGCTGGATGTATTTTCACCCATCACAAGTCAATATATGAAAGAAGGTACGTGAAGCCCCATTAATACACACACACACACACACACACACACACACACACACACATTATTTACTTTTAAAGTATTCATGGAATCTTGGCAAGCATGAGCCCAGAATGGAGTTTGTAGGAAGTGGGTCAATAGGAAGTGGAGTAAATGATTAGAGCAAGGATCTGAAAGGCAGCACGTGTCCTGGCGTCATAGAATTGTAGAGGTGGGACACCAAGGGTCATCTAATCGAACCTCCTGCAATGCAGGAATCTCAGCATATGGTTCCCCTTCCAATATAAAACCATACTAGACCCTACTTAGCTTTGCCAATGTGCAAGCAGTTTGATCACACAAAGATCAAGAAGCAGAAATCTGAGAATGGCAAAAGGAGAAGACCGCAGCTCAGTGAGAGAGCACCTGCTCTGCCTGCAGAAGGTCCAGGTTTGAGCCCTGTCGTCTCCAGGTTGGGTGGGGCAAGGACTTCCTTCCTAAGAGCCCAGGAAAACGAGGTTACTTTGTGTAGACAATACCAAGTGAGATGGACGAATGGCTTCCTATAATCTCACGCAGAACTAGTGCTGTGCACAAATTTGTCTGGATTTGTTGTGAGTGGGGGAACATTGTGGGTGTGAATTTCTTAGAAATTTTCAGGTTTGGGTTGAGGGTTGGCTTGCCTTAAAAATAATAATCAAAGAAGCTCAACCCTCCAAGTGTCTTTATCTCTCCTCCCCTCCCCCCAAAATTTCTCATTTGGCAACACCCCCTGCTCAGGCTGCACACCTCACTCGCCCTGCCCCAGTGCTCTTCAAGTGCTTTTGCCTAGCTGAAACATATTCTTGAACCATGATAATGTCTGTTGCTTGGATGAAAGGAGATGTTTTTTGTGCTTGTGTAGACATCTCCTGGCATAGTCACAGTTTCTGGGGGTCCTTGCTTAGGTGTCTTAGTGTCAGGCTTCGGGAAATCGGCTTCCTCCCCCCGTGGCAGTAGATAAGAAGATCAAAGAAAGGAACTCCTTAGCAGTTAGAAACTTTAATAATCACAGCGAGAGAACAAAGAACATATCTCCTAGAAATGGTGGTGCTCTCAATTAAGGATTACACCCCCTTCTGTCCCTATTAATCGATGTCACTCCTACATCTTGTAAAACGAGCTTGTACCTTTTTGTGCTTTCTTTTTCTGACACTTTCTGAGCTCTTCTTGATCTTGGGCTGAGTGGAGGAACGCTGTCCAGAGATTGTGAATCTGTTAACCCTCTCTCTTCCAGTGTTTCTTCTGCTAGCTATTCCCCATCCAGTATTTCCCATCTTCTGCCTTCTGAACTATGTCCCTCTGCAAACCACTGTTCCAAATCTATACTGTCCTCCTGCTCCTGGGAAGATGCAAGAGCAGGAGCAGGAGTAGGGGAAGACTCCCACCGTTCCTCCTCAGTGCAGCCCTCCTCAGCATGGTCTCTGACACTTAGATTTTAATGGTCTCTGATTGCTGACTCAGAATCAGGGCCCATACCTGTGGTTTCTGAGTAGTGACAACAGTGCTACTGATTCAGCTGGTACCTCTTTCTTTAAGTAAGTGTCTAAATCACTGCAGGTTGTCTGAGTCATATCTCTAATGAAGCAAGGAAAACCTGTTTGATATATGAGTAGTGTGTCTGCCATGATGCTGAAATGAATGACAAGCACACCAATACAGGTGGGAGGCTATCATTTTAAGTCCAAATGTTGCCAACCATCTGATTTCCTGAAATTGGGACACTCTGAGTAAATAATAATTTTTAAATTTTAAATTTATATCCTGCCCATCTTGCCGGGTTTCCTCAGACACTCTGGGTAGTTTACAGCATGTATAAAAACATAACAAAGCATCAAACATTTTTTTAAAAAATCCTATATGAGCAACAAACAAACCAATAAATCAATAGAAACCAACAACAAAATTACAAACAGTTTACAGTTATACCCAAATTAAAATAACCGCCAACCCCAACTAAAAATTTAACCAACATCAGCATCAAAAGTCTGGCCGGCTTTTATCTGCCCCGAGGCATAGGGCGGCCCCGATCCTCTGGTGACTCGCCTTTCCTGCCTGGAGGCGAGCACTCCTCCTGCGGGAACTTAGTTCCCTCCGCCTCTCTGCCCTGAGCCTCTGCAGCTCAGGAGAGGCTGGAGGGTTACCAGACCCAGAGGCAACCTCAGCTTCCTCTGACGGGGCTGAGAGTGGAGCACCTGCAGGCAATGGGTCCTCCATCACCTCAGGAGCCAGAGCAGACTCAGCTGATGCCTGTACCTGAGGATCCAGCACAGGTGAGGACCCTTCAGGCTCATTTCCCAGGCCCGGCTCAGCTGGTTCTGGAGGCGGGGAATCTTGTGCAGGCTGGGATCCCTCAGGTTCAGCATCCGAGTCCAAATCCTAGGCCATCACACCATTCTTCATAAGGTTGCGTGCTTCTTTCTTTCCCTTGGTAAGAGGTGAGGACCACCAGGAGCAAATTTTGGGCTGTGCAAGGGGTGCATATGCACTGAGTCGAGGAGGCACTGTCTCAAAGGTTAAGAAGCAGTAGACTTGTAATTTGGTGAACCGGGTTCGATTCCCTGCTCCTCCACATGCAGCTGCTGGGTGACCTTGGGCTAGTCACACTTTTCTGAAGTCTCTCAGCCTCACTCACCTCACAGAGTGTTTGTTGTGGGGGAGGAAGGGAAAGGAGATTGTTGGCCACTTTGAGACTCCTTAGGGTAGTGATAGAGTGGGATATCAAATCCAAACTCCTCTTCTTCTTCAAAGTCTGGTAAGTGAGACACTGAGCTTTGAAATAGAGATGTGAGGCTTTGAAAAGGTCCTAGAGTCCTCCTACCTCTTTCCCAAACCCTAGTAAATACTTGTTTGGGGATGCAGGCAGGAGGACCCTGACAGCACCCTAGATTCCTCCTGCCTCCTTCCCAAAGCATAGTTAGCACGTTCTCAGCTTTGGAGAGGTGATGGGAGGGCTCTAGGACCCTGTCAGAGCCTTTGTGCCTCCTTCCCAACACCTCCTTACCTGTCTTTGCAAAGGCAGTACAATGGTGGGTGGATTTGTGCGCACCAAATCTTGGCCTTGCACAGAGTCTCGTAGTTCCCAAGTATGCCATTGTGGCCACATTCAGTACCCCCCCCCCCAATATTGGGTTCTCGAAGAATGGGCCATGAAATTCGGGCTCCAGGTCTACATAATCCAAAACAGAAGAGTGGGTGGTACTTACTGTAAGCCACCCAAAATGCCTTGGGTGCCCTGGCAGAAAGACAGTGTATAAGTTCAGTAAATAAAGAATAGTAACAATTGGTGAATTGAACAACAAATATATGAAGCCCTTTTGTTAAAGCCAAGAGGTTGCTATATCCTTCCAAGACAACTTTCTGGTGGTTCAGCCTCTGATGCAAGCCAATATATGTGTGTCAGCCGCTACTACCTGTAGGGCTGTCCTGTTGTATTTGTTCATTCAGCTCTTTTTCTTTGGTCTCCAAATAACATTACCCCCAGGCCTCGTGATATTTATTGTGTGAAGCCTATACACAACAAATGAAGCAGCGCAGGGGATTTTAAAGGAGTGTTTTGCTGCTGCTTCTTCTTTACCAAATGGCAGCGAGTTCGGAGAAAGCCTTTGCAGGGTCAGAGCACAGAAAACCGGCTTCTAATGGTATTACAGGTCAGATGCTGGCAGCGCTGTTGTCAAAGAGCTGGGAGGTTTTGATGTGCATGTGTCAGGAGGTGCTCTGTATGTGCAACCCAATGGCATACTGTGCCTGAGATCACTTTTTGTTTTCCAATTCTGTTGCAAGTGGGCATTCCTCATGGTACTTAGCAATCCAGAAGCCATGTGATCTTGCACATTAAACTACTTTAAGCAGCAATTTTGACTTGCTTAATTAGCTGTGCTAGGATTCCTAATCGTCGTGTGGCCTCCACTATGTACCATGTAATTATTGTGACATTAAATTCTCTCGCGGAGCTGTTTTGCTCTTGATGTCATCTTCTTTCCTGTTGGATATCTTGGCTGGTGAATTTACTACTGCAGAGAAATGAGCAACTCTAAAGAAATCTTTAGATATCATGTAGAATTTTGCATGGCCTCCCATGGGATGTGAATATTGTCTCCATAAGCCATAGCAGCTTGCGATAAGAGTGTGAAAATATAACAGCATTAAGTGCCAGCAGACACTTTTTTAAAAAAAGAATTAAATGCTGTTCAGTCACTGTGAGTGTTTTCGCTACCTCACAAAGAAAAAGCATGCTTTAAAAAAAAAAATTAATAAATAAATGGGAGGTTTGGAGAGAAAACACACAAAACTGCCTTAAACTGAGACAGACCATGAGTCCATCTAGGGTTTGGGATTGTGGAGGATGGTCAAATGCAAAGGTCTTTTCCAGGAAAGCCTTGTTAGCCAAGAACCTTTAAATTGAGATGTTAATCATTGAAAATTGAACCTTAATGAATGCAAAGTATGAGCTATGATGCAAAATCTAAAAAAGTCACTCCTGTCCCCATGGAAAACTTCATTGATCTCAATCCCATGGCAAGGAAGGTATAATAATAATAATAATAATAATAATAATAATAATAAAAAAAAAATTTAATATACCATGCCCATCTGGCTGGGTTTCCCCAGCCACTCTGGGTAGCTCCTAACAGAATATTGAAGACACAGTGAAATATCAAACATTAAAAACTTCCCTGAACAGGGCTGCCTTCAGATGTCTTCTAAAAGTCAGATAGTTGTTTATCACCTTGACATCTGATAGGAGGGAATTCCATAGGGTGGGCACCACTACTGAGAAGGCCCTCTGTCTGGTTCCCTGTAGCTTCACTTCTTGCAATGAGGGAACCTTCAGAAGGCCCTCGGCGCTGGATCTCAGTGTCCGGGCAGAACGATGGGAGTGGAGATACCCTTTCAGGTATACTGGGCTGAGGCCATTTAGAGCTTTAAAGGTCAGCACCAACACTTTGAATTGTGCTCGGAAATGTGTGTGTGTGTATCCTATATAGGTGTGGCCTCTATATATACCCACCAAAAACCCTGAGGACATCTTTAGTGGCTTCTCCTCAGAGACCCCCACCAAATGAGATGTGGTGCTATTTTTTTCTAATAAAAAAAGGTGTGAGAATTCACCAGCATTTTAGTGCAAATATATCCCAATAAACACATTTTTGTCAGCAATTTTGTCTACGGTACATATTTTTTTGCAGAGCACTTTTCTCAGGATAGTGCATTTCTGCATGTTATTTCCCACAGCTTAAGTATTTTTGGCATGTGTTACTTGGCAGAAGAGCTGCATTGCAAAATCCAGAGCCGTGAATTTTGAAGGATGGCTGCGTTTCAGTCCTCCTGTTGTTCCAGAGTGTGAAAAGTTGGTAGGTTTGCTTTTACATGCAAACTTACTTGGATTTCTACCCCCATTCCTATTCGAGAGAGGGCCTTTTTAATGTTCACACTCCAGTTACAGAATGTCCTCTTCAGAAAGGCTAATCAGACACTTAATAATGGTTCTTTGGGCACCCAAGCTTCCCTCCTCAATATTTTTTATTCACCATTTAGTCAGTGCTATTTTTCTAGAAAAAGAGGTGCTGGAAATCACCATGAATGCCCGCCTTGTTCTCTTATATTGGCAATGCTGCCCACCTAAGAGATTCTGAAATTAAGTTCCGGCAAGTTCCAGCTGAAAAAAGCCCTGCCTTTAGAACTTTTTTGTCATTTTATATTACAGTGGTACCTCAGGTTAAGTACTTAATTCGTTCTGGAGGTCCGTACTTAACGTGAAACTGTTAACATGAAGCACCACTTTAGCCTATGGGGCCTCCTACTGCTGCCGCGCCGCCGGAGCACAATTTCTGTTCTCATTCTGAAGCAAAGTTCTTAACCTGAAGCACTATTTCTGGGTTAGCGGAGTCTGTAACCTGAAGCGTATGTAACCCGAGGTACCACTGTATTTTCTACTGCAACTTCCTCACCTTTCGTTGTAATTATTTGCTTACTGGTTTTGCTTGTATATTATTTTGCTGACTGCTCAGATAATGTTAAGTTATTGGGTGCTGTGAACCAACCTGAGATCTATGAAGGGTGGTATGCAAATTGATCAAATAAATAAATACGATGCACAAATGCTTAAATAAAAATAAAATAATCGAATAGACTGTACATCCAAATTCTGTGATGCACAGTGGTTTTTTACTGCAATGGTCTTATCTTTTCCAAAACTAAAGACAGATAAAACCAGTGCCTTGCATTCAGGGAGTAACCGATCCCATACATATCCCACCAGTGCTTATGGGATCGGTTCAGATACTTATTCTGCAACCCACCGAGGGACAGGTTGAATTGCTTCTGCAACAAAATGTAGTTCCAATCTCATGGATGCAATGATGTTCTTGATGGCAACCACATTGTTTCAGGTGCACATGAATTGATCTAGTGTCCTTGAACATTCATCGATTATTAATCCATTACATTCAGGTAGGTAGATGTGTTTGTCTGATGCAGTAAAAATAAAAAAATAAAAATTGTCCAGTGGCACCTTAGAGACCAACTAACATTTGTTTTGTGCATGCACACGAAAGCTTATACCCAGAACAAGCTTAGTTGGTCTCTAAGGTGCCACTGGACAAATTATTATTATTATTATTATTATTATTATTATTATTAATTACATGTTCATTCCAACTTTTTCCCCAAAGTTGCTCAGGATGGTGTCTCCAACTGTATCTTTTTAAGAACTCTGTAAGGTAGGTTAGGTTGAGAGATAGGCATTGGCACAAGGTCAACCAGCAAAAAATTGTGGCTGAGTAGAACTGTTTGTATTTATGTCATATAGCATAAAGTGAAGGTCAGGGAAATGAAAGATAAAGAAGATTACAGTGGTACCTCGGGTTAAGTACTTAATTCGTTCTGGAGGTCTGTTCTTAACCTGAAACTGTTCTTAACCTGAAGCACCACTTTAGCTAATGGGGCCTCCTGCTGCGCTGCTGGGGCATGATTTCTGTTCTCATCCTGAAGCAAAGTTCTTAACCTGAAGCACTATTTCTGGGTTAGCGGAGTCTGTAACCTGAAGCGTATGTAACCTGAAGCGTATTTAACCCGAGGTACCACTATATGTCTGTTGAATTTCTACCACCTATTGCATACATATTGCATACATTATATATATATATATATATATATATATATCTATATCTCAGCAGCCATTTTTATAGAAATCTGATTTTATAGTCTAATGGATATGAATTGTTTAAATACAAATAATAATTACCTAGCATACCTACCAGTTATGTCAACTCCTCAGTCCAGTTAAGAACCAAAGTGCAGGTTTACTGCAGAAAGCCTTTACAATTACAAATTCAATAGGAATTTTGCTACTGGCTTCCATTAGAGGGGATTATGCTATGACTGTTTGAGACACAGAGGAGAAAAACCAGTGTGATGCTGGTATCACAATTGACAGTGTTGTTGCTGTTGATAGAATCCTCCAAATTTCTCATCTTCCAGCTTTGATGTTGCTTAGAATTGCTACAATGATTGCCAAATAGCCCTACAGACCTGGAGAAACAACATTCGTATGCAGTATTATAGATTAAATGTGGCTGGCTTCAACCCTATCTGAAATTTAGCACAATATTTTCCAATGGACTTGCAGATTCCTGCAAATTCCATTTTGTGGGAATTTTGTACATCTGAAATTTGCTTCTTGGCTGCGGCCCTTCTCCTGAAATTTGCGCTTCATATTTTTACTCCCTGGATACATTCCTCCTAGCTATATGTCAGCATGTAAAAGACTAAAGATGCAGAGCAGACTATTGAGAGGTTCTCTGAGAGTGCATGATTGATTGCATTTATCCAACTTATCATTAGCCTTACAGCTTGTCTTTTTACCTTTATTCCTAAATAATACCATTAGGTGTTGCATGAATATGTGGGGCAGAATTGCACAATGCACACTACAAAACAGCAGCCCCCATATAATAAGCCAACAAAAGAAAATTATAGCTTTTATGTAGAACTCACCGAAACATGCAATTATCCAGCTGGGGGGGGGAGAGAAAAAGCCATCAATGAATGATAGACATTAATGGTGTCAATTTGTTCGTCAGTCAACAGACAATCTGAAGCCAAATCTTGGCAAATACAATGTTTTCCAAATTTCAGGAAGTACGTTTTCCATGTAACCTATCATTTGGGTGGTAAGGATCTATCTAATCTTGTGGACCGGTAGCATATTTTGAAAGTTATGTTCATCATATGTCAAAATCTGGCAGAGAAGCATGAATAAGGGCCACGAAAAGTGCTCAGAAACATAGTGGTTCAATATCTGGAGCTGTGGGGTATCTGTGGAAACATGTTAGCATATTTCTGGGATATTTATTTTTTCTTCCTCCAAAGACCTCAGGGTTTCACTGAGAGACTGACCCTCTGACTTTATTGCTTACATTTTATTTTATATTACCAGGCAGACATAGCTTTTAACTGAGGATAACACTACACACATCTGATGAAGTGGGTTCCAGTCCACAGGAGCTTATGTCATAACTCCCTTGTAAATATATAATGTAAAGGAAGATTCATTATTGCTTGGTCAAAGTCACCCAGTGAACTTCATGGCAGAATGGGGATTTGAACCTTGGACTACACAGTGTAGATGTTGATTGTTGAGTACAGAGTACAGAGTGGGAAGACGACTTCTTCTTCTTCTTCTTCTTCTTCTTCTTCTTCTTCTTCTTCTTCTTCAATTTATATACCACCATATACCCGGAGGTCTCAGGGCGGTTCACAGAAAATATCAACATAAAAACCACAGTATATATAATAAAAACAACAGCAACCCATTAATACCCCCCACCCAAAAGAGCCACATTTTAAAAGGGTATGTTGTTGTTCTTTAGTTGTTTAGTCGTGTCCGACTCTTCGTGACCCCATGGACCAGAGCACGTCAGGCACTCCTGTCTTCCACTGCCTCCTGCAGTTTGGTCAAACTCATGCTGGTAGCTTCGAGAGCACTGTCCAACCATCTCGTCCCCTTCTCCTTGTGCCCTCCATCGTTCCCAACATCAGGGTCTTTTCCAGGGAGTCTTCTCTTCTCATGATGTGGCCAAAGTATTGGAGCCTCAGCTTCAGGATCTGTCCTTCCAGTGAGCACTCAGGGCTGAATGGATAGGTTTGATCTTCTTGCCGTCCATGGGACTCTCAAGAGTCTCCTCCAGCACCATAATTCAAAAGCATCAATTCTTCGGCGATCAGCCTTCTTTATGGTCCAGCTCTTAAATGATTGACTAGTGAGTCATCTGGGTCTTTAAATTCTTGGGTTCAAATGTGATTTCTTTGGGGGGGATGGGGTGTAGGGGGAACTAGGGACCCCTTTCCCCTTTCCAGAAGCTTTTGTACCTACCTGCCAAACTGCTTTCTGAACTTGGAAGACTTCAAAGAGCAACTTGCAGGATCCAGGGATGAGCAGCATCTAAAATGGCAGCTCACGGAGAAACAAGAATTTTTATTCAGCCAGAATCATTATTTAATAATAATAATAATAATAATATAATTCATCAGCAGGGCACTGATATCAGGAGTAGAAAAACAGTGGGCGCATGCTTGATTCTTTCACTTTCTCCTGTTTGTTCACTCAAAATCACCCTTAGCTGATTTCCCATTCATCGGAGAAAGTGCCAAGGACCCTTTAACTTTTCCCCCCACTGGGAAAAAAGCAGCTGGGGTGGGGCAGTTTTGAGTAGAGAAATGGAAGAAATCTCCTGGTCCCCCACTTCCAATTTTAGCTTTTATTTATTATTTGAAAACTATTGCAAATAATTCATTTGCATATCTGTATTTATGTGCCAAAAAAAGGTCTAAGAGGTGGATCATAGCAGTGAACAACATCATATCAACAACACAAGACTGTTGATGG
The DNA here is from genome assembly GCA_947686815.1 of Podarcis lilfordi. Lineage (NCBI taxonomy): Eukaryota > Metazoa > Chordata > Lepidosauria > Squamata > Lacertidae > Podarcis > Podarcis lilfordi. Next base: position 71,272,934 of record OX395132.1, read on the forward strand.
GGGTAGATGGCCTACAACATTTGCCACATTTGCTAAAGCATCTACATGGCTTGCCCATATGCTACCAGGCCAGATTCAAGGCTCTGTGTTGATATACAAAGTCCTAAATAACTTGGGTTCATGATACCTTTAAGACTGCATGAACCCTTATATCCCAGCCCAGTTTCTGAGATCCTTGGGAGCAGCGCTGTTCATTGTCTCCCATGTTACAGAGGACCAACTGGTCTCAGCCATAGGAGATCACTAATGAGGGTGTGGGAGAGGTATAAAGATTTAATAGAACAAAAAAACACCCTGGTGGTTATCACCAATTGAAGCTTCGTTACTCAAACCGCTTGGCAAAAAGGGGAAGTGGCCTACATACAGAGATTTACTGAGAGATCATGAAGGGAAATGGAAATTAAAAGACTATGAGGAAATTAAAGACCATTTTCAGAGTTGGTTACATTACAGACAACTACATGAAATGTATAAGGAAGATAATAAGAAAGGGTTCAATTATACAATTTCCAGATTTCAAAAGGAAGTTATAGAAGAAGAAGTGAAGCTGCTGAAGAAAGCATATAGTATTCTGCTAGAATGGGAAACAAAAGACGAGGAGGTCAAATCAGTCATGATCAAATGGGCACAAGATATAGGACATAATATACAATTTGATAATATACAAATTGTGAAAGGTAGATCTGAAATTTACAGAATGTTCTCTTTTGAAAGAAAACTATAGGAGAATAATGTACAGATGGTATATCACACCAGTACAAATAGCAAAAATGTACAAAACCGAGTTAAATATATGTTGGAAATGTAAAGAAAAAGAAGGTACTTTTTATCATATGTGGTGGGAATGTAGAGAAGTTTAAAAAAATTGGGAAATGATATATAATGAACTGAAAAAAAATGTTTAAAATGACATTTGTAAAAACAAAAAAAAGCAAAAAACAGAAGCATTTTTTTTAGGGACTGTAGGACAAGACCTGCCAAGAAAAATAAAGAACTTATTTAAGTATGCTACAACAGCATCAAGAGTCTTGTTAGCACAAGGATGGAAGAATGAGGAAATCCCAACGAAAGAACAGTGGCAAGAAAAATTGATGAGCTATGCGGAATTGGCCAAATTGACATACAAACTGCGTGATAAGGACAATTGTGACTTCAAGGAAGAATGGGAACTTTTTACAAATTACCTAAAAAGACAACAAAATGATCTGGACTCCTTGGCAGGTTTTGAATAAACATCCACAAATTTATGAGTTGAACACGTGATAGATAAGGCAAGGGTAGGTACAATTTTATAACATGCAGAGAACAATATGTGCAAAGAAATCAGAGAGGGGAGCTGAGGGAAGTCCGGGGGGGGGGAGAGGGAGGGATGTGGGGGAAGGGAAAAAATAATGCAATTGATTATTTGAACAGATAATTTGTTATGCTGAAATTGTTTAATAAAAATATATTTTTTAAAAACTGGTCTCAGCCAGAAGACAGACATTTAGTTATGCTGGTTTCATGCGGTGGAGTACTCTTCCAGCAGAGATTTGGCAGGCATCTTTGCTTTTCAATTCAAGGCACCTATTGAAGGCTTGCTTTCCATTCTGACAAGCCTATGCAGTTGTTTAAAAACGTTTTTTGGAAAAACCAGTCATGTTAATGATTGTTCTGTGCTGCTTTTAAAGCTTTTAAAACTGCCCTGATGTTTTGTAAGACGGCGGGACACAAATGCTTTTACAAATTAATAAATGTACGTCTCAGTTCAGGGGATCACATTAATTAATCGAACATAGCAGGATCAGCCCTCAAGGAAAGTGTTGGTAGGCCAGTGACCTAAATGCCAAAACCGAAAATGCCTGCCTGAAGTTCATTGGGAGCACATTCCAAAAGGCATATAATGCCACACAAAGGATCCAGGTCTTTCTGGACATAAGATGAGCCCTGGGCACTGCTTACAGATAGGTAGAGTGTATGGAAGAAGACTTGTGGAACCACTCATCATGTGCAGTTTTGACCTCCATTTTAGCTAGAATGGGTCCTCATCAATTGCCATGTTAATTTGGTACCATTCCCGAAACTTTCAAGGACAGTTCATGGCACCCTAGACTAATGTTTTCTTTATAAACAATGCATATTAGCTGAACATGGTGTGCATAAGCAGCCAATCTCCTTATTTCTAAAGCTTGCTTTATGTAAATGCATATTGCTTGCATTTGGCCTGTTAAAACCTAATTTACAGTTTGTGCCCCAAGAGGATAAGAAGTTATGCCTATATGCTCTACTGTGTGTCCCTAAGAAACAATTCTCTCTGTAACTGTGATATTTTTTTTCTTCCCATGGCAAATTGGTTCTGAGATAGGAAAAATAAACACATTTGTTTTCATGAAATGCTATAGGGAAAGAAAAGTCATCATTTCCTTCCTCCTCCTCCTCTTCTTCTTCTTCTTCTTCTTGAAATGTGCCATAATTTTTGTCTTTTGCACAAGGGATCCACTGGAGGTTTCACTATTTAACTGCAATGATTGCTTTTAAACACAGGGGAAAACCTTCTGCAGGGGTAATCACAAATAACTCACATGTTTAAAACATTCGTGATTTGGGATTTTAGAAGCATGACTCAGCATCATTTCTGGATAATATCAGTTGGGGCCTCAGTACCCAGGAAGGGCCTAGCCCCACTGTCAACTGCTCTGGTTCCCCCTTACCAGGTGACAAGCACTATCATCCATGATTTTAATATCCCAAAATGGCCTACAGCATGAATTGCAAACCTTTGACCCTCCAGATGCAGTTCCATCATGCCTAAAAGTCTGGTAGTTGTTCTTCTCTTTGACATCTGGTGGGAGGGTGTTCCACAGGGCGGGTGCCACTACTGAGAAGGCCCTCTGCCTGGTTCCCTGTAACTTGGCTTCTCGCAGTGACGGAACCGCTAGAAGGCCCTCGGCACTGGAATTCAGTGTCCAGGCAGAACGATGGGGTGGAGAGGCTCCTTCAGGTATACTGGACCGATGATGATGAAGAAGAGGAGGAGGAGGAGGAGTTGGAGGAGGTGGGGGAGACTGAGAAATTTCAGGTCACTCCTTACCTGCCTCTTAATAGTAAGAAAAGACATTCAGACAATGGGTTTTTATTTTGTTTTTCATTTCTACTCTAAAATTAGACTTTGCTGGTTGCCTTGTTTTCATCTACCTAAAATGTTGCTGGGCCTTATTTGCTGTGGAATTTCACACTGAAGCAGCAGGTTGTTTTGCCATGGACCTCAGCAGCAACAGCCAAAAGTAAACTCAGCTTCTTTCTAGGTTCATTATTTTATACCAAAATCCAGAAGTACTCCCAAATAGCTACAAGTCAAATTAAGGATATTTGAGGAATCAGATTTCGATGAATTCCAAAGTGTGCTGACCTGATCTGCTTCTCCCAGATTAATGTGCAGGTAAGAATGTAAGAATCATAGAATAGAATCATAGAATCATAGAGTTGGAAGAGACCACAAGGGCCATCGAGTCCAACCCCCTGCCAAGCAGGAAACACCATCAGAGTACTCCTGACATATGGTTGTCAAGCCTCTGCTTAAAGACCTCCAAAGAAGGAGACTCCACCACACTCCTTGGCAGCAAATTCCACTGTTGAACAGCTCTTACTGTCAGGAAGTTCTTCCTAATGTTTAGGTGGAATCTTCTTTCTTGTAGTTTGGATCCATTGCTCCGTGTCCGCTTCTCTGGAGCAGCAGAAAACAACCTTTCTCCCTCCTCTATGTGACATCCTTTTATATATTTGAACATGGCTATCATATCACCCCTTAACCTCCTTCTCCAGGCTAAACATGCCCAGCTCCCTTAGCCGTTCCTCATAAGGCATCGTTTCCAAGCCTTTGACCATTTTGGTTGCCCTCCTCTGCACACGTTCCAGTTTGTCAGTGTCCTTCTTGAACTGTGGTGCCCAGAACTGGACACAGTACTCCAGGTGAGGTCTGACCAGAGCAGAATACAGTGGCACTATTACTTCCCTTGATCTAGATGCTATACTCCTATTGATGCAGCCCAGAATTGCATTGGCTTTTTTAGCTGCCGCGTCACATTGTTGGCTCATGTCAAGTTTGTGGTCAACCAAGACTCCTAGATCCTTTTCACATGTACTGCTCTCAAGCCAGGTGTCACCCATCTTGTATTTGTGCCTCTCATTTTTTTGCCCAAGTGCAATACTTTACATTTCTCCCTGTTAAAATTCATCTTGTTTGTTTTGGCCCAGTTCTCTAATCTGTCAAGGTCGTTTTGAAGTGTGATCCTGTCCTCTGGGGTGTTAGCCATCCCTCCCAGTTTGGTGTCATCTGCAAATTTGATCAGGATGCCCTTGAGTCCATCATCCAAGTCGTTGATAAAGATGTTGAATAAGACAGAACCCTGTGGCACCCCACGTCACTCTTCTCCAGGATGAAGAGGAACCATTGATGAGCACCCTTTGGGTTCGGTCAGTCAGCCAGTTACAAATCCACTGAGTGGTAGCATAGTCAAGACCGCATTTTACCAGCTTCTTTACAAGAATATCATGGGGCACCTTGTCACATGCCTTGCTGAAATCAAGGTAGGCTACATCCACTGCATTCCCTTCATCTACCAGGCTTGTAATTCTGTCAAAAAACGAGATCAGGTTAGTCTGACATGACTTATTTTTCAGAAATCCATGCTGACTATTGGTGATCACAGCATTCCTTTCTAGGTGCTCACAGACTGTTTGCTTAATGATCTGCTCCAGAATCTTCCCTGGTATTGATGTCAGACTGACTGGGCGGTAATTATTTGGGTCCTCTCTTTCCCCCTTTTGAAAATAGGGACAACATTTGCCCTCCTCCAGTCTGCCGGGACTTCGCCTGTTCTCCAGGAATTCTCAAAGATGACTGCCAGTGGTTCTGAGATCACATCTGCCAGTTCTTTTAATACTCTTAGATGCAGTTCATCTGGCCCTGGAGACTTGAATACATCTAAACTAGCCAAGTATTCTTGTACTATCTCCTTAGTTATTCTGGGCTGTGTTTCCTCTGCTGAATCATTTGCTCCAAATTCTTCAGGTCGGGCATTGTTTTCTTTATCGGAGAAGACTGAGGCAAAGAAGGCATTGAGGAGTTCAGCCCTTTCTGTGTCCCCTGTTTGCATTTCACCATCTTCTCCTCTGAAGCATCCTTCAGATTTTCCACAACTTTAAGTTTCGTGATATAGCTCTCAGCTCAAAAAGCATGTGGAAATGAGTTTACAAATGCGCAGTTTAGAATAAAACAAAATACATTAACCAACACATGCATTGGGATGCAATACATAATTGATGAAATACATATTTAAAAATATGTACTTTGTGATAAAAAATATTTAAATACATATTACGCAGATTGACAAGCTGATTTTTATTCTATTTCTTACACATTCCACTCACTAATGCAGAAATGTGATAGGATGGATTTAGGGATGAATGCAAAATTATCAAAGGCCAGAAGTAGAGTGATACGTCCACTGCTAAGTCAAATAGTTTAGAGCTGCTCTAACTTCAATGCCTTCTAGTCTGTTTCCAGGTTCAATTCAAAGTGCTAATTTCAGATTTTTATACCTCTTCATGGCAGGGGAGACATGTACAAACAGTTGCTTTGTCCCTGTTGTCCAGTTCTGTTAGCTCACTAAAGGTTCTTGCTGTTATCACTGTGTCTTGTCTCGTGGGAACCTACTTATACTTCAGTTATAACCCTTGTGCTTGCCCTTCAAATGCCTTAGGTTTTTATTGAGGAACTGCCACCTCAAATTGCACACTGGACAATCACTTCAGCACCAGTTCTACCATAGATTGTGCTTCCTAACGTTGCCACTGGTTAAGGGCATATACTGTTCCCATAGCCCAGTCGTCCACTCAAGTTCCCTACCCTCTAAATTCTGAAGCAAGATCAATGTTCCTTCAGCAGAAAATTGCACTGGACTTTCACTGGTAACCATGGAAAGATATTTGCAAAATTAGGGGCTGGGGGTGGGAATTAAGGATGTTGCTAGAGAATTGTTTCTGACCCGTGGTGCATTTATGGTTGTTGTTATTATAATTTTTAAAACTTAATTAAATACAGTATCCTATATATATATATATAAAGCCCATATATATATAAAGGTAAAGGGACCCCTGACCATTAGGTCTAGTCATGGACGACTCTGGGGTTGTGGCGCTCATCTCGCTTTATTGGCCAAGGGAGCCGGTGTACAGCTTCTGGGTCATGTGGCCAGCATGACGAAGCCGCTTCTGGCAAACCAGAGCAGCACACGGAAACGCCGTTTCCCTTCCCGCCGGAGCGGTACCTATTTATCTACTTGCACTTTTAAAAAATGAGTATTTATTTTCCATGTTTGAACTGAGCTATTTTAAAGCCCTAAATCCATTTAAGTTTTGTCATCACCTGTAACAAAGCATGGCAAAATTGTGTTCCAGTGTCTGAATTTCCCCTCTGTTCTGCATGTATAACTTGTAGCACTGCAAGCATCCAAGCCTTTGTTCCATGTTATGGATTATTGGCACCATGATTTAGAGTCCACTTGGTTGCTATGCACTTTTGTGCCAACTTGTTCTCTGCTGCTCTTTCTCACATTTTGTGTTGCCTAATGGTTTATGTTGCTAGGTAACACACCTACTTTTCTCGGTTACCATAGTGCCCCCTTCAGAGGAAGACAGAGCAAGCAGAGACACATTCTCCTCCACACAGTGAGTGAATGTAGAGAGAAAAATAAGTTTTTACTCCAGGATTGACTTCAGATTTTTCCACACATTCCCTTCATAAGTGCATATTTGTTACTAGTTTGTGCAGTATACTCACACATCTTCCCTCGAGATTGCACATTTCCCAGTTGACTTTTTTATTTTTTCGTTTTATGTCTTTATCAGGTAAAAATGGACAAAAGTAATGTCAATTTCATGAAATCTATCCAGCAAGGATTTTCTACCAGTATCCCAAAATATCAAAAACAGACAGCAGTTCTTTCCTTTTGTTCTGTTGATGTTCTATCCTTCTTTCACATTAGGGGAAAAACAGGGATACAGCAGCAACAGAACAGAAGGAATAACCTTCCACGTATATCCTGGATTCTTTGGGATATTGGTGCAAAATTGTGTCTGGGTAGATTTCATGAGAGTGAATTTCTCCCACACACTCCTTTCTCATGCTTGTTTTGAAAAGACAGCATAGCTAGTTGGAGACAAGTATAATCAGAGTTAACATCTGAGGGAGGAACATAAACGTTGGGAAATGCTGCAGTATTAGGAGGTCAGCAGAGTGCAACCTTGGGAGCTCACAGGCTGCCACTATTTTTGAGTAAGGTGCCCTCACATACCAGCACATGTAGTTATGCAATTGAAGTTAAAATGGTGTTATTGCAGAAGAAACCCACTCCTCCTCAGATTTCTTGCAATAAGGAAAATGACAAAAAAAGTGCACTTGGAAGTTGCTTGATGCAACCTTGTCTTGCCTCCTCACAAACAAATTAGGACAAATGAGCTATAAACAGCTGGTGTCATCTACCACCCTACAGCCTTTCTGCAAATCAGGATGAATGCTCAAGACACATGTCATCTGGAAGCAACTGCACCTGTTTATCCCTTTAATATTTCCTAGGCACAGGGGGGGGGGGTGTTCTGGGGATACTCAAGAGTATGCAGTGCTGGCTCTTTTTTGTTCCAGAAGAAAAGCTCTGGTTAAAAGTGTGGCACTTACTGCAATAACTTCATGGTGAGTTTCACACCTTTTTTTTCTAGAAAAAAACAACCCATGGCCATATCTGTGTCCATGAATATTACCCTCTTCTTAAAATTCAGAATGCTAGTTTGCTTTTCCACAACAATGATTATATGTACAGTCATACCTCGGGTTACAGATGCTTCGGGTTGCGTGATTTCGGGTTGTGCACCGTGCCAAACCCGGAAGTACCGGAACGGGTTACTTTTGGGTTTTGGTGCTTGCACATGCGCAGAAGCACTAAATTGTGCTTTGCGCATGCACAGAAGCGCCAAATCATGACCCGTGCATGCACAGATGTGGTGCAGGTTGCGGACAAGCTTCCCGCACGGATCCTGTTTGCAACCCGAGCATCCACTGTACTATAAGAATTCATTGTGGCCAAAACTCACAGTATGCCAAAATATTCCAAGAGATGATGTCTTTGCAGCCCTTGCAAATGGGCTCTTCGTTTCCATATCTAAGGTCCTCTTCTTCAGACAAGTGGACTTGATGTCTGTGACACCCATGACCTTATGAAACACCCACTCTCATCTTGATGACCCCTTTTCATTATTATAACATCCGGCTGGCCACATTTTCAACATTATGTTTAAGAAGGTTCCACTCGTCACCTTGCTCCAGGTATGTGACATTTACCTGTCTGCCAAAAATGCAATGAATAACCTCATGCATCTTTATAGTCTTTCATCATTCTAGCTCTGCAACTCTCATATCTTTCTATTTAGCTATAACCTCTTCCTCTCTGTTCGCCCCCCCTAAACTCTGTCTCCTTGCCGATCTCTGAACTCCTGCCAGCTCTTATAATACACGTCAATTCTGTACTTCTTTTCCAAGCCCCCTTCTTTCTTCCTCTCACCAGTGCTATCTGTTTCATTTCTGAATAGTTTGATGTTCCTAGCATTAATTTTGAGCAGATGACATTTCTACTGCTAAGACAGTGTAAGCTAACCTGGTCTCAAATTGCTAACATATTAGGAAAACAACAGTGTGGCCTGCTTACTCCTGTGCCTTTAACAGCTGAAACCAGCAGGAGAAGGCTTTAAAGATATGGAGATAGGTATTATCACCTCTAATGTCTACAGTTCAAGTTGCTGTTCAAGGCACAGGAGAAGAGGACAATTTTCAAAAATGAACATCCTTAATAAGGTCACCTCTCTCATTCTAACAAGGTGACTTATTTGCCAAACAATTTCCTGTCAGATCGAATTCCTTAATTAAGAGTGAATTCTGGATTAAATAATAATAATAATAACACCAGGGTTGTCCATTGATTAAAGATTTGTTAGTTGATTAATCATCTGCCATGTAACCAATGAATGGATGAATTAATTACATATTATTTCACCTTTCTAGTGCATCTGTAGCAGCCAGACACCATTCATGATATTTATTTAAAAAACACAGGCACTGCTTCAGTCTTACAATCCAAGCAAATCCATTTGATAAGTACCAGCTCTTTAATATACTAAAGGAAAAGACAATGTAATTAATATAACAAAATTATTTTTCAAACATAGCAGCATAATTCTCCCCCCCTTTTTCTCCAGTTGTTCTAATGAAAACATCCCAGAAATGCAATGGCTTCTACATAAATGTCTCTTAAATGATACACTTACATTGAGGTTATTTTGTTTGGGCATGTTTCTCAGCTCCACTAATTAAAATGCCTACTGATTAATATTGCTTTTGATCAATTAATCACCTACAACTATATTGGATACATTCACCAATTAAAACTTGCAGCCCTAAACTATTCCTTTATTTTTGAGTGATCTAACTTCCTTTGTGTATTAAAAATTACCTAGACCATCTTACTAACATCACTTCAGCCAACCACATGCTTTTTGGGACTGCATTATTTTGCTATTAGTTGTATATCTTAAGTCAGCAGTAATGGACATCTTCATTATGATAGGCTGTAATGGTGAGAGAGAGGGGGGAAATATTTCGCTTCAACAAAATCTCTCCAGAAGAGCTCCATTAAGGCATTCTGCTGCATGTAGTGAAGGTGCAAACTGTGCCCTTGGGACACATTCTCTGGCCCTGATCCCACATCATACAGGTGTTGCTCACTCATCCACTTCTGATATTCATGCACTCAGAATGACGGTGACGGTGAAGGAGATGGCACCATTGGGAGGTTGCTGGTGCTGTTGTTTTCAATGAATTCATCACTTAATACAAAATGTCTCTATGTGACTTACATGAGCAATCAAAAAAACCAACCATGAAGTTTCGCAATAAAACAACAGTACTCCAACAACTCAAAGTATGCAACACATCAAGAAGTATGATAATCACATTATTTCATGGGAGAACATGCTAATGCCAGTGCTTGGTGGGTCTTGTTTGGAAGAGCATTTTATAGACTAGGGGCTACAACTACTTACCCTTCAACATTTCTCCGATGAAAATAGGGATGTCCTATTAAATAATAATAATAATAATAATAATAATAATAATAATAATAATTTGATTTGTATCCCACCCATCTGACTGGGTTGCCCCAACCATTCTGGGAGACTTCCAACATAAATAAAAACATAATAAAATAATAAACATTCAAAAACATTCAAAAACGAGTGGAACCTCATGTTACGTACTGTCCTCCTTACAAATGTTTCAGGTTACGAGCTCTGCTAACCCGGAAGTAGGTGCTACTGGTTGTGAACTTTGCCCAGGATGTCAGCGGAAGTCGCACGCCAGTGGCAGCGGAAGGCGCCACTAGTGAAAGCACTCCTCAGGTTAAGAACGGTTCCGGGTTAAGAACTGACCTCTGGAACGAATTAAGTTCATAACCGGAGGTACCACTGTACAGGGTTGCCTTCAGATGACTCTGGGGTTGGATAACTCCACACCCTCAAACATTTCTATGATGAAAATAGGGATGTCCTAAGGAAAAGTGGAACATTTCAGGATCAAATCAGAAACTGAGATGGCTTCTTTAAATCTGGGACTGTCCCTGGAAAATAGGGACACTTGGAGGGTCTGCAACTGTGAAGACCTTCGTTGAACAACTCTTAGAAGAAGGGACTCACATAATGAATGCAGGGTCTGGCATATTTAAGTCAGGAGAGGCTTTCATGTACAACCCCATACATTCTACACAGTTCTCTACCTATACATTCAGCCAAATGTCTGAATACTGCTAATCCAAAGTAATAAATGTTGGAAACATAAAGAAAAAGAAGGATCTTTTTATTACATGTGGTGGGAATGTAAGAAAGTGAAAAGCTTCCGGGAAATGATATATAATGAGATGAAAAAAACCAGGAGCATTTTTACTTGGCATTGTAGGGAAGGATATTAACAGACAGGACAGTAAATTGTTTTTATATGCAACAACGGCAGCAAGAATATTATTGTCACAGAAATGGAAACAAGAAGAACTACCGACGAAAGAAGAATGACAGACGAAATTAATGCAGAATTAGATAAAATGACAGGATGGATCTGAAACCTGCAGGACCAGAGATTCTCAGAGGACTAGAGTAAATATCTGAACTATTTGAAAAGCAATTGTAATCAACAGATTACGCTAGTAGGACTGCAAGAAGTTTTGTATGGAGGATTATGCAAAATATTGCAGAGAAGATTATGAAGAGAATTATTAGTCAAGGACAATTAAAAGCAATCGAGAAATTAAGAAATGTAGATTAAGTGATAAAGACTGAAAACTTTCAGATGTGGTTGATGGAAATCCAAAACATTGTATAAGATAAGAAAGTATGTTATATGATTTTTGGAAATTGTGTGTGTGTGTGTGTGTGTGTGTGTGTATGAATACTGCTAATCCAGTTCAAAGTTCTACTGCTGAAGTCCTACTGAAATGAGTAGGAGCTCCTCAACAACACTATAGTGGCAATATCCTTTGCTTGAAAAGTCCCAGGAAGTCTGACGCTGATAATGAACACATCTTCTGAGCGACAAAGTGTAGCATCAGAATGTCAGGATCTGGGATGCCCATTCCACTTTGCAGCAGCAGGCTGTTTGCCTTTGAGACAGGCTCCGATGCCTTGAGTCATAAAAGGAGCAATACCAGTGCAAGCTTCACAGAACTTTGTCACGACAGCTGCAAGTTTCCTGTGCAGCCATATATCTGGATCAGGAAAATGCAGCCATCAGCTTTTTTTGATGGCAGGAATGAACGTGCAGAGGGAGAAATAAGCGAGAGAAGAGAAATAAGCAAGTCTGCGAGGCATTTTGAAAGATAAAAGGACAAGAAATCATAAACAGTAATAAGCTTGAAAAGCACTAAGGTCTATTAAATGCAGCCCATAGCACAAATAAACGAGATGCCCATGGTGGGTTTGGATAGTGGGAAGAGGAAGAACGCAATAAAATTGACTGGTTGAAGTCATAAGCATGTCATTCAAGCTAGTATATCCACTTTAGAGATACGTAAGCTGGGTCTCTCACCTAGAGTCAGGTTCTTGACAAACTAAGGGCCCTTCAACATGGTGCACAAATACATAGAGATGGCTATCACTACAGTGAACTCGCCAATACCAGGAGCATTTCCTATTCCAAACACAGAGCTGAATATGGAAAGAAGCCCTAACTACACACAAAGCTCACCCATTTATTTTCAGGTTGTGAACTGAAAGTGACCTCTAGAGCAGGGGTAGGCAAACTAAGGTCCGGGGACTGGATCCAGCCCAATCGCCTTCCAAATCCGGCCCGCGGAAGGAATCAGCATATTTTTACATGAGTAGAATGTGTCCTTTTATTTAAAATGCATCACTGGGTTTTTTGTGGAGCATAGGAATTCGTTCATCCCCCCCAAAAAAAATATAGTCCCCCCCCCAAGATCTGAGGGACAGTGGACTGGTCCCCTGCTGAAAAAAGTTTGCTGACCCCTGCTCTAGAGCTTAAATCATCCCTTTAAGGGGTGTGCCATTTATTGTGGAACGATGCTTAAGTAACTTCATCCACAATCTGGATTACAGCACTTCTAATTAAATGTCCGCAATGACAAATCAAAGCACTCCATTTCCACTGGGCCACTTTCATGTGACACCAAGAAACGCTTTGACATTTGAGCGTTGGGAAAGTGCAACCTCTTACAAACTCTTTTTGCCGCTCTCAAATTCTCTTGCCCTAACCACCCATTGAGCTGCTGGGACAGCTTGTTGCAATACATTCAGACCTAATTAAGATACCAATTAGGGACTGAAATCAAAAAGGAGAATATGGCTATTTAGCATGGGCTGAAAATGGCTGCTTTGATCGCACAGCAAGAGCCACAGCCTTGCTGCCTGACTCCACAGGTAAGTAAAGAGTATCATAATCAATAGTTCAGTGTGCCAGGGCACAATCATTCCATTCTTTATAAGCCGGTACAAGTATCTTTAAATCAATTCAGCCTTTGACAAGAAATCAGTGCTTACAATTTAGTACCCATTTGGTCTTTATAAAGGTTATGTTTACAGGGTACTGTGGGAGTGGGGAATCTGTACAAACTGGAGTTTATGAACCAAAGCAAACATCTGGGGAAACTGGAAGTAAGACTCTTGAATTGCCTATGTCGTGTTGCTACAAGCAAAAGAAGAGAAAAGCAGCGTGACTTGGTTCATAGCATCTGTTTCACCCATAGCTGTCAACTTACAGATTTGAAAATAAGGGACCAGCAGCCTTGAAAATAAGGGATCAGCAGCCAAAATAAGGGACCTGTGGCCTCACCTGTTTCAGGCACTCCAGTCTTCCTGTCCTCCTGCAGTCTGGTCAAACTCATGCTGGTAGCTTCGAGAACACTGTCCAACCAACTTTGTAACCAGAGGTTCAGCTGAATAGAATCTGAATCACATGCACCACAAGGCCTATGCTGCCTCAACTTGCTCCCCAGCCTGGCTTTGCACTGCAAAGTTTGCAGCAGCACATGCAACAAAATGGCGTCCAGCATTCAAAAAACCCCTCAGCTTGCATTAACTAGCCACACACACACAGCTTCCCCCCCTCGCCACGAGATCGCCAGTCACCCACCATTTTAGCCAACCAGCTCCTTTCTTTCCCCCCATAAGTCAATCAAAGGAGTCTCCAAAACAAATTCAAAAGCTCCCCCCCCCAAGATCTCCTTTCCTTTTCCCCCACCATGTGCCCCCGCTCCAGACAGACCTTTTCGCCGGCAAGGGTGAGTGGGCCGTCGATGACGTATCCATCCGATTCCGATGCAAGCACTCAGCACAGGTATGTTCCACTTCTGAGCCCCTCTGAGCCAAAGGCAGAAAGCCCAGCCAGCAGCCAAACAAAGCCTCAAGGAAAACCACCATCACGTCTCCGCTGGGAAGCGCTGAGCAAAGGCGAGTCCCCAGGCAACACAGCTGATTTGATCAGCACAAGGCATGCAAGCTCCACTCCCCAGTCGTTCTTAGACTTCTTATTGGGTGAGCAACACAGCCAAGCAACACAGTTGGAGCCTCCCTCCTCCCTGGCCGGCAGGGAGGGAGGGAGAGGAGCTGCTTCCTTTGAAATTTAAGGGACATCATTTAAGGGACATCCATCAATAAGGGACAGCAGCGGGACATGGTGCTGGAATAAGGGACGCTTGACAGCTATGGTTTCACCTCTAGTATACTGTACTAAAATTTGAAGGAATTCTGTTTTTTAAATTTTTAAAAAATCTAGGGGGGAGATGCATCCATATTGTAGCATTCTTTGGTGTCTTCTCTGTTCCAAAAGTAGAAACTGACAAACTGATGCCTTTTCCCATTTTTATTTTCAATTAATTAAAACAAAAAAAACACTTCACTTGCTGAAAATGTACAACCCCTGTTGGTCCCACAATCTGCTACATTCCCACACCTAGGCAGGGACTGGGGAGCATCTGAAATCTTTGAGGGGTATATCCTGCAGAAATCAAATGTTGATGATTAGACATACCATTTTGCATACCTGCCTTTATGGTCTCAAGGGGTTGGATGGTGATTGGCAATGCACTCCACTGGCTTTTGTTGAATGCTATATTGCAGTGATGGTGAACCTTTCAGAGACCGAGGCCCAAGCTGCAACCCAAAACCCACTTATTTATTGCAAAGGGCCAACAAGGCAATTTAACCTGAATTGGTGCAGAATCTGCAGTAGCTGTCACTACTCTGACTCCTATTTAGCCCTTAAGAAAGAAGTACCTGGTTACCATATTGCATTGTATCTGGGGAATTTGTGTGAAGTCAAGGCAAGCTTTTGCATTGAAAGAAAAGATGTATATAGATCTTTTTGCCAACAATTACCCATTCTCAGCACTGTTGTTTGCCTTCATGAAGGTAAGTGTAGTTAATGTGTTTTGACATCACCACCACGAGACTGGGTTTGTCTTCTCTATGAGATACTCATCTTCTCTGTTAGGATAAAAAACTTGTTTCTGCAGCAGATGGAGCTATTAGAGAAAATAAATTCCAACAGTGTTTTCCCCGCTCCCTCGCCCAGCCCTGACCGGCTCGTATGCAGGGTGTCCGGCATGGCCCCAGCTGTGCCATTCACTTGCTGTGCTTGGCTGTGGTTGAGCCACAAGAAGTATGCCAGCAAGTGGGAGGTGATCATGGTGTGGCGAGACCGGTGGACCCCGGTGCCGGGTGAGGGGCGACAAGGACGGGGCAGAGGCGGCACTGCCTGGCTACCCAGCACTGGAACAAAGTGGCTTCTTGAAGCTCGCCAGCATTGCCATCCTCCCCTGCTGGCTTCTGCATGACACGTCCTGCCTGGTGCCTCTCATTGGCCCTGGCAGGAGGGTGTGTAAAGCCTCAACCTTGCAGCAGCAGCAGGACGAAGGAAGCTGCTCAGATGCCCAAGTTGAGCCCAAGTTGAGCTGAGGACTTGATGTGCCACCCTCGCCTTCTGCCAGCTCCATCTTGGGGCGATGGTGCATGTACCCACAGAGAGGGCTCTGGCACGTATGTCATAGGTTCACGCCACCACTGCTATATTGTCATAAGGAATGCTAATTTCTGTCTCTTCTCTCACACTGTAAAACCAGATCCCTAAATTATTATTTTAAACCATTCCAGTCTGTGGGATTTTAGAACAGCCAGATCAGTTAAGTGTTGCTAAATTAGCTTCATTGCCCTTTTATTTCTACCAGGTAACATGTCAAAATGAATGATGAATATCTAAAGCCTCTGATGTAAGACTAGCTAAGACATTATCCAAACGAAATGTTTAAATAATAGAGGAAATTATAAATATGCTCAGCTTGCACGAACACTTTCAAATGGATGCTGCCATCTGTATTCTTCAAATTACAAGGACAGGCCTCAGGGATGGTTTTCATCTGATTTTGAAAGAGAGAAAACAGACCTGCCATTTACCTCTATGAATAGAGCAAATTGAGATGCCCTCAAAATTCATGGATAATACATACAGTAGTAGAATTCTAAAACTGAGTCTCAAGGTCTGGGAGGAGAAGCAATTTGTCCCTCTTCCATTAGCATCAGGTTTCCCCCGATTGCATTGTTTTCACTTTGTTCCATACAACTCGGTAGAGCGTACATTGATACTCTTGTATAACAAAAAAGAAGAGCTATAGTCTGGAAAACAGTTCTATCCCAGGCCTACCACCGAGTTGCTCAGTCAGTGACTCGGTTGCTTGGCTGATGTCAAGGAGCTGTCAATGAACCAGGTCAACCACAGGGCAGGCACACACACAGAAGGCACAAAATGCCATTTGCTTTATTAACAGAAAATAACAACACAGCAGAGGCCTCTGGTTTGTCTTAATCCTGCTAAGACATTGTTGAAACTGACTACTAGCTCTGCCCTTCCCCCTCTAGCCTCTCACTCTGGATCCCTCCGAAGCAGACAAAGGCTACATCTAGGGCGTGAGCATCACCTCAGCAATGTGCAGGACTCCTCTCGAGTGGGGTGTCAGAGGGGTGGGGGGAGAGCCAGCAGGACTGTGTCTGGCCTACTGCTGGGTAGCAAGGGCAACCTCTGTCTGAGTCTGCTCTCACACTGTGACTCTCAGCCTCTAAGCCTGTCTTGGAAGACCCTTTATCTCCTGACCCACCTTGATCACTCAAACCCCCTGCTTCTAGAACCTCCCAGCTCATCCCTTCTGCAGACTGCTCTTCCGTGTCCCACCACGAGGATCCGGGATCTAAGTCATCATCTTCTGTGCCCTTCCTGGGGGGCTCTTGGGCGGGTGGTTCCCAACACTCTTCCTCATCCAGTCAGTCTCTGACAGCTGAGTACTTTAGGAAGACACTCCATTACCCATTCTTCAACCCAAGTTACATTGTTCTTCCATGTATGTTGACAAACATGCTAGGTTCTGAGCCAGCTTTTCTGTGCCAGCAGCCTCTCATTGGGTAGAATGGAGCCAGAGTCACAGTGAGAAGTACAACCCCCCGCCCCCAGTTATCCATTATCATTCTGGAAAGATGTATCCCCTGAACATGGAGAATTAGTTTGCAGATGTGTACAGAGACACATGTCCAGAGAAAGCAAAGCTGCAGGGGACCATCCATGGCTCAGTGCTTACCGGCCCTATTGTGCTTCTAAGCATGTCCATGTTACTTGTCTCCTAAAAGCTTGAGGGACTGGAGTCCATTTCTAACCTTGCCAGGCTTTGCAACAGCTGGAAACAGGTCCACATCAGCAAGGCAACTGTGTTCCTTGCCATCAGATGTGACTGATTCTGCCGTCTTTGGATGCTTCCACACTGACACAATTTTCAGATAGGATTCAATCACAGACCAACAAATCTTGGTTGTTCAATTAAAATTTGGAGCCTATCCTCATAGGACTTTTTGTGATAAGGAAAGTGACATGAAAATGCACTGAAAAGTATGGGGCAACATAGGGTTGTTCCAATGTTGTCAGGATGAGTGCTCAATAAAAAGCCCACATGGTTTAACCTCCCCCACAAATGCTCAGTGGCTGTGTCGGACTTCACTGCCATAAGCACAGTACAATAGGAAATACATTTAACTACTTTAAAACATGTCATTTCTAGCTGAAAACTTGTCAGTTCATTTGGCCATAATGAAACAATAGTCAACATTTAAGGAGGCAGTATTTCCCTGCTGGCTTTAGGTTTTGCACAAATTATGATGTCTGATTCTCATTACACATTCTTAATTTAATTTTTACGAGGAAAAAAGATCCACATGCACTAGTTCTCAAGAGTGCAATAGTAACAAGAAATCATTTTGATAATTTTAAAGTGATGGAGTGCCCTATTATAAACTCTGTATTAATTTCATATTAAAAATTAATTTGCTTTCTGCTTAATTTGAAATGTAAAGTAAATAAACAGATGGGAAGGGGATTTTTTTTTTTAGTAGCAAATGGCTTTTCAGATTTTCTGCTAGTGAGCTTATCCTAAGGTGAATAAACTCTGGTGCACTTAAAATGTGGAGTTGCAGGCATATATTATTTATATATATATTCAATATCTTCTCTATTTTTCTTCTGCCCAATTTTCCAGCCTAAAAGCCCTCATGTCAAGGCATCTTTTAAGAGACCTATATATGGGGATGCTAATGTCAAATTTTGGTTTCTCATCTTTAAGAAAATCTTAAATTCATTTCTCAACAGTTCCACATTGGTTTGTAATTATACTTTATTTCAGTCCTCATGAAAATTCATCAGAAATCTGGTGTGGATTTCTCTGAATAATTTTTTTTGCAAAAGAACTTTCCTCATATAATGCATTTTATATGCTTTTTTCACCCACCAATATATGCATTTATATGCACACTTTAGTATATGCACTTTTGTACACAAAATGACTGGAGAACTGCATTGCAACATCTGGAGATGTGTGAATTTTGAAGGATATCTGTGTTGAAGTTTGCATATTGCTTTGTAAAGCGCAAGTTAGGTAAGATCACTTTTAAATGGGAACTGAACTGAAATTGTCCCCCGTCCCACTATATCTATATTTAGAGAGACAGACAGACAGACATTTTCTTCTGGATCAGGATCTGTGATTTTTGTTCAAAAGGTGGAAAGAAAATCTTTTTTTTTTCTAGGTTGGGGGTAAGTAAAGGTAGATATATATATATTTATATAAATCTAGATCAATCTTTCCAAATCTGATATCCTCCCGATATCTTGTCCTAGTGTGTCCATCAGCACAAGCTAGCATGGCCAATGAACAGGTATGCTGGATATTGTTGCATCCCTCAAGAGCACCAGGTTTTGGAAGGTTGATCTAGATCAAAAGGCTTGGACATTAAGCAGAATGTGAACTGAGAAGCAAGAATATTTTATTTTAATTGTTTAGAAAATTATAGAAACAATTTCTTCTAAAATTAAACTTACCCAAATATCTGAAAGCAGGACTGGAACATTTTAACAAGGGCCAATATTTTATGTCCAGTTATGTTTGAATACAAGAACCTATGAAGAACTTATACCATGCCAGACCATTGGTCTGCAGTCGACTCTATACTGACTGACAAATGACTCTCCAGGATTTCAGACATGGGTTTCTTCCATCCCAACCTGAAAATGCCAGGGACAGAATCTGCACACAAAGCAATTGATCTACCATGGAGCTACATGCCTTCTTCACCCTTGCATAGTCATTTGGTTCAGGGTATATTCGCACAGCTATGTGCTAAAGTATTCATATCGGGGATTTGTCGCCATTTATTCTAGATGGGAGCCATTTTCATGATCCCCATGTGAAAATGGCTGCAGTTGCTATGTCAGAGCAACTGTTGGTTTTGAAAGGCTTTCTCTGACATAATATCTTTAAACAATTTCAGGTAAACTGCTCTCCCCACCTGAAAATGAAGAGACAAAATCATTGTGGTCCAGTTCACATGCTGATCCTCTCAGCAGGTTGATGAAGTGTTAATCTGCATGGGCTGCCATCATTCCTGCAACTGGAATACAGTGGTACCTCGGGTTACATACGCTTCAGGTTACAGACTCCGCTAACCCAGAAATAGTACCTTGGGTAAAGAACTTTGCTTCAGGATGAGAACAGAAATCGTGCTCCGGCGGCGCAGCAGCAGCAAGAGGCCCTATTAGCTAAAGTGGTGCTTCAGGTTAAGAACAGTTTCAGGTAAAGTACAGACCTCCGGAACGAATTAAGTACTTAACCGGAGGTACCACTGTATGGCTCATGATGATAGTGTTTTGCAGAATGCCTCTGAATACCAACTGCCGGTCAACACAAGTAGGAAGAGTTCTGTGACAGACAGCCAGTATCCTGTTGCTTATTCCTGAGGAGAGTCAAAATGCCTGCATCTAACTGACTTGCCCTCTAGTTCACAGACTAGATAAGGTTGCTCTAGTGTAGAACTTTTGGTATCTCTAACAAGAAATCAACCCCTTTAATTTTGTACTGTTGGATGCAGAGAGAAAAACCAACCCCTGTATATGCAGTTTATTGACCTGACTAAGGATTTTGACACTTTAAATCGTAATGCCCTGTGGACTATCCTTCTGAAAATTGGCTGCCCAGATAAATTTGTGAACATCATTTGACTCCTTCATGATAATATGACAGCAACAATTGCAGATAACAATGGCTCTCAAAGTGAACCATTCACAGTGGGATCAGGTGTCAAACAGGGTTGTGTTATTGCCCCAACTCTATTCATTATTTTCATTGCCATGATCCTACACTTTGTCGAATGGAAACTCCCCACCAGAGTAGAAATCATATATCAAACAGATGGAAAGCTCTTTAATCTGAGCAGGCTGAAAGCAAAGAGTAAGGTTACCGTAACTTCCGTTATAGAGCTGCAGTATGCTGATGACAACGTAGTGTGTGCACTTTCAGAGGATGGCCTCCAAACCACCCTAAATATCTTTGCAGAAGTTTATGAAAAGCTTGACCCATCATTCAACATCCAAAAAACCAAGGTGCTGTGCCAACAAGTACAAAATAACCCCTCTGCAGTGCCACAAATCCAACTCAATGGTGTAACGTTGGAAAATGTCGGTCACTTCTCCTACCTGGGCAGTTATCTTTCCACAAGGGCCGACATTGAAATTCAGCATCACCTTAGCTCTGTGAGTGTGGCTTTCTACCGATTGAGGTGCAGAGTGTTTGAGGACTGGGACATTTGCAGGGAAACCAAGATGCTTGTTTACAAAGCTATTGTACTACCAACCTTACTGTGTGCTTGTGAAACATGGACAACTTATAAACGTCATCTACAACTTCTAAAAAGATTCCATCAACGGCGTCTCCGCTGTACTGGAAGAAGCAAAGATCACCAGTGTTCTTCAACATCGGCTTCGTTGGACTGGTCATGTTGTGCAGATGCCCGATTATCATCTTCCAAAGCAACTACTCTATTTCAAACTTAAAAATGGAAAGTGCTGTGCTGGTAGTCAACAAAAGAGGTTTAAAGACTCTCTCAAGGCAAATATAAAAAAAATGTAGTATAAACACAAACAATTGGGAAACACTTGCCTGCGAGTGCTCCAACTGGAGAACAGCCTTTACCAAAGGTGTCATGGGCTTTGAAGACACTCGAACTCAGGATGCAAGGGAGAAATGTGCTAAGAGGAAGGCACACTTGGCAAATTCACACAGTGATCAATTCCCATCAGGAAACCAATGTCCCCTCTGTGGAAGGATGTGTGGATCCAGAATTCACCTCCACAGTCACTTACGGACTCATTGTTAAAACCATGTTTATGGAAGGTAATCTTACTTGGCTACGAGTGATCGCCAAAGAAGAAGACACTCCTTCTTCACCCTTGAAATGTGCATAGTCATTTGGTTCAGGGTTTTTCCACACAGCTATCTGCTAAAGTATTCATATGGGGGATTTGTCACCATGTATTCTAGATGGGGGCCATTTTCATCATCCCATGTGAAAATGGCTGAAGTTGCTATGTCGGAGCAACTGCTGGTTTTAAAAGGGTTTCCTGGCATATCTTTAGACAATTGCAGGCAAACTGCTCTCCATATGAAAATGAAGAGACAAAATCACTGTGGTCCAGTTCACATGCTGATCCTCTCAGCAGGTTGATGAAGTGCTAATCTGCATGGGCTGTCATCATTCCTGCAATTGTAATATGGCTCGTGATCATTGTGTTTTGCAGAATGCCTCTGAATACCAAGTGCTGGTCCACACAGGTAGGAAAAGTTCTGTGCCAGCCAGCTAGGATCCTGTTGCTTATTCCTGAATCTAACTGACTTGCCCTCTAATTCACAGACTAGATAAGGTTGCTCTAGTGTAGAACTTTTGGTATCTCTAACAAGGCTTCACCCACTCTAATTTTGCACTGTTGGATGTATTGTCTGATAGGCATCATTATGTTGCATCATTTTCAGCAGGAGGATATTGTGGAAAATGTAGTTTTCATGAACCCTAACCTTCTAATATCACCCATGGATTCTTCTATCCAGGATGCACCTCTGGCAGAATCTCAGGTCTAAATTAGACAGCACTGTGAATGAGGGGAAGGCTAACACCCAGCTGAGACCATGATGAGCTGGAATTGTATCTTGGAACTTGTAATTGGCTCAGATATCCAAATGCCATAGCCACAACATACAAACAACACATTTGTGAATATTCACAATGGCTCTGTACTATTATTTTTATACCATAAATGATGTTTCTGTACCATTTCTGCCCAGAGTGGCTGAAGCAACCCAGTCAGATGGGCAGGGTACAAATGATTTGTTGTTGTTGTTGTTTCCCTTGCTGATGATCCTTTCTCTTTCCTGGATTAAGACATATAGGCCAATCTGGCCATCCCAAGATCATACTTTAAATGCAAGAATGTCCCAATAATGAATGAGATTTGTGTTAGAATCATAGAATCATAGAGTTGGAAGAGACCACAAGGGCCATCGAGTCCAACCCCCTGCCAAGCAGAAAACACCATCAGAGCACTCCTGACATATGGTTGTCAAGCCTCTGCTTAAAGACCTCCAAAGAAGGAGACTCCACCACACTCCTTGGCAGCAAATTCCACTGTCAAACAGCTCTTACTGTCAGGAAGTTCTTCCTAATGTTTAGGTGGAATCTTCTTTCTTGTAGTTTGGATCCATTGCTCCATGTCCGCTTCTCTGGAGCAGCAGAAAACAACCTTTCTCCCTCCTCTATGTGACATCCTTTTATATATTTGAACATGGCTATCATATCACCCCTTAACCTCCTCTTCTCCAGGCTAAACATGCCCAGCTCCCTTAGCCGTTCCTCATAAGACATCGTTTCCAGGCCTTTGACCATTTTGGTTGCCCTCCTCTGGACACGTTCCAGTTTGTCAGTGTCCTTCTTGAACTGTGGTGCCCAGAACTGGACACAGTACTCCAGGTGAGGTCTGACCAGAGCAGAATACAGTGGCACTATTACATCCCTTGATCTAGATGCTATACTCCTATTGATGCAGCCCAGAATTGCATTGGCTTTTTTAGCTGCCGCGTCACATTGTTGGCTCATGTCAAGTTTGTGGTCAACCAAGACTCCTAGATCCTTTTCACATGTACTGCTCTCAAGCCAGGTGTCACCCATCTTGTATTTGTGCCTCTCATTTATTTTGCCCAAGTGCAATACTTTACATTTCTCCCTGTTGAAATTCATCTTGTTTGTTTTGGCCCAGTTCTCTAATCTGTCAAGGTCGTTTTGAAGTGTGATCCTGTCCTCTGGGGTGTTAGCCATCCCTCCCAGTTTGGTGTCATCTGCAAATTTGATCAGGATGCCCTTGAGTCCATCATCCAAGTCGTTGATAAAGATGTTGAATAAGACCGGGCCCAAGACAGAACCCTGTGGCACCCCACTAGTCACTCTTCTCCAGGATGAAGAGGAACCATTGATGAGCACCCTTTGGGTTCGGGCAGTCAGCCACTTACAAATCCACTGAGTGGTAGCATAGTCAAGACCGCATTTTACCAGCTTCTTTACAAGAATATCATGGGGCACCTTGTCAAATGCCTTGCTGAAATCAAGGTAGGCTACATCCACTGAGTTCCCTTCATCTACCAGGCTTGTAATTCTGTCAAAAAACGAGATCAGGTTAGTCTGACATGACTTATTTTTCAGAAATCCATGCTGACTATTGGTGATCACAATAGTGTTAATGGAGCTGAGTGCAGTGAAGGCAGTGCAAAGAAATAAATGAATGGTTTTACAAGGATTCCCAAACCATCATTTGAGGAGGAGTCATTTTTTTGACACTACTGAAAATGTTGACAAAGTTAAATCATGAGTGGTTTCAGCTCATCTTGAACAACAATGTATTTCAGAGCAGTAATATTACTAAAAAGAGTCAGGGACGTGATGCTTCAGTTCTGTGGAATTTCTTTGTGCCTCTCAACAGCATGCTTTGGTGTCCCAAGAGTCTTGCATCATTGTCTTTATTTTCATTCGTGTCCATGAATCACGCTTATTAAAGACACATTGAAGAAGGTATCATTTTCTCCTTCCCCTCTTCTATTTTGAAGACTGTCCTTGTACAATAGAAAATTGCCCCATTGTTCAATGATTGAGCTATGCTTTAAGTACACTAATTTCATCTATCTGTAGATGATTAAAAACAAAAAGCCCCCCAACAGGAGGACATAATTTCTTGAGAAATGGCATAGTATGATCTACAGTTAGCAATAATAATAATAATAATATTTGGATGTTGGACAGTTTGGAGACTTTGATATAAATAAAGGAGTTATTTGTTAACTGTAAACTTTTAGATTCCCCAAAAACAGAAACAAGGAATAAGTTCGTTCAAATAAAGTAAAAAGTGGGTCATCGTCCCCTTTGTCATGGGTATATATAAGAGGTAGAACCCAATTCAAGATATATGAGAAATTACTCAAGGAGTCTACGGCAATGAAATTCAAAAATTGGAAATATGGCAGAGATCTCTTTACAGAATTGTTGCTTGCTAAAAATATAATTATATTGCTGACCTTTAGGATCATTTACAAATATATGAACTCCATGTTCTATTCCTTACTTTACAAAGACCTTAATAATCTCAGAGGTTTTTGCTCACATGAACCTTCCTGGTTATCAAGGACTTCTCAAGAGGCTTTGCTTTTATGTCTTGCTGTTGACAGGTCATGGAACTCACTTCCTGGAGGGCCCCAATTTACATTATCCTCTGGGTAGCGATGCAGGTGGCACTGTGGTCTAAACCACTGAGCCTCTTGGGCTTGCTGATCAGAAGGTTGGCGGTTTGAATCCCTGTGATGGAGGTGAGCTCCCGTTCTTCTGTCCCAGCTTCTGCCAACCTAGCAGTTCAAAAGCACACCAGTGCAAGTAGATAAATAGGTACTGTTGTGGCAGGAAGGTAAACAGCATTTCCGTGCACTCTGGTTTCTGTGACTGTGTTCTGTTGCGCCAGAAGCGGTTTAGTCATGACCCAGAAAGCTGTCTGTAGATAAATGCCAGCTCCCTCGGCCTGAAAGCGAGGTGAGCGCCGCAACCCCATAGATGTCTTTGACTGGACTTAACTGTCCAGGGGTCCTTTACCTTTTTTTTTTTACCTTTTATCCTCTGGATGTAGGATCTGCTGCACTGTACACACCATGAAGACACTATCAGAAGCCCTGGAGCACATGGGATAAGACTGTGTTGCAGCTCTTGCCTGAGACAATGTTGCACTCTCATAACTTGCATTGTTAGGGGGAAGACAAATGTAAGATGCTAATGTTGACTCTAAATAGTTGCTCAGAAAGAACTAAAAAAAGCAGGGTGTTAGCACTACATGGACAATTATCTAAACAACAACAACAACTTTATTTATACCCTGCCCATCTGGGCAGCTTACAGCACATAAAAGATTGTAAAACATTAGACCTTAAAAGTTTCCCGATACAGGGTTGCCTTCAGATGTCTTTTAAAACCAGATAGTTGTTTATTTCATTGACATCTGATAGGAGGATGTTCCACAGGGCGGGCACCACTACTGAGGAGCCCCTCTGCCTGGTTCCCTGTAGCTTCACTTCTCACAGTGAGGGAACTGCCAGAAGGCCCTCGGAGCTGGACCTCAGTATCTGGGGTTGAATGATGGGGATGCGGGGGTGGAGAGATGTTCCTTCAGGTATACAGGGCTGAAGCCCTTTAGGACTTTAAAGGTCAGCACCAACCAATTGTGCTTGGAAAGGTATGGGGATTATTTGATTTGTACCCCTGAAAAATTCAGAATTAGGCTAAGAAACACTACATTCTTAAATTCCCCAGATACTCTCAGATAGAGTCTGTGCTGCAAAAACACACATCTGCAAATTAATTCCTGCACTAAGGGTTTTTAAATGTTAATATTAACATTAAAGTCAGCACTGAAATTTCATCCAGATTTAAATTCAAAGTGAGTGTCTGGGTTCCTCCTCCCATGAAACACCTGAGGAATTCTGAGGGAAGCCAGAAGGGTTTTGATAGCAAAATTTCTCAGGGGGTTCCATACAACCTTACAAAGGCACCGAATTCTACCCAAGCACCTTTGGATATTCTTCCTTTATACTAAGCAACTGAGGAATATTGTGGAAAGACAAAAGAGCTCTGATATAGCCAGTACATTACATCCTTCCCTCTTGGCTGAAAATTCTGGCAGATTGCAGCTTGCATGCTCTCTACACTCCTTGATATCTGTATTAGTAATTTAAATTGATCACAGGAAAGGCAGATGTTGTAGGAAGCTACGGATGGGAGATTTATATGTGGGATTTGGTGTTTCCAACCTAGTGGACCTTTGCCCACATCAGATGTTATGAATGAACCAGGCAAGATGAGCATAGCTTAGTGCCAACTCCCCCTCCCTTTGGAATGCCAGTTGAGAAGAGAATGAGGGTGAATAGAGAAGGAAGCAGTTCATCAGGTGGGAAAGAGCGAAGAGACAGTCCCTCAGAGAATGAGGAAGAGGCGGGAGCTGACCCTTTCAGTCCCAGGTCTTGGCGAATGGGAGGGTTACAGGATAGGAGGCAGGGCAAAACACATCAGAGGAAAAAGGTCAGCTGCTTCTGGTCTTGCAGGACGTAGTTCTGGTCTTGCAGAAAGCAGTTGATGAGACTAGTGGCATGTTAGAGCCGTCTGGATAACTCTGTTTTTGAAATAAATCTTCCTTTTTAATTAACCATGCTTGCTGTGTTATCAAGTCAGAGACTGGGACTCCTGATATCAGACCACCACTTGTTCCATTGCTTCATGCACACCTGTAGTGTCTGCAGGGAGGACATGACAATGGGGGGGGGTGTCTTCCGTATCATGAAAACCACTGCTTATGTAATTAAAACAAAGACTTAATCCCGTGTCTCTTTCAGAAGTCATTTTAATATCATTGATTTGGCAGGTCTCAAGCCCATGGATAGGGAATCTGGTTTGATCCTTGAAGAAAACATGTGAAATTATGGTCCAGAAAAGGAAATACAGGTAAGACATGATGGGAAAATGCCGCTCCAAACTTAAGGAGGGAATCTTTGCCACACCCTGGGCTCACCTAAAAAAGAAGACTCAGAAATATTGCCCAGGGGAGGAGTGGACAATGACAGACAGGTCCTAATGGGCCAATCCTGAGTGAGAGATAGTTGCATTTTATTAGGTAGCTCCTCCCCAGGAGTGCCTCACTTTTCTCTAATTTTTGCACCCAGCCTCCATATTCCAACCAAACTGAGCTTTGTCCACATCAGACCACCTCCTATTTCATGCATGCCTATAATGACTGTGTGGAGGACATGACAAACTGGGATGGGGGCAGTTCACCTAACTTAGTCTACTTCCTACCAACAGCACCCCTCCAAAGAAGAAGAAGAAGAAGAAGAAGAAGAAGAAGAAGAAGAAGAAGAGTTTAGATTTGATATCCTGCTTTATCACTACCCGAAAGAGTCTCAAAGCGGCTAACATTCTCCTTTCCCTTCCTCCCCCACAACAAACACTCTGTGAGGTGAGTGGGCCTAAGAGACTTCAGAGAAGTGTGACTAGCCCAAGGTCACCCAGCAGCTGCATGTGGAGGAGCAGGGAAGTGAACCCGGTTCACCAGATTACGAGTCCACTGCTCTTAACCACTACACCACACTGGCTCTCTAAAGTCCTAGCTACAATGCTACCCATCTATTGTGGCCTGTCAAATGCTTAACAAACCCACATTCTAGGTGGGCAGCAAAATCCAGTAAGTTTATGGAGCCTCTGTTGGACCACCATCTCCAGCTAGCAGAATGCATTGTGTTCTGTCTCAGGTTGTGCAGTCCTTTTGTCCTTGGAATGTTGTATTTACAATTTGCTTTCGATTACATTTCCCCTTCCTATAGTCCCTGACTCTGTTTTACATAATGCACACCTGCGGTTGGTATCCTGTCGTATTGTATATGCATTTGGGACCATGGAGAAATAGGTAAATGAACAAAGGGGCATTGCTTTGTTTCCAATAGGTATATATTTCAGTGGCACACTGTTTAAACAGCATAGGCTCACAAGCCCTCCTAAGGGAGCCTTTTGAGAAGTCTCTGCACTTATCCGTTCTTTTGAGGAAACCAGAGAATTGGTGAGTCATAATGATACATGGAGCTCATCTCTGTTGGAAAACATCTTTCATTTGTCTACTGCTGA
Organism: Podarcis lilfordi; assembly: GCA_947686815.1. Taxonomy (NCBI): domain Eukaryota; kingdom Metazoa; phylum Chordata; class Lepidosauria; order Squamata; family Lacertidae; genus Podarcis; species Podarcis lilfordi. Next base: position 71,301,131 of record OX395132.1, read on the forward strand.
AAAATGTGCTCCATCCAAGTTTACTTTGATATCTGTTAGACATAAGGAGAGCTTCACCTTCTTATGAGCCACATTAAATGATTACAGAAGTATATCTTAGCTCTATTTTTATGTCCCCTGATGCCAGGACATCATGTCTGTTGTTTTCCCCAAAGCTCTCTCTCTCTCTCTCTCTCTCTCTCTCTCTCTGTGTGTGTGTGTGTGTGTATCTCAAAGTAATTCTCAAAAAGAAACCTTTTGGAAGATTGAGGAAAAGGCGAATTAAACACCTCCACTGATATTGAGGAACACCATCATGGAGCATTTAAGTACATGTGATGTGATTTTCAGAAAGCGTGTTCTCCCTCATGGGGAGCACGGGTTGCGGTTGGGGATGACAAGACACCTCACTGTTGCTGGGCAAAAGAGTTTGGCCATCTTTAAGCAGGGGTGGGCTGTTACTGGGGAGATTTATATGTTGCCATTTATTGATTGACAGCCCTATTTGTTAAATACAATGGACGCAGCGACGAACCTCCTCTTTTCGCTGCGTGCTTCGGATCACCCACCCTCCATTCCCTAATTTTAGGCTGTTTGCTTGACCTTGCTATGCCTGTCATGGGGTCGTCTGCTTTGGGGCAGGGGCCTGGTAGGAATTTTGTCCATTTGGCTGATTAGTGTGTGCCATTTGGTTTTTGCCTACTGCGTGGCAAATCGTCACAACTTGTAAGGTTGCGGTTAGGAATTGGTCTGGGAATTGGTTGGTGGAGGGGTATGGATTTGGCTGTGCCTGCCCCTCCAAAATGCTGCTGCTGCTGCTGCTGCAAGGGTTTTCCATTAAAGGAACCCAGGGGCTCCCCATGCTTTTGTCCAAAACCCCCTGGCAAGGGGCTAGGGCCACGCAAGCCCCTGGGAGCATTCTGGGGAGAGGTGAGGCATGGTTCCCAGTCCCGTCTCTCTCCCCAGGTGACTTACCCTTGCTGACTTCGTGGGGGGTGCGAATGTCAGAGCTGTCTCCGTGCGGGGTCAGTTAGTGCTACCAATGCCTAAGCAACCACTCACATTGCTGTAATTTGAATAAAGTTGTGGCCAAAATTATGCCAAAAACCTTAAACAAAAATTAAGTGTCAATTGTGTTTTTATTTGGGGGGTGTCCTGGGAACCTCAATGCGCAACACAGTGGCCAAAAGAAAAGAAAAAATGTGGAACTCAAACAAACAAACAAGAGTAGGAAAGCTTGAAACCCCTTTATAAAAACTGATTGTAAAATTTCAGTACAAGGATTTCTCAACAGTTCAGTTTGTAATGATATTAATATTAGCACTGTCTTTTGTACTGTAAGGTAGACTTGCTGTACAGAAGCATAAACTGAATGCCACAACCAGACTGCAGAATCCCTTTCATCCTATGGACCGCATTCCCTCATTCAGAACCTTCCAGGGACCACATGCCCATAACAGGTGGGGCCAGAGATATAAGTGGGTGGGATAACTGGTGTGACTTTCACTTTTGTACAGTAGGTAACATTCCAGTCACACAAAAGTAAGAGCTTTCTATGCACCTACAAGTCACTCAATCATTCATCCAGGCAAGTAAGATGTGTTATTGTCGTTTGTACAGTAGGTAACATTCCAGCTAGACAAAAGTGCTCAAGTAGGGTGTGGACTAGGAAAGGTGTGTGGCATAGAAAACATCTCAAGAGTCATACAGGCCTGGAGGACTGCATTTTGGCTGAGGTTCTACACAGACACCAGCTCTGGGAGACTCTGGGTGCCAGGGCACCCACAATTTTTTGTGTGGCTGCTGGCTACAACGCAACTTCTGGTTTCTACCGGAAGTCACGTCGGAACCCCAACACAACATCCCAGACACCGTCGGAGGCCCTGTGAAACCTCGGAACACGACTTCCAGTAGAAACTGGAAGTTGCATCAAGGTCTTGCAAAGTGTCGGATGTGACCTCTGAGACCCCACGAGGCCTCGGGAGAACTGCTGTGCTGCCAATGCAATGTGACATCATGACATCACGTTACATCACAGGTAACTTATAACCTGGGGCACAAATCAGCACTCCTGGTTCTACACCACTGTAGTACAGCATCCACTTGACAGCAGCATTGCCAATGCTCAGAGATGATAGTAAATGCAGGGCTTCATGTTGGCTACCATGGCCTAGTTTTCACTGAGATGGCAGCTGTACCAATTCGTGCAATGTAGGGAGGAAGCTCCCATTACTGAATGTTCTCCCCCCCCCCCACCCACTCCACAACAAAGCATATTGAGGAAGATGCTAGGATAAAACCTTTCTTCCCCGAATCTAGGGGTTTCTTGTGTGGAGCTTTTTCTTTCTTTTTTTCTTTTTGAATGAAGACTATTCAGTGATGGTTCTCACTTGCAGTCTGAAATGATACAACTCAGACACAGGCAGTTCTATGACAAAAGTGAGAGCGAAGCAATTGATGGAGCAATGTTGCCTTCCTTTCCCACAATAAATAGAGCAACTAGCTTAAGTTAAAAACACTCAGCTATATAAAATGATCATTGTAAGAAAGAAAAACAAACCCACATGGTTTACCCTGGATTATGACAGCTACAAAAACATCATTTTGTTCTTTCCCTTCCACTGCTCTTTGTTTTCCATTACCATCCTTGCCAGCATCCTTGAACTATTGTAACCATTGTGGTATGACAATAGCACCTTTATTGCTGCTGATCAATCCACCTGGAATACACATGCTGCTCTTTCATAACTAAAGTTTGCTAAACAATTACTCAAACAATTTCTCTGATTATTATTTTTTATATGTGAATTCTGCAACCTAGTCCATATGCCAATAGAGATATCATTCTCGAAATGTGGATCCTAATGTACTACCAACCTACATACAAGCGTGGGATATCAGCTGGTTTTTTTTCATATTTGTAGAAATATGAAAAAAGGTGTGTGGGGGTGGGGGAACTCAATGAATAAATCCAAGATTTTTAACAAAGCCATTAGGCAAAACTGAGTCCACCTCCAGCTCGCTCTGCAAAAACTGAAAGCCTGCAGCAAATAGAAGAGTTTCAGTTCTTTTAAACTCAGTTCTTATTTAATGTGAAAACTTTAAAAACTAGTTCTGCGTATACAAATTGTCAAGTAGATACAGTTCTCTATTCCTTTGTAGCAGGATAGAAGGGGCCGTGGCTCAGCAAGATGGCTTATGATAGCCTTGCAGTGTAGTTCATAATTAATACTGCAAATCAGGCACAGATTGATTCAGAAAGAACCCTGTTTGTCAGAGCTGCCAGTTAGGGGTAGGGCTGAAGCTGAGAGAGTAGCTTGTGACTTTCGATTTTTCCAACCCTCTAGCCCAGGCGTTGTCAACCTGGTCCCTACCACCCACTAGTGGTCATTTCAGCATTCTAGGTGGGCGGTAGGGGGTTCTACAGCACAAGCTGAATCCTCCTTCCATCGAGCACTGGTGGGCGGTAAGGAAATTTTACCATCAAGAAAGATGCACTATTGGGCGGTAGGTTTAAAAAGGTTGACTACCCCTGCTCTAGCCACAGGTTCAAGAAACACACACAAGAGGAATACACCACAACATTTTTTTGCTGGGCTCCACTGGTATAATGAATATTAACAGTGAATTCATACTCAAGTGCTTATCCTTGTGTATAAGCACCAACCAACAGATTTGGAGGAATCCCAAGGTTTGCACAAATACCCTTCCTTAAAAAAAGAAAACCTTCCAAAAGGAAGCTCTATGGCTGGGGAGAAACTAAAAGAACCCCAGGGAGAACAGAGCATGCTGTATTGCCATATTACAGAAGACCACTGTGGTGCCCACAAATTGCACCTCTCATATCCACATAATACTTAGAAATCTTGTGGCCCCTTTAAGTGGTTAATTCATTCCCGCTCCTAGTATTCCATAAGAGAATCCTTTCACCCAGACTTTGTGGGAATTGTGAACTTCTCGATAAGCTTCCACAGGGATCCTCTGATGACACCAGCTGTATGGAATATCTGCTAGTCCCAGAGCTATCTATGGTGGCTGCTTGTCATATATTAATTAGTCATTTACTCTGGCAGGAATCCATGCATTATGAGAAGGCCACTGACATATAAAAGCCACCAACAAATCAAAACCACTGACATAAATACTAGGCCTGGTTTATGTAACCCCAAGAGTGTATCAGTCCTGAGAACATCTCAGTTGGCTAGCCTGGTACATGAGACTGGGAAGAATAAACACCCAATGCCTGAGCCAAGGTCTCCCTACATCTGAAACTTAATAAAGTTGTGGCCAACACGTTGTCTTGAGTCATTATTCTGCTTGGGGGTCGCCTGGGGTTGGGGGGACTCCGCCTGTCCATGCAAACAGCTTTCCATACAGAAATGTTGTGTCGCACAGCCCATTCATAGGTCTCTGTATTCTAGAATGTGTGAAAGTTATAAGCACATTACAAACTAGACAGAACTGCAATGCCTGGATGATTCTCTCCTTTTGTTGCTCATTAAGCATTTTGCCTTAGGGTTCAAGCTCAGCAGGGTTTAGGTCCTATTTCTCTATGTCGCATAAGGCTTGGATTCCAAAAAGCTCCTTAATCACTTCAATCCTTTTTGAGAGTGTGTGTGGTTCGCACAATACCCTTAGGATGTAAGCAAGCACATGAAATTCCCTGAGTCACATCAAGGAGCTGGCAGTGTTCTGAGAACCACTGTGTTTTTGTTTCTGTTGTAACACCAAACATTTCAATTTCATTGGACTCAAAATGTTGAGACAAGGAGGGTGAGCTGACTCTTCCAGATAAGGCTGTCTCTTTAAGAATTGTGTATTAAAACAAAACAAGCCCTGAGCTCCCGTTTATAACAGTCATAATCTTCTTGATGTGCTGCTGTGATAATGGTAATCCCTTTGATTTGCTCATGTTAATGACCCTTAACTCCGCCTTGGGTTACTGTCACTACGTACTGGTCTTTAACTGCAGAACAGTAAGAAATGAAAAAGAGAATAGCAAACTGTTTGCCTAGCGTTATTGCTCTGGCAATGAAGACAATATCATTTTATCTCATATTATCACAGCTCTCTGAAAAATAGTAGAGACACGGTGGTCTACCAGCAGTTCCTAGAAGGCGCTAGCTACTTCACAGGAGTAGGGTGATTTGTTTTCCCATTGGGATGAAAATAAAAGAAATATCAGTTCTGGCAAACACTTCCTCGACACTTCATAGAATATTCTTGGAAAACCCAGGGTGGGTGCAATGATTTCTGGCAAGCACTACTTATTGACCATTGCTGGTCAATTCATCAACCAGTGTGCCGAGTAAATGAAAAATAACTTTTACAAATTTGCAACTCAATCCTATGCATATTTAGTGAGAAGGAACTCCTATTGTGTTCTATTGAACCTACCTCCTAATACGTGCATTTAAGGCTGCATTCTTATACTGCAACTAGGAATGTTGGGAAATTATGAAGGAAATGGTAAGGGGAGCAGAAATTGCTGGTGTTTGCTTATTTGACCCATGTCTATGTTGGAAGTGTCAGGGTGCAACTCAGCCTATGTGATCTGTGTTGATCTTTCAGTGTTAGGCTGCTACTTTTAGGGTTACTGGCCTTCCTCCCCCAAGTCTTCCTCTTGAGTGCAGACATATTTTGGATCTCTCTTCTCTTGAGATGCAAAAGTATCATTGCAAAAGATGCTCATTGCATCTCTACCATAGCCAGATAAACCAAAGCATCTTTCCAAACATCGTGCATTTCCGATAATAAATATAAGCCTTCTTGTTTTCTTAAACCCAAGAGTGTAAGTGAGATTGCATCCAGGGGAAGCGTGCTCCTAGAACACAGATTCAGTTTCAGTTAAGCCTTTGGGATGGAAACCAATCCAGTGAATATGATCAATATCCACTGTGGTTGTTGTTTTCAGTCCACAAACAAGTAATTTATGACTTTTCCATTGCATTGTGTTTCCTATGCATGGAAACTTTTCCCACCAAAATGAATGGTGTATAACATAACTAATGCTGCAATTAGTTACATAAAATTCAACCGTGGTGGGCTAACATGGTTTTTGTCAGAAGCTGAACTGCAGCAGAATGGCAACACTGGCATGCAACAAACACAAGTCAAAATGCAAATCAATGCCTTCCTATATCTCCAGCTGCAACTCTCTGCACATTTAGGAGCAAACCTCACTAAGTAAAATGGGACTGAGTTCTTAGTAAACATGCAGAGGATTACATAGTCTGAATTACCTACACTTCCAAATATAGAACAGTTTATAGAAAATTAAACAATGTAGTTAAATGCAGCTAGTCTCCCACCTAGGTAGTTTAAAGGGACCAACCTGCTTAGTTCTAGCCATAAAACTGTCTCACAAATCCTAATACAATTTCTGGGCCATAAACCCTTTGGCTAACCTGCGAGTAAGCCCCGTTGGGCACAACAGGACTTTCTTTTAGGTGAACACACATGGAGTTGAGGTTGCTCTTATGAACTATTTCTGAAGTTGTAAAAAACTGCTAGCTGAAAATATGTATCAAAAGACAAAGAGGGAGAGAAAAAAAGGCTTCCATATTTTTGCTCTAAATGAGACGGTTCAGGTTTTTATTCAGTGAGGGATGCAAAATTGGCTCACGTTTGCCAGTTTGCACAGGTGCAGATGTGTTTGATCATATGGCATGCTTACTGACAGCCAAGGGCACATCTCCAAATTGCAGACCCAGATGCTGGGATCTTTGCTGCCTTCTTCACTGCCGGAGATGGAGCCGGATGCATTCACCTACTTGCTCTCTCGCTAGACTAGGAAGCCAATCTCTTTTATCAGACAAAATGTGCAAGGAGAATCAGGTGGTGTCTCCAGATTGTCATAGCCAGTGTTCCTTTAAAATGAAATAACCCTATTTTATGCTTGGTTTATCTATACCCCCGTGTCCCGGCCTAATCCCCCCTCCTGCTACAATTCTAGGAAGAAGGGAAAAAAAGCTATCCCCTCCAGCAAAACTCCTCTCCTTCCTCCTCTTTCTTGATCTCTGGTGGCTTTTGCATCTATTATGGCACTCTGCATGAAACAAGCTCATGTCAATTCCCACTCTTTCATCTTCATTTTTAATTAAATTCACTTGTTTTGTTCATGGCAATATAAAAATCTGCCTGTCGCAGTTTATTAAACTCTGGCAGTATGAATATGTATTTTAGATGGAAAGCATTTCAATATTTTTATAGATAAATTGCTCCTGAGTTTAAAAATAAAACAGAGAGGAAACAAAAGAGGAAGGTGGGAAGGGTGCTTTTTCGTGCCTGCAATGCAGACCTTTTTAGTTGTTCAGTCTTGAAATGAGTGGAGAACCTTTATTGCCGCAATTCAGAAAGAAGATGGAGTAAGCCTGCTTGAACTTAACAAGATAGGAAGGACAATCCTATACACAAGAACCTGGTGTAAAGTTAAGCCAAGCCAGGATAAATAAATCAGATCCAAACCCCATGTCAGTATCCCAGGGTGAGAGGCTGGGAGGAGAAAGGATTCCAGTTGAGAGCTGGGAGGGACTACCTTTTGTGTGTGGAAGGGGCTGAGAATGGCCTTTAGGAGAAGACTCCTACCTTTGGTTGTTCTGTTTGTAATTTTTGTAGTTATTATCTTGTTGTATTGTTATGAACTTCAATAAAAGTTCAATAAAATGCATTCATTAATGCATTTTTCCAAATAAAATAGTAAAGGTAAAGGGACCCCTGACCATTAGGTCCAGTCATGACCGACTCTGGGGTTGCGGCGCTCATCTTGCTTTATTGGCTGAGGGAGCCGGCGTACAGCTTCCGGGTCATGTGGCCAGCATGACTAAGCTGCTTCTGGCAAACCAGAGCAGTGTATGGAAATGATGTTTACCTTCCCACCAGAGCAGTACCTATTTATCTACTTGCACTTTGACGTGCTTTCTAACTGCTAGGTTGGCAGGAGCAGGGACCGAGCAACGGGAGCTCACCCTGTCGGGATTCAAACCGCTGACCTTCTGATCGGCAAATAAAATAGCATACATCAAACTGTTGCCTCAGCTCCTTCGTAGCTGATACAAATTCAGGATGTTGCTTATGTCAGTCATCTCTCTCCTATTTTATCCTCAGTCCCTTTGTGGGATACTGCTATGGCGATTCTGTCAAACGTGGATGTCCTTAGTTTACTGACCCCCAGAACTGTTCAACAGGGCTGGCCACTTGGGGATAGCACTCTTTTTAGTGGTGCCGGTGGCATCATCTAATAAACAATACAAAGAGGTACTACATCATGAGTATCAGCATCTTAACCTTCAAATCCTAGGGCCAGCTAGTCAAAGATATTTTGCTTCCCCTAGTGGCCGCACCTCATCATATGAGAGATACAGCCTTTGAGTGATGCAGCCATATGCAATCACATATGCTTCCTCACTATGTTGGAACGGAGTGTATTTGTAGCATAGTGCCATAAAACTGCTTGGGGCAGCAAAATGTCCCCAATGAATGACACGGCATCTTGGATCTGAATGCCTGCATAACGCCACAGGTTATGATGCTATAGTGATACAGTGGATGTTCGCCCTAGTCCTAAACACTTGCCTCATGGAATTAGGCTGTAACTTCTTGAAAAATGCAATAAGGAGACTGCTGGGCCATACCTTGGCTATTTACTGACCATGCTTGTTCCCAGTTGTCTGTCCCTGCTTGCAACTCCTTGACTCATTAATCAAGAGTGCTGAGCAAACGTCCATTTCCGGCACTGCAGCTCTGACCTGATTTCACAGTTACTAGATTAGCACAACCCAACACACATATTCTGTAAACTGCGGCAAAGGCCAGGCTGGCTTCTTATCTTTTGTTTGCACAGGAGGCAAAACGAGCAATAATTATGTCTCAGGGTATGCTTGCAATTCTACTTTGCTTAAGCTGATTCATTCATAATGTATTTCAATACCGCCTTTCAGCTCTGGAAAAGAGCTCCCAGCAGCGTGATGCCTGTTCAGATGGACCGAGATCCTCAGCATCCTTGCTAAACTACAGTCTGGCTAGCATCCGTCTGTCTCGGAAGATAATGGAAGAGTGTGCCTTTGGGGATGAAGTTGAATCATTGGAGAGTTGCAGCGTCTGCTGTGGTTGCAGAGACTGAAATGGGAGAGACATGTTTTGTTGCAGCTGGGGCAGATGAAGGCTTCCAGTTGTGTTGATGCAGGTATACCATGATGTTTCTTCTTTCTGTGCTCCTCTCAGCAGACCAGACCGCCTCTGGTCACTGTTGTGCACACATGACCTGATTGTGTCCAGACACTGTGGTCGGCTGCAAGGGATTCCCACATGGTGGGGTTAATGTTGTCAGGGCTTCATATCATCTTTTCAGACATCTTTGTAAGCAGACAACACCACTGGGCAGGAATGGATCCACCCTTCCCTGTATCTAGGAATGCCTACACCTGTTTTTATCTGTTTTCAAATGGACACACTACAGGGTAATGCAGAATCAAACAGCACTGAGCTTTTATTTTTGGAATTAAACCAGTTTCTCAAGAAGAGCTTGTCAGTGGCAAAAAATATGCAGTGGATCTAGATTGTGTGGGGACCACAAAACAAGCATTCAGTTTCCATTGTTTCTAGAGCAAAAAGTCATGTATCCACAGTCCTAGTTTGTCCCCTCTGAGGACTGGGATGGACTGGATTTTAATGGGACCCTCCATCTCTAGTGGCAAGTGGGAAAAAGGCCTCACAGTGGTAGATTGCACTTCATCTGCTCATTGCTAACATACAATACATAAAAATCCTATATAAAATAAGAATAAATGCCCTGCAAATTCAAATCACCACAAAGCGGATTATGCAGCAAGAATCATCTCAACTAATTCTGAATATCATATCTGGCATACTGTATCAATTTCTCCTAAAGCCTGAATGAATAAACACACTTCTAAACATGATGGAAATGAAATACTGGAGCTACGAGTGGAGCGGGGGGTGAGTTGTTCATTTTTGGTACATCCTTATTCATTCTGCTACTTTTTACTGTTACAGTGGTACTTTGGGTTACAGATGCTTCAGGTTACAGGCTCCGCTAACCCAGAAATAGTACCTCGGGTTAAGAACTTTGCTTCAGGATGAGAACAGAAATTGTGCGCTGGCAGAGGGAGGCCCCATTAGCTAAAGCGGTACCTCAGGTTAAGAACAGTTTCAGGTTAAGAACAGACCTCCAGAATGAGTTAAGTTCTTAACCCGAGGTACCACTGTATTAGTCACATTCGCTCCTTTCTTGTAGACGACTTTAAATGCTTTTCATAGACAACTGTCATATAAATGTTTTAAACAGATAAATAAGGGCATGAAAGTAGACAGAACGTGTTCATGGAGGCAAACATGTCCTCAAAATGTATACCGCTGTGTGTGCCATGAGACTCCTAAGTTATCAATAATTTCCGCTGCCTAGCTTACATATTGAAGCTGCATTGTCAATTATTTTTCTTCTTCAGTGGTAAATACATTTTGGAATTTCAATAAACACATTTGCACCCTCTGGGCAAACAAGAAGACTCCCAAAGTGCTACACCATATGGCCATTTGGATGCAAGCCATGCTTCATGCTGTTGCACTAATTAAAACAACTGTGACTTTAAAGACACCACAGGGGTCCCCCCCAATGGGTTAATAAGTTCATATCATTAGTAATGCTAGTGTGGTGTTTCAGGGGGCTGCAGTTTAAAATTCCCGAAGATATGTTTTGGGAGACCATTATGAAAGAGTTAGTTATAAAAGAACATTTTGGCAATGAGAATAAGGTCTGATATGCATATGAAGCAATATGGCACGGTGGAATACTGAAATTATAACATTGATGAACTCTCAGTGTTCCAGCATGGGATCACATTTTTCTTGTTCTCCCCAGTATTAAAATTCCTGAAAAACAGAAAAATAGTGCAGCATACAAATGCATAGGGTCTAGGGTTGAGCATCTCCCTCTCGCTTTCTCTCTCTGGTAGAATTGTGACATTTTCTGCTTGTATGCGTGTGAGAGAGGTGGGAGGGCTCATGAATGGTATGTCTGAATCTACCCCCACATTCTGCCACATATGTAGCTCTAGCCTAAGCAAGGTCAAAATGCTGACCAAGGAATCCTAGACTAGAATGCTACCTCAGCTGCAATCTTTTGCAAACTTATTTGGAAGTGAGTCCAATTTTTTTACAGTGGTACCTCAGGTTACAGGCGCTTCAAGTTACATACGCTTCAGGTTACAGACTCCGCTAACCCAGAAATAGTACCTCGGGTTAAGAACTTTGCTTCAGGATGAGAACAGAAATTGCGTGGCGGCGGCGTGGTGGCAGCAGTGGGAGGCCCCATTAGCTAAAGTGGTACCTCAGGTTAAGAACAGTTTCAGGTTAAGAATGAACCTCCAGAACGAATTAAGTTCTTAACCCGAGGTACCATTGTACTGGTATATTCTTAAGAGTAAACACATTTAGAATTGCACTGTTAAAGATAGGAGGAGTTAATTTTGAGTCATTCAGTGGCCTACCTAGACCAGCACTGAATTCAGCACTATTATGAGGCCATATGGAGTATGGAGATCCAGTTCTGTGCATTGCATTTTTAAAGATATAGATCCAGAGGCAGGAATCTGGTATCCTCCTGTCAGGCTGCTGCCAGTGACTCCCACGGCTGGTTGCCCAGGAATGTACAAAGACAAGGAAATGTTTCTTACAACCTGCTTTTTATTCAGTATTTACAGAGGGAGGCTGTAGAATCTCCACCCCCCGTCTCTCCCACTTCCTCATCCATCTCTTCTACACGTGCTGATAGGTGCCCTCTGTCTTTGAGCTCTTTGCTCTTCTACTTTCAAGGCTCGCTGGCTTCTGGGAGATGGAGGGTCTGGAATGTTTTCTAAAGACGCTGTATCCATCAGCTGTCACCCCCCTCGTGCTTCCTCTTCCTCCTCCTCCTCTCCCATTATTTCCCAACTTTCTCCTTCATCTGCCTCTGAGCTGTGACCTCCCTCAAAGAGTGGACAAAGCTGGTGTGTAACTTTTGAATAAATGTGTTCCTAATAAAATAATAATAATAATAATAATAATAATGGTAATAAAGAACCCCCAAATGTGTGAGGCATTGCCCCCAAAGTTGAGTCATTAATCACTGAGTAGGTGAAAAATATTTGTGGTCTTAAATTTTAAAAAAGATTTAAGCCCTCCAAAATAGATGGGAGGTATGAAAGAGGTTTTGTTAAATAAAAGTTATTACAAGAAACACTACAGTAATGCTTCCAAGTTTGGCTATCTTATACTTGATACATACCCTATCAGTCATGGATTATAGTTTCCCTAGGAAGGAAGATATAATGCCCTTGGAGTTACCATATCAGCAGAATATAAAGAGAAAGGAGCTGCTGGGTGTGTGTGGAATACTTAATATTACTAAAGAGCTTTCTGGAATTGGGGGGGGGGAGGGGAATCTAAGTTGTTGATTGACTACCTGGTCCAGTTGACATATAGCAGGACAACATTATTTCCCACTGTGTGAATAAGCCCTGAGTTCATAACCTGTTCTGGTCCTCTCAGAGAAAATCTCCATGGGTTTGTTTTTCTTCCCTCAAGCAAAATTTGAAAAGAAATTTGAAGAGTTTGTTTTTGTGGCAATGGGAGATGGGAGAAATTCATTCCTGGGTAATCATTGGAAGGCATTTTGTGGGGAAAGACTATCCATGACTAGTGAAATCTCAGGGAGGGGGTATTCCCACATATCCCTACGTTGAAATGCTTGGGAAAAAGACATGCTTGAATGAGCAAAATATGATACTACTTAAAATCTGAATGGAAGAGAATTCTAACATGGAAGTGATCAGCTCTTGATGAAAAATACAAGGGTGCTCAATGTGTTCTTTAAAAGGAGAGAAAATGGATAAAAGGGAGGGGGTGAGACCATAATATTTTCAAGACTCCTGTGGAGTTCTATATAAAACTAAGCTTCAGGCACAGCCAGAGGAAAGAGATGAGTTTTTGACAGTCTGCCTTTGTCCGCATTAGATGTAGCACTGGGGGGCGGGGGGGAAGAAACCTATTTGGATTAGGACATGACAAAGGATCTGATCACCAGAGTAATTTCTAAACTTAAAAGTTAACAAGCCTGCTAAAGAAATGAATGGGGCCTTGGCAGAATTCCATAAAGCATGTACAACAGGATGTCACTCCATATGGCGTTGGAGATTTATAATGAAGCTCATCTCCTTTTGCCTTGAGAAAAAAAACTTCTATATTGCTTATATCAGCAAGCTAGCGTGCATTAATTTAAGGCTAAAAACTGAATAGTGCTAGACAAATCATCTACATGCCAAGACCCGTTCTCAGCCCCCTGCGACTCATGTCATTAAAAGTAATGCCCTCTGGTAGTGTGAGGGGTATGGATGGGACCTTTTAGCAAAATCCCCAAATGCCTGCAAGTATGCTAATATGGTGTATTACAGCAACATGGTCACAATACATTAATTGACTTTGCTCCTTTTTGTATTCTTATACAAGGGGTAGGGAACTGGATCTATCTGGCAGGCCAGATCCCGCCCTCCTCCACCACCTGTGAGCCATTTTCATAGGTGGGTCAGGTTGAAATCAAACCATGCTAGTAGAGGAGTGAGGTTTTCCAGGAGCCACCCAAACAGTTGATTGGCAGCATATTCAAACCCTGCTTTCAATAGGTAAAGGAAAAGGTAAAGGGACCCCTGACCATTCGGTCCAGTCGTGGATGACTCTGGGGTTGCGGCGCTCATCTCGCTTTATTGGTCAAGGGAGCCGGCGTACAGCTTCCGAGTCATGTGGCCAGCGTGACTAAGCCACTTCTGGTGAACTAGAGCCGTGCACAGAAAGGTCGTTTACCTTCCCGCTGGCGTGGTACCGATTTATCTACTTGCACTTTGACGTGCTTTCGACCTGCTAGGTTGGCAGGAGCTGGGACCGAGCAATGGGAGCTCACCCTGTCATGGGGATTCAAACCGCTGACCTGATCGGCAAGCCCTGGGCTCTGTGGTTTAACCCACAGCGCCACCCGTGTGGCTTTCAATAGGTATCTGCTCCAATTGCGAGGTCCAATCGGATGCTCCTGATTGGACCCAATCCCAGCAGAGCTTCTGTTTTATGCCAAATTAAAAGGCACCGAGTACAAGTCCTGCTTGCCAAGGAACAATCAGGAATGCACTTTAAAGTTCCCAGTTCTTCATTTGCAGTTGCAACTTCACCAATTCCACCTCTGATATCATATATGAGTGGAACAAGTTGGGGTGGCTTGAGTAAAAGATCCTGACAGGACTCTAATAAAGGTAAAGGGACCCCTGACCATTAGGTCCAGCCATGACCGACTCTGGGGTTGCGGCGCTCATCTTGCTATATTGGCCGAGGGAGCCAGTGTACAGCTTCAGGGTCATGTGGCCAGCATGACTAAGCCGCTTCTGGTGAATCAGAGCAGCACACGGAAACGCTGTTTACCTTACCGCTGGCGTGGTACCTATTTATCTACTTGCACTTTGACATGCTTTTGGGCAGGAGCAGGGACCAAGCAACAGGAGCTCACCCCGTCGCGGGGATTCAAACTGCTAACCTTCTGATCGGCAAGTCCTAGGCTCTGTGATTTAACCCACAGTGCCACCCGCATCCCTAATTAGGACTCTGAATGGGCATAATTTAGACCTATGGACTGGAGGCTCCCCACTGCTGCCTTATACCCATTTTTCCATTTTGCTATGAGCTCCTGAGCTCCTGAGCTCCCAGAGATCAACTAAGCCAAATGCAGCCTACTAGTCATGTACTGGCAACCCCCTCCCCTATTCATTCATTCATTCATTCATTCATTCATTCATTCACTTTTTAAATTCTCTCTCAAGCAGCAAAATCAGCTTGATTATTAAGCTGGTGATCCAAGTCTGGCAAGGTGAATCACAAGTTATGAATGGTAGAATGAGCATGGAAGTCCCATTGCATAACTTTTAAACGCAACTTCCATTTCTAAAGAGGGAAGAGGATTGGAATCAATCTTGGGTTTCAGGGCAAATGGTACCCATGGAGCCTTCATGGAAATGAACAGCCGGGTTGAGACTCAGTGCAACCGGTGGGCCCTTGTAGCATCCCAGCGACTCATCGAACACAGCTGCAAACTCGTTGGTTAGTTTCCAACTTTTTTGGCCTATGGGGTACCTCAGATTGAGGCAGGCTTGTCAGGGTCTACTCTGTATCTTGTGGTTGGTGCACACCTCTGCTTGAAAGCCCTTTGGTTACATAACCACATCTACATAGCAGCTAGAAAGTTCTAGCATACCTCAGTGCAGTTTCTATATTTCCCCTCACTTCAATCAATTTTCACAAAAATAGTTTAGCAGCAGAGGCCCATTGTCCAATGGCAAGAAACATTCAATTATGACAGAAATCTAGGACAAAACACTGATTCACACTTGCATGCCCTACACTTTCTTGTCACTTCTTGGCTGGAAACTGACTGGCATTTGCAATTTACAAGAAAATGAAGCTCTAGTCTGAAAAACAGCATCAACCTAGTCATTCCTAGGTCTGTGCTAAGGGTTTTGTTCAACCAGACATTTGCTATTCTAGAGGGAGACAATACGCTACAAAGCACTTTGCTAAAAGTCTTTTCAATTGAGCACACACAGCAATTACATATATCCAGAGGATAAGATCCAGATCAGCTTCAACAGGATGTCAGAATTAAATGGTGCCCATTTGAGACATAACAATAACTGAGGATTAAGATAAAAGCAAGGGACTTCCATTATCTAAAATTGGTCATGTACCATTACTTTACAGAAAAATGAATGTTCTTGTCTCACCCCTTTGATGGTGATACCAAGCATGAACTGTTGGGGAAAGGAAGGATGTGCAATGCTTTTACAGATTTAATAGAATTAATCCTTCTTAGTTTTTAGAAGTTCAGTTATAGACTAAGAACCTTCAGCATTTTAGGCTGAATGCCAATCTTTCGTCTCACCCTGCAACACTTTCAATTTTTGTTTCATAAACAGCCTTCTCTTTCCCACAATGCCTTTGCCTGTTTCTGTCTCTTGCGCATTCTTTTCCCCATTATTTTTTTTCTAAATTTCTTTCTGTTTAGAGAACTTAACAACAACAAAATATGGTGTTATTGGAGCATACCTCCGGAGGTATGCCCCATCCGCTTGATTTGGAATTTGCTAGGAGGTGTGTGAGAGCTTGCTTTGAGAATCATCACCAACACACACACACACAGCTTCCATATTTTCCAAGAGTTATTTTCTGGCTCTCCATTAAAGAAAAGAATCATATTTGTTTTCAACACAGGTCATCACAGTTCTAACAGAGTCAAACAAAAGCCAACAGATACTGCTTTTCTAGGGAATCGTGCACTTTCTGAGGAATTAGACCGCAGAATACAGCCTGAGCTCCTGTGCACTGGAGCAATGCAAAGATCAGGGAAACTCCCAGATCCAAATGAGGTTAAGCTTCAAACAGGCTCTCTGCCATATCTCCCATTTAGCTCGTAATCTGACCATAGTTAGAGCTGAGGGTGGTGCTATGGCATAGTCCTCAGATATTTTTTTCAATAATAGATAGAACACATTGACTTGGAACTAAGTAGAGCCTAATTCTCACCAATGGGGCTGCAGTAGGGAGGAGAGGATAAAGAATTCCCATTGCAGATTCAGAGGAAGGCCACTTGTGCTATATTGGATCTCACTCTATCAAAGTAAGCTTAAGATGTGTGTATAAAATTCATATTTGGTTGTATTGCGTGACCAGGCAGCAACAGCCCCAGCCCTGAGGGATCATAAGGAAGGAATAAAGACTCTGACAATGTTATATGGAATTAAAATTAGGCCACAACTTTATTAAACTTCCGAATGTAGGAAGATCTTAGCTTAGGGATATGGGGGTGCTCTGTGAGACGTAAGTGTAGCGGGCAGCCAAGCCCATATCCCCACACGCAGGGTAATTCACTGACAACCTTTCAGTGTATGGCCAGTGACACCCATATATATAACCCCTTTAAGGGGGGGACCCTGGAATCGCTGCTGCAGGGGGGCTAGTCACCACTTCACACCCCCCCATTTTAGGGAAGAAAAGACTAAAGGATTCCACCCAAGGCCATAACCACCAAAGTTGTGGCAAATTGACCGTAGCAACGCCCGCTAAGCAGGAAGAAAAAGTTAACCTGCAAACAAGTAAACATTAAACAAAGGGAGGGTAGGGAGCGTGAATCTCCAGCGCCGACTGCCTGGCTATTGTTGACTCCACCCCCTATTTATAAATGGGTCTGGCCCCACCTCCCAGCAATGAAACTTGATTACTGAGGCTGGGCGTGAACCTCCAAAAATTACCACTGAGAGGTTAGCCAGCCCCTGTTTGCCAGTAAGCTCCCTGGGAACTGTAGCACCACACGTGCTCCCGCAAAGAGCACCCACAATGTAAAGTGTGAGTGCTTATTATTATTATTATTAAATATGTACTGGGTGGAATTCAATGTTATGCTATTATAACTGACCTGCCACGCAGACATTTCTGTTTGCCAGATACAACTATTTCATCTCTCCTCCCCCTGTTCTGTGCAGGTTCTCCTCAGCCCCAGAGCCAATTTGGGGGGCACATTAGCGGTGAAGAAGGAGGAAAGCCGTACTTGTGCTAGTAGACCTCATTGCATTTGCTCCTGCTGGTATAAGTATTTAGTTGAATCTGGCCCTCTGAATATAACTTAATTTCATCCCATTTTTAAATGTGTATTTTTATCCATTCTTCTGCTTTCACAATTCTTACACCTCACTGATCTAGAGAATTTCCTGGAGAACCATTCAGGGTATGGCTGGTCAACATCACTTAATCTTCCCTGAGATATGAAAGGCCACAGATTCAGAAAATGAGATTATTGCACCCTTCCCTCTTTGCCTCACCACCATCTGCTGTGAATAGGAGGCTATTTCTAGGCCTATCTCAAGTACTGAGGACTCTGCCAGAGGAGATAAGCACCTTCCAAAATCTTGCATCTAAACAGCTCAAATCTTTCACAAAAGGCTCCAATTTTTGCAGTTCGTTCTTTGTCTCTTTTTCTCCTGATTAGGAATGTGCTCAAAAAGAAAATCTTGCCTTGAAACATCAAAAAGCAGAAAATGCTGAAGCAGCTTTCAAATTTATGCATATTCAATACAATGTGGTTCTTAGCAGAGGGAAGAGGGAGTGTCATCTATCCCAAATAAAACCATATATTCTGCAATTACAATCTCCCAGCAACAAAATGCACAGATGCTTTTTGTGTGCAGATGAAAAAGAAAACACTTTAGATTAACAACAATTTAGCTAAACTGAAGTCTGTTTAAAGTTGGCGTCATTGTAGCACCATAGGGAAGGAGTAAAGTAGATAAATAGGTACTGCTCCGGCAAGAAGGTAAATGGCGTTTCAGTGCACTGCTCTGGTTTGCCAGAAACGGCTTAGTCATGCTGGCCACATGACCCGGAAGCTGTATGCCAGCTCCCTCGGCCAGTAAAGCGAGATGAGCGCCGCAACCCCAGAGTTGTCCGCGATTGGACCTAACAGTCAGGGGTCCCTCTACCTTTACCTTTACAGAAATGAAGTCCCATTGGACTTTCTGCCAGATAAATAGCTCTAGGACTGTGACCTTAGGGGACAATCCAAACTCTAAATTATCCTGGAACGATCAAATCAATAACTGGCAGACCTCAAACTTGGATCAGGTAGACATACGCCGGCACAAATCCCTCATTGCAGCTCAGTTTACACTTATGTTGAATTCTAACTTCATTCAGCTTAGCCACATGACCAGGCACCCACAAGAACTTACTCCAGCAAAGTAGTGTAAAAAAAGAAGAAGCTTGTCTTCTCTTTGCCAAATGTGAGCCAGCTCACCTGACAGTAGCGATGCTCCTGAATGGTGTTTGGATTTGGTGTACTTTATGCCAGTTGAACATAAATTTTCACCTGTGGGAAGGTTGATGCCTGTTCCCCCAACAGGGGTTTATTTTTCTTATTTGTGTATGTGTGTGTGATAAAATTCACCTCCATTGTGTTTTGGTGCTACCCTTCACAGTAGCAGCTTCTTCCATCTTTTATATATATATACACTTTATTTTGTTGCTGCTCCAGGTAGCAGGATCAGACCTCCTCTTTCAGTGATCCAGCTCCCATTTTCTTTTCCTAACTGTGCTCTGGACATAACATTGTTGCAAGGAATTGTGAGGGGAGGTGCACTGCTAAGCCATCGTTTCTCCAGCTTAAGTGCATTAGCTGAATTTATTTATTTTCATTCTGACTTGTGATTAAAATGTTTTTGTTTCTCATCCTGGGACTCTTGAGTGAAGAACGTAAAAGGTAAAGGTCAAGGTTCCCTGGACGGTTAAGTCCAGTCAAAGGCGACTATGGGGTACAGACTATAAATAACTCAAAGAAGCAAGCAAACTTTGAATAAAACTATATATATCCACATGCATCCTAGATGCCAGCAGAAATGTGGTGAGGAAAATCTTGGCCAGTCCATTTCCACAGCTGGTGTACCGCCAGTGCTTTTTCTTCTAAGAAAAATGTTTAGGGGTTCTCTCATTTTCCTACTCATATTGAAATACTGCTCCTCAATGAGGCCAAACTTAGATTCACAAAATGTTTAGGGGTATGTGTACCCCACGTACCCCCAGAAAAAAAGAACTGTGTACCACTACTGAGAAAGCACCAGCAGGGTTAGAAACTGAAAAATGTGATTTTTTAATAGAAAGTGTAATTTCTGTGTTTGGACCTGTCATGTAAAAAGTCATGTGTTTGTCCACAAAACATGCCTGGAATCCAAACATTGACAAAGACTGCTGCCTCCGCCTAAGAAACCCTCATGCTGAGTTTAGCAGCAATATCTCCAGAGGAGGCCAAACCTATGAGAATAATCAGAGGAGGCCAAACCTATGAGAATAAACAGGAAAAGTCATGCTAAAGTTATGTTTTGCTTCACCATCTTGATTCAGAATGGTACCTGGCATCTAAACAGCAGTGAAGACCACCGTCTCCACTCTGGGAACCCTCATTCCAGCTCTGGTGAAAACATCTCAAGAAATGGGGACTTCCGGGTTGGCGCCTCTGGCAATGGCAGATTTCCTCCGATCGGGAGGAATCCGCTCCGTGGAAAACAGGGTCTGAACCGCCACGGCGAGGCGGAGACCCATTAAAAACCACAGGCGGGAGAAGCCTGTGGACGTGGGATTCGGCTGGCACCTTTGCACCTCCCCTACTTGCAGGGAACCCCGGTTTCGGGGATCCGGAGCGACGTGGGGTGAGTGGCGCGGTGCTTTGAATCGACTGCTTCTTTCACGGAGTGAAGCCGCATTGCTGTTGCCGGAGAGCGCTGACTTTTTCCTGTGGACAATTGGACTTTAAACAACTGCCCGTGAGTAGAACGGAAAATTGGATTAAGAATTTTTTTTTAATTTGGCACTGAAGCGGGAAGGTCTAAACAGGAAGTCCGCCTTCCGCTTTTGTAGATAGATTGAAGCAAAGACACGGCAAGCTAGAGTTTAGAAAGTCGTCTGTAAAGGATCAAATTCTCAACATTTAAAAATACTGAACCCCCCTTGGAAGCAGGAGAAGAGGGGGGAACCTTTTTTAGACTGTTTAAACCTGCAGAAGAGAGAGTAAAGAAAGGCAATTTTCCACCGTCTTGAACCTGGGAGCGGGGTGTCAG
This sequence comes from Podarcis lilfordi, assembly GCA_947686815.1. Classification (NCBI taxonomy): domain Eukaryota; kingdom Metazoa; phylum Chordata; class Lepidosauria; order Squamata; family Lacertidae; genus Podarcis; species Podarcis lilfordi. The sequence goes on from OX395132.1 coordinate 71,321,797, forward strand.
GACAGACGTTCTGGGGAAGTTCATTGACTATGGACAAACGTTTTTGACAGATAGTTAAAAGAAGAGAAACATATTGATTCCATTGTTCCCCTTCGCACTTAAAAGGAACAAAATATTGACAAAATATCTGAAAAAGGAAAACCTTGTTGCTAGATCTGCTTTTTTTTTTAAAGATGGATACAAATAGAAATTGTTTCCCCTAGAGGGAGCTTGTGAAACTGTTATTAAAACCGAACTGGGGAGCTTTGCAGCTGCAATAGATTAAGATTGTGGGACCAGACTTCGACCTTGAACAAGAATGTACTCGGAGGCTCTGGTGCTTGCTTTTTGCAAGACAAGTGCTTTATTGGAACAGTTACATGAGAAGATGGATTTGATGACTGTTGCGATCGGAAATTTTGGACAGGCAGTGGGTACCTATATAGAACCCACTCAGGAATTAATCCAGGAATGTGCTTTGACAGATCAGATGAGGGAGGAGGTTGTTGCTGAACCTCGGGTGGCAGAGATGGAGGGAGCTGTGGCCCAGCAGGAATATGAGTTGTTGGATTCGACGAACGAACATGGAAAAATTCAGATTTGGAGAGATGGAGTCCAGTTTGGCTTGGAGATGGGGGGCTGGATAGACCCCCCTATGCAGGGATGTTTTGACCCAAGTCTGGCTTTGGGCCGGGGGGAGCTCGGAGTTGTGGGGGCCTTTAACTTTGGAGGGACCTTGAAACATGCCTTTAAATACCACATGGATTTCAGTGTTGACTATGGAAAAGGGGCTGACTTGTCGAGAAGGGACAAAAATATTGTCAAGCTGGAGTCTCCCCGAGTGAAAGGAGTAGAAGACAAAGTAAAGTACAGGTATAAATATGAAGAAGACCTGCGGAAGGGACATGGAAGAGACTTAAGAGCCTCAGACATAAGGTCACCAGGTTGATGGACTAGATGGATGGGATAGAAAGGACTGACAAGACCAGGAAGAAGAGACGATGGATGAAGATTGGAAGAAAGTTTTAAAAATTCATTTAGAAAAGTTTCGTAAAATTAATGAGTATTAGAAAAATGTTGGAATGAAATTAGGTGGCTTTAGCAGAAATGTTAAAAAGAATTATGTAAGAATATGTTATGGTTAAGAGAATTTGGTATAAATAAGATTTAAGTTTTAAGTTTTAGGGTTCTTTATGGCAAGATAAGGTTAAAATAGATTAAGGTAATTTAATGACAGAATATTGTGAAATATGGAAAGGATTTGCTGAGATAATTAACAACTAGAATACAAAAAAGGGAGGTGTGAGGAGGTCGATGAAATAAGGTAATGACAGTTAAGGATCTGGGAATATTGGATCTGTTTTTAAATTTTTTGTCTATTTTTGCTTTTTGCTTTTGATGTATTGTGTGCTTTGTTTTTTCTTTTTGACCTTGGTTTTTACTGATTTGTATTTTTTAATTGTTACTTTTATCTACTTTTTTTCTTTCTTTTTCTTTTTCTCTCGTTTTTTCCTTCTTTTTTCTTTGTAATCTTAAAATTCTCAATAAATATCATTTTTTTTAAAAAAGAAAACATCTCAAGAAATGGCTAGACCTATGCCCCAAAGTGGTTGAAGTCACACCAAAGTCACATTTTAATATTCAATCTGCCATCTTGATTCAGCGGCTCCTGGCTGGTTGTCCAGGAAAGTATAAAGACAAGGAAAGGTTTCTGACCATCAAAAGTTACTGGCCATTGCTGTTGGCATGGAGATAGTCTAGGTTGAATGCAAATATGCCATTCTGATGTCATGTGTGATGTCACAAGGAGGATATGCTTTAAATCTTGGTAAAGCCAAAAGCAGTTAACAGTCAGACTGCATCTCAGCCCTGTCAAGATGGATCTCCATAATAGGTGGTGAATAGTTTTATTTGGGGAATATATTAACTTTTACTATTGGGGAAAAGTTTTAGATTAGTTTGCCAGTTTGTAACCCATCAAACTGAGGCCAGTAGATATACATTCACAACCCTGTACCCATCAAATAATCAACTTCATGTGTGACTTTGGGATGGATTCATACGACCACATTTCCTTTCTCAAGAAAAGTTGGAAGGTATGTAATTTGAATGGCTATTGCTCCCTGCTCCCTGCTGTCAGGGTGCTGCCCCGGTTCCCAGCTAGTTGTCCAGGAAAGTATAAAGACAAGGACAAGTTTCATACAGTCCTTTTTTATTTCAGACTTTACAGAGAGATGTTATAGAACCAAGCCTCTTGGATAACGGCATTAACCCAAGTGAATCTCCATCACCCGGCTCTCCCACTTACTCATTCATCAACCTCATCACCTCCTCTATGGATGCTACTAAGTACCCTCTGTCTTCAAGCTCTTTGCTCTCCTACTTTCAAGACTTGCCAGGTTCTGGGAGGTGGTGGGTCTGGGATGCTTTCTAGTGACAACATGTCAGCCAGCTGCTCTGGCTCTCCCATGATTTCTCAGATTTCCCCATCATCTGCCTCTGAGCTGTGACCTCCCTCAACCCGCTGTTGTAAATCTATACTGTCTTCCTCTTCTTCCTCCCTGGAAGGGTCAGGATGGGGAGGCGGTCTCCCCCACTCCTCCTCCTTTGCCCAGCCCCTGACATCCTGGCATCCAAATGTCAACAAAGAGTACCAATCTCCCCTCAGAAACCCTTGTGCCAAGTTTGGCGGCAATGTATAGAGCGGCATCCAAGCATACATATGGACAGAAAAACTTCTTTCCAAAATATAAAGTAGATTATATAAGGGGCGGGGAGCTGGATCTGTCTAATGGGCTGGATCTTTATTTCCCCCACCCCCACTGCCAAACTTTGACAGGGATTCTCATTTGTCACTAACCTGATACCACAATGCCAACAGGTGGTCCATATTCCTTTATCTATGCAGTCTGAAATCCAAATAATGTGAGCAAAGACTTTGCAAGCACTGGTAATCACAACCAGTGAGGAAACCTGATGGAACAGAGGTACCCCATTGTTTCACTAGATCTTACAACCATCAACCCCATTTATGATGGTGGAAGCACCCAGAAAAATCCTAATGCGATCATGGCAGAATCTATGGCCGGGGGAAGGGTGTTCCTGCAAGTACACCTCCGTGTGGTTATCCTAGGGATTTGAAGATCAATGGGAGCATTTTGAAATGGGCCCAGAAACAAAGAGGCCATCAACCCAGACATTTGGGGGTCTAGTAATAAACACTCGGCTGTTGAAGTCACAATCAAAGCCTTCTCACTTCACTTAGCTGTTTTATTTTGTAGCAGCAGTTTGCAATACTTGGCTGAGGAGACAATTATAATGGCTGAGGTCAAGTTTGACCTTTTGCCCATGCTGCAGCAATTTCTTCACATCGTTCATACCGATCTTGTACAATCTTCCAACACTTTCCTGTGAATCTATCTGCCTCTTGGGGTTATCTATATATTGAATGCTCTGGCACACTGTTTCCTTAAAAAAAAAAAAAAATCTAATTCTACCCTCAAGTCGTAGTTTCAACATTTTTTGAAAGAATGAAGTATTCCTCATTTTCTGTTTTCGCTTTATTTAACAGGAGTGGTAATTTTGAGAGTGTTAAAAATATATATATATTCGTGCATATTAATGGGCATCTTCCAGGCTTAAGCTGATTTATATATTTGGTGTAGTTTACAGATTATACAGATTTTGGGTTATGAAGATTTTAATCAAGAAGTATGTCTTTTTAATCTTTATGCTCAGCCTCGTTTTGCTTCAGTATTAGCTTGGCAATTAAGGTAATGAATTTTACTGAGGAAGGCTGAAGGAAGGGAGTGCTTTCTAAACAGACACCTGGCATGCACTGGTTGTCATGGTGATTTCCCAGATGCTCAAACAAGTGGAGAAAAGCAGCAGTTCAATATTCCCATAACAGAAGAAGTAGAAACACTAATTGATATCTGTTTCAGAGAAACATGGGCTAGACTGTGGGATTTCAAGCTGCAGATGTTCTTAGGAAGATACATTAAGAGCTATAGTGCCCTAGAAGCACAGGAAGAAGGCACTATTTGAATACTGCATTAATCTGTGCTCAGCTAACAGGCCACATTATCCCTTTGATTAGATGGTCATGAAGAACACATAATTTTTGCCATGCCAAAATCTGCCCTCCAGTTTTGTGAAAGTTCTTCCCACCCACCCCCTGTTGAAGAAGCTTCCATTTTTCTGTCTCACTGAGAATTTGGGCAAAATGGTATTTCGAACTTACCTTATTGTGAGGTGACCAAGGGTGGTAGCATGCAAGGGCAGGGTGTATAGGCTTTTTTTGTGTAAAAAGGGATGCCAACTTGAATAAAATATTGGGGGGCCCAGGTAAGCTGCCGCCCCACATAATCAACAACAAGACACAGCACACACATACTATTTGAATGGAAATGCTCATCAACTTTGCGGAAGCTCAGCCCCCTCAAATATTTTATGGGTTGGGGGCAAAGGGACCTCAACCCCTAGGAGTTGGCGCCTATGTGTGTAAATATTTATCCTTTGAAGGTGACTACAACAAATGCATAATGTGGCAGCTAGACTGGTGGCTGGGAGCGGCTGCCGAGACCACATAACACTGGTCTTGAAAAACCTACATTGGCTCCCAATACATTTTGGAGCATAATTCAAATTGTGGGCCTAAATGGGCCTAAATGGCCTTGGCCCAGTATACCTGAAGGAGCGTCTCCACCCCCATTGTTCAACCCAGACACTGAGGTTCAGTGCCAAGGGCCGTCTGGTGGTTCCCTCACTGTGAGAAGTGAAGTTACAGGGAACCAGGCAGAGGGCCTTCTTGGTAGTGGCGCCCACCCTGTGGAATGCCTTCCCATCAGATGTCAAAGAAATAAACAACTATCTGATGTTTAGGAGACATTTGAAGGCAGCCCTGTTTAGGGAAGTTTTTAATGACTGATGCTTTAATGTATTTTTGTAGGAAGCCACCCAGAGTGACTTTGGAAACCCAGACAGATGGACGGGGTATGAATAAATTATTATTATTATTATTATTATTATTATTATTATTATTATTATCCTGCCACAGCCTCTCTGTAAGGCTATGCCTCCGGATCTGAAAAAAAGCTCCATGGGAGAAGTTATCTCATGATGTTTCCTCAGGGCCTTAACTGGGCACTCTGGGAAGGTTGCAGAGTCCCGCTTACAGACAACATGATTCACCTAATGGAAGGAAAGACACTTGTGAACATCGTCAGCCACTTCAGGAGTCAGATACATAAGTGGGACAAAAACCCTGTACCCCACCCATGAGTATTCACAGGAATTTTCTGTCCCCAGTATGCATGGCACTTTACAGAACACAATTCTAAAATTTTTGGCAGGTGAGAAGAGCAGAGGAAGAGGGACCAAAGGGGAGGTTGGAGTAAACAAGGCAAGAGTTTGCTATTGTTCCAGATAACATGTGATTTTAGCAGTGCTTTTTTCCGGGGGAGGGGGGATGCAAGGATATGCATACCCCTAAACATTTTGTGAATCTAAGTTTGGCCTCATTGAGGGGCAGTATTTCAAAATGAGTAGGAAGATGAGAGAACCTCTAAACATTTTTTTTAATAAAAAAAGCACTGGATTCTAGGCTTAGCTGTAGGCTAAATATGTCAGCTAATGATCCACTGGCTCTTAGCTCACCCATCCTATTAGATGGTGGGTTTGGATTGCTCTCTAAGCCAGGATTGTACAGAGAGCCTACTTGAGTAGAGCAGACTCCCCACCACAGATATCCATCCAACAGCTCGTTGTATGATGGGAGAGCAGAAACCATAATGACCTATAGGTCAGAACGAGTGGGACCGTTCCCCTTTTCCCCCTTGCATATGTTATGTGTGTGTGTGAAGAATATGCCGCACTGCACACTCTTTGTAAGTGCTTGAGGAGCCCTTTGAGGTTGTGAGCATCAGAAGGAATGTTCACATATCTCCAACAGCTTCACCCCAAACTCACCAGAACTCAGTTCCGGCACCTCTCAGGTGGTCACCATAAGAGAGAACAAGGGAGGTGCTCATGGTGAGTCCGGCATCTATTTTTATGGGAAAATAGCAATGAGCCTTAATCTTTAAGTTTGTTTTCCAGTTCAGGTATGACTTCAGGTTTCATGGTAGAAAGGATTTGAACGAAGGTTCAAATGCCTTCTCTTGATCAGGTTAAAATGAAGCAATTAAAACCAGTATGCATTAATGATACATGTAGTACTTACTTTCTTATAACTTAAACTAATTAGAAGCAATGGCGCTCCTGATAAATAATATGTGGTCATTTTCAGAAGCACATTCAATGGTGCCACTACTGACAAGATCCCACGAACTCCTGTATTTCCTTCACATAGTCATCTGTATATGTTATTCAGCAAAAAGCCCAGGTTTGCTACTCACCATGTGTTTTTGAACACCTTCTTGCCATTTACACTCTCCTTTTTCTAAAACGCACATAACTAACGATATGAAGTGTGAAGAGACCTCAAGCTGTCAATGTAAAGGCACTAATTTACGCTCTGCCTGGCTCTATTTTTTCAGGAAATTCATACAGCTGCACTTTTTGTTTTGTTTTGTTTTTATAGAGAGAGCCGAGTTTTAGTATATTTGTTTCATCATAATGATACAAATTAGTTAAGAAGTGGGTGGTGGTGGCATTGAACATTATATTATTTGATATAGCTGGTTCTTTTATTTTATTTTTTGTAATGAAGTATTTTTCTACTCTTGTGATTCAAGTATGTAACAATCTCATAAAGTAATTAACCGCATTTTTCGGATTGCCCGCTGAAGTGCATAGCAAAATAAAATGGCCAATAATCATAATTTAAGATGCACAAGACATCTGTGCACCTCGTTTGCGAAGTTGTTAGCAACACGGCACAGCCTCCTACATCTGTACATTTCATGGACTTTATCCAGCTTCATTGCAAACCCAAACAACGTAATTGTCTTAACATTGTAATGAAGCTTAATGGTTTATATAGTAGCTGGGAAAGCATTATTGGAACAAGTACGTATTAAAGTCTCAATTGTGCACCTTAGACTTTAGAAGAAACCAGAAAGCATTCCACCTCATCCACCAATCTGTTTATTATGGTATGGGGATTCTAAATAAATAATAGGCTGATGGTTCAAGTTGCCGGCTTTTATGCTGTACCTACTCCTGTGCTTGTGACTACAAACTGATGAGATGGTGAAGCTTTTCCAATCTCTCCAGCTCTATGCCACTTGGGTCAAAAGTTGTGTAGGTGGCAGAGAAAATCAGAATATAAAGGCATGGAAAGTCTTTGTACATAAAACCAATAGGAAGCAACAGTACGCTACCTTGGATTGTTATAGAAAGCCACATTCACTTCCTCTGCCTCTCACTAATGCCATAGAAAGTTTCCTGAGGTGCAATGTTGGAGTAAGTTTCTTGTTATGTCCAAGCTCAGGGGAACTGTGAGCATTTTAAACCAGGTGCAGAAACATTTTTCCATCCAAAGTCTACATTTCCTCATGGATAACTGATTGATGGACACATGCCAGAGAAGGGTATGGCCAGAGGTAAAAAATGACAAGGCAATTACTTTTGCTCCTACTTTTGAACTAGGCATAAGTTAAAGTAACCAGGATTGGACGTAACAAGGAACTCTGGTTTGCTTCAAAGCAGAAGCTTTCCATTTCGTTTTTACAGCCATTCTAGTGCCATGTCCGAGGAAAAGTGAAGTGGAAGTAATAAGCTCTTTGGCACTAGATGGTGAGTCTCCACAAATAGTGGAAAAAATGTCCCATGCAGAGGACACACTTGCAGACTGAAGTTCCACCAAATGTCACCTACAGTGAAACCTGAGATGAATTTAAAAGTTCCTCCTTAGCATAAACAACTGATGGATTTTCAGGCTACAAAGAGAATTTCAGAAAGATGGCTGAAACATCTGGGTTCTTCTAGTGGGAATTATATTGTAATTCCCACTTTGAGGAGTATGTTGTGGGTGCAGTTTTCTGTGTTCCTTCACAGGGTGAATGCTTAAATGAAGAAGAAAAATAGGTCTCCACGACTACCTCTGTACCACCTCCTACATCTAACAAATATTCTTTCATCTCTTGTATAGCCATGCATAAAATGTTCTCCATCTAATGCATTATAGATTTGCCAGATGTAATTTAAAGCATAAGGAAGTGTTCAATAAAAAATTAATGACATTTTAAACATTTTTTCAAGCTCTGAATAGGCATTTGCACTCAAGCTAAATGTTTTCTTCAAAAGCAACATTAGAAGGGGGGAAAAGAATTCATTAGGTTCCCACTTTCATTTCTTAAAAATCTTTTTTTCATGAATGAGGCACCCTTGTACGGTATGTGGTATGTGACTATGCAAAACTAATTATTACCTTTCAAGAACAATATATGTATATCCCTGCAGGCTATTATTATTGAAAGCAAATCGTGTGGAGTCGAACAAACAGCCTTGAGGGCTTTCATAATTACTGACAGGGATATTAAAAGTGACAGATATGAGATGTATGCTTCAAAATAATAATAATAAAAAATTATTATGAGCACAGCTACCAATTTGTCATTTGTATTTACTCCTGTTTGACAAACCAGACACCCATTGTGTGGCCACAAATGATCTATTTTTGCTGCATTTGGGGTAGAAATGTACGGTTCAAGCAGGCTATGTTCCCCTTTCTAACAGAAGGATTCCTTCACTTCATGCAGAGATAAAACTGTGAGTCTTTAAGTAAAAATAAATCAAATCTGCTAAAAGGCTTCCAGGCTACTTTCTGAGGCATGTATTTTACGCAGCATATTTCAATTAAGGATTATAAATGTTTTTTAGATGTAATTAAAACTATCCATTTAAGTTCTGCAATTGATGGGGAACAGAGTTAATGTTCTGTGACCCCACAAAAACTCCATATTTGCCTTTTATATTTTAAGATCCATAGAACTGAAGAGTAGTTCTCTTTGTATCCATCGCAGGCACAGCAACCATCCCTCATGCTGGGAGGTAGATTGCCATAATCATCATCATTATAATCATTTTATATGTATGCCGCCTTTCCATAGTTAAAACAATGCTCAAGGTGGCTTACAGCATGACAAGATTTACATAATTACCAACATAACAAAAGTCATAAACAATAAATAAAAAGGTAAACATAAAGGACCCATGACAGTTAAGTCCAGTCGCGAATGACTCTGGGGTTGCGGCGCTCATCTCACTTTACTTGCCGAGGGAGCTGGCGTTTGTCTACAGACAGTTTTTCTGGGTCATGTGGTCAGCATGACTAAGCTGCTTCTGGCGAAACCAGAGCAGCGCACAGAAACGCTGTTTACCTTCCCACCGGAGCGGTACCTATTTATCTACTTTCACTTTGATGTGCTTTCGAGCTGCTAGGTTGGCAGGAGCTGGGACTGAGCAACAGGAGCTCACCCTGTTGTGGGGATTCGAACTGCTGACCTTCCGATCGGCAAGCCCTAGGCTCAGTGGTTTAGACCACAGCGCCACACATCAAAAAGTACCCAACCAAATGGAAAACAATTTCCACATAAATCAAAAAATCTAAAACTAAGAATACAGCATTAATATCAGTCACAATTTAAAATGAGATAGATAGAAACTAAAATCATTATAGAAAAACAAAACAAAAACGGAGCCCTCTCTGCCCAGCAAGGCAGGGCCCTTCAGGCTCCCAGCAGGTCAGTCCTGGGCAGCAGTGGCGATGGCAGCACTTCTTTATGGAGCCTGTCATGCACTTTGTGTGGGTCTCCTCTTGTTGACTGTATTGGTGTTTCAACTGGCATGGTAGCCAGCCTGATAACAAGGGTGAGATCTATGAGCACCAGTATTCCAACATCAGCACTAGTTCTGGAGTGCCTTGTAAGCACAATTCACTTCTGCACTTTTGAACTGTGGAACACTAAATGGCTTTACCCTAGAACATCTAAGAGCATGCTTCTTCTCGCATAGCCTCTTAGAAGTTTGCTACTAACAGGAAATTGCAGCTTCATTGCATGACAGCTTCATGTCGTTGCATGACAGTTGCAGAGCCTCCATGCATCTGTTCCATGACTGAGACGAATCTGGGTTTACTCCTCTGTCTCTGACAGTCATTCAGCTTGAACTAACCACGACATAGGATACCATACCATTTCTGTATTGCCTAAATGGCAGGTCTGTTAATGGTGTGACCATTAACAGAGGGAATTTCCTGGCATTTTATAGCATAGAAGTCCTTAAGACAACAAATTAAACCAAAGAAGTTTTTTGTTAATCAAATTTGATACATTTTCAGAAGGCTATCCCTTCAACTAAAGATGGAGGAGAAACTTCACATTTAAAGTTGGAGTTCACATTCAGCTCAAATTAAAAGACACTATTCAAAACAAGATAAGGACCCAAACACAGCCATCCTTTGAGATTTGCATTCCCCCCCCCCTGAATTTTGCAATGCAGTTCCTGAGCCAAGTAATATGTACAAAAATGCATCTAAAGGGTGAGGTGTGCAAGGAAAACACATTTATTAGTGGGAAAATACATACGGGAATGTATTATATGCTTTGCAAAAAGTCCATATGGGACCAAAAATTATCTTCTGTCACTTTTTCTCCTTAAAAAAATTGACCAGCCTTGCATTTTTCACAGACAGCTGACCATTCTCATGTTAAATTGCACTTCCATTCAAATTTTAAGGGGAGGAGAGAATTTTCCCCCCAAACACCTTGTGCAAATTTGATCTTGTTACATGCCATTGCTTCCTCTAGCTGCCTCTACGTTGGCACCACACTGTTTCCAGTGGCACCCCTACTGGAAACTCTTTATTTCTTCTTTCCGATTTAATCATGAAAATTAAATCAGTCAAATAGGGATTATACCATTAATAGGGTGAAATGCTCCGTATTATGCCTTACAGATGGAGGAGAAATCCTGTGTTTTGTATAAGCCTCATGCTCCAGAACTTTTTGCCACATTCAGCGCAGACATACGGATTGGAAAAGCGGCAGAAGTAATATCTGTTATAGGGCTTTTACTCTAACCCTGGTCTCCATATCTGGTCAAGATACCACACCAGCAGTTGTCAGTCAATGCAGATTTTTGTACTTAATTGTATGGTGACTTCTCATTTTAAAATTAGACACCAACCAAGCACCCTGCTTTTGTCACCCCATTATATTAATGTCACCATAAAGAAAATGTGGGGGAAGTTTTTATTTCCTTAGCATGTAAATAATTAAAAGAGAACTTCAATTGATAAATTGAATAGTGGTTTTCGAAATAGCTGTATTTCTGTTCTTACTGCTTTATCCCAGCCTAAAGCTGTGATATTTTTTGTTGAGCATTTTTTCCAGCTTTTAAACAGAACTCCAAATGAATGTGCTTATATATACAGTGGTACCTCGGGTTACAAACACCTTGGGTTACAAACACTTTGGCCTACAGACTCTGCTAACCCAGAAGTAGTACCTTGGGTTAAGAACTTTACCATAGGATGAGAACAGAAATTGTGCACTGGCAGTGTGGTGGCAGCGGGAGACCCCATTAGATAAAGTGGTACCTCAGGTTAAGAACAGACCTCTGGAATGAAATAAGTTCATAACCAGAGGTACCACTGTATATATCTCTCTATATCTATCTATCTATCTATCTATCTATCTATCTATCTATCTAGCTAGCTATCTATCTTACATTAACAGGGTGATGCCACGAAGCTACATAACCAATCAGATTTGGCTACTTAGTGATTTCACTGAGGGCAAATAAAATGAGTTCAGAGAGATGTAAATAAACATGTAAACACTTTCTCAAGTGGGGCAAAAAGAGAGAGTTTATACAATGGGAAACACTACTCAGAACCTTCCTGAAAACGTTAAATAACTTTGGTCATTGCTGTCACAAGATATATTAGTAACTAAAAATTAAGAGGACATTGTTCAGTCCTTTGTGGATGAAAACAATGTGGTATGGTTTCCACTGTTACATTTTTGCACAGGATGGAGGAGAGCATGTGAATCTTCTGGACTCCTTTCCCATCTTTTCCAGTGCTGAAAGCAAAGCCCTGATTTTGAAAGCTTTAAAGCTCAGCAAGCAGGGGACCAAATGCCACCAGAACACGGTGAAGAGAGAATTAAGGGGGTCTAAGAAAACTGGGCAAGAAATACAAAGCATAGGAAAAGTTCCCTTGACTCCAACATGGTGTTTGGGAGGAATATAAATGGATAAAGACACTCGCCGGAGGTCAGAAATCTTCCTTCCGTCTCCTGCTCTTTCTTTTATGGAGCTATGGATTATTCATGTTCTTTTTGCAATGTGAGGGATGGACAAAGCTTAGCCACCTAGCTGGCCCATGGCTAGCTGACATTGTTGAATATAAATAGAAATAACACACGGCTCACTTAGTCCTAATTAAACCCTGCAATCCATTTTTATGCATCATTTGAACAGGGATCCAATATTGGATATACGTAGTTGGTGCTTACTTTTAATATAAGGGATGCTTTCTACAAGTTAGGTGAAATGCTTAAAGCTTTATTCTAGGATGGAACAGAAGACACATTGGACTCATTGGTGTTTATTTCCATGTACCTCTCTATAAACCGTCGAACCGATCCCTACCCGCCCCCCAATTTCTCATTTTAAGAGTCAAGTTCAACTCAGCTGACTCACCTGAAATACAAGGAATTTCGTAAGCCTATATGCCTATACCATATGATAAACTAGTGCTGCTTAACATTACAGTTTTAACCAGATGCTGTAAAAATGTAGTGCTCCTGCAATGATAATCTGTATTGCAGACTGTGTGTTCTCCTGCTCCTCATAACCATTCTGTCTTTCATATCACGGGCTGTAGTCCTGCTCAGTCTCTCACCCAGGGATAGAAAATCTATAGCTTTCCCTCCAACTCCCAGAGGTCCCAGGAAGTATGAGACAGATGGTCAGGGATGATAAGAATTGGAGTCCAGCAACATTTGGAGAGCCCTAGACCCTGGGTAGGGAAACTGAGGCCCGGGGCCGGATCCGGCCCAATCATCTTCTAAATCCGGCCTGCAGACGGTCCAGGAATCAGAGTGTTTTTACATGAGTAGAATGTGTCCTTTTATTTAAAATGCATCTCTGGGTTATTTGTGGGGCATAGGAATTCATTTTTTTTTTCTTTCCAAAATATAGTCCCCCCCCCCACAAGGTCGGAGGGACAGTGGAATGGTCCCCTGCTGAAAAAGTTTGCTGACCCCTGCCCTAGACCATCTGTCAGCTTCCAGTGTCAGAGCGCAGCTTCCACCTATGTAAATCCACTCACTCGCTTTTTCTCTGACCTTTCACCAGCTTTGTGGGTCTCTTCTTCACCACAGTTTTCTCCTTCTTATAATTTTAACTGCACCCCCTTTCTCCATACGTTGACTTCCACCCTCCTTTCCTCCAAAATTCCATTCTCCTTGATAACAGATGCATGGAGCTACACCCACACCCACACCCACACCCACACCCACACACACCCCTGTTCTGACCCCAATTTTCCGTCATGCCATCCAAGTGTACCTCCCTCCATCTGCAACAACTGAATCAAATGAGATTGGAGAGGAGAAATCAATGTCAGTAAGTTGCCCCAGTTGGCATGCAGTTCAGTTCAACACGCTTGTTTCTCTAATATACGTTCAAAAACTGTCCTTCTAATTATTTAGCATAGCTAGAAAGCCTAATCATCTGTTTAATATATCTGTTTATAGATGGCACTAATTGGTTGACTTCTCTTAGAAACCCATCTCAGTTATGGCATTATTATTATTATCATTATTTAAAAAAACATCTTTGCAAAAAGGACTACTGATGCCCAGGTGTGTGTTTTTTCTCCTTGTGTCTTACATTTGTGTACTTATTAATTATGGTGAGAGAAGGAAACAGCAACTCCTGGATAAGCAGGGAGACAGAGTAACATCCAATTATGTTTTAGCACATTTGTTGTCTGAGCTTGCACAATAACATTTTACCTAAATGAATCTCTAATTCAGCGTATGTGGAAAAGGTAATGCTTTGAGCTATATTCCCTTCTGCAAGTGTATCGCTTATTGGACCTCATATTTGTAAGAAACACTCCAGAGTGAAGCATGTATCTCATTCTTTATCTCCCTTGCTGGTTTTTAGCCATCGGAGGTTCATGATTTTAGCAGATGTTGCTGGGTTTGTGGGTGGAATTTTTTTCATGTTTTTGTTTGCTTCAAGGCAAGTTAATGAATTGCATCCTTCCCTGCTTTCTCACTTTGGTAGTGCAGGGGGACGATGACAAATGCATTCATGAGTAAGTTCCTTGCAATAGTTGGTGAATCAATTTTGCATGTTTTCCTCAATGTTTCCAATGCAGTTGTACAGCGGAACTTGTAGTTTCACTTTATTATTGATGAGGGCATTTTGAATAATTAAAAAAACACACACCATGTAAAGTTGGAGTAGTGCAGACAGTAAAAGGAACCATATTTTCTCTTAGCTTATGATCAGAGGCACTTCATGAAATAGACGTTATATGAATCGGAAAACAGAATTTTTGATCGGTGTCACTGGGAGGCCCACTTCAATCATTACTTAATTGAGTTATCTTTGGGAGAAGAAAAGCCTAAGGAGGAAAGCCTACACAAATCCAGAGTAGTGTCTGTAAGATGGTTGGATGGCACCTTGTACACCTCCTTCCAGCAACTCCAGCAGCCAAGCTGGTCCCAAATGTGTTGCTCTGCTTTCCTTTTGACACCAACAAAACAGAGAGGAGGGTCCAGTTATCTGGGCAGCTCAGGACCTCCATACACACTGCCCAGGCTTGCGCCTCAAAAGGTCCCTTGGAGGCTGCTTATACAGCAATGTCACTTTACCCCCAGAGGTGCACTCCAGTCTCTCTCAAAACAGACGAATCTCAACAAGACATGTGAGGGGGGTGTCAGAGATAAGCACACTTGCATCTGTGTATAACCCAGGTTCTAAAATGTGTTGGGAGCCTCAAAAGATCAAAAAGCATTCCTGCTTCAGTCTGATGCCTTCTATATGATCGAAGCAAGCAAAAAGGTCCTCATCTTCACTGCCTTCTCCTATGCTTACTGTCACCTTACGGTAGCACCTAAAGAGGACTGGATTTCCTTAGAGATGTGTGAACTTCCTCAATAACTGTGGGAAAGTACTGGATTGATATGAGTCTACCCTGTACATCGCTGCTGAATGCACATTACATTGAACAGTGCAGGTTCAAGCTATAAAGAATCAGGTCACTTGAGGGATTGGATTTTTGTAGATTCCAGTGCCAATTAAGTGATTCAAGCTTCCTAGTTTAATGTGGATCATATTTCAGAAAGAATAATAATAATAATAATAATAATAATAATAATAATAATTATTTGTTATTTATACCCCGCCCATCTGGCTGGGCCTCCCCAGCCACTCTGGGCAGCTTCCATAGAAACCAAAAATACAGTAAAATATCACACGTTAAAAACTTCCCTGAACAGGGCTGCCTTAAGATGTCTTCTGAATGTCAGGTAGTTGTTTATCGCTTTGACATCTGCTGGAAGGGCGTTCCACAGGGCGGGCGCCACTACCGAGAAGGCCCTCTGCCTGGTTCCCTGTAGCTTTGCTTCTCGCAATGAGGGAACCGCCAGAAGGCCCTCGGCGCTGGACCTCAGCGTCCGGGCAGAACGATGGGGGTGGAGACGCTCCTTCAGGTATACTGGACCGAGGTCATTTAGGGCTTTAAAGGTCAGCACCAACACTTTGAATTGTGCTCGGAAATGTACTGGGAGCCAATGTAGGTCTTTCAAGACCGGTGTTATATGGTCTCGGCGGCCGCCCCCAGTCACCAGTCTAGCTGCCGCATTCTGGATTAGTTGTAGTTTCCGAGTCACCTTCAAAGGTAGTCCCACGTAGAGTGCATTGCAGTAGTCCAAGCGGGAGATAACCAGAGCATGCACCACTCTGGCGAGACAGTCCGCAGGCAGATAGGGTCTCAGCCTACGTACCAGATGGAGCTGGTAAACAGCTGCCCTGGACACAGATTTGACCTGTGCCTCCATGGACAGCTGTGAGTCCAAAATGACTCCCAGGCTGCGCACCCGGTCCTTCAGGGGCACAGTTACCCCATTCAGGACCAGGGAATCCTCCACACCTGCCCGCCTCCTGTCCCCCAAAAACAGTACTTCTGTCTTGTCAGGATTCAACCTCAATCTGTTAGCCGCCATTCATCCTCCAACCGCCTCCAGACACTCACACAGGACCTTCACTGCCTTCACTGGTTCTGATTTAAAAGAGAGGTAGAGCTGGGTATATCCGCATACTGATGAACACCCAGCCCAAACCTCCTGATGATCTCTCCCAGCGGCTGCATGTAAATGTTGAAAAGCCTGGGGGAGAGGACAGAACCCTGAGGCACCCCACAAGTGAGAGCCCAGGGGTCTGAACACTCATCCCCCACCACCACTTTCTGAACACGGCCCAGGAGGAAGGAGCGGAACCACTGTATGACAGTGCCCCCAGCTCTCAGCCCCTCAAGACGGTCCAGAAGGATGTTATGGTCGATGGTATCAAACGCCGCTGAGAGATCGAGCAGAACTAGGAAACAGCTCTCACCTTTGTCCCTAGCCCGCCGGAGATCATCAACCAGTGCGACCAAGGCAGTTTCAGTCCCATGATGAGGCCTGAATCCTGACTGGAAGGGATCCAAATGGTCCGCTTCTTCCAGGCATGCCTGGAGTTGTTCAGCAACCGCTCGCTCAATCACCTTGCCCAAGAATGGAAGATTTGAGACTGGGCGATAGTTGGCCATCGTGGCCGCATCTAAAGATGGTTTTTTAAGAAGCGGTTTAATAACCGCCTCTTTCAGTGGGTCTGGGAAGGCTCCCTCACGGAGGGAAGCATTCCCACCCCACGAAGCCCATCGCCCAGTCCTTCCCAGCTAGCTTTTATAAGCCAGGATGGGCAAGGATCCAGGAGACAGGTGGTTGGTTTCACTCGTCCAAGCAGCCTGTCCACATCCTCGGAGGTAACAGATTGGAATTGATCCCACTCGACTAGACAAAACTCTAGCACTCTCCCGCCCCGGCCCTGCTCCCACGGTGGAGTCTACTTCTTCCCGAATCTGAGCGATTTTATCTGCAAAAAGTGAGAGTCCAGACACAAAAGTTGTTGAGGTTTATTTGGGGGGAAAGGGCGAAGATTTTCCAGATTTCTGGGGACATTTCAGCGATTTCTGCCCACACGTATGGCAACCTTACATTTCCCATTGGTGCAACTCAATATCTCAAAATACAGTTCTAGACTGGTGTACTTTGAGGTGTGTGTGTGTGTGTGTGTGTGTATGTATATATGTAAATTCTGGAGGTTACCCACTGCAATAAGTGAAGTTACAGTGAACCAGGCATAGGGCCTTCTCAGTAGTGAAACCCACCCTGTGAAACACTTCCATCAAATGTAAAAGAGATGAACAATTATATGATTTTCCATAGACATCTGAAGGTAGCTCTGTATCAGGAAGATTTTAATGTCTGATGTTTCATTGTGTTCCTTTATATTCTGTTGAAAGCCTCCCAAGGTGGCTGGGGGAACCCAGTCAGATGGGTGTGTAATGTAATGGGTTTAGGGGTTGCTCGTGCGTAAGTTGCTGCCACTCCTGGCTAGGTTACCTGGTTGAACCCTTTCTGACGGGACAGCCTCTAGCTTCGTGGCTGTCTCAGTCGCTGGCAGAATCCGTCAGTGGGCGTTTCTTGAACTTCTTCCAGCATAGAAGTTCTTTGACGCCAAGTCTCCTCCTACTCTCCCTGCGCGGAAGCCTTCTGCGCAGGGAGGGTGTGGGCAGCGGAGTACCCGTACCCTCTCCGCTGGTCTCCGGCGAGGAGTCTTGGAGCCTCCTCTCCGATTCCCCCATCTGCCCCCCTTCTCTACTGGTGTTACGCTGATTTCCTTCCCCAGCAGATGGGCTGCCTCTCTCCCTACTGGGACCCTCTCCGGCATCCCTCTGGAGCCTTCTCTCCGCCTCTAGCTCCGATGGCAGTTCCCTGACATGTAACAAGTAAATAATAATAATAATAATAATCACTGATTCATGTCGCTATTTGGAAAAAATAAGTTATGAATGAACAATTACAAAAGTGATGCATACCAACCACTCATTTGTCTATCCTTAGTACAGAAGCTTCTCCCACTTAGCTATTCATCCGTGTTAAAGAAACCACAGCAAATGGCTTACCATGTATTGTCTGCACACTCTGACAAGCCACACTTGAGTTAATGGCTTTCTCTGTTGGCCATTGGCATAAAACATAGGGGAGATGGGGTAGTGGGTGCGCCTAAAATTTATATGTAAATGATATCAATAATATCTGGATACCGAGTTCTCCACTTTCAATGGTGCAAGGTCGGACGTGGGTGGCGCTATGGTCTAAACCACTGGGCCGCTTAGGCTTGCTGATCAGAAGGTCGGTGGTTTGAATCTGCACGACGGAGTGAACTCCTGTGGCTCTGTCCCAGCTTCTGCCAACCTAGCAGTTCGAAAGCACACCAGTGCAAGTAGATATATAGGGACCACTGCGACGGGAAGGTAAACAGCATTTTTGTGCGCTCTGGTTTCCATCATGGTGTTCAGTTGTGCCAAAAGTTTAGTCATGCTGACCACATGACCTGGAAAGCTGTCTGTGGACAAACGCCGGCTCCCCCGGCCTGAAGTGAGATGTGTGCTGCACCCCATAGTCACCTTTCAATGGACTTTACTGTCCAGGGGTCCTTTACCCTTTCTTTTTTTTTATTAAGGTTAACACTAGGATGGAGGAGAGGTAGCAAAAAGCCCACAATCTGTGCATTCACTGAGTCTGATAAATGTGGACATCTCAGAGTTTAACACAATGTACAAACTTCAAGTCATATTTTCCAGACTTTAGAATTCAAACAAACCACTGCTGGTTCTCGGGTGCAGTTCAAATGTAAAACAGGACCCTGGGGATACCTCTGTGGTTCATGTTGAACATCTTTACTTGCACTTTTGGAGACTCTGTCTGTGCTAAGAATGCCTGGTATTTTTCGTACTATCCATCTTGCAACATTTCAAGCTGTGATTGTTTGACTTTTTAATATGGGTGCTTTCCGCAGCTGCACCCTAGGTCTAGGACTAGGTCTGCATAGATGAACGAATCTGTCAATTTCAATTTCTATCAGTTTTTCATCTTTCCTGTGTTCAGTAAGCCCCATTTCTGCATTAGTTTGGAAGATTTTTTTTTTTTTAAAAAAGAGGTCCACAGAAAAAATTATATACATTTTTTTCTGATGCAAAGATTTATAATGCATTTTTGCCCAATATACACATTTTTTGCAAGCAATTTCACCTAATATAATGCTTTTTGTGCATTATTTGCACTTTCCCCTAAAATACACATATTGGGGTGCTGAACAATTGAATCCCACAAAAACGGAGAAGTGTGAATTTTGAAGGATGGCTGCATTTCAGATCACATATCAGCTTGGGAAGGGCGATTTGCTCTGATTCAGCACTAAACAATGGATTTTCCTGGGGAAAGCAGTGGAACAATGAGAAAACTGCTTAGATCTGTGCTTAGAAAGCACAGGACAGGTGGAAAACTGCTTGGAACAGTGCTTTCTAGAGATGGAACAAGTAGAAGTCTGGAAAACCCCAGGACCAGTGTGACCTGGGGAGAGGAAGTGTGGTTGGGGGAAGTAAGGCTTTCAACACTGTAAATCGTAATGCCCTGTGGTCTTCTGAAAATTGGCTGCCCAGTTAAATTTGTAAACATCATTCGGCTCCTCCGACAGCAACAATCACAGATAACAATGGCTCTCAAGGTGAACCATTCACAGTGGGATCAGATGTTAAACAGGGTTGTGTTATTGCCCCAACTCTATTATAATTATTATTATTTAAAAGACATTTGAAGGCAGCCCTGTTTAGGGAAGTTTTTAATATTTAATGCTGTATTGTTTTTGACACTCAATTGGGAGCCTCCCAGAGTGGCTAGGGAAACTCAGCCAGATGGGTGGGGTATAAATAATAAATTATTAAATTATAAATTATTATTATTCATTATTTTCATTGCCATGATCCTATACTTTGTCAAAGGGAAACTCCCCACCGGAGTAGAAATCATATATATCGAACAGATGGAAATCTCTTCAATCTGAGCAGGCTGAAAGCAAAGAGTAAGGTTACTGTAACTTCCGTCATAGAGCTTCAGTATGCTGATGACAACGTAGTGTGTGCACGCTCAGACGATGACCTCCAAACCATCCTAAAAATCTTCGCAGAAGCTTAGAAAAAGCTTGGCCTGTCACTCAATATCCAAAAAAACCAAAGTGCTGCACCAACAAGTACAAAATAACCCCTCTGCAGTGCCACAAATCCAGCTCAGTGGTGTAACGTTGGAAAATGTTGGTCACTTCTCCTACCTAGGCAGTTATCTTTCCACAAGGGCCAACATCCAGCACCGCCTGAGCTCTGTGAGTGTGGCTTTCTCCCAATTGAAGTGCAGAGTGTTTGAGGACCGGGACATTTGCAGGAAAACCAAGATGCTTGTTTACAAAGCTACTGTACTACCAACCTCACTGTATGCTTGTGAAACATGAACCACTTATAAACGCCATCTCCAACTCCTCAAAAGATTCCATCAACTGTATCTCTGAAAAGTTTTACACATCACTTGGAAAGACAGGCGAACTAATATCAGTGTACTGGAAGAAGCAAAGATCACCAGCGTTGAAGCATTAATTCTTCAACATCAACTTTTTTGGACTGGTCATGTTGTGTGGATGCCTGATTATCGTCTTCCAAAGCAACTACTCTATTCCGAACTTTAAAATGGAAAGCATAATGCTGGTGGTCAGCAAAAGAGGTTTAAAGACTGTCTCAAGGCAAATCTAAAAAAAAATGTAGTATAAACACCAACAACTGGGAAACACTGGCCTGCGAGTGCTGTAATTGGAGAACAGCCTTTACCAAAGGTGTTAGGGGCTTGGAAGACACTTGAACTCAGGACGCAAGGGATAAACGCTCTAAGAGGAAGGCATGCTTGGCAAATCCACACCGTAAGCAACTCCCGCTTGGAAACCAATGTCTTCACTGTGGAAGGACATGTTGAGATTCCGTTCCACCTTTTGTTGCAGATGTGTGGGACTGTTACATGTCACATGTCTGTTTACATTCCAGCACAGATTGCTGGGTCCCATGAGCAGAACTTCCACTGTATTGCTTTTGTTTAGACTCTCTCTCCGAGAAGATGGCAAGGAGAGACATGTTTCTTTGTCCTGATTTAGGTATAATAAATCCGTAGTTTTAGTATGTATCTACAGCCTCACGCCTCTTCTGTTGTACAGTTTACTCTGCATTCATAAGAGTCGCATTCATTGAGTCACTGATTTACGTCGGAGCCAGAGGTCGATGAATCTCCACAGTGAGAAGGCTGAGAGGGAGACGCTCCAGCTGGGGCTGAGCCAGCTGGCCTATTGACCCCCAGATGCTGACAGGACGTGTGGTTCCAGAACTAGCCTCCACAGTCACTTACGGTCTCTATGTTAAAACTGTGTTTATGGAAGACAATCTTACTCGGCAACGAGTGATCGCCGAAGAAGAAGAATTTTGGGGAAGAGTTCAAATTTCCAGACATGGAAGCTTTGGGGGCCACATTTGGCTCCGAGAACTGAGGTTCCCTATCCCTGTTTTACATGCTCAGGTACATGCCTGATCATAACTTCCATGTGGTGCTTTACTGTTGCATTCTTCTGGACACTGGTAAAACCATGCAACACAAGTATATGGTACAAGTATCCAATCAATCCCACCAAGATTTCTGTATCTGGAAATGCACATAAGTGCCCATTCCATCTGGTCAAACAACACACTAATAAGAATCCTTTAGAATTAATTTAAAAGCTTTTCTTGTTCGAGTGGAATTCAGGAGGGGCCGAATGAAAGTGAGAGGGGTTGCTGAAGTATGAATTCTGCCCTTTATTTTCAGATACATGAATAACAATCTGAAGATTACACTTGTGTAGCTCTGAACCCCTGGTCTCTCTGACACCCCACTAGCTCAGGCATTGAGTGTGTGGCAGGTTATGCTACTATAAGAGCTGCCCTGTGTTTGCCTCGTGTTTTGTCCTTTCTCATCCAGATATATGTGACTCAGTGGCAAAGAAAGCCTCACACATCTCCCATTTTGTGTCAAAAGATTCTTAAATAATGGCCACATGGAGAAGAATATAGAACAAAGTTATAGAGGCAAGAAATACCAATCGTTATTCACTATTCTCCATATACCCACAATCCAGATTACTGGCATTTCAAAGTGTTGCAAATGTATTCTGAGAATATTTTTCTTGCTCTTAAATATTTATTGCAAAAGGGATTCAACACACTTCAAGTATGTGATTATATTCTTTACTCCTTGTTGTCTCATCTCTTCAAGGTTTTCAGAATTTTTGCAGCAGCAATCTCACCCAGTATACTGCGAATCGTCAGCAAAACGACCGTTTCATTCCCAATTCCTGAATGGCCCCTTCAGCAGCTTCGTGTAGATGTTAAACAGCAGCAGCCCGAATAGCATGGTTGGTTAGAGCATGATGCTAATAACACCAAGGTTGCAGGTTCAACCCCTGTATGGGACAGCTGCAAATCTCTGCATTGCAGGGGGATGGACATGACTATCAGGGTATCTTCCAACTCAACAATTCTATGATTCTATGGGGGACAACATGAGATCCCTTGGGATGCCAAATCAGAAGAGTACAGAATTAAACTTAGTATATCCGCTTATCACACAATTACCTGTTTGAAATGTGAACAACAGTTTCCCCCCACCTGATACTCAAACCTATACTGATGGACATGGGGAATTTAAAAGATGAAATGTACATTTCAATATATCTGAGGCAAGAATTCTCTAAAATTACATCCTGTTACATTTATATAACATAAGGCTCTACAAATAATATATTTGTGCCTGCTCAGAAGTACACATCATGGAATTCAATGGGTCTTACTTCAGGTAAGTGCATATATTGTTATGAGTTTGTGGGTGCTAGGCAAAAGGGGGGGAGGTAAAGGACCCTGGGCGGTTAAATCCAGTCAAAGGAGACTATGGGGTGCGGCACTCATCTCTCTTCACGTCGAGGGAGCTGATGTTTGTCCACAGACAGCTTTCTGGATCATGTGGCCAGCATGACTAAACCCCTTCTGGAGCACGGAGGACTATGATGAGTGCCAGAGTGCACAGAAACACCATTGACCTTCCTGCCGCAGTGGTACTTATTTATCTACTTGCACTGGCGTGCTTTTGAACTGCTAGGTTGGCAAGAGCTGGGACAGAGCAACGTGAGCTTGCCCAGTCACAGGGATTCAAATTGCCAACCTTCTGCTCAGCAAGCCCAAGAGGCTCAGTGGTTTAGACCACAGTGCCACCCGTGTCCCAGGGTGCTAGACACCTGGGTCCAGTAGCTGTTAGAATTTAAGCAATGCTTGGAGTGTTAAAACTGGGTTGAGAGACTAGTGTGTGTTAAGCCAGACCATGTGTATTAGGCTGTGTACTACACACTTCTAAATCTCCTGGAGTCAGCATATGTGAAGAGCCAATTGAAGAATGCTAAGCTTCCTGTGTCCAAGAAATAGCCTGGGATGATGAGCCATTTGGAAAGCCAAAGGATCAAATGAACTCTGTGTGTGATGGCAAATGGATGGGGACTCTTCCTCCTCTAGGTTTGAGATAGTGAGAAGAACATAAACCAGAGTTTAGGGAAGCAAGGGGAGCCAGAAGATGAAGGGAAAACTGCAGGCAGCAAAGGCAAATTCATGGCTGATGTCTGTTTGAATCCAGGGGTGAATCAATGAAGGAAGGAAGACCCTACTGAAGTACTAATGCTAATGCTCAAGGTGTATATATGTGTAAAGAAAGCATATCTCAATAGACACCACAGTCTCTGCTGGGTGAATGTGCCTGGAACCCCTGGGACCTTGCACTGCTCAGAGATTGGCGTGGCATGCAACAATATGTATGGGATTACAGTTAAAAGTCTAGTTGAGAATGTGGTTGTGTCACCAAGGGGAATCAAATGAGCGCTGGTTGCCTTAGAGACACAGTGAATTTTAGCTACAAGTGTGTGTCGGGGAGAGAAAGTAAGACCTTACAACAATGAGCTAAAAGGAAATGTTACTTTAATTAAGTGTTTGGGGACAGCTGAGTCAATTGCAAAATCTCATACATGGCAGTAGAAGCAGAAGCGTGATTATTGCCTTAAAAGCACATGTTAATACACTGTTGTGAGACCAAGATTGCTGACAATATTAAGAACTGTCAATTGCGATTAATTGCTAGATTTATTGTTAATTGCAATTCTTGACTATAACGAGTGAATGGTCAGTGGCTCTAGACATGTAAAAAGAAAAAAACTAGTATTGGATTAAACATTTAAATGGTGACTTTTTATCATGCAGTGAACAATCAGAATAAAAAAAGCTTTAATAATCTGCTGCAAGAGATTTGAATTTAGATTACCACAATTTTTCAGGCATCATGGTCTTAAAAGGAGGATAATATCGAAACTTTTTGCCTATGCCTTTCATTATTTTCTATACCTCGCTTGCACTAGCAACTGTCACTTTCCTGGGGCTTATTTCCATTCTCGACATTTTTATAGCTCACACCTCGACTCGCCGTGCCTGCATTGCAATCCAAGGGTGCGACTGATTAAAGTAGAAGCTGAAATATGCAATAATTATATGCTTCAGTTTTGTCACTCATTTATTTACATATAATTTTCTTATGTGACTGGCTGCAGCCTGCTAGAATTCAGCTCCTACCTGAGCAGAGTGCAGCTGTATCTGGTAGCTTATTGACATTTCAGGAGTAGCCAATCAGGTGCCCTCTTGGTGATACTGGATTCCAACTCTATCAGCCCCAGACAAAATGGCTAGTGATATGATGGACGCTGTAGTCCAATCACTGTACTATGTAAACATTCCATTCCTCCTGTTTCCCACCCATCTCCCTTTGATGAGTATTCTATTTCCTTTTTGTTTTATAAAAGAATAAATTATTTACACAAGAGATAAACACAAACAGGAACAACAAACATAAAAATGCAAAAAATAAATCAGAAATGACAAAGGGGCTTGGCATCCATTATCTTAATTGGTTCTTGTTGCAAATATCTCATTTCCCATATTATTTGCTAAAGCCACAGTTACATTCTGAGATTTTGTACGTATGCCTAAGGATGTTGTTGTTGTTTAGTTGTGTCCGACTCTTCATGATGCCATGGACCAGAGCACACCAGGCACTCCTGTTTTCCACTGCCTCCCATAGTTTGGTGAAACTCATGTTGGTAGTTTCAAGAACGCTGTCCAACCATCTCATCCTCTGTCGTCCCCTTCTCCTTGTGTCCTCAATCTTTCCCAACATCAGGGTCTTTTCCAGGGAGTCTTCTCTTCTCATGAGGTGGCCATAGTATTGGAGCCTCAGCTTCAGGATCTGTTCTTCCAGTGAGCACTCAGGGCTGATTTCCTGAAGAATGGAGAGGTTTGATCTTCTTGCAGTCCATGGTAAGGTTACCAGATTTTTTTTTCAATTAATCCGGGGTCACTTATTGTTTGCTATGTACATGTGAATGCTGAGAAAGCTGTAAATCCAGGGACTGTCTCTGGGAAACGGGGACATCTGGTAACCTTAGCCATGGGACTCTCAAGAGTCTCCTCCAGCACCATAATTCAAAAGCATCAATTCTTCGGTGATCAGCCTTCTTTATGGTCCAGCTCTCACTTCCATACATCACTACTGGGAAAACCATAGCTTTAACAATATGGACCTTTGTCGGCAAGGTGATGTCTCTGCTTTTTGAGATGCTGTCTAGGTTTGTCATTGCTTTACTCCCAAGAAGCAGGGGTCTTTTAATTTCGTGACTGCTGTCACCATCTGCAGTGATCATGGAACCCAAGAAAGTAAAATCTCTCACTGCCTCCATTTCTTGTTCTTCTATTTGCTAGGAGGTGATGTATGAAAATGTAATGTTAGACAGATTACAAACATGGTTAATTAACCCATTTGATCAGAGCTGTAGCTGCTGTAGTTGATGCAACCCAATTGCCCTTTCACGGTCCATTTCTTTGCCTGCCTATTCAGACATAAGCATCTTGGAGTTCCGTGGGCCTTCATTCCCAAGTAAAGGTGCTAAAGAGCCCTGGAAGAACTAAAAAAATAGCACAGGAGGGTCTAAATACAATGCATGGTTTTGGACCAATTTGTTGCATTAACTATATCCAAAAGCTGTTAATGATTTGTAAGATGCTTCTGTTGGAGAAAATAATAATTTTGTAAAACTGCATAATTCTGATGATTCCATTTTATTTTCAGCCTATGTCCTAGTTAAATTGAAAAGGCCTGTGCCTTTTCACAGAACATAACTAGCTACTTTTAGGTCCTATATGCAGTGAATATCCATTTCAGAACACTGAAAAGAATAAACTGTTAGAATCTATTGAGGCCACTGTATGCATAAAAAGAGAATCGGCTAGGCATGGCAATTGTGATTAATCTTCAATTGTTTTGTAGACAGATAAAAGGGGATATTGGGAGACATTTAATGAATAGGAAAATTAGTCAAAGAAAGTCAAAGACAGACACTGAAAAATATAATCATGTACTGGAGGTTTTGTTGAACATAATTAGAAGGGACCAGTTGGTTAAAGGTATACAAGTCGGAGCTAGACAGTATAAACTGAGAGCTTTTGCAGACGATTTAGTATTGACATTACAGGAGCCAGAATCTAGTACTAAAAGAGTTTTGGAACTGATTCAAGAATTTGGTCAAGTTGCAAGATTTAAACTGAATAAGTTAAAAACAAAGGTTTTAGAGAAAAACTTAACAGCGATTGAAAGAGAAAGGTTTCAGAATGAGACAGGTTTAACAGTGGTCAAGAAAGTGAAATACCTTGGGATTAATATGACAGCTAAAAATGGGAACTTATTCAAAGACAATTATGAAAAATGTTGGACGGAAGTGAAAAAAGACTTAGAAATTTGGTCAAATTTGAAGCTTTCATTGCTAGGCCGTATTGCTGCGATAAAAATGAATGTATTGCCTAGAATGTTGTTTTTGTTTCAAACATTGCAAATTGTGGACAAAATGGATTGCTTCAAGAAGTGGCAGAGAGATATATCTAGATTTGTCTGGCAGGGCAAGAAGCCTAGAATAAAATTTAAAATATTAACGGATGCAAAGGAAAGAGGTGGGTTTGCCCTGCCAGACCTTAAACTTTATTATGAATCAGCAGCTTTTTGCTGGCTGAAAGAATGGCTGCTTCTTGAAAACACAGACATTTTGGATTTAGAAGGTTTTAATAATGTATTTGGATGGCATGCATATTTGTGGTATGATAAGGTCAAAGCACATAAAGCATTTAAGAATCATATTGTCAGGAAAGCATTGTTTAATGTCTGGATAAGATATAAGGATTTATTGGAAAACAAAACTCCAAGGTGGCTGTCACCAATGGAAGCAAAAGCACCGAAAAAGCTCAATATGGAGGCCAAATGGCCGAAATATTGGGAAATTTTGGAACAAGAGGGAGATAGATTGAAATTGCAGAGTTTTGAGAAACTAAAAAACAAAGTGCGAGATTGGCTTCATAATTATCAGATAATGGAGGCATATAATTTGGACAAGAAAATTGGCTTTCAGGTGGAAAAATCAAAATTAGAAACAGAACTGTTAGAACCTGTAATGAGTATGGGTTGTTCGTGCGTAAGTTGCCGCCTCTCCTGGCTATGTTGCCTTGTTTAAACCTTTCTGTCTGGACAGCCCTTCACTTCGTGGCTGCCTCAGTCGCTAGCAGAATCTGTCAGTGGGCGTTTCTTAAACCTTTTCCAACATAAAAGTTGTTTGACGCCAAGTCTCCTCCTACTCTCCCTGCGCGGAAGCCTTCTGCACAGGGAGGGCGTGGGTAGCGGAGGACCCATGCTCTCCCTGCTGGTGTCCGGTGAAGAGTCCTGGAGCCCTCTCGCCGATTCCCCCATCTGCCCCCCTTTATCTCTGGTGTTGCGCTGATTTGCTTCCCCATCTGCTGAGCTGCCTCTCTCCCTGCTGGGCCCTTCTCCAGCATCATTTGAGAGCCTCCCCTCCGCCTCTAGCTCCGATGTCAGTTCCCTGACAGAACCCAAAACTAAGATTTTGTCAAAGATGTATAACTTGCTGTTGAAATGGAATACTCAGGATGAAACGGTGAAATCTGCTATGATTAAATGGGCACAAGATGTTGGACATAATATAATGATGGCTGACTGGGAACAGTTATGGACCACAGGTATGAAGTTTACGGCATGTAATGCCTTAAGAGAGAATATTATGAAAATGGTATACAGGTGGTACATGACCCCAGTCAAGCTTGCAAAAATCTATCATTTGCCCGATAATAAATGTTGGAAATGTAAAGAAACAGAAGGTACATTCTTTCACCTTTGGTGGACGTGCCCAAGGATTAAGGCTTTCTGGGAGATGATCTATAATGAATTGAAAAAGTATTTAAATATACCTTCTTGAAGAAACCAGAGGCCTTTCTCCTGGGCATAGTCGGCCAATTGGTGCTAAAGAAGGATAGAACTTTTTTTTGTATGCCACAACAGCAGCAAGAATACTCATTGCAAAGTATTGGAAGACACAAGATCTACCCACTCTGGAAGAATGGCAGATGAAGGTGACTGACTATATGGAACTGGCGGAAATGACCGGCAGAATCCGGGACCAGGGAGAAGAGTCGGTGGAAGAAGATTGGAATAAATTTAAAGACTATTTACAGAAATATTGTAAAATTAATGAATGTTAGAATGATGTTGGATAGAAATTAAGTGGTTTTTAGCTGCAATACTATAAGGGAATATGAAAAATGGATTACTAACAGGTAAAAATTTAATGTTACAATATTTTAAGATTAAAGATTAGGATAAACAAAGAGGGGAAGGATTTGCTGAACCAACAAACTGAACTGGATTACAAAAAAGGGAGGTGTGAGGAGGTCCGGGAAACAAGCTAATGAAAAATAAGTAATGGAAAGATTGAGTTGTTTTTAACTATTTTTATTTTGTATTTTTCTTTTTTCTATTTTTATTTTGTAATATCTTGAAAATCTTAATAAATATCTTATAAAAAAGAAAAAGAAAAATATAATCATGTGATGTGGGCTGATCTGAAGAGCCAAATGATTTTGATTGATTCAGGATGATGACTTTGGCTTGCATCTATTAAGTTTGCAGTGATCCTTTGATTGGTAAATAGAAATCTGGAAGTGTATGAAAAAACATTGCTTTGGATGTGATTCTTTGCAGCCTCCTTCTCATTTTGGAGGCTGTCCCTATGCACATTTGCATTTCAATAAAGGTCTATCTTTCCCCCCTTGGAGCTTGCATCCTTTCCTTTTGGGTTTCTGGAAGGAATACCTCCAGTCTAGGAACCCCTTTTCAAATTTCTCCTACATTCCAACCCTACATGAGTTAGGTGATTTCTCTTCCATGAGAGGTGGTTGACTCTGCTTCCTTGGAGGTTTTTAAGAAGAGGTTGGATGGCCTTCTATCATGGATGCTTTAGTTGAGATTCCTGCATTGTAGGGGGTTGGACTAGATGACTCTTGTGGTCCCTTCCAACTCTACAATTCTGTGATTCTTGCAGTGTGCAGATGCTACCTAGCACATATTGTACACCCACACCTGTTACTGAGACCTAGTTTACTCCTGGATTTGCTCTAAACATTACTGTTCTACCAAGGTTCATGGTGAACCTGCTTGTTTGTTCTTCTCTCTAGCTTCTGTTTTTACAATGAGCTAGTTTGAAAGCTGTGCATTATGATGCTGAATTTTAAATTTTATATTCATACATACAAAAGCTTGAACTGTGTTTATCCTTGAATTTCATTAAAGATGTGACTAATGGTCACCCCTGTGAAAAAAATATTGCTCATCTTATCAAACAATGTTTAGCGCCTCTTGAATTTTCTTTGTGATTTTGCCAGTGGAGGACCTCTCTTATAATGTTGCTTTTATTTGTCCAAAACTATTTTTATTTGTCCAAAACACTAAGAAGACAAAAACATAAGAAAAGCCCTAATGGATCTGATCAAAGGTTTATCTAATCCAGCATCCTGTTCACAGACTGGCCAACCATAGGCCTATGAGAAGCCCATAAGCTGGATTCTGATACCCTGTGTCCCATCCAAACCTGTGATCCTGTTTCTGTAAGGGTAGAATGTGTAAGAGGAAGCTTGCCGTACCAGTTCCTTTGTCAAGGTAAAGGTTTTAGCTGGCTAGTTAAGTACCACAATTTAGCATATCCAGAGAAGTTGTTTGGTTGTCATAGAGGCAAATGGGTGGCCCTTTTCCCAGCTGAAAAACAATAAGCCAGAAGGATTGAGAGAGTTGTGTGTGAGAGTTGGGCTGACAATGGAAACTAGAGATATAGAAATGTATTCCTCTGTGCTAGACTCGGGTGCTATTTCTTAGAGCTTCCCTGGAACCCTAAAAGGGATAGGTGTTTGAGTGTTAATGCTCATGTTCATAGAATCATAGAATTACAGAGTTGGAAGGGACCCCAATGATCATCTGGTCCAACCCCTTGCAATGCAGGAATCTTAACTAAAGCATGCATGACAGATGGCCACCCAACTTCAGCTTAAAACCTTCAAGGAAGAAGAGTCCACTACTTTCCACAAGAGTTTATTCCACAGCCAAATGCTCTGACTGTCAGTTCTTCCTGATGTTTAGTCAGAATCTCATTTCTTGTCACCTGAATCCATTCATTCGGGTCCTATGCTCCAGAGCAGGAGAAAACAAGCTTGCTCCACCTTCCATGTGACACCCCTTTAGATATTTGAAGATGACTATCGTATCTGCTCTCCCTTCTCTCATATCCAGGCTAAACATACCCAGCTTCCTCAACCATCCCTCATAAGGCTTGATTTCCATACCCTTTATCATATGGGTACTGGGTCTCTGCACACATTCCAGCTCACCAATGTCCTTCTTAAATTGTGGCACCCAGAACTGGACACAGTACAATGGTACCTCAGGTTACAGATGCTTCAGGTTACAGACTCCGCTAACCCAGAAATAGTACCTCGGGTTAAGAACTTTGCTTCAGGATGAGAACAGAAATCGTGCTCCAGCAGCCCGGCAGCAGCGGGAGGCCCCATTCGCTAAAGTTTCAGGTTAAGAACGGACCTCCAGAATGAATTAAGTTCTTAACCCGAGGTACCACTGTACTACAATTGTGGTCTCACCAAGACCACAGAATAGAGCAGAATTATTCCGTCCCTTGATCTGGACACTATACCTCCGTTCAGTGCTATTTTTCTAGAAAAAGAGGTGTCTGAACTCACCATGAATGCGTTTCCTGTTCTCTTATAATGGCAAAGGCACCCACCTGAGAGGTGCCAGAACTGAGTTCTGGTGAGTTCTGACTAAAAAAAAAGCCCCTGCTTCTGTTGATGCAGTCCAGAATAGCATTAGCTATTTTTGTCTACTGAGACCCCTACATCATTTTCACGTCTACTACTGGCAAGCCAGGTGTTCCCCATTTTATATTTGCATCTCCTTCTAAGCCCCCTGGCGGACGGCTGATGCATGACAGAGACAAGCCTAGGATTCCAAGTCCTCCACAAGACACAGATCTACATGGAGAGCCCCCCCCCCCCCAGCCACTGAAGGAAGCTCTATGGCCTATCTGCCGCACACCTTGGCTTTTGGATACAGAATTCTGACTAGACCCGATCTAACAGGATATCCAGTTATCATACTGTTCCATGTTGGGGGTGATGTACCACTACACCCCCTTACCTGATGTTAGACTAAAAGGATTCCACCCAATGCCTTATCCACCACCTGAGACTCCAAGGGTCAGACGCAGGTGGCCTTTATAGGCTAGGGGGCAGAAGGGAATGAAGCCTGCTCCACTCTGGTCTGCTCCCAAGCTGCACCCACCCAACAAGGCTGGATTGACCTTGGGTGGTGGGAAAGCCCACCTAACCAAACAGCTGGCCAGGGGATTCCCCCAAAGCCCAGTGTTGCTTCCTGGGGGGGGGGGGACAGAGCCTGCTGCAACAGGTGCCACAACAGCAGACCCTGCAAGTGTCCCTATTTTCCAGGGACAGTCCCAAATTTTACAGGAGCCACCCCAGTTTCTGATTTGCTCTCTGAATGTCCCACTTTTACTTAGGACATCCATATTTTCATCAGAGAAATATTGGAGGGCACAGAGTTATGCCACCCCTGAGCCAAGGAGATAAGTAACATACAACCTTTAGAAGTCATCTAAAGGCAGCACTGTATAGGAAAGTTTTTTTTAAAAAGTTTAATGTTTTATTATGTTTTTATATATGTTGGAAGCTGCCCAGAGTGGCTGGGTTGCCCAGTCAGATAGGTGGAGTATAATAATAATAATAATAATAATAATAATAATAATAATAATAGAAGAAGAAGAAGAAGAAGACGTCCCAATTTTCATCCGAGAAATTTTGCAGGGTATGCAACAGCCATCCACCCTGAGACTGAGTAAGCAGTTATCATTATTCTGTGTTTAGTGATAGATTTCTTCCCGTTAAAGGGGGATGCACATTTAAAAAAAAAACTGAGGGAAAGAATCAATGGGTGAGAGCGCTTTAAAGAGCTTGTGTAGCAACAGAGGCTGTTTCTGCAGTTTTGTTTTTCCTCTTGGTAATCCTGCTGTGCCAGTTGTTCTAAACCAATGTGCTCCCGCTGTAACAGCAGATCCAGCCTCCATGCCTGACTAGGCTACTTGAGTAATCATGGTATTATATTGTTAAATCTTAATGAGCTGTGTAGGGCCCATGAGGCCTTAAATCAAGGAACCAACAATTCAAAGGGGGGAGCCTGGGAAGGGGGGTTCCATTCTTCCAACGAGCTGTAATTCCACATCCCATCTGTTATCCTCTCGACCAAATTGTTTACACTGTATTTACATTTGGGATATATCGTGTTTCTTAGTGCAGTGCTGGTAGATAGGGCGAAAACTAGCCATGGTATGAAGAGCTCTATCTGAGAAAGATAATGAATGCCTCGGGTCTCTCTTGGGATTTGTCGGCCATAGCAAAATGCTTCAGCCATTTTCAAGCCAGAAATGGTCATTATTTTTTAGAAAAGTGCAATGGGGGACTTGCTTATAATTTTCAGTCAGCCTGCTCACACTTAACCCCTTTTGTCAGAACTAACCCTGCCTTAATTCTCGATTCCTCAAGAATCTGGGGCCTCGGTCCAAGACCTTTTGTGATCCTGTGAGAAAATGCACATGAATTAAAAGTTGCCCAGCGCAGCGTTAGTTTTGGTACCAACTGATTCAGGAGGGGAGTAGTTATTCCTAGCACATGCAGTGAATCTGAAACAAAAGTGTAAAAAGGGAGAATGTGCTGGATATCTTCTGTAAGGTAGTTACTGCCACAAACAACAGGTAGACAGGTGTGTGTTCCTTACCCTGCAACAACTAAAGCAACAGCAGCAGTATATGTGGCAGAGAGCGTACACTTCCATTATAAAAAAGTACAATGCACTACATCAAATGTATTGATCAGCTTCCAGCATTTGAACTCTGGTAATATTTACACCAGGGGTCAGCAAACTTTTTCAGCAGGGGGGCGGTCCACTGTCCCTCAGACCTTGTGGGGGCCCGGAATATATTTTTTTGGGGGGAAATGAATGAATTCCTATGCCCCACAAATAACCCAGAGATGCATTTTAAATAAAAGGACACATTCTACTCATGTAAAAACACGCTGATTCCCAGACTGTCCGTGGGCCAGATTTAGAAGGCGATTGGGCCGGATCTGGCCCCGGGGCCCTTAGTTTGTCTACCCATGGTTTACATGAAGGGCACAACTCTCTCTCTCTCTCTCTCTCTCTCTCTCTCTCTCTCTCTCTCTCTCTCTCTCTTAAGGGCTCAATTTTAAAAGCATAACTAAACCACAAATGAGTGAACCAATAACACAATGATATCGTGTTTTTGAAGTGCTTTACATACATTATCTCAGTAACCCTTAAAACCACACTGTAAAGCCAGTGGGCCATAACCAGCCCTCAAAAGTTTTTTTGTAGCTCCCAAGACCCATCCACAATTCACAATTTTGGCCTGTAGTCCCTGAAGTATTGACCATGTGTCTCTGTGCCTCTCAGACTGAACAGGGTTAGCCTTTAAAGTACGTCACTTTAGGTACATAGAATAATAGAATTGTCAGGTTGGAAGGGACTTTGAGAATCATCTAGTTCAATTTCTTCATTGCAGGAACATGCAACATACAGGGATCAAACCTGCAACCTTGGCATTATCAGGACCACACTCTTGCCAGCACCACACTGAGCTGTCCATCAGCAACCCTGGGCCATGCAGTTTACAGGGTGTAATGTCCATACTAAGGATGTAAGTATCCTCGGGTGCCTGACATTTGAGGTGCTACCATATCAATGTCATAAGCGCTGGGAGGAAAATGAAGGAGAGACCAAGAGGTCTACCTCTCAGCAGCAGAAGTAGATGAGGAAGCTGGATGGGTGAGAGGCATTCTTCTATGGCATGAATGACAATCTGAGTTGGAGAAGATGTGTTTGAGAACAGGTGCCCAGCTGGGAATACAGGCATGTTCAAAAGTGTACAATTCTAACTGGGGTATTTCTGAATTTCAGAGACATCATTCCTTTGAATCACAGCCATGTGACAAGTGCTGCTCTTTCCTTCTGGGTAGCCAAAGTTCTGTCTGCCACACCCTCTTTGTTTCTTCTCCTCTTTATAGAATCTAAGCCCACAGCTCTTTGACTCATATAAACAAAGATTGAATGTCCGTGTGAGTAATGTTGGAATATCAACAATGATTAAGGGATCCCTTTCAATCCCCGCCATATCATAATTAAAACTAAACCTTTTTCTTGCAAAAATCTATCATGTGCCTGACAATAAATGTTGGAAATGTAAAGAAACTGAAGGTACATTTTTTCACCTTTGGTGGACGTGCCCAAGGATTAAGGCTTTCTGGGAGATGATTTATAATGAACTAAAAGGTATTTAAATATACCTTCTTGAAGAAACCAGAGGCCTTTCTCCTGGGCATAGTCGGCCAATCGGTGTTAAAAAGGACAGAACTTTCTTTATGTATGCTACAACAGCAGCAAGAATACTTATTGCAAAGCATTGGAAGACACAAGACTTACCCACACTGGAGGAATGGCAGATGAAATTGATGGACTATATGGAATTGGCAGAAATGACTGGCAGAATCCGTGACCAGGGAGAAGAGTCGGTGGAAGAAGATTGGAAGAAATTTAAAGACTATTTACAGAAATATTGTAAAATTAATGAATGTTAGAATGATGTTGGATTGAAGTTAAGTGGTTTCTAGCTGTACAGGTACAAAAGAATGTGGAAAAATTGGTTTTTAATATGTAAAAATTTAATGTTATAATATATCAAGATTAAAGATTAGGATTAAAAAGGAGGGAAAGGAATTGCTGGATTAACAAATTGAATTGGAATCCAAAAGAGGGAGGTATGAGGAGGTCCGGGAAACAAGTAAATGTAAAAGAAGTGATGAAAAGATGGAATTGTTTTTAACTGTTTTTTCTTTTTTCTACTTTGTATTTTTCTTTTTTATTGTTAATCTTTTTATTAATGTGATTTTTCTTCTTTTGAAACTTTAATAAATATTATTTTTTTAAAAATAAAACTAAACCTTTTTCTTAATTTCTTTTTTTGCAAAGCAGTTTGTTTTGAGGTTTAATTTTCTTTTTATTTAACCTTTCAGAAATGCATAGAATGGTGTACCGTTGAAATGTGAGTAAAACTTGCTGCAAAGGTCTCTGTGTCAAGAATGCACCTGACCTTAACAATTAGTTTGTAGGAATCAGGAAATGTCCTTTGATTCCTTTAAGAAAATAACAATTTCTCTCCTGGGCAGGACCATCTGTAACTTTCAAAGAATAGTTGATATCACTGAGCAGTAAGCATCTCCTCTGCCACTGTGATTTAATGAAAGATAAAATGGATATCTGTGATCAAAGGCTGTTGCAGAAGATGACACCAATGTCAGAAAGAAAAGGGAGAGTGCTGGGTATTTGAGTATTGTTTTTCAACTACTTTTGTTGGAATTAACTTTTTAAAAATAATAATAATAATAAACCAAAAGCCATCTCTATAGAAACCTTTGAAAAGCAGCATTGATGGTTTATAGATTAACAATAAGGCAAGTCACTTTCCCTTAGACCATTTCTCTAGATAACCTAGTTTCTGAATAAATGTATAGAATTTTTTTTTAAAAAAATTAAAATAATATAAGCACTTGTCTGCACAATGCAGTAAGTGCACTAATTAAAATAATCAAAACTGTGAACCATTATTACAGGCCTAAAATGGACAATTTAATGGACTGGATTTTATGAAGTTTCTAATGAAAGTTGACCTCTTTGTTAATCAGAATTCAGGGTAATTCAGCACTGCCTGAGTACTGCATAAGACTGCAGTTAACGCTGGGGTGGAAGGGGGTGGGGGAAGCAATAAAAAAACTATGCATTCTTCACCCTCATAAAGCACTATCATGCACATTTATCCAGGTCAGTTATGCAATACAACTTGCTGTGTTAAAAAAAAGAAAAGAAAGCATTTCTTCAAGAAGAGATGAGACTGCAAATATTGCCTTATATTATTATGATTACTATACAGCATAAGTGCTGGGGCCCATCAGTTCCTGATTCACAACAGTCTATCCATTTAATCTTCAACAAAAGGCTTGTTCTCGTGTTGCCATTCTCTGGACTAGTACTTGTGGAGGGGGCAATTGAAGAAGGGCCTCAGATGATGATTGCAGGGTCTAGGTTGGCTTACATGGGGAGTGGCTCTCCTTGAGGTGTTGCTGTCCTAAGTCATTGAAGGTTTTATAGGTCAAAGCCAGCACTTTGAATTGGGCCTGGAAACTAATTGACAACCTGTGCAGTGTAATATGCTCAAACCGTCTTGTCCTGATGAGCAACCTGGCTGCCAAATTCTACAACGAACATTCTTCAGAGGCAGCCCTACATATAATGTGTTGCAGTAATCTAACCCAGAGACTACCAGATCATAGATAACAGTACAGTGGTACCTTGGTTCTCAAACTTAATCCGTTCCGGAAGTCTGCTCCAAAACCAAAGCGTTCCAAAACTAAGGCGTGCTTTCCCATAGAAAGTAATGCAGAATGGATGAAACCGATCCAGACTTTTAAAAACAACCCCTAAAACAGCAATTTAACATGAATTTTACAATCTAATGAGACCATTGCTCCATAAAATGAAAGCAATAGACAATGTACTGCAGTCACGCAACAAATCAATCAGTAGATGAACTGGGTTCCACACAGTCTCTCTCTCTCTCTCTCACACACACACACACACAAAGAGCAGCTAAAAGAAAAATGCAAAATAAATAGCAAAAACAGACAGACCTCAGCGTAACACTAAAAATGGAAGTGTGGCACTCAAAACACTCAAATTGGAAGCATAACATTCAAATCAGAAGCATAACACTCAAAACGGAGCACGTTCAGCTTCCAACAAAAGTTTGCAAACTGGAACACTTACTTCTGGGTTTGCAATGTTTGGGTTCCAAGTTGTTTGAGTACCAAGGCATTTGAGAACCAAGGTACCACTGTAGTTAGACTATCCCTGTCCAGCTGAAGCTGATGGAAGGCACTCAAGGCTGCTGAGGCCACCTGAGCTTCAAGCAACATCAAAGGATACAGAAGTACCCCCAAGCTAAGTACCTGCTCCTTCATACGGAGTATAACCCCCTCAAGAGCAGGCAAACTCCCATCCATACAGTCAAGGTACCACCCACCAAGAAACTAATCTTCAGTTTGTTGGTACTCATCAAGTCCACTGCCAATCCAAAGTCAATCCAAAGCATTTCGGAGGGCACTTGATTGGCAAAATCTAGTTTATACTAACCCAAATGAACTATGACTGAAGCAGGAAGTCTCGGAAGAGTTTTAGTCAAGAGGTGGAATTTCCTCTTCACAATCATTGTGACTATGGACTTAGAAATCTTAATTCCTAAGAAATGAGGGCTACAAAAAACACCCTATATATTAAAAATCTTTAGACTTCCTATAGCAGGCATGTCGATCACTATCTACCAGTCGATCGCGGGGCATCTCTGGTCGTTCCTGGTCGATCGCGTGATCCTGATCTATCGCCAAAACAAAACAAAACTCAACAACTTTGCGAAGCTGCCCCAGAAAAAGCTCAACAACTTTGGGTCTTCCTCCCACCCAAAAAAACTTTAGGAGTAGATCACAGTCCCTTGGGAGTTGGACATGCCTGTCATATAGCATTCATTTTGTGTGAATCAAAGCAAAGAGCCAGGCTCGTTAATCTAAATTTGAAAATGAAGACTTTAAAGGTAAGCAATAACAACAACAACAACAACAACAACAACAACAACAACAACAATAATACAGGGGCTGAGGATGGTTAGGCCGGTGTGCACCTTCTGAGGTTGGATTCACTGCTAATATGACATCCCACAGCACGTCTTGCTTCATCGGAGCCAATCCAAACTCGGCATGGAGTAAGGGAGGTAAAGCCCTGACCTGCTTTTCTTCAAACTCCAAAGCCACAGTAAGTTGGAAACTCTCCTCTCACTAACCAGTTGTGCTGTGACTGCAGAGTGCTTCAATAGCTCCCTATAGCTCCTGTAGGCCTATAATTGTCAAGTGACTTATGGTAAATGTTTGAACTCTTCCCTCCTCCCCCTGCTTCTTGCTATCTTCCTGAAGATGCTCATCATAGCTGCAAAAGACAAAAGGCAAATGCCTAGAGTGGCAGGGGATTCATTTCAGCACTGCTCCTTGATGTTGGTTTGCTTTCATTTACTTCTGAGAAACAGTCCCTTTTTTAAAAAAAATAAAAAATTAAATCCTTGCTTTTAATTATTTTTAAGGAGCCATGTTTGGCACATCATGCCTCATTTCAGACCAAGGCCAACTACAGGCACCCGGGAGAAAATAAGATCTCTGATTGCTCCTTTGCTACCCTTTAGTGTCTCCCTTTGATGCAGTAAAGCTATTAACGACTCAGAGCAGCGCATGGGGGAAGCAAGAGGGAGAGAAGGCTTGTTGTAATAGCTCAGTGGAAAATGTACTATGGAATTCCTATAATTTCTCTTCCAAGGGATAGAAATAAATTCTGACTTTCACGCCAAGAGCTGGTAATAATTTAGCTATTATTATTATTATTATTATTATTATTATTATTATTATTATCGTGAAGAAATGGGTTTCCCAAACCCCAAAACTGACTGTGCAGGCAGTTTTTAAATTGCACCAAAATCCCCATGTCTCCTTAGCTAAAATGCATAAACTTTAGCCGTTGAGCAAATGCAAAACAAGAACACAGCTCTCTCCCTTATCAGTTTGACGGCAAGACTGGCCTTGACTTTACCAATAGAACAGACACAGACACATCTTATGTCCTGACCACAAATGACACAGAGACCCAAGTCTGGGACTAATGCCAGAGCATGTTCTCGGAAGTAGTGACCTCTTGTTCCAAGATAGGAACAGGAATATCCTTTTATGGTCAGAAGTACAGGAAGGAAGATCCTTTTATGGTTGAGAGTACCAGAGCAGGAACATATGTGATGTCAACCTGTGTACGTACGTCGACGTGGTTGGGCTCCTAGGGGAGGAGTGAGAGGGTGCCTGG
Organism: Podarcis lilfordi; assembly: GCA_947686815.1. NCBI lineage: Eukaryota > Metazoa > Chordata > Lepidosauria > Squamata > Lacertidae > Podarcis > Podarcis lilfordi. The sequence goes on from OX395132.1 coordinate 71,361,486, forward strand.
AGGATATATAAACTGCATGAAACCTGTCATTTCTTTGGACTTGCTGTGGACTTGATCACGCAAGTGCCTTCTGCTATCCGGAGAGCAGAATAAACTCTTTCTTTGAATCAACCTCAGGTGTCGTTTGACTTCCTTCCTCCTGTCCCGGAGCAACGCTGACCCAATCGGTGAATTCCAATAAGGCTACAATCGTTGTTGTTGTTGTTTTCATTGTTGCCCTTGTCGAACTCAGTAACAAACATTATTTGTACCTTGCCCACCTGACTGGGTTGCCCCGGCCACTCTGGGATGCTTCCAACAAATATAAAAGCATAATAAAAAAAACAAACATCAAAAGCTTCCCTATACAGGGCTGCCTTCAGATGTCTTCTAAAAATTGTTTGGTTATTTATCTCCTTGACATCTGATGGGAGGGCGTTCCTCAGGGAGGATGCCACTGCCGAGAAGGCCCTCTGCCTGGTTTGCTGTAACTTCACTTCTCACAGTGAGTGAATTGCCAGGAGGTCCTTGGAGCTGAAAGATGGTGGTAGAGACGCTCCTTCAGTTATACAGAGTTCTTAGGACTGATTCGTTTTGAGGATGAGCTATCTGAGATGGACACTGCCAGTGGCTGTAGTGACTTACTTGTGGCATGCAGATACAGAGATGGATGGACTGGAATGTGAGTGTCATGCTGACAGGCAAGGGGGGTGCCATGGGGTGCACCACAGTTGTGCAAAAGCCAAGCAGTGGGCATCACAGTGAAAGGAGTCGTTAGCACAGAGCATATGCTCCAACATATCCTCCAACATATCTCTGTAGCAAACAGGGACATCCTATTCCATCATCATCATCTTTTTATTTATACCCCACCCATCTGGCTGGGTTGCCCCAGCCACTCTGGAAAGCTTCCAACATATATAAAAACATAGTGAAACATCAAACTCACCCCGCCCCCCAAAAAACCATTTCCCTATACAGAGCTGCCTTCAGATGTCTTCTACAAGTTGTACAGTTACTTATCTTCTTGGCTAGGGCATTGCATAGCTCCATACCGTCCAACACTTATCCAATGAAAATAGGGACGTACGTACTAAGGGAAAGCAGGACATTCAGGGATCAAATCAGAAAGCAGGATGGCTTCTGTAAATCTGGGAGTGTCCTTGGAAAACAGGGACACTTGGAGGGTCTGCTGTAACTGTTAACTGTGATAGAAACAGAGCAAACAAAAGCAAGGAGAAGAGAAGGGGTGCTGTGATGAGATATGATAAATTTGTAGTGAGCAGTCTCAAAGAAGGGTGAAAAAGAGATTGGAGCATCATGGGAGACGAGAGTGGCTACAGGACTGCGGGCAGAAGGAAGTTTGTTTGCCTAACAGATCACCTGAGCAGAAAGCTTGGTGGCCAGCCAGGATGTGTTTAAATCAAAGCTAACCCAAGAAGTTCAACGATGAAAGGGACTCAAATGTCCTTGGAGTGTCTGGGATCCAGTAGATGAACCCTGAAGTAATGGTACATTCTGTGGCTCTGAGACCTTCACCTTGCAAAGTGGTAAACAGTCCCCTTTCAAGGCCATGCCCTTGTAAGCTGCTGCACATGATATTGAAGAGACATTGCTAAAAAAAAGAAAAGGAAAAAGGCAGACACATTTTCCATGGTTTTGTAGTAACTGATTTTTACAAAAAGAGACAGATCTTGCCTCCAAAAACTTTTTTTTTACATTAATAATAAGTTTGGCCCATTTTAATCTCATATATATCAGAGTAACAAGAGGAATGGAACTACATTATTGTTGCTTCAGATTTTTTTTGGATTATATTAATTTAGAAAATGGAAATATTATTGTTAGTGTCTCTTTCCTTTTCCTTCATTATTTTCACACTGTGCTTGCTGACAGAAGTTCTTTTATTCATTTCTCTCTTCTTTTCTTGCCACAAATTCTCCCTGCTTGTTTAACTTTGAATTCTTAGTCATTCTCCATAGAGGAAACCTGTATAGATCTTTATAAAATGTATCCATTCTTTCCCATTCATTTGCTTCTTGAGAGTTTCAACAGTCTAGAAAAAATAATAACCACTTGTATCAAATAGATGAGTGAGCATGCCACGACACACCCAGTTGTATGAAATACATCCTTACTTCCAGCAGGCTATAATAACAAAATTGTGTGTGTGTGTGTGTGTCCGTGTCCCTGTGTGTATCTACCAACATCTTATTTGATAGCATCTCATTGTGCACAATATAATGAAATCTAAATTTATTGAGCTTTCAAAATGAATAATGGTGCTATTATGCACAAAAAGCCCTCCTCAATTTTGTTAAGTATTACCGAACAGTCCATCTATTATGCAGAGAAACAAATAAATTTCATGAGTCCATTTTCATACTGAAAGAAAATTAGTACTAGTTTTGACAAAACCCCACAACAATTGGATTGTGTGGTACCTTTATCGTAGGGTGTTGTCATTGCATTTTAGGGTTAGGGGTGGTCAATTGCTTATTGGGGTATACAAACACTTGTTGGGGTATACAAGCAAGGTTGGAAGGATGCAAGCTCATCCAGTGGCCTGAATCACTGTTGCAAGAGTGCTCTCCCCATCATGCTAGACCCTTCACATATTGGTTGGTGTGATCACAATGGACCTCAGCCTGAAATCAGGTTCATGGCAGAATGGTGTTGGGTAGGAGGCTGCAATCTGAAACTCATTTTCCTGAGGTTAAGACTCATGGGATTCGATAGGACTGCTGAGTCCATTGTTAGGATTGTGCTGTATGAGTTCTAAGCCAAGAAGGTCAGTAGAGCATGAGACTCTTGATCTCGGGGCCGTGGGTTCGAGCCCAGCTTTGGGCAAAAAGATTCCTGCATTGCAGGGAGTGCTTCCTTCTAACGCTTCAGTTCTATGATTTTATAATCCCTTGTTGTAATAGTCACAAACTCAGTAGATGTCCTTAAACAAGCCATTATTTTATGACCATTTTTGAAACCCTTATTCAAGCATTTATCTGCCCAGACATGGAAAGTGATATGCAAATCCCATCCCCAGTGTACCCAGATACATGGGCTCCTCTCAAGCATTTTTCAAGTTGAGCATAATTGTCTGGAGGGGCTTCTGAAGACTTTCAACTGGTCATGCTTAGAAGACCCTGTGCACTCAGGAATCCTGATAGGCAGGGTTCCTAGATTGCTAAATAGTCATTCCTGTGCTGGATAACATCTTTTCCACTTGAGTAAGGATGGGCAAATCAATTTAGGTTTCTCATTTTTCCAATCTTAAATTGAGCTCAACACATTCCCACAATTTTTAGACTTTTTCCTCCGAAAAAGGTCTCGTGAAAATTTGTCAACATTTTAGTGTGCATTTTAAATACTGTGGCACATTTTTGCAAGCAATTTCACTTCATATAATGCATCTTTTATGTTACTACACAGCTGTATTTATTTTTATGCATACTTCTGCCTAATATATTCATTTCTGGATTGTTGTTGTTGCTTTAATTGGAGAACTGCATCACAAAATTGGGAGAAGGGCAGATTTTGAAGGATGGCTGCATCTATATAGCTTTGGGAAGTGTAAATGGATTGAATTTATCCACCATGTCTACACGTGAGCATTTCAAAATTCAGTAACATTACAGGTCAACTCAGAAGTAAGTCCCACTGAGTTCAATGGGACTTATTTCCAGGTAAGTGTGTACAGGATTGCAGTCTAAAAGTACTGACTAGATTGCTGAAATGTGTGGAGACAAGTAGACATGAATCAACAAAGCTAGACCAGTTTCAAATTTCTTGCCAATAGCACCGAAGTTGTAGGTGATCAGAAGACCAGACACTCAGGAGATCTAATATTTCTTCCATCCCTCTGAGTCAATCACACGATGTTGTACAAATAAGAAATGGGGGAGACTCATATCTGCCTCACCAAATGAAATTGTGCCATTTAATTTGGCAGTTGCTGGGCCTCAGGTGGTGAAATTGCACCTGCATTTTCAGTTCCTTGTGCCCAGTAATGCTAGAGAGGATTCACAGACTAAAAAAGGATTTGGGCATCAACAGGATATTGTGTAAGGAAATGGTTAAACTTCAAAGAGAGCAGGCTAAAGTGAGATACCATTACAACTATGTAAAATGTTGTTGGAGGCAATGGGGAACAGTTCCCAGTTATGGCCACAGAGAGTGAAGGGGAGTGGGGGAGTCAATGGTCTTTAATTAAGAAGTGAGGAAAATGCAGATCGAATATCAGGAAGGCTTTAATAACCATAAAAATAGTCAGGTAATGGAAGAGATTACCAAGGGAGGTTTTATGAAAGTACTAAAATAGGTTATGAAGGCTGCAATCTACAGGCCACTTACTTGCAGTTAAACCACCTGAGCCAATTAGGCAAAAGCAGGCTTGCTTAAGTGGTTTGTAGAAAGGAACTATAAACATCTGTCAGAAGTGAATTATGAATAATTGGTCCTGCTTATATGATGGAGGGTAGCCTTTAAAGGATTACTTTCTAAAAGTGTCTCCTTTTTCCTAAGGTTGTAAGGAAACTGGGGTTGACTTTTACAACCCAACTCCCCATCAAGCAATTTGGAATCCCTTGAGGTCCACTTTTGTTCAGAAATACAAATGGAGGCTACAACCAGGAAGGAGGAAGTAAGGCAGTTTTATTGGAACAGTTGCAACAGAGTCTCTAACTCGCCCCTTGTAAGGAGGTGAGGAAGAGCCCAGAACAAAAGCATGTTACAGTTTTTAAGCCCTCAGGGTGTGACCGCCCCATCACAGAAAGCCCACCCCACAAATACCACAGATACATCACAAAATGGGTTGTACCTGTAAATCAGATCATGCTCAGTGTTCATGTTTCTCCAACATTTTCACAAGTCTGTCAATCAAGATGCCTGACAATACCTTGACTCCAGAATCCATTGTCCCCATTCATACACAGAAGGTACCCTTTTGGTAGGTCTGCTTGGCAGATACCTGTCTAACCAGTTTGTGGAGGGGCTGCCTATCAGGAATTTCTGCTATGTGACCTGAGAGGGTCTCTGAGGTTGACTAGGGGCCAAATGGCCTTAGTATTGCTGTCTCTATTATTTTGGCCCAAGTTTAATTGTGTAAACTGATATTTCATTGAACAATTTGTGTCTTTCATTGGTAAAAATAAAAAAGAGGATGATAGAAAGTATCAATAAGCAATAGACTGCAGTGACTGACATATAAAAAGTTACAGTGTATTCCTTCAGGTTGTTTTTTTTTTTTTGCAAAAGGGATCCTGCAGTACCTAATGGTTCAGAAAAGATCAGAAAAGAGAAAGTCTTCTTTGTGTTGATGAGGAGATGATAGTTTAACTCAAATTAGATCTAAAATAAACTAGTTCATGCATCAAAAACAAGCTCACACTTTTCATAGAGTTTGTAAACATACTTAAGGTAGGTGTATAAGAGGCTTGTTTATACGGTTGTACCTTGGATCCTGAACGCTTTGCGACTCTAATGTTTTGGCTCCTGAACGCTGCAAACCCAGAAGTGAGTGTTCTGGTTTGTGAATGTTTTTTGGAAACCAGACAACACAGCTTCCACAGTTTCCGATTGCGTATAGGAAGCTCCTGCAGCCAATCGGAAGCCACACCTTGGTTGTCAAATGTTTTTGGAAGTCAAACAGACTTTCGGAATGGATTCTGTTCAACAACCAAGGTACGACTGTAATTATATTTTGGGAATGATTCATGTAGCTGCATTATTTTATACTTTGTGGATGTCCCATGATCATATCATAAAGTAGTTGCATTCTGCATCACAAATCAAGCACAGCTAGGAGTTGTTTCTTTTTGTTTTTTCCAAAGTATTTCTTATCAATAAAAAAATTGGTGTGATGCAATACGCCCTAGTGTGTGTTTTATATAAATACATACATTTGTTGTTTAGTCATTTAGTCGTGTCCGACTCTTCGTGACCCCATGGACCAGAGCACACCAGGCACTCCTGTCTTCCACTGCCTCCCGCAGTTTGGTCAGACTCATGTTGGTAGTTTCAAGAACGCTGTCCAACCATCTCATCCTCTGTCGTCCCCTTCTTCTTGTGCCCTCAATCTTTCCCAACATCAGGGTCTTTTCCATGGAGTCTTCTCTTCTCATGAGGTGGCCAAAGTATTAGAGCCTCAGCTTCACGATCTGTCCTTCCAGTGAGCACTCAGGGCTGATTTCCTTAAGAATGGATATGTTTGATCTTCTTGCAGTCCATGGGACTCTCAAGAGTCTCCTCCAGCACCATACATACATACATACATACATACATACACATACCTTTATATACACAAATGGTCACTCAGGTTCAGGAAGATTTTGGATGACTGAAGAAGGACATTTCTTCCATTTTCTTGTAATATGTGGCTTTGGTTTGCATTTTTACTGCATTGTTTTTTATTTATTGTTAGCTGCTTCTAGAGACCATTTGAACAGCAGGCAAAATATGGCAAAAAACCCAAATAATTTGATTTGTAGAGTTGTAACTTGCTTTGATGGACATTCAGTTGCTTCTGAAGACACTTGTCTGCTACAACCACTAAGTGCTGAGGAGAATTTTAACAGCTTTCTTGCTTACCAGATTTCTGATTGGCTCCCTATCTAGAGCAGGAAGTTACCGGTACATTTCTAATGGCTATTGATCCACAGTGAAATATAGGTAATCCCTGAACTCTTTAGAGGAGCTAAGTGATTTATAAATTAATATTCAGATCAATGAATTGCCCTTCCCAAGGCAAACTCATAGATATCATGGGGGCAAATGTATGCTCAGAAGTGCTCTCTTGAAAGGTTTCATTCATGTAAATTCAATGCTGTTAGCTAAACAGTCTCTCTCTCTCTAAAGAGTGTGCCATTTCATCTAAAAGGGATAAAGTTCATTCTCTCTCTGGCTTGAATTCTGCTATGCCACTGAGTTATATCTTATCTCCTATCTCCATCTGATCTTAGTTCAGCTTTAATGAAAAAATAATAATCAAACACTTTAAAAAGTTGCTGAGCATGTACAAAGAGGTTCTCCGGAGAATTGCCAATGTATCTACTTCTTAGACATCATATCTTAGACATTGTGAACACTGAACTGCCGTCCTGGGACAACAGAGAAACTTTTAAAACAAACAAATCTTCCTTTTCCTCAATCTGCCAGCAGCTGTGGAAAAGCCCTCCATGGATTATCGGTCTGTCCCATTAAATATACACGATGATTCTTTGAACGAGTACCAAGCCAAGCCTAGAATTAAAATGCTCAACCTGCTCTGAAGTGTATATTTTTTATTTCTTATGAGTGCTTTTCTCCTTACGTAATTAAATCTGTGAATGCTAGCTAGGTCAGAGGCTTCTAAGTAAAGCAGCTTTCCAGTGAAGATCTAGAATTCTCCTCTGAAATATATATGAGAATGTTAACCAATTATTCTTCCTGTCTCTGTCTGTTCTTCTTTTCCTTTCCTTGTTAAAAATAAGTATATTGAGGCCATATTGGCAATGACACCAGTTCTGATTAATTAAGGTGGTGAAAGGAGGAATTCAGTTGGGGAGGGGTATTATTAACTAATTAATTGATTAATTAAAATTGTATACCACCCTTCATCCACAGCTCTCAGGGCGTTTCACAACATAAAAATACAATATAAAAACACAAAGTACATGATAAAAACCAGGAAAAAACCAATAACCCCCACCCCATGCCACAAACACATTTAAAAGGGGTATAAAAGGGGGTACGCAGGGGTACGCATACCCCTAAACATTTTGTGAGTCTTTGTCCATTTACTGTATTTATTTTTCCTGATTTGAACTATAAAATGGTGATTTTCTTGAGTCAAAATGAGAGTACCCCTAAACATTTTATATATATATATAGAAAAATATCACTGGGCATAAACATGTGAATCAGTCAAAGCCCTGGTTGAAGAGGAACATTTTTGCCTAAAGGTATTCAGTGAAGGTGCCTGTAGAATCTCCCTGGGGAGAGCATTCCATAGAAGGGAGCCACTGATTTGGCATTCTTGTACATAACAAACCAAAGTTTGTTTCTGTTTCTGTGCAAAGGAAGCAAATCATGTATAAATTTTCTCCTCCAACCAACACATCTACAGTGTGTGTGTTGCTTTGCTATTCCTAAAGATTAGGAAGCAAAACCTCTGAAACTCAAAATCTCTGAAACTCAACATTAGCCAGTTTATAGGTCCAATCTGCTATAATTGTGATTATCAAATGAATCACGAAACCAAGTTTCAATCGAATGAAGTTTTACTCTCAGAGCAGCCGGTTTCAGAAGTCCCGGGGAAGGTTTATTGACTGTTTGACCACTCTGGGAATTGTAGTGCTGAGCCACTGAAAAACTCTGAGTAGGGTCAGGCAGCTCACCCATGAGGTTACGTGAGACTACTGCCTCAGACAGCAAGACCCCAGGGGCAGAAAATCCTGGTGTTAATCCTTTCCTGCCTTGTTCCTGGTGTAGATCCTCACTCACCCCTTCTTCCTTGGTAGCAAGGGAGACATCATTTGCGGGGTTTGCCACAGGTGCTGAAATGCCTTGGGCCGGCCCTGACTCTGGGCACCCTTAACAAGCTACCATTCCCAGGATTAGTTACTGGGAAGCCATGACTGTTTAAAGTGACATGATACTACTTTAAATGTTATAGTACAGAGATGGCCTTCATTCCCTGATGGCCAGTGTTCACTGTATGAAATAGCCTGCAGAGGATGCAATCCTCTTCACGGTCTCCGATCCAAAGTCAAAGCAGCAAGAAAAAAACAAGGTAAGAAAACAGCAGCCAGTCTGAACTGGCAGCATGTCCTGAGGCCAGATCTGAAGGGCAACAGTTATTGAGTCATAAAATTAATTAACTGAACTATGTGGGAAATAAACAGAGCAAGCAGAGAATCCAGGAACCTCAGCAGGTGATCAACGTCTCTCAGGCATTAAAAGCATATCCTGGACAAAGGACCAGGAAATGCACTGGGGACAGTGCTAATTGATGTCACCTGCCATGCATTTTTTATTACAGCATCTAATACACACACACACACACACAGAGAGAGAGAGAGAGAGAGAGAGTGGTACCTCGTGTTACAGATGCTTTGGGTTACAAATTCTGCTAACCATGAAGTGGTTGCTCCCGGTTAAGAACTTTGACCCAGGATAAGAATGGAAATTGCATGCCCGTGGCACCAAATGCCCCATTAACGAAAGCACGCTTCAGGTTAAGAACCGTTTCAGGTTAAGCACAGACCTCTGGAACGAATTAAGTTTTTAACCCGAGGTACCACTGTATATGAGGGATGTGGGTGGCGCTGTGGGTAAAACCTCAGCGCCTAGGACTTGCCGATCGTATGGTCGGCCGTTCGAATCCCCGCAGTGGGGTGAGCTCCCATCTTTCGGTCCCAGCTCCTGCCCACCTAGCAGTTCGAAACCACCCCTAAGTGCAAGTAGATAAATAGGTACCGCTTTATAGCGGGAAGGTAAACGGCGTTTCCGTGTGCTGCGCTGGTGCTGGCTCGCCAGAGCAGCTTCGTCACGCTGGCCACGTGACCCAGAAGTGTCTCCGGACAGTGCTGGCCCCCGGCCTCTTAAGTGAGATGGGCACACAACCCTAGAGTCGGACACGACTGGCCCATACGGGCAGGGGTACCTTTACCTTTACCTTACCACTGTATATGGGAAATGCTGTTTAGTAAAAGGGTGACAGTGTTTTGCTTTGCATAAGTATACACCCACTTTTTGAAATTAACTTGAATTTTTCTGCTGTTCTTCTCCATTGTAGAATTCACATATGGGGCACAGGTTAAGTGACAAAGTGTGCCTAGCCGAACTATGTGTGATGTCGCTGACATGTGTAGCATGTAGCTACAGGTTACAGAGCTATGAATGTACATAGCATGCAGCTGCAATTTCCAAATTGTAGGGATGGGGGTGATCCTTATGTGGAAAGCAGTGCCTGGGGAGGGAAGGCTTCTATCTGTCGGTGCATTCAGAACAATCCCCCCTCCTGGAACACACATGTAACATGGAGCCTATGGGGAGTGTCCCCACTGGGAGTGGGGGAGATGCAAGACTCCCCTTCGCTGCACCCTGCCTTCCCAACAGCATCACTTATCCCTTATTCCTGTAATGAAGTGGCGGGTGAGGGAGGAGAGAAGCGAGATACATAGCTTCATGCAATGTATCTAGAGAACACCTTGTTTGCCCCCGAGGGCTTATTCTGACATTGTCTGCGAGGCATGTGAGTAACAGCAGTAACTCATAAATAGGTGAGTCGAAATGAAGAGCAGGAGTGAAGGACATTTTTCAAGGGAAGCACCACATTCCCTTCTGGGCGGCGTTCTGAGAGTCACAGGCCAGCAGAGGGCAGAACAGGAGGACAAGCTTGGTGGAGCAGTTAATGTAAATGTTTCGTTTTGTGGTTTGTTTGTTTTTCATGCATAATATTTCTATATGCCACTTTTCACTCACAAGCGTAGCAAAGCGGCTTACAAACAATAAATGAACACCACAGATGCAACACAAATGGGGTACAATAATGAACAAATCATCAGTAAAACAATTACAAGTCACCAACGAAACAACCACCTTCTATAAAAGACTATTAACAAAGCAACTAGAAAAAAAAGCTAAACAGCACAACCCAAGCAAACATCATATTATAAGATTCACAAAGCATTACAGCTCTCATGCTCCACAAAACAATATTAGCAACATTAGCTGGATCTACACTGACTTTTTAAACGTTGTTAGAACAATATTAGATATATCATTCTAAAACATCGTAGGGCATACTGGTAACATGAAAATGTTCCTTACCTGTTTCTTCTGTTGTTGTTGTTTTCGTTTAGTCATTTAGTCGTGTCCGACTCCTCGTGACCCCATGGACCAGAACACACCAGCACTCCTGTCTTCCACTGCCTCCCACAGCTTGGTCAAACTCATGTTGGTAGCTTCGAGAACACTGTCCAGCCATCTCATCCTCTGTCGTCCCCTTCTCCTTGTGCCCTCAATCTTTCCCAACATCAGGGTCTTTTCCAGGGAGTCTTCTCTTTTCATGAGGTGGCCAAAGTATTGGAGCCTAAGCTTCAGGATCTGTCCTTCCAGTGAATATTCAGGGCTGATTTCCTTCAGAATGAATAGGTTTGATCTTCTTGCAGTCCATGTCTCCTCCAGCACCATAATTCAAAAGCATCAATTCTTCGGCAATCAGCCTTCTTTATGGTCCAGCTCTCACTTCCATACATCACTACTGGGAAAACCATAGCTTTAACTATACGAACCTTTGTTGGCAAGGTGATGTCTCTGCTTTTTAAGGTGCTGTCTAGGTTTGTCATCACTTTTCTCCCAAGAAGCTGAGGTCTTTTAATTTCATTACTGCTGTCACCATCTGCAGTGATCATGGAGCCCAAGAAAGTGAAAGCTCTCACTGCCTCCATTTCTTCCCCTTCTATTTGCCAGGAGGTGATGGGACCAATGGCCATGATCTTAGTTTGTAGGTCTTGTAAAAAAGCAGTTTCCATATTGCCTGGTTCCTCATTGCTCTGTAGCACCCTCTGGTGTCACACTTTAACAATGCATTGTTAATTAATGCTACAAGCAAAACGTTATGTGTCCAAATACATTACGATAACCATTCCTTAACTCTTCCTTAACATTAGAAACCATGAGTGTAGATCTTCCTGTTAACAATGTAACTATGCACTGTTGAAATTTACACACACTCTCTTCCCATCCTAATAACTCATAGTTTCCCCCTCAGTTCATCAAAAGACACATACACAATAATGGCCATGGCAGCAACTCTGTTCTGAAGGCCCTTAGGACTCCTAGGTCTGGAGGGTGGGGCAAGGCAGGTAGAAAAGGCCATGGCCTGGTGGTCAGCATAAAGTCTCATTCCCCTTGCCGTTCTTCCCCTGGAAACAGCTCCCTTATGAAGCTTAAAAGGACTGTCCACTAGCTGCTGCAGACGCTCTCATGGGCCCTTCCCTATCCTCTATCTAATGCAAGGGACATTGTCAGAGAAAAGAAGGTTGTGGAGAAAGGTAAATGAGGGGCCTGTGGAAATTGGAAGGGGGAGCAGCTCCTGTGCAACTCTCACTTCTGATACTGAGTCCCACCTCTGAGAAATGTCTCCTCGCCCTGGAATATGTTGGTGAAATAGGCCCCACCCCGATTTGTTGGTTGTCAGCAAATAGGAAGGAGGATTTTGAGAGGCCATTTGCACACAGCTGTAGACTGTTTCTCCCATATTGCTTCACTACACTTCGTAGGGACCACAGAATATTATCATATGGACTCCAGGACTTGAAGGAGACAAACCAGACTTAAGGACAATGGGTAATGTATATACTGAATGGCAAAAGATAACTGTGCAGGTTATGTGTGTTGTCCGATGGATTGTTACAAGGGACGTAGGGGCAGGTGTCATAGAGTGGCATGGACAAAACACCATGGTGACCTTGCCCACCTACTGCTATGTGCCTGCTGGGTGTTCAACTATTCAGCTGTGATAAGGGGCCCTACACATGTACCAACTTATGTATGTATAGCTCCTTCTCACAAAGGGACTATTTTAACACATTTGTTTGTTTGCACTCGTTTTCAGACAAGGTTATGGCCAGCAACTCCATTTCATAGAATCACAGAGTTGTAGAGTTGGAAAGGACTATGAGGGTCATCCAACCTTCTGCAATGCAAAATCTTTTGCCCAGTGTGGGTCTCAAACCCACAACCCTGAGATTAAGAGTCTCATGCTCTACCAAACTGAGCCACCCCCCATATCATATTGGGTGTTTGTTTTGAAAATGAGCATCATGAAAAGCTTAACTTTGTAGATAAATAGCCACTGTGAGCATGAGAACAGTAGCCAAGAAGCTATTTCTGGTGTTTAATTCAGACCTAAATCTCCCTTTCCGGGGCTGAGTTCTAAATAGTGGCTACAGGAAGTGGCTGTGGATTGTCCAGAGGCTGACATGATCCTTCATACTCCCCAGGCTCTATCTACGGCACATTCAGTTGAAACAAGATTTGCCCCCATACCATCACTGTGTCATTATATTTGCATTTTTATTTGCTTGTATGTCGGCCTGCAATGGAAATTTCACAGCTAAGCATGCACTGTGGGGTGAAGAACTCATTGCGATTTAATATTATGTCTATCTTCACTTTTCAAGACTGTCTGGATCTTACCTTCTAAAAAAAAGGCTTTGAAATATGAATCTCTTTTTCTCTTGGCAGCAGGTGTCATAAATACAACAGTGTGGAGCCCCTAAGAGTGGCAAACTGCCCCACAGTGGGAGCCCATCAATATCTATTACACGACCAGCATGCGAGTCTGATATGGATGGCACACCCTGATTCATATCCTATTTCCTCTGTCGCCTTCTCTCCAGGACCGATGTCAGTTTGGCTCAGTGAGAGAAAAGAATAGACTCATTCTGACTTGAATCTTTTTCAACAAGGCCGTGGAGAATATTCTCTGAATTACGAGTAGGCAGCCAGTTATTAATTCAACAAGGACTGTGTTGTTGCAAGAGGACAATGAACAATGCTTCTATGCTTTTGACATGCTGGAAAATGAAGTGCGGTGGTCAAGGTGTCATTAGGGCTGGAATAGGCTTCTGAATTACTCAAATAGTGGGCTTTCCTTTATGGAATGCACCATGCAACCTAATCTGTTATGCTGCCTAATCACACCTAGGAAAAGAAAGCTGATATATATTGCATTATAATTGGCACACCCCAAACACTATCAACAGTCCAAAGTAGTACAGTCTATTCTACTATGTCTGGGCTTTACCACTTCACTTGGCTGCATATGTAGAGCCAAATTACTCCTATCTTTGTGAGATACAGATAGTGAGAGATGTTTTGGAAGTCTTCACAAAGTTATTCTCCGGCTTGTAGACTAGGGGCCCATTTCTCCCGTCTTGGGTGGGGTGAAGACATCAGGTACGCCTTGGGTACTTGTACAGCTACTGGGGAGGGTCTTCCTCAGCAGTGTTTCTGTCCTAAAGGAAGCCTCTCACACCCAAGGTGCCAACTCCTGAGGGCCAAGCCATTCCCTCCCCCAATATTTTTGGGAGGGGGCCAACCCCCCAATGCATGAAAATATCAGGGGGTGGAGTAGGCCAAGCATAGATCCAAGCACATTGGGGTTTCAATGGCCTGGCCTGCTCTTTCTCCTCCTCCTGTTGACTCTGCCCCTGGTTTCTCCCAATGCCCTGACATGACGCCAACCTCCCACCAACTTCCCTCACAAGTTGGCAACTCTGCCTCACATAATATAGCACTTTTGGTCAGCCAACCAATCCTAGGAGCTGAACAGGAATTTTCAGAATGGCTCCCACAATTGGCCATGGGGAAATGCCTATTTTTCACTGATTCCACACTCCTGGGGATTCAGATAAGAAGAAGAAGAGTTTGGATTTGATATCTCACTTTATCACTACCCGAAGGAGTCTCAAAGTGGCTAACATTCTCCTTTCCCTTCCTCCCCCACAACAAACACTCTGTGAGGTGAGTGAGGCTGAGAGATTTCAAAGAAGTGTGACTAGCCCAAGGTCACCCAGCAGCTACATGTGGAGGAGCGGGGAAGCGAACCCAGTTCACCAGATTACGAGTCCTCCGCTCTTAACCACTACACCACACTGGCTCTCATTTTACAGCTGGCCTACCCAGCTTTTGTACATGCTGATCACAGCAAGAAGCTTCAGAGCTTTTTGGATCAGGGAGTTTAAAATGTGGCCTTCTGGATATTGCTTGACTCCAACTCCCATCACTCTTAAGCAGCATGTCCAAGGGTCAGAGGTGATGGGGATTGGTTCCATCAACATCTGGAGGGCAGGGGTAACCCCACTCCTGCTTTAGATTGCTCCTTATTTAATAGCATGAACATAATACAGCATACATACAATAGCCATTTTGGGATGCTGGCATCCAGCTCCAACTCCCCTAAACTCCCAAGAAAGGAAAAACATGCTCAGAAGTGTGGAGAGGATGCTTCTTCCTAGCCCCCTTCTGCTTTCCTCACATGGTGCATCAGACTGTAGTGTCCTATAATGTCTCTGAGCCAGTGGGCTATCTATGGCTTTTATGCCTACTCTGCTGTCAGGGACTGGGCAGAGGAGGAATTGTGGAGACCAGCTCCTCATACTGAGCCTTCCAGGGAGGAGGAAGAGGAGGACAATATGGATTTACAACAGGGGTTTGCAGGAAGTCACAACACAAAGGCAGATGAGGGGGGAAGTTGGGAAATAATGGGAGAGCCAGAGCAACAGGTGGGAAAAACAGATCTGTGGCTCTGTTAAGAGATAAGAGGGGAGTTATTCCTATAGCAAGTGAAAGAAGAAAATAGAATACTGTCACAGAAAACACAGAGAGTGGAACCTCGAGTTGCGGACGTAATCCGTCCCGGAGACACATCCGCAATTTGAAGCATTCACATCCAGAAGCACTGTGTCTGCGCATGTGTGCGGTGCGATTTAGCACTTCTGCGCATGTGTGAAGCATGATTTAGCGCTTCTACCCATGCGCGAGTGGCAAAACCCAGAAGTAAACATTCTGGTACTACCGGGTTGCTGTGGGACGCAACTTGAAAAGATGTAACCTGAAGCGGACACAACATGAGGTATGACTGTAGTGACTTACTACATCTTGTTCAACAGGATCATATGTCCTTATCCTGTCCTTCATTTGAATAGGTATTCCATCCATAGAAGGGGAGTCTCCCAATAGATTCTAGTAACTTTTTCCAGATACCTTCTACCACTACTCCCAGGCAACAGGCTCACCCCCTGCATTACTGTTTATTTGTTTTTAGAAGGCCTTGCAGAATATGTTTAAGCCACAACAGGAAGAGGGGCTTTAGGATCTTATACTGCTGAATTTATTAACTTTGTCATACACAGTTTGGAAATTAAATTGCTCTTTGGAAGTTAAAGCTAATGTACTCTTAATATGTAAGCTACCTCAGATGAATTTTTATTTGGAAAACCAGTACACCCACATACAAACTAATAATAATAATAATAATAATAATAATAATAATAATAATATGAGCAGAATTGTGCATTGGATGTTATTCCAGAGTAGGCTTCTTCTTTGTGGAATAGGAATTCAATATGTAATATGAAGCACCCATCATTCCTATGCTGGACCACAAAGCAATCTTCCTAGCCCCCTCACTTGTCAAGCTTAGATCTTCACCATACTCATCCAGATCTTATTCCTGGTTCCTTATCTTCTCCTTCTTGGTTATCTTTCCAAATACAGAGAAAAAGCTGCTATAGAGTTGAGAAAGGAAATGTGGTTATATGAATCAGTCCCAAAGTCACACATAAAGTTGATTATTTGATGGGTAAAGGGTTGTGAATATATATCTATTGGCCTCAACATAATGGGTTACAAACTGGCAAACCAATCTAAAACTTTCCCCCAATAGTAAAAGTTAATATATCCCCCAAATAAAACTATTCATCACCTGCTTTGGAGATCCATCTTGATAGAGCTGAGATGCAGTCTGACTGTTAACTGTTTATGGCTTTACCAAGACTTCAAGCATATCCTCTTTGTGACATCACACATGACATCAGAATGGCATATTTGCATTCAACCTAGACTATCTCCATGCCAACAGCAATGGCCAGTAAACTTCTGCAACCAAGTAACCGTCAGCCTGACTACCCAGTTGTTTCTATCTAGACTACTGGATGTTTATTTTTTGCTCTCATAATCAAAGCCTGAAACAGAGCTGTGTATAATCTGAAAACCTGCTTCCACTGTTAAAGAAAACTAATTGTCAGAGACTGGGCAGAGGAGGAACATTGGAGACCGTCTCCCCATCCTGACCCTTCCAAGGAGGAGGAAGAGGAAGGCAGTCTAGATTTACAACAGGGGCTTGAGGAAGGTCACAGCCCAGAGGCAGATGAGAGGAAAAGTTGGGAAATAATGGGAGAGCCAGAGCAACACCTGGCTTACACGTCATTAGATAGCATCCCCGACCCACCATCTCCCTGAACCTGGCAGGACTTAAAAGTAGGAAAGCAAAGAGCTCGAAGACAGAGCAGCACCTGTAGAGGAGATGATGATGATGACGAATGAGGAAGAGGGAGAGAAGGGGGCGTGGAGATTCACTCGGGACAACACCATTATCCAAAAGGCTGGCTTCTATGGCCTCTCTCTGTAAAGACTGAAATTAAAAAGGACGGTAAGAAACTTTTCCTTTTCTTTATACTTTCCTGGGCAACCAGCTGGGAGCTGCTGACAGCATCCTGACACCTGGTCTCTCTGCTGAATCTGCTAGGAGTTCTGGTTGGGCTTTACTGCCCCTTCCATGCCATGCCCATTCTTTTATAGTTCTGTGCCACCCTACCCAACCTTGGCCAAGCCTTTCTTCATCATGTCCCATATGCTGCTTGTTAGCTCCCTATCCTCTGCTTGTCATACCCCATTCAAGGCAGTGTGTATGTTTTTATGTCTGGTTCAGGTTCCCTTAACGGAACTCCTTCCAGGCTTGATGCAGAAAGGATCCAAAACCATTGCTTCTAACTCCCTTTTGCAATGCAGTTGGAAATTACTTTCCTTCTTTATCTGGGAACAGTGCAGAAATGGGTACTCATAGTTTATTCCCCACTATGGTGGCAGTGTGAACTTTACAGCTGAAATTAGTGTGGGAGCAATCAATCTTTGTTTGAACAGATAGTTCCAGAGTTCATTGGTAGAAAACATGTTTCACATACAAACGGTCACATGATCAATCACTGGCTTCTCTGTGTAGGGTTGCGTGAGATTCCAGTTTGAAATAATCGGTGCAGAAGAACGAACGAATGTTCTTTCATATGTGGTGGAGCTTTAAAAGGGTAAAAGAGTATTGGGAAATAATTTATAATGAACTGATTTTTTTTTAAAGCACTTTCCCCAAAAACCCATAATCCTTTCTGTTGGGGATAATTCAGATGGAAATTCCCAGGTGTCAAAAAAGGTTATTTAGGTATGCCACTACTGCGACCCATGTTTTGTTAGTCCAAAAATGGAAAACGAGCGCGGTCCCAGCCAAAGAAGAATGGCAACTTAAACTGATGGAATATGCAGTTTGCGGACCTAACTTATAGAATAAGAGAACAATAAGAACATACATTTAAAGAAGATTGGAAAACGTTTATTGAATATATGGGGGGAAGTGTGTACATTTGAAAACGTTGGCAGCATTAAGATAAATTCAACAGTGTAAATAAGTTTTGATGGATGTAATAATGGAATACTGAATGGTTTAGTTTGTATAAAATATGCAGGGATTTATGTTATGCAAAATGAATCATGCAAAGAGAAGAAGGGAAGCCATTGATATTTTAAGATTATTTAAATGAATATTTTAAATTGCAAAACAGAAAATTTAATAAAAAATATGCATATAAAAAATGAAATCATTGGGCAGTATCCAGCTAACACGTCCCATTAGTGCAAGTATTTACACTTGCACAACAGACCTTGCTCACTTCCTTCCACTCATGTGTAACCCACACCATCTCCAAATCTGCTCCAGGGGTTTGGAACAACTCCTAGAACAGATTCCACAGATGGGACAAGTTAGCAGGATACTGCCCACTAGAGGGGCACTGCCAGTATTGACAATACTGAGCTAGCTGGGCCAATTGTCTAAAGCATCATCCTATGGCCTAATGAAACTTGCAAAGAGGCCCTTATATGAACACACCAGAATTGAGTTCAGCTCCTATCTCAGGATCACAATTCCGGTTGAAAGGTTCCTAATCTCCTACTTCATATATTACTAGATCACTAAACTAACAAAGTCGGAGATAATTGACTGGTATCTAATCTAAAAACCCAAAAGGTCAGGTCAGAAAAGCTTTTATCCCTGTTGTCCTGATGCACTCAATTAGTCATGTGACAGTGGGCTTGCAACTTGAACAGGAATGGGGGGGGGGGGCTTGACAGCATTCCATTCATTAGTAATTATTGCATTCCCATGTCTGAAAAGCAATGTGCATTTGACCCCCCCACACACACCTCACCTCAGAGAAAGAAAAGGGGAAAGGCTGAAAACATTTCTAGCATCGTGGATTCGAATTTCTTCATTGCCACATTACATTCTGACAGCATCTTCTTCATAGAAACCTTTGGCCCTTTGAGATCAAAAACTTTTATCTCTTTAAAACGATTCTCACTTGCTCATTTGGTCAAGGTTACAATCAAGCTTGGCATAAATGGGGACAAAATGAGGAAAGAAATCAGGAAAGTGTTGCACTTCTTCACAGCATCTTTGAAGGAGGATGCAGCGGGAGAGATAATTTTGCTTTAAGTGGGCTTAATCATAGTTAAATAATGCTGGACCACCCAAATATTTGTTAAATTGAACAGAGACATAAGATGTAACAGAGGTAATTTGTCAGGCTAAGGAAATTCAGATGTGATTTAATTTTCCTCACACACAAATTCCACCCTCCTGCTTCCTTAGAAGAATGCTAAGCACATTATTTATCCTCCTGGCATCCCTATTAGCTGTATTTCCATGAGAGCAAAGTCAATAATATGTCAATAATATGCAATAGTTTCTCATTGCTTTGCACAGACGTGCAAGCACTATGGTTCCTAGGCCCAAATCAGACACTTACTGGAGCTGAGAATTCTCTTCTGGTTGTGGATGAGAGGGTGGATATACCAGCAATGTAGTTAAATACTTAAGAGGTAGTCTAAGTGGGGAGAAATTCAATCCAGGTAAGTGAGGGGTAGCAGAAGAAGGATGGGCCACTCTATCTTTTCTTTATTCCCACTGTAATGGAAGTGGGGCAAGTAATATTTTTACTCCCTCTCTTCCATGACCAGGTGGGTCAGTCATGTCAAACTCTAGGTAGGCCCCAACCATACTCCTCTTAAGATCCCAATAGCCCTGGATGAGAGTGCTTTCAGGCATGTTCTTGTAGCTTGCTTTTTCCCATCAAACCTCACTCATATACACTGTAAAAGTAAAGGTAAAGGACCCCTGACAGTTAAGTCCAGTCATGAATGACTCTGGGGTTGCGGCGCTCATCTCGCTTTACTGTCTGAGGGAGCTGGCGTACATGTGGCCAGCATGATTAAGCCGCTTCTGGTGAACCAGAGCAGCGCATGGAAACGCCATTTACCTTCCTGCCGGAGCAGTACCTATTTATCTACCTGCACTTTGATGTGCTTTCTAACTGCTAGGTTGGCAGGAGCTGGAACCGAGCAATGGGAGCTCACCCTGTCATGGGGATTCGAATCGCCAACCTTCCGATCGGCAAGCCCTAGGCTCAGTGGTTTAGACCACAGCACCACCTGTTGCCCACATACACACTGTAGCATTAACCAAATGACTGGGCACATGAGGGGTTGGAATAAGCCTCAGTGTTTTGGCACCAGTGCACCCTAGTCTCCAACAACCAATTTTTGTGACATTTATTAAGAATTTAATTACCCAAACTATGTAGAATTTTATTCATGTATGCAACTACAGCAGCAAGAATGTTACTTGCCCAAAAATGAAAATAAGTCTCAGCGAAAGAAGAATGGATACAAAAAAATGGAATATGCAGAAATCGTGGCACTTACCAGATAAAGAAGAAATCAAGATAACGAGCTTTTATAAAAGAATGGAAATGGTTTATTGAATATTTACAAATAAACTGTAAACAGATAAGAACATTGGCAGGATTATTGTAATAACCTGCAGGGTTTGGGGTTTTTTTATAAGAGTATATATTTAAAGTAGATGAATAAATGAGTAAATTAAGTTAATTTGGAATATGCAGAAAATATTAAAAATAAATTTAAGGCATCACAGAAGGAGGGAGGAGGAAGTCGAGTTTTGAAATGTTAAAATGATTGTAAAATTACTGAAATGCATAAAACTGAAAATCATAAACAAAATAATAGTAATATTAATAAATTAACAAAGAAGAGGACAAAGTAAAGAAGCAGACTATTGCTTCAAGGGAAAAAAATAGAAGGAACCTTTTAGTCTATCTATGCTGTTATAGCTGTTTAAAAGCAGGCTTTTCCTCACATGCAAAGTGGCAACGTTCGCAGTCAGATGAGAGCAGGAATTGAGAAGGATGAAATGGCAAGCATCCACTTTTAAGAGTTTAGATCCTGATGGGTCTTGATTGACAGCTGACTGTGTCTTGCCAATCACAAGTCAGTCATGTCTGTCGGGAAGCGCTTTGACACCATTTGGAATTTGGAGGAGATGGCTATCGCAGTGTTCATTGCCAGCAGATTTCTCCATCCTTCTGCCAGACCTCACCTAAAGGGTACTTGGTGTATTAAAGGCGAGAGATGTCTTCTCTGCTAAGGCTGAAGGGAAAGCAAGAAATTAGGGCCCTTCTCTACACCCAGCACAGAAACCAAGCAGGTCCCCATGGTAAGGATTTACCTTCTTGTATGTCTGGCATGAAAATTAAGCTGGCTGCAGAAGGGGGGGCCATAGCTCTAAATCTTTCTGCAGATAGCCCTCTCCCAGCTTTTATTATTACTGTTGTTGCTGCTGCTGCTACTTCTGCTATTGGTATTATTACAAGATAGCCTGGCTATTATTACAAGATATCTTGGCTTATTTACATGTCTGGAATATACTCCTTTACCACAGTCATAAAGTGCTGTGCACATATATACATACACACAGGACCGAATTGGTTCCCCCCACTCCAGATTCTAAAAGTTTTATTCAGGCAGAGGGTCTTCTCGGCAGTGGCGCCTACCCTGTGGAATGCCCCTCCCTCCACCCCCATCAGATGTCAAGGAAATAAACAACTATCTGCAGTGCTCCCCCCCCCTTAAAAATGTTATGGGGCACTCATTTTGACTCACGAAAATCACCATTTTATAGTTCAAATCAGGAAAAATAAATACAGCAAACGGACAAAAGTACAAAGATTCACAAAATGTTTAGGGGTATGTGTACCCCTGCATACCCAAGGGGGAAAAAGCACTGACTATCTGACTTTTAGAAGACATCTGAAGGCAACCCTGTATTAAGAAATGTTTAATGTTTTTAAAAAAAATTTATGTGCTGTAGGCTGCCCAGAGTGACTGGGGAAATACAGCCAGATGGGCGGGTTATAAATATTCCTATTCTTATTCTTATTATTCTGTGCTTCGGTACTGACTGTGTGTCTACTCAGAGGTAAGTCCCATTGATTTCCATAGAACTTAGTCCCACGTAAGTGGGATTACATTCGTACCTGCTTAGCTTCTCTATATATATCATACAAAGAAAGGAGGGGAGATAATAGCTAGAAAAGGCAAACGTGAGCCACGCTTGCACACATGACTCACAACTACATATTTTGTGTTGCATTTTAATGGAACATGCAATCAAGTTTGTACGATATTTGAATACTTTTATACAGTGGCGGAGCAAGCCGATTGCGCGCCTGGGGTGGTGTGCATGCGCTGTGCCTAGGGGCGGAGCCAGCCACCCACAGGGCAGGGCGAGCTGGGGCAGGACGCTCCGCGTGGCCTCTGAGGAGTCTGCCTGCCTCCTCCCACTCAGCCACCCTACAACTGAGGAGGAGGCGGTGGGCAGACCGTTTGGGGCAGTGTGGAGCCTGCGAGCGCCCAAGCCACCACGTCATTCCCAGGAGACACATGTGGCTCAGGCACACTGCAGGCCCTGCAGCGAGTGCCACCTGGCATTTTGTCATCCCCCTCAGTGATGACACCCGAGGCAGCCTGCCCCCACCGCACCCCACCTTCCTCCGCCCCTGCTTTTATATCAGGCATAGGCAAACTCCAGCCCTCTAGATGTTTTGAGACTACAATTCGCATCATCCCTGACCACTGGTCCCGTTAGCTAAGGATGATTGAAATTGTAGTTCCAAAACATCTGGAGGGCCGGAGATTGCCTATGCCTGTTTGATATAATGCTGGAGTTTGAAATACACTTTGGATGCCTCTGTGTGTAAACACTTACATGCCTGTTGAATTCATGTAGACATCTATAGCTTTTGTCTGCTTCTACTGATTTCTCTTTTGTGGTCACCGTGACTTTTGTTCTGCAAGGCAACAAACTGACTTTGAACTTCTTTTGAAAGCCTGCAGCATTCTGCATCCAACCACCCTCCTTTGTAACGTTTGTTCATTTTCCTTAAAAGCTTACAAATGTGTTCGGCTTCACATTGTTGAGAATGCCTGCCCCCCATGTACTACAACGGTGACATGCTTTTTCAGCTGTTGTTTCCTTTGTCTATTTAATATGAAACGTGTAAGAGGGAAAATCTGAGCACAACAATTGGATGGGGTTTTACTCCTTCATAGTAGTTTATTAGAATTTTGCCACTTAAAGAGGTACGGAAAATGGAATGATTAGATTTTAGCTCAAGAGTTCTCGTGAGTAAGATGTACTCACTTAAAAAAAAAATGGAGACATGGACAATGTTTGCTTATTCTCTCTCTCTCTCTCTCCCCCCCCCCCCACATCTCCCCTGGAAATCTGTTGTGGAGGGAAGCATTGTGGGAAGTGGGGTGGGGTCTGCAGGGGAAAGAGAAAATGGTGGAGAAATACCCCCCTTCCTCCACTGGATTTTCTTTAAATGTTTACAAATAAAGAAAATCCAGTGAAGGAAGGGGGGGGGGGATGCTGGCAAATATCCCAAATAAATTACAAAATATATTATAAAATAAAAATATAATATACAATAGAATGCTAATAAAGATCTGAATATAAGAAATACATTATAAGAAGCCCATCATTTAAAGTAGCAAGACAACAAGAGGGACTATCTATTTTGGGAAGTAGTTTGTCCAACCAAGATAAATTGGGAGGTGGGGGTTATTGTTTTTATTGTTTTGCTAGTTACATTACATATTTTTGTATATTTGTATTGTAAACCAACCTGTGATCCTCAGTTGAAGGGCAGTATGCAAATTTAATTAATAGTATAATACTAATACTAATACTACTAATCCTATAATAATATCTCCAGTATCCAGATCTGTCTGGATAAGCAGCTGAGATTTTAGGAGATGTTTCAACCGTCCAACGGATGGAGCTTTCCAAATTCCTTTTGGGAGGGTTTTCCAGAGGGCTTGTGCTACAACTGAAAAGGCACATTCTAGAAAAGGAGTAGTCAATATGGTGCCTTCCAGATGGACTACAACTCCCATCAGGCTCGCCCAGCACAGTGATAATGTAGCAGGGTCTCAGTCAAGAATGACAGACACGGGTTCTTTCCAAGGAAGGTTGCTTTATTCAAGCTGCACAGCTGACTCCAGTGAGATATAATCTCAAGACTGGGACCTGTTTTCTAGCTGGGGTTGTTATTTATAATGAGCAGGAAACAGCTTCTTACAGGAATACTCAAGCAAAAGGGGGAACTATACTTGTGATGTACTGAAGTTCTCACTCTGGGCCAGCAGGGGGATATTGTAGATAGTATTCACTCAGGTCCACATATGCAAATAAGGGATTGAAAGTGATGTTCAGTGATTGGATATTTACAGAAATTGGTTACTGTTGTGTTCTAGTGCAGCTCTATATCAGCAGGCTGGCTGAACCATTCAGTTCAGTTCTGTTCTGGCCTGTGAATAAACAAGAGCTGTTTGAAGAATCGCTGTGTCGTCTGATATGTTCACCCACAATTTAACAATACTGGAACACGAAAGCAGGATCTGGCTGGAACATGGAAGCAGAACTTGACTGGAAATGTTGCAGATTCTTCCCTTCCCACCGCATGTCTTGGCTGCCCCAAATTGTGAGCATGTGCAGATTTCTTGCCCAAACTGCAAATGTGTGAGTCTAAAAACAGACACTAGTTAGATCATCCCTTGTGGCAGACACGTGTCAGACTTTCTGCTAATCTCCAGGGTGGGGGCTGTTGAAGATAGATAGATTCCATTCGGAACCTGCCTCAATAACAGGAGCCATAGTCTACAACAGCTGGGGGGGCACATTGTCTATCAGAGCTTTGCAAACCAAACCAGTGTTTTCTGTTATGTGACAAAAAAACAGGAAAATGTTACTACTTCATTATCCCTGCTGGAGACCCATCCCTTTCGATCAGCTACAAGCACATTTGCATTCTCTCTCTCCAGTTCAATTTTGTTTTATTTTGCTGGCTTTCACTTCCCACTACTAGGGCCCTGAGCAAAAGGGAAAAAGGTGTTTATTATTATTAGCCCACGCAAATGCATGGACTTGCATTGCATAATGTTATACATTTCATTAGGAATCGGAGCCTTTCGTCCCACCGTTTCTAATTTTATTCATGCTGTGAGTCTGAATGGTGCTGATTGCACAGGCGTACTGTAATTTAGCCTCTAAAAGTGTCACAGCAAGCAAAAAAAATTTGTGATGTCAGCATGCATATATATATATATATAAACCACCTCAGCCAACCTTTGTAAAATATTGAGTATTTATCTCACAATCTCATTCAGGTAGATTTAGTTCCAAAATCAAAATGGGGATTTCATAAGATGTGAAATTAACAATTCAATATTTGTGTGAGCGCTTTCTTTCTATCAGTCCAGCACAGATGAAACTACACAATCTCATCATGGTCATGTTATGCTTGAAACCCGACTGCCCTGACCTCAGAAGTGCCAGGCAACTTTCAAGCAGCGGTAGGGTGACGCCACCCCCCTCTATATTTTATTGGGTCTTGAAAGACCTACAATGGCTCCCAGTACGTTTCAGAGCACAATTCAAAGTGTTGGTGCCGACCTTTAAAGCCCTAAATGGCCTCAGCCCAGTATACCTGAAGGAGCGTCTCCACCCACATCGTTCAGCCTGGATACTGAGGTCTAGCTCTGAGGGCCTTCTGGCGGTTCCCTCCCTGAGAGAACTGAGGTTACAGGGAACCAGACAGAGGGCCTTCCCAGTAGTGGTACCCGCCCTGTGAATCGCCCTCCCATCAGATATCAAGGAAATAAACAACTATCTGACTTTTAGAAGACATCTGAAGGCATTCCTGTTTAGGGAAGTTTTTAATGTGTAATGTTTTATTATATTTTTATATTATGTTGGAAGCTGCCCAAAGTGGCTGGGGTAACCCAGTAAGGTGGGTGGGGTACAAATATTTTTTAATTTATATTTATATTTAATTTCAAGTTGGCACCAGTGCCCTTTGGACTGACAGAGGAAAAGATAGGGAGATCGACAACGGATAGAGTTAGGGCCAATGACAGACAGAGCCAACTAATTCTACTTTTATCACCATCCTCCTCTTTGCTGAGCTCTACAAGGGCAACACTGAAACTAAAGAGGAGGAATCCGAAAGGAAGTGTTATCCCCCTGAATGATTGTCAGTAAGGAGGGAAGGTAACTGAGGGCTGACTAAGGTTGGCGGAGCAGTGCCCCATTTGCCACAATGGACCAGCCTCCACTGCTCAACACGCCTTGAACTTTGTGGGGATCTCCTTCTGAAACATATACTGACCTTGTTTCAGCCAGCTTCAGTTCAGTTGGCTGAGCCCCAGCTGAGCTGGGATGAACAAGTTACGCTGGCGTATCACCTGAGGTGGCGTTGGGGTCTTAACTCTGGCTGAGCCAGGAATCAGATGACTAAGCTGGAGATCTGCTGCATCCCAAACTGCTCGTCCTGGAAGATCTTGCCATAGGGTTACCCTCAACAGCTCCAGTC
Organism: Podarcis lilfordi; assembly: GCA_947686815.1. NCBI lineage: Eukaryota > Metazoa > Chordata > Lepidosauria > Squamata > Lacertidae > Podarcis > Podarcis lilfordi. Next base: position 71,388,077 of record OX395132.1, read on the forward strand.
TGGTATAGGTAATAGGTCCAATCTTAGGGCCTCTCAGAGGGGCTTGGGATCTAGCAGTTCCTAGACTTCTCTACCCCCAGAAGAACAGTGACTACCACTGTTGGATACAGAGGTAACAGAAGATCTATATTTGTGGCCACAGCAAGGATCTTTACAATAGATGGCAAGTCTCCTCTTTACCTCATCTTCATCCATTCCATCTAGCTGATCTGGGAGGTTAGGATCACAATGTAACGAACTAAAAATAGTGGATCTACTATTTCTGAAGCATGAATGCACCCTGTCTTTTAAGAAGGATTTGGTTCCCTTCCGCTTGCGCTCTATCAGCCCAAGAGAGAAAATATATCAGGGACGCTTCTTGCTGTAGATGGAAGTCTATGATCAGAGAAGCACATTTGTTACTGTGAGGGAATGTGTGCCAAGCAAGCAAAACAAGAAGAAGCAGTCGTCTTTGGGTGGACAATAATGCTTCCATTAAATGCTCTATTTCATGTCTGAAATTCTTTGAGGGATATTTGTAATAGACTGCCACTGTGACAGCTCGTTGCGATCAAAATAAGTTGTCTTCAAAAGAAGCTTTAAAAGAGCCCCAAATGTCTTGTCTTTATATTCCCATTTGCTTTGCAATCTGGGGAGAGAGACCTAACCTTCATCTGTGCTGTTTGCTGCAGGATGACATAAGGCCGTTCATGTTTCAAAGAAAATCAGAGCTGTCTGAAAACAAATTGAGGCCCATTACCCTTCATTAATTGCATGGCTGAGCAAGCCATGCACCATTTAAAGGATCTTTATCCAAATGTGTGCACTAAGAGCTTGGTGTGTGAAGTGGATTGATCAGGGAATTTTACAGTTGATCATTACCGTTGAAATAGATTTCCCTCCTCAGACTTCTCATAGAAGAACTCAAGTAAAATAAAATATGAGAAGAACTATGACAAGAGGAGGCTAGGGATATACTAGTTTATTTCTAGCCTGTGTCAATTTGAAGTGTGTTCATTCATAAATCCATTCCATCTTGTTTTTTGCATCAGTTCGTGAATATATGTGTGTGTGCAATATTTAAATATATTTAAATATTTAAAGCATTTTAAAATATATTTTATCACAAAAGACATATTTAAATACATATTTTATCATAGTGTATGCATTTCTAAAGTATTTTATCCTAAAATATGTATTTTTCTGCATTTTTATATATCTTTTGAACCAAGATGATTTTTGCACATTTTGGAAAAGTGCACAATCTGAATAAGACCACCCCATTGAAGTCTATAATATTCCATTGGAATCCATATTAATAAAATTATTCAATCTTCCATTGGATAGGGTTGGAGCTGAAATATTTTGAAGACTCATTTCTTTTGACAGTGGCTCAGATTCAAAACCATGCTCTAAGCACTGGTGATTAAACTGTTTCAATCTACAGGATACGCCTGCTTTTGAGATAGTTGTCTTTTAAAAATTCACCCATCACCAGGTAAGTCAAATAAGCAGCCTACGTTCCAAAAAAATAGTGAGCCCCCCCCCCCCGTCTGTGTGCAACATATGTTCTGACGTGTAAACTGTGCTTCAAAGATATTGCAGAACCTAGGGGAGAAGTGCCATGATCCATGTATGGACAACACTGTTATGGTTGTGCACTAGGAATCAATCCATCACTGACTGTAATACACCTGACTAATCAGGAAAACCCCAGGGAGTGAGACCAATCATCACTGTATCCTCCCTCACAATATTTCCTTTCTTATCATACTTCTGAGTCAGCACAGCCGACTCTGTTCCATTGAGAAATTCCACTTTTTGCCTGTTAACATCAAGTGTGGATAGTCAAGCTTCAATTGGTGATACTTTCTCTTCCAGCAAGGAATCCAGCTTGCATGTGTTTCGGGTTTAATTTTGCATGTTCTCAGGCAGGAAGAGACTTTTGTTTCTCAAGTCATGGAGAATCACAGTGCTGTAGTTGCAGAGACTTGTAACTGCTGCGTCCCATGACATTTTGGCTGTGTTAGCAGCACCGGTGACCTCCCCAAGGTGCGAGCCTGGGCACTGTGTATGGGGCTCCTGGGCTGCCCAGACAACAACCCACCCACCCCTCTTAAGCTCACTGATGTGGTCCAAAGGAAGCAGAGCAAAACTTTTGGCACCAGTTTGGCTGCAGGAGGTGTCAGAAGGAAGTATACAAGATGCCATCTAACCGTCTTAGGAACTCGACTCCAGATTCATGTAGGATTCATTCCTTAGCCATTTCTTCTCCTTAGCCGTTTTTTCTCTGGGGGACTCTCAGGGTGCTGGTTCCAGGCCAGGGCCACTGGAGGGAAGGCGAGGGGAGGACAGATGGTGCCCTGGGACAGACAGAGGTGTGTGGACAATTGAGTGCCTTATCTGCACTCTCATGCAGCGGTGCAGAAGGAGGCTGGGGTGGCTCAGCACAGTCATTTTTTTAGGGGGGAGAAGCTCCCCCAATATTTTTGGGGGAGGTGAAGGGGTCCGGGGTGTAAGGAATAATAAAAATAGCCGCTTTAAGAATAATGGAACTGTCGCTTTTTCAGAAATACAATGCTGCATCTTGCTGAAGCTACAACTGATAGGTAACCACAAATGACTCCAGGCTGGCTTATACACATATTTAGAATAGCCTGGGGCTAGAATGCTCATAAGTAGAACAGCTTATGGTTGGAATCTTGTTTATTCATAGACACCAGTAGACACAGGACCCGCTCACACCAGTGACTGGAACAACTGAAGGTCAGGATGTGGGTCTGTCCTCTCGGCTTCAAAAGATATAGTAGTCGCTTAGGCTTGTAACTGGAACAATTAGTGGTTAACACATGAAACTAGAACAACTGGTTGTTGTTGTTGTTTAGTCATGTCTGACTCTTCGTGACCCCATGGACCAGAGCACGTCAGGCTCTGGTGGTTAGAATATGGCTATACTGCTTACATCAATACACAAATTCATGAGAGCTTTGACCAAATAAGGACAATGGTAAACATGGAGGGTAGATGTCGGAATTCAGAGTGATGGGAGATGTCAACAAGGGCGGAGATTATAGTATTTTTATTAGGCGGTCATGATAGGCTGTAGCCCCTGCATGCCTCCTGACAATGGGGACAGGGGAGGGAACCTGTGCTTGGAGATAGGTAATATAAGCTTGTGCTTTGCCGAATTGGGGTGTGCCTACTTTTGACACCCGTGCTTGCAAGGACATATCTGTATTCAATAAATGTTTGCTGCTTCACCAATTTTTTTCAGATTTTATTTTGAGGGTCCCAGGAGCCAGAGTCTTGGGACCTGCATTTGCAGATTTGGAAAGGGAAATCAAATACAGAATATGAGAAGCTGTCATACAGACATGCCCTATGAAACCATTCACACACACACATTTTTTTCAGATTGTTTCATAGCATCTTATCACATATAGGCTGACATTTGAAGTGAATAGAATCAGGAATCAATGCATATTCAGAACTGACCATGTGTCTTGTAAACATAATCTTACCACATGTAAAAGTAATTTAATTTACAATTTCTGTGTGTTGGTTTCACATATGACAAAGAGTATGATCTCCTAGTTGCCCTTGTTTCTTTCAGAGGGCCTGCAATAACCATTGCAATGGAATAATAAAAAAAGGAGTTAAAAAAATTAACTCAAGGTGAAAAGTAGCTGATAGTACTTCAGTATAGAAAAGCAATTTCTTGTAAGGCAAAGAGATTAAAAACTTTTTTGTACTGTTCTCCCTGTGTATAGACTTCTTTTCAAATATTACACAGGATTTTACATTCACTTACTAAAGGTAATACAAGTGCTATTAACTTTTTTTGTTCATTTCTTAAAGATGTGAATATATATATATATATATATATAAATTCTATGTGTCTTAACTCTCCTTTTCATCTTAGTTTCTTTGATGTCTGTGCATGAATTAAATGCAAAGCCCAGATCTATAAGGAAACTTCACTCAGCTTAATGTTCTATCTATCTATGATGCCTTTACATTAGTAATCTGGAGAAGTAGACAACTTTGAAGAATTTAATTATTTCCTGACACTAGGATCCTGGGAACCTGTTGAGTACCCTCCATGGTGATTTGATAAGCATGTGCATTCATATCCAGATCTAGAGGAAGACTAGTCTAGCTGAACGTTCCACCTAAGGTGCTTGACTTCTGATAGTCCTCTGTTTGGGGAATGCCCTCCCTAGCCAGTCTCCCTCACTATTAATTTTTAGGAGAAGTTATTAACTATTTTTAGAAGGCTGTATTAAACTGCTTTAGAAATTTTAATTGTATTGGCACTGATATGTTTTCTGCCCTTGACTCCTTGACAGGGAAGAAGGAGGAGGAGTGGATGGGACACAAGCCACAACCAAGGAATGGTCATGTCTGATTCTCACATGTTACTTGAAGTCCCTCAAGGGGCCTTGAAGAGATGAGGATCACAGTTCAACTCACTTCTGGAGGTGTCTAAATCTCTGCAGGTCCCAAATGGTGCTCCCCACAGATTGTACACATCATCTGCCATCTTAGGAGCCCATTCCACTCAGGTTCTCCAGACTGGAGCTTTGTGGTCAAGAGGCATGCTGATGGATTCATTGGAATATGAATATGATTTCCCAGACCACAGAAACCTTTCCCCCCTCTTTTTTGCAGTGGTTCTGTGAATTCCACGTGGAATCAAATGACTGAAACTTCACTAAAAGTTACTGATATAAAATATGGTCCTTAGGCTTTTGTGTAAGAGCTATAATGCACGTTCAGGGGACCCACATGGCAGTTTCTCCTGGGTTCTTTATCAATATTGAACCATATTGAAATCCTACACTGAATGGGTATAAAGTACTCTAGGCCACAGCTGCAAACCAGTCACAGCTGCAGATCATGAAACACTCCAAGGCTGTGAAGCTAATGGACCAGTGTGTAGATGATAGCCTTTTATCCCTCACTCTTCCTCAGATAAGTTCAAAGAGGCCTACAAATGATGATTAGACAGCCTCCTAGGCAGCTTACAGGGACAAAATGAAGGAAAAAGGTAAGTCAGGAGAACCACATATGCTGTCTTGAACTCCTTGAAATAAAGAAATATACGTTTGGACAATTTTAGCAAAATGTGGCCCTTCAGCAGTTGCTACACAACAGCTGTCATCCTCATTGACCATTGACCATGTTGGCTGGGTTAATGGGAGTTGGAGTCCAACAACATATGGAGGGATGTAGGTTCCCCTCCTTTGCTCCATACAGCGGCAGACCTTGATAATATAGCACTCTGAGTGAGGCCAGAATTTGATGCATCTCCGCCCTCATGTCACCTCCCTCAAGCCGGTTAAGTGAGGTGCTGGGCTCTGAGAAGGAGGCATGAGGGCTCTGGCAAAGTCCTAGATCTCTCCCGTCTCCTTTGTAAAGCTGGACAAGTGCCAGCTAGGCTTTAGGAAGGAGGTAGGAGGACTCTAGGGTCCCATCAGAGTCCTCTGTAATGAGTATGAGTTACTCGTGCGTAAACTGGTGCCTCTCTAGGCTAATTTGCCTTGTTAAACCTTTCTGACTGCACAGCCCTTTCCGATCATGACTGTCTCAGTCACTAGCAGAATCCGTCAGTGGGCGTTTCTTGAATCTCTTCCAGCATAAGAGTTGTTTGACACCCAATCTTCTCCGCCTCTCACTGCGCGGGAGCCTTCTGCGCAGGGTGGGCGTGGGTAGCGGGGGACCTGTCCCCTCCTCACTGAGTTCCAGTGAAGAGTCCGTGAGCCCTCTCTCCGATTTTCCCATCTGCTCACTTTTGTTCCTGGTGTTGCGCTTAAATGCTTCCCCCTCCACTGAGTCGCCTCTCCCCCTGCTGCTGGGTCCTTCTCCAGCATCATCCAGGAGCCTCCCCTTCACCTCCCGCTCTGATGTCAGTTCCCTGACATCCTCACACCTCCTTCCCGAAGCAAGTGCATACTTTGCTTTGGGAAGGAGCGGGAAAAATGCCCCCTCTGCTTAGTTGCCTTTGTGGATGAAGTGGTTGTGCTGCCTTAAATCCACCTCTGCTCCAGGCTATTATGAGCTAACATGATACCTTGTTTCAAATTGCATATCCTTTTAACCAATATAATCTCAGTTTTGTTTGGATTCTGTCCCCATTTGCTTGTCTGTATCCATCTTGCAGCAGGGCCGGTGGGAGAGCAAATTCTTTATATGAGATCCCCGAAAGACTCCCCCGCCCCCAATATTAGCAAGAAAACTTTTCCTTTGCATCAAACACAGTCATCTATAAAAACCCAGTTTATCTTTGACCTAGAAATAAAATTAGCTGGTGTGATGTACTACATAGAGTGTATAATGGCGGAATAACTGAGGAGAACCGCTTTTGTAAAATATCATCTGAAGAGAAGAATTACTGTAAATATACTGTCTGTCTCTTCTGCCTGCCTATACCAAGGCTAATGGGGAGTGAAATTTGTTTCTTTAGGTAATTTTCAGTGAACTGATCGCTATCATCAAGTTAATCTCTGTGAGCCCATCTTTTCTTTTCTTTTTTCCCCATTTGATACCAAGAGAAGTGCAAAGCTTTGTTCAGAATAATCTCCCAGGTGTAATGTGTGCCACGTCACACTGGATTGTTAAACTCCAAGTAGGCCTCAGCATGCAGAAAGATACCTCTTTATATGTCAAAAAGCAAAATCTCGCCCTGAGCTTGCAGGGAGAGAATCGAATGGAAAATACTGAGAACAGCCTACAAACTGCCAAGAAGAAAGGAGTGTTAAGAAGTTTTTGAGTAACCCCTAGGGTAAGCAATTTCTTACATTACAGTAATCATAATGCTACAGTGGAAGCTATTTAAAAAGTGTGAACCTGTTAATATTACTAAGGTTGAATCAATAAATTCAAGAACAGAGTCTTTGGGAAATCAAAGTTTTGCTGGAAATCCTAAATGGAAAAATTATTTTAATGGAGTATCATAACTGAAATATAATGATAGAAAAACCATAAGACAGGCTTCTTTATGCTACTTGTTAGACGGAGGTGTCCCTATGTATCATCTATCTATCTATCTATCTATCATCTATCTATCTATCCATCCATCTATCATCTACCTATCATCTATCTGGTTGGTTGGTTTGGACTACAAATGAATTTCTCCATGTGATCATATGAGTACATGCCCACTAACATTTCACAACTAAAAATAGGACAGGTCACTATTCTCAAATCACAAAGCTTTCTCTCTACCACCCCCATGACACATTGTAGAAGATTTTTCTTTGGCCACTGTATCCATTTACTGTGCTTAGTGCTGTACCCAGAACTGTAGGGTAACAAGCCTCACATAGCCATCATGCTTGAGTCTAATTAATACATGAATGGGTTAATGCCGCAGAGTAAACTGTCCTGCCAGGCTTAACCTATGTCACTTCCCCTCAGCTTGGGAGCAAATGAGCAACCAAGCCTTTTGTTGTAATCAGTCTGCGTGTGAATTCGGTGTGTGAAGAGCTCTGAGCTGCTCTCTCCAGTTGCATGGCTGCAACCAACCTCTTTTGTTTTAGACAAGAATGGAGTCTGAAACTAACGTTTTGCTATACCAATACTTTAGGAACTTTTACCATTTTGTTACCAAGCAATCTTTTACTGCCTGTGCATCTTTCTTTTTTTACTGTTGTATGGAAGAGCACATGAAACTGACCTTTGAAGAATTTTGTAAGTAAACCAGTTTATAACTTACCAAACATTTTTTCTATCTGTGTGCTAGGGAAGTGGGATATTTTGGAATTCACTGGAAAGTTACCTTTAAAAGTTTTATAGCCTATATTTCCACATTTTTCTTTGCTGCATGTTTTGTCATGCTAACTCTCAGCTGGGGTTCTCTCACCAAAGATTACTTGTCCCAAACTGGGGTCTTGACTTCCAGGATTTCCAACAAACAATTCTTCTACTTTTCCTTCTACTGTTCTCCAATAATTAATGAGAAAAGAAACTGCATTTGTAAACTATCAAAGGGAAAGAAAATTCTGTCGAAATTTTCAAGGGGAAGGTGCTTCATCCTGATTACAGTTTCGCCCCAAGGCTAATGTGACATAATCCCATTGGAAAATCACACACACACAAACATACACAGAGAGAGAGGGGGGGGTGAGAGGGAAGCTATTAACTACTTTAAAAATCAAAGATGCAAATGATAAGAGAAAGGGTCATGAGAAGTGATTTCTGTGATTATAACTGCCGGAAAAAGCTTTGAGCTGTCAGCTGGCTCACTGCATGTACTGCCCACTTCAAAATATATTTTCCAATGACTGGAGACTAAATGATCCATGAGGATTTGGAAATCTTAGCTTTAAATGTCTAGTTATTTCTTGTTTCTGTTATTTGGGTTTTCCTTCCACAATACATCTAATTTGTTTCGACATTCCTTTTGCTAGCATAATGCAGCTTAGTTGTATAATTAATAGATAGATGAATAGAGAGATAGAGAGATACTATAGATAGATTGTCATATATTTTGGTCCTCAAAAAGTCAGAAAAAGGAGTCATCACCAAGAGACATCTTTAAGAATGCAAAGAGAATAGTGCTTTCAAAACTGTAGTGCTTGGTGTTACAAATTAATGACCTCACTCCAAACCTTCAGTGATGACCTCCTTTCATCAAGTTTAGCATAACACACAACACTTCAAACCCGTTTTTCCCAAGTGACAAAGGCATGCACACAATTTTTGTGTGTGTTGAAGCTGGTATTCTACAGGATCACATTGGCAGGATTCACAAGAACAACACAAAATGCCAGCCATTCTCTTCCTGTTTTCTCTCCAACTGTTACATTACTTCTTCTTTTTTCACTCTTTCCCCAGAATCAACTTTACCTTTGTTAGTCATTAATTGGTATTCTGGTTGAGCATACATTTCCCAAATATCTCCCATCACTCTCTGTCTCCCTATTAGCATATTCCATTCTTAAATTTCCACTGGGTAGGAGATGCGCATAATAGATTTTTTCCTGCACAATTACCAAGGGTGAACAGAGTTCATCCATGGCACTCTAATTCATTTTGGTAGCATGGTGTGTGAGTTTACATGTTCCATTAGATCGAAGGAAGCACGTGATAAGCTTATCACCTCTGAGCTTGCTTCCTATAGACGAGCAATTGCCTGATGTGATAATAGATTATTTATTTAAATTTGTAAGGCTTGGGGCCCTACATTCAGAACAATGATTCTATATACACTATAATCTGATAAAAAGTATAACACATGTTCAAAACTTTGTATCAACCACCTTAACTTTAGCCACTCATGTTGTTTTTTAGTCGTTTAGTTGTGTCCGACTCTTCGTGACCCCATGGACCAGAGCACGCCAGGGACTCATGTCTTCCACTGCCTCCACTCATATCCAGCCTAAATATAATGGGAGGAATTCAATGTAGTGTTAAGCAGATCCCTCAATCAGCGCAAGCAATTCTTCTTGCATGATGGAACTATGTTCCCTCTCTTTCCCCCATGGGCGTTTCCAGGGGATCTGCTGGCCCCATCAGAGACAATCTAGGCACATGCTCAGGGGGTGCACATGAGGAGGAAAGGAGGAAGTTCCATTGTGCTAGTGCAAGTTCTTGTGTGGGCTTCAATTGGTGCTGCTCATTACCTGAATCCCACCCAATAATTCAGTGTTTTCCAAATCTCCAGCTGTTACTTTTATCTACTTTTTTCTTTCTTTTTCTTTTTATCTTGTTTTTTCCTTCTTTTTTCTTTGTAATTTTAAAATTCTCAATAAATATCTTTAAAAAACAAAAACAAATCTCCAGCTGTTTTTGTACCACAATTCCCATCATCCCTGACCACCACTAGCTGGTCCTGCTAGCTTGGGATAATGGGAGTTGTAGTCCCAAAACATCTGGAGACCCATGTATGGGAAACACTGATAATCCCACAAGCAAGATGGGCTAAAAGTCATTTTGTTGTTGTTGTTGTTTAGTCGTTTAGTCGTTATAATGGATTTTGTGCGTGTGCCAACCAGCCAACCAACCAACCAAACGCCTTTCAGTATACACACACCCATTTTTTTGATCTTGTTGTTGTTTAGTCGTTTAGTAGTGTCCGACTCTTCGTGACCCCATGGACCAGAGCACGCCAGGCACTTCTGTCTTCCACTGCCTCCCGCAGTTTGGTCAAACTCATGCTGGTAGCTTCAAGAACACTATCCAACCATCTTGTCCTCTGTCATCCCCTTCTCCTTGTGCCCTCCATCTTTCCCAACATCAGGGTCTTTTCCAGGGAGTCTTCTCTTCTCATGAGGTGGCTGAAGTATTGGAGCCTCAGCTTCAGGATCTGTCCTTCCAGTGAGCACTCAGGGCTGATTTCCTTCAAAATGGATAGGCTTGATCTTCTTGCAGTCCATGGGACTCTCAAGAGTCTCCTCCAGCAACATAATTCAAAAGAAACTCATTTAACAGCCATTAATTGCCATGAGAAAGATGTCTGTTAGAGGCATAGCTATACCGTACATGTTTATGAAGTTCATAACTCTTTAACTATCCCATCTTCTCACTGAGAAGCTTTAAATTAGTTAAAGCAGGAGTGGAGATCCTTTGGACTGCCAGATGTTGCTGAATGAGAACTCCCATCAGCCCTAACATGCATGGACAGTGGTCAAGGATGTTGGGAGTTACAATTCGACAACATCTAGAGAACCAAAGGTTCTCCACACGTGAGTTTAAAGTACAGTGGTGCCTCGCAAGACGAAATTAATTCGTTCCGCGATTTTTTTCGTCTTGCGATTTTTTTCGTCTTGCGAAGCACGGTGTCGGGAAAGTTTTGGAAAAGCTTCAAAAATCACCAAAGTCTTCAAAAACCTCAAAAAAGGGGGGTGCTTGGGAGGGAGGGAGAGGCGGGCGTGGGGCGTGGGGGGAGGCGGGGCGGAGGTTGCTGCCTGAGCCCCCGGGATCGGTTCGGCTCGCCTTGCTCCGACCCTTTGCACTACAGTCGGCACCGTCTTGCTGCTGCTGCTGCTGTCGCCGCGGTAGTCAAAGCTCCTACCAGCCTAAAAGTTGTCTGGTGCAAAATCCCTTCTGCAGCAGCAGCCCGAAAGAAAGTGAGAGTGCCAGCCAGCCAGCCGCCCGCCGCGGGCAGGAGGGAGGGAGGGAGCGTCAGCGACGGTGGATGCCTATTGCCCCTGTTGCTGCTGCAGCTGGCCAGCCAGCCAGAAGTGCGCGAGCGGAGAGGGGTGCATCCAGCCCGTTGGAGAGGAGCGCGGGTGCGCGTCCCCGGTGGCTCCCGAGCTGACCTTGCCTGGCCCGGCGCCTTCCGCGCTGCCAAAGGGCGACTCACCTGCTGCCTGCGCTGTGCCGGGACTAACTCAAGCGGGGCGAGGAGAACACACACTCGTGCACGCACACACCGAGAGGCAAACTTGCCGCAGCCGTCGACGTCGCGGGGTTGGAAAGCGCGGAGATGCAGGTAGGGGGCGCCCCTCGCAGGGCGAGCGCTGGAGGGCCTGGGCAGGCGCTCTTTTCACCGCCGGGGCGCTGGGGGGGGGGGGAGAAGGAAGGAGCCCCGTCCGAAGAGCCCCGGAGCCTGGCCTCCCTAACTGGGAGTTGTGGGGAGAGAAGTGTGCGCGCCTTGCTATTTTTCGCCGAAACAAAGCTCCCTCTCCCTCAGAACCCGCCTTCACGTGTTCTTGCCCCTACGGAGACGCACACCGCGTGCTATGAGTTGCTCCTCGAAGTCAAGTCGCAACTGTATTAACGGTTTTAAGAAAAAGGAAACAAACTTGCAAGACGTTTCCGTCTTGCGAAGCAAGTCCATAGGGGAAATCGTCTTGCGAAGCAACTCAAAAACGGAAAACCCTTTCGTCTTGCGAGTTTTCCCTCTTGCGAGGCATTCGTCTTGCGAGGTACCACTGTACCAAGAATTCTTTATTAACCTCCCACCACACAACAGCAGCTCCCAGGAGACCTATGAAGGTTCCAATGGGAAAGTGTGGGAATGCCATGTACACCAGCTATGCCTTCCCTGCCATCTTTATGAAGGAGCCCACTTATATGCATGTAGGGTTTCCAATGTAGTTGTAATGGCCTGGGATTCGGACTCGGAGGCTGAACCTGAGGAATCCCAGCCTGCACAGGAGTCCCCGCCTCCAGAACCAGCTGAGCCGGGGCTGGGGCTTAAGCCTGAAGGGTCCTCACCTGTGTTGGATCCTCAGGTGCAGGCATCAGCTGAGTCTGCTCTGGCTCCTGGAGTGATGGAGGACCCATTGCCTGCAGGTGCTCCACTCTCAGCCCTGTCAGGGGAAGCTGAGGTTGCTTCTGGGTCCAGTAATCCTCCAGCCTCTCCTGAGCTGCAGAGGCTCAGGGCAGAGAGGCAGAGGGAACTAAGTTCCCGCAGGAGGAGTGCTCGCCTTCAGGCCAGGAGAGACGAGGCACCTGTGGACCGGGGCCGCCCTATGCCTTGGGACAGATAAAAGCCAGTCAGCCCCAGTCCCAGGTTGCTGGAGCAACGTTGTTGCTAGCCTGTTCCTGTCTGCACCCTGTCCTGCTCTTCTGCCAGAGTTCACGACCTCATCCAACTCCCTGCCTTGGACCCCGCTTCAGCTTTGACAGACAGCCTCCATACCACACCCTCAACTTCGGACTGGACTTGGACCTCACCACACGGTTAACCCTCGGGACCAGCACAGTAGTGATGGGAATCAGGCCAAACCAACCTCCTCATTCCTCCCTTTTTCTGTACTAGTATGCAGCATCAACTCAGATGCAGCAACTGTTCTTGTTGGTTTTTGGTATCTATCTGTCTTGAGAGACAATGGAGTGTGCCTCTGGGGGTGAAGTCACACCACTGTGTTAGCAACACTGAAGTGACCTCCCTGGGGCACAAACCTGGCCAATGTGTGTGGAGGTCCTGAGCTGCCCTGGTAACAAGACCCCACCTCTCGGCCTCACTGATGTGGTCTAAAGGAAAGCAGAACAATGCTTTTGACACCAGCTTCCTGCAGGAGTTGCCAGGAGGAGGAATACAAGGCATCATCCAACCATCTTAAGGACTCCACTTCAGATTTGTGTAGGGTTTACTCCTTGGCTTTTTCTCCTCCCCTGAAGATATCCCACAAGGCAGGGGAGGTTTAGGATCAGAGTTTTCCTTCTTCTAGATGGGTTACCTTCCCAGGTTGATGGGCCACTTTCCTCTACAGCAGATGCAGAAACTGCCTTCTTGACCATTGGACCCACAATTGGTCCTTTCCGGACAACCCACTGGAGCCTGTCTTTGCATGCAGGGGAAGTCCCTAACTCACTGAGAGTTTGAGACCCATTGGGTACCCTCACCTGGCTTAGCTAGCCAGTCAAAAGCTATTTCTTATTCCTGTTTTTGACTTCTTCAGGAGATTGTATGGCATCTGAGTACCATGTAGGAAAACTAAAATGTGGGTTCATCTTATGTGTTACTTGCAGATGAAAAAATGGAGATGGAAAGGGGGGAAACCCAATTTCACGCTTGCTCATTCTGTCGAGCACACAACTTTAGCAATGGAACAAGTGAGTTTCCATTAAAGTTGTTTACTGCCCTTAGTTTTGACAATGCAATCAGCATATTAAAAAGTGTAAACACTGTTTTCCTGTCATTAAGTTGTGGTGACTTTTTTTTTCATTTGGAAGCTTTACGTCAAATCACTTTTCAAGTATCTTAATAATTTACTGCAGAATACTAAACCACCAGGATTATCAAGGACATTAATCTTTAATAGAAGGATAATGTAGTTGTCTTTCCAGAAAATTTTAATTAGAACGTACTCTTCAACTGCTTGATGCCAGATAGAATTCATCATCTTAATGTTCAATTTATCATATTTTGGTGTGTTTTTTGAAGTAGCAAATGAAATGCAAAAGAAGTGTCTACCCTTGAATTTTTTATTAAATAATGTGTTTAAAACAACTGTTTTTGTTATTATTGCTGAAATGCTTTATGATAACATTTTCCACTTTCCATTTGTAAGGAAGCAGTTTATTTAGTAGACCCCGACATTTTCTGGAATAATTTCTGCCAGCTGTACTCCTATTGTCTGTTCCCCATCTAGGTAAAGTTAGTGATGATTATGTCCCACTTAAAGTAATGCAATAAGTTATTTACATCTAACCTTAATGCAATTGCTTTCATTGAGAATTAAGTTCTACTATTTCCAGTAGGGCCCACTTCCAGCTAAGTCAGCATGAAATTGCAACCATAGTTATGACTCTGAGCTGTGTTGAGGCCTTTATTCTGCCCCCCCCCCCCAAAAAAAAAACAACCTGCCATTTTGAAGATCTATCAAGCTTGGAACAGTTATTTTTGACAGATTGGTGAAAAGCTGGTAAGCTCATTACCTCAAGGATAGGAAGGTGACATGGGACTAGGCCTAAAGTCTGGCTATTTGTACTTCTAGCCCTGTATTAAATATGACCTTGCAGGCAGACAACATAAATGTTTCATTTAAGTACACTGCATCCTTCAAGTATCCCTCCTCCTTTTGTTCTCTTGGGTTTTGCCTGTAATTTTCATTACAGTTGTATGTGGTGAAAATATGTTCTCAAGGACAACATTATTTATTTCTTTTAGTAGTGCAGCTTTCCAGAATTGAGATCACGACAAACATCCCAGTCAGACTGTGGCAGCCCAAGGTCTAAAGCAGCGGTTTTGCATGTCATTATTGACTCCATAAGTCTTTTAACTGGATTGAACCTGGGACCGGCTGTACAAAAAACATGAGCTGTACCACTGTGTAAGGAGGCAGCAATTTCTGTCCTTTCCTATGTTCATCAAAATCAGCACTGTTTTCATTCGGCTGCAGTTCAGCTTCCACTAGAACCCACATTGTTCATCTCACTATCTGCTATGGCCGAAACTAATGTAATTCATTTCAGTGCATTTCAATGGAAGGGAAACACCAAAATAATGCAGAAAACAATGTAACTGTTTGCAAAGAATTAAAAAACTTAAAAACCATTGATAGTGAACGCTGCTCTTATGAGCTTGTGCGATTTCTGTTTCTGACTGCCAATGAACATGAGAGTTAGGTCAATTTTTGTTCCTATTTCCATTTCTGATGGAATTCTCCAACATCCCTACCTCTGAGATATGGACCTACCCCACAGTTACTTTTTTGTTATGCCTCAGTGTTTCTCAGCTGCAAATTTGCGGGGCGAGGGGGGGGGAAACATGTTCAAGAATATCCTACAAGAGGTATGAGTGCTGAAGCTGTTAACAATTTTGTGTTCATGCGCAATTAATATGTACACTCATATGATCTGCATACCCAATTAGCTTTTGCTGAGTTTCCCACTCCATGACCCATAATATTCTATTTGATGCTTGCCATGATCTAAATTCTGTAAATTGGCACTACTAAAAGAAATAAATAATGTTGTCCTTGAGAACATATTTTTACCACATACAAGTGTAATGAAAATTACAGGCAAAACCCAAGAGAACGAAAGGAGGAGGGATACTTGAACCATGCAGTGTACTTAAATGAAACATTTATGTTGTCTGTGTGCAAGGTCATATTTAATGTGAGATCAGCACCATTAAGCACACCAGAACTTACGTTTTCCATATATAAGGGCCTCTCCAGACTGGTGTTTTATTGCAGGTGCAGTCTGTAACATGTTCATGACCCAGTAAGAGTGCATTAATGGTGGATATATTGGGCTTGTGTTTGTTCTGCAAGGCTTCCCCAATGCTACCACATTATTATTATTTTTTAAATGATATTTATTACTTTTTCAACATTTCCAACACAACACTACAAACAAACAAACAAAAAGAAAAGAAAAAAGAGAAAAGAGAAAAAAAATACAAATACAATACAAAAACGCTACATGGACTAACAAACAAACAAAAACAAACAAAAACAATTTAAAAACACCTCAAACATTTTCAATATCTTATATTTCATTCACTTATTTCCAGCGACCTCCTCACACCTCCCTTTTTGTATTCCACTTCTATTATTTGTTTCAGCAATTCCTTTCCATCTTACTCTGTTTTCTGTTCTATAATTAACCTAACACATTTTTACCATACTTTTCCTTTAATTTTCTATTAATCTATTTGTACTTAATTCTTTATGACATTTCTACTAAAGCCATATAATTTCATTCCAACATTTTTCTAACTTTCCTTAATTTTACAATATTTCTATAAATAGTCTTTAAACTTTTTCCAATCTTCTTCCACCGACTCTTCACCCTGGTCTCGGATCTTGCCAGTCATTTCCGCCAATTCCATATAGTCCATCAACTTCATCTGCCATTGTCCAACACTTCAGTGTTTTCAAAAAGCGACCATTCTCTCAACCAGCAAAAAGCAGATGGTTCACAACGAAGTTTAAAGGTCTGGCAGGGCAGGTCCACCTCCTTCTTTGGCATCCATCAATATCTTAAGTTTTACTCGAGGCTTCCTGCCCTGCCAAACAACTCTAGGAGCATCCCTCTGCCACCTCCTGAAACCCTCCGTCCCATCCAAAGCTTGCAATGTTTGAAACAAAAGCAACATCCCCAGCAACACAGCAGCCCTCATCCCCACCACAATAACTCGGCCCAACAGTAACAACTTCTGATTTGTCCAGATTTCCAAATCCCCCTCTCTTCAATCCAACATCCTTCACAGTTATCCTTAAGCAGATTCACATTTTTGGCGGTCATACTAACCCCCAAATACCTCTCTTTCTCAACCAATGTTAGTCCTGTCACCTCCTGAAACTCTGTCAAGCTTTCCTTTTCCAATTCAGATAGGGCTCTGGTCCTCAAATTCATCCGTTCTTCTTTAAGTTCAATCATAACAAATGTCAGCTTATGTTCATCAAGTTGTCTTTGTATGGATGGGACTCTCCTCTCCAGTTGTATTACTTTGGATTCAGCAGCAAGGGTTTTTTCCCTGACTTCATCTGCAGTTTGCCATATCAGAGTAGATTCCTGTGTCAGTTTCTGGGTGGTTTCTGAATTAGTATTCACCTTTTGTCCCAAGTTATTTAAACTTTCTACACTTAAATCAATTTCAATATTTGCAACATCCAATTTCACATTTATCGCATCTGTTTTCTTGTGGAGTTGTTCCAGCGAGTCGTTTATTTTCAATAATGCAGCCACTAAGGCCTCCTCTGTCGACATCCCGTCTGTTTTTTTCCTTTCCGTTTGCCACAACACTTAAGAGATTCAAGGTCAATTCCAAAGTCTCACACTTTTTTATCTTGCAGCTGGAAATTCCCCTAGCCCAGCTCCTATAAAGTTACCAATTTCAAAAGCTTCCACTAGGGGAAAACAGGTTGTATTTGTATCGGTCAGTATGTCCTCTTTTAAACACAGTTTCAAGAATCCAAAGTTAGTTTCAATTTTCAGTTACTTTCCTCCTTTTTTAAAAACAACCGGAGGCAGTAGAAACAATGTATTCTCTCGATTAGCTACCTGTCAGTGAACGTTCTAAACGCTGTCAGTGGACGTTCCAAAAAACATCAATCCTGCTAGCAGCCCGTTTCCAGGGTCAGAGTGGCGGTATTTTAACTCTCTTAACTCTCTCCTACAGGCATATTCAGTCCACCACTCCCCCCCCCTTCTCCTGCCTCCAAAAAGGGGGGATTTAGTTCTTTACCGATGGAAATTTAGTCCTTTACAGAAGGCTTTCCAATACTTTAGCTTGCAGTCTCCTTGCTTCAGTTAATCTACAAAAGAGGGAGGCGGACTTCCTGTATTGAACCTCCCCGTTTCAATGCCAGATTAAACGTTTAAAAATCCAATTCTTCCCGATTCAGCTCTACTCACGGGTAATTACTTTAGAGTCAAATTGTCCACAAGAAAAAGTCAGTGCTCTCCGACAACAGCTATGCGGCTTCGCTCCGTGGAAGAAGCAGACGATTCGAAGCACCGCGCCACTCACCCCACATCGCTCCGGATCCCCGAAACCGGGTTTCCCCGCGAGTAGGGGAGGCGCAAAAGGTGCCCGCCGAATCCCACGTTCACAGGCTTCTCCCACCTGTGATTTTTACGGGTCTCCACCTTCGCCGTGGTGGTACAGACCCAAATTCCCATGGGGCGAATTCCTCCTGATCAGAGGAATTCCGCCATTGCTGGAGGCACCAACCCGGCAGTCCCCAATGCTACCACATTAACTGGTGTCCAAAGGGGCTCCAGCACAACGAAAGTGGGACAAAAATATACCAGAACATTGGTGGTATAAAACATTGCAGGCAACTATGGGCTGGATACCAGTATGACCACCCCCAAAGTTCTGCAAGTTCAAAGGGTATTGAAAGCGGGATCACATATGACTAACCATAGTATTGTGAGCACAAATTATCATGAATGTGCAATAAAAAATGTCTGCATGGGCCCTTAGAGTACCAGTGCTTGCTTGCTTTTTGTTTGTTTGTGTTTGTTTGTTTTATATACTGCCCTTCGTTATAAGATCTCAGAATAAAATACAGGATAAAAACAAGTACATAATTAAAAACGAAACAGGAAAACTATACCTTCCCACAGACAGATTTAAAAGCCTGTAGGATATTAATCAGCTAAAGGCCAGGTTGAAGAGCAATGTTTTCGCCTGGTGCCTAAAAATATATAATGAAGGTTCCAGGTGACCCTCCCTGGGGAGCGCATTCCACAAATGGGGAGCCACTACAGAAAAGGCCTGTTCTTGTGTTGCCATCCTCTGGACCTCACTTGGAGGATGCACACAAAGGGCCTCAGAGGATGAATGCAGAGTCTGGGACAGTTTATATGGGGAGAGGCGGTTCTTCAAGTATTGTGGTCCAGAGGCGTTCAAGATTTGTAGGTCAAAACCAGCACTTTGAACTGGGTCCAGAAACTAATTGGTATCCAGTGCAGTTGGGCCAGGATCAGAGTAATATGTTCAAACCATCTTCTGCCACTGATCAACCTGGCTGCTGAATTCTCCACCCGCTGAAGCTTCTGAACCATTTTCAGAGGCAGCCCTACATATAATGTGTTGCAATAATCCAACCTAGAGGTTACCAAAGAAACCATGCATATGCTAATGTTTATTGTTTGTTAACCAAGAGGCTTCAGTACAGCAACAAGGTAAGGGCTACAGTATTCTGTGTTACATGTTCTTCTCAGTGGGAAAAATGTCGAGACATAACCTGGGAACTGCATATAAACATATGTCTGCTCCATTACATGTCAAGCATTTCTGGTTCACCGCTATGTCTGACCAGCAGGAATACAAATAAAAAACACAGGGCCCCCAGTGTCCCACCTTGACCTTCCTGTACTGAATAAGAAGGTCTGAAGGTGCCTTCATAACACTTTTGACTGAACACACTTAGAAGCCCCCTAGCCATTGAAAATCTGGATACTGCAGGGTTCTCAATCACAGAGAAGCTTCTGAGTGTGTTCAGCTGGACATGGGAGGCCACAGGTGGCAAAGACAGGGATGTGGACTGTGGGCAAGGGTCAAGACTGGTGTGCACCACTCTTTTGACCCTAAACATGTTGCCATTCCATGTTAAGGAATGATGCCTCAACAGGACTTAAGTGTAGGTGTGCACAGATATCACACATGTTGAATGTTACTTGTGAATAACTGTGCTTGTATCTAGCCACACATGCGCACAGATTGCACTTGCATTGAATGCAGTGCTTTTTTGCAACTGGAACTCACCGGAACTCAGTTCTGGCACCTCACAGGTGGGTGCCATTGCCATTCTAAGAGAGCAAGGGAGGTGTTCACGGTGAGTTCTGGCACCTCTTTTTCTAGAAAAACAGTACTGATTGAATGTAATCTGTGAACATCCCTATCGTTTAGTCACAAGGTAGCACTGGACTCAGTTTTATCCTGTCAAGAACTTCCTTTGTCCCATACTTGTCAGAGAGTGAGACAACGAAGTTCTTGTCTACATTCCTGACTTGAGAGCCAGTGTGGTATAGTGGTTAAGAGTGATAGACTCGTAATCTGGTGAACCGGGTTTGCATCTCCGCTCCTCCACATGCAGCTACTGGGTGACCTTGGGCTAGTCACACTTCTTTGAAGTCTCTCAGCCCCACTCACCTCACAGAGTGTTTGTTGTGGGGGAGGAAGGGAAAAGAGAATGTTAGCCGCTTTGAGACTCCTTAAAGAGAGTGAAAGGCAGGATATCAAATCCAAACTCTTCTTCTTCTTCTTCTGGTGTGTCCTCTAAGCCTTGAAGCTAAGCTAAAACTTTAACCTGGGTATCCCTAGTTCGGACTTAGCACTGGGAAAGCACTGGCCTGCATTGCTGGCCTGTCACATTCCTCTCAATGTCTCAGCATGCTCAGGACTTTAGCATCCTTTGCTGGGAATCATGTGGATAGCTCCAAATTACTGCTTCATGACTTCTTTCCTTTCTGGCAGATGTGTGCAGAGCTGTGCAGATCCCTCCCAGCCGTTCAGCCCATTCGAGATTGTCATGCAGTCAAGAAGCATTATGTTTTGATATATAAACACAGTAATAGCCTGTTTCAAGATAGCGGAAACAAATTAAGCAAAGTAGTGGGAGATTAGGGGTTATTTACTTGTCTTTTCTTTCCAAAAGCATGGTTGTTGAAATGTGCTGCATCTGACAATATACTGTGTTTCTGGGGAGATTTCTCCCCCCTCTTGTTGTTGACAAAATGGAGACAGTGTTCAGGCTGGTGACAGATATAAATTTGAAATCTATTTGGAAATGAAAAGCTTCCAATGGATGTTTCTCAAGTCCTTCCATTTTGGACGGTGGGGAGGAGTACAACTTATTCATGTCTAAGTATTATTAAACCCCTTTTGGTATTATCCCCACTCTTTAACAGTAACAATTTGAGATGAAAAGGTACCATACTTATTTTTCTTTCTTTGCTGGAGATGGTGAGCTTAGAGCAGGCCTACACAACCTCTCACATGGTGAACCCACAGATCAATTACAGCCACCATCAATGTGTAGGTCACTCATGAAATATACTCGGAGTCGAGAGTGGATTTCATGCTCTTTATTCAGCTCATAGTGGTGAGGAGGAATGGAAGTTCCCCCAGAATGTCTGCTATATATACATTATTTACACAATGGGCCCCACGTGATTGGCTAATTCCGGGATTCACCTGTAGGCCAATCTGGTTGTGGATTCACTTCCACCTGGAGCTGGATTGGGTGGCTCCTGTGGACCAATCAGACTGCTGCATTCAGGACCCTATTGTTCTAGAACCAATTAGACTGCTGCATTCTGAATCCTATTGTTCTAGTTCATAACACTCATCTAGAGTTTGATATGGTTTGTGTCTCTGTGTATGCGTTTGAGTTTTGTTCTGCCTGCCTGGGACTGCAAATAACAGCTGGATTGCCATACATCTGGCAGAAGACACAATATACATAGCAAGTGGGCTGCAACTGGCTTGATACATTTGAAGTTGTACACGGGTGAATTCAGGGCTTCCTGAGCCAGACGAACAAATTTTTCATCCTCCTCCCAAGTCTTAAGGTAAATCTGATATAACAGTTAAGGACCTTCAGATGAGTCTGTTTGGCAGGGACAAGCATCCTGACATCCTGATTTTGAAATAATATGTCCCATTCGGCTTTATTCATGAAACTCCTTATGGAGTCAATGGAGTATTATTGCATAAGATTCCAATGCCTCTATATGCGGAATCACACAAGCAACAGCAATCACATGCATATTTATGCATGTTAAGCTGTGGCATGAGCCTGGCAACATTATCATCTGTTATTATGGCAATAGTGCACATGGAAAATGAACAAAGCCAAGTATTAACAACTGAATGCAGAGAAACTTCACAAAAGGAAAAGCAGAATTTTCTAAAATGGGATTTAATCTTTGTTTGCAAGTTCCCACAGTGCAAGCTGAATTTTTTTTTATCTTGAAAATTAACCACCTTAAAAAGAAACACTAAATGGCCACATACATTTCTGTTCTCCAGAGTTAAAGATGGTTACTAAGATTTTCTTCTTGCAAAATGAAGCTTACAAGAAATGGTGCCTGCAATTTCAACAATTTCCACAGTGCCTCCAAAATCCTTCCACTTCTCTAACCTTCACAATGCCCTGGAAATAAGGCCCAATTTAAACTGCAATTTTCTCATTACAAGGATTTCATTTTCTGAAGCTGTTGTTGAAAATGTCCTCATTGGCCAAACCCATTTGTGAGATTTCAGTAGAGCCTCTGCAGTGCGTTAAAAGTGTTGTAGCAGAAGTAGTGGCTCAAGAAATCCGGATCTCAAGGTCTTTGCTGGACTTTAATCGCATGAAAAGCCAATTAAATAACCATTCAAGGAGGGGGGAGACTATGCAAGTGGAAAGAACAGGTTCTTAATATTTATTTTTTATTTTCTTTTAGAAAATGACATTAATACAAATGTGTCTATCTGTGAGCTTTATTTTATCGACATGGGTGACATCAACTGCTGATTCTTTCCTCTATGCCATCACTGTACATCATACATCTGTTGACACTGGCTCTTGCTTGTGGAAGCTCACAATAAATGTCCTAGTCTTAACGTGCCACAATTCATTTTATTGTTGCTTTTGCCCCAGCAGGCAAACATGGCTACTCTTCTAGAATTTACCAATGAAAATATCAGCCAGTGAAAATATACCACATGCTGTAATGTGGAAGCACAGATTAGGAATAGGAGCTGATTGCAAAACCAAGAATGAAGTGGGTGGTGGTAGGAGAAGAACTAAAAGAAGAACATAGAACAGAGGAAGGTTTCATCTTTTTTTGTGTCAGTATAGAAGTAGGGAAAGCAAACAGGCATCTGTCCCTTTCTGCCATTTCACAAGTCATTAAAGGAACTAGCATCAAAATAAGTTAGTTCCACAAATTGTTGATAATTATGCTTTTTATTATTCCTCTGACCAAAAAGATGTAGAAGAAGCTAGATTAGCTGAACTGCACCCAATCTATTGTATGCAATCCACCATTTGTTTCTTCTCTCTTCAATATTAAAGCATGAAGATCAAGATAGATATCTCCAATTTCCGCACCAACGCCACCTTGTATTTTTCTACAATTTTACTACTGTTGAAGACTATTTGACATGTGAAATCATAGCAAGATGGATAATGTCACACCAGTTTCATGCTGAAATCCACAAATAATTCCACTGACACCTGCCTTTTGCAGCAAACAAATCAGTAAGGAGGCTGACCAACCGTCAACGCTTTTGGTTTCTTTTCTGATAGACATTCCAATCCAGGATCACTCTCCTTCAAGCTTGACTCCGCATATGACCTCGCGACAAAGTTTGAGCAGAAATAAAAGTTCCTTCTTTTATCACACGTGTAGTGAAACATGATGTGAAATTATATCCTTGCAATGAATGGTTCCCAACCATTACCAGTTATGAAAGGTGAGGTCAGAAAAATGAAGAGCATTGTTCCTTCTAATTCAGTCTCTGAGGACCATTTGTAAAATAGTACAGAGGAGGTCCTCTCTCAACACCAAAAAGCTGTGGCCAAGGGGATGGAGACTGCCTCTGATCTTAGGGTCATCTTACACCAACCTTCAGTTGAGGAGATGACAGACACATGCATCCAAGCATTTTTTTTCAAAAAAAGCAAAAACAAATTTTGGTTCTAAATTCTGAAGAGAACACCGAGAGGAAAATGGATCGGAACAAATTAAATGCCCGAAAATTCAATTTCCTTGGGAAACAAAACAGAGCATTTCTCATTAGAGCAGTGTCAGCAAAAGCCACCTCAGTAAAAATTTTAATTAGAAATGGTTGGGGCTGCTCTCAGAGGGTACATATGGCAGTTCATATGCTCCGAATGTTTGTCTAAAATTTAGTTTAGCTAGGCTTCAAAACTCTTATTAATTTCTGCACAAGGACATGCATGATATAGAAAAGAAATTGCAGAACCATGATTATTACCTCAATTCTGAAAGCAGGTAAAGGTCAAAATCATGCAGAAGGAAAAAGCCTTTTTTGATGTTATTCTGGAAATCAATAATGCCAGTTTCTGAAGGAATAATATGCCCAACATAGTTCATGATTCATAGTCTTAGGTCTGGGTCAGACACTTCTTGCCCTCATCTGTTACACTGTACGCTATAAAGTGTGGAAGGCTTTTGGTGGTCTTGCAACCTAGCACCTCAGTATGTGAAATAAATGGCTTCTTTCGCCAATCATATGGGTTGAGTGAAAATAAAATGCCCCTGAAGACTGGTGATGGGTGTATTTCTGTAATGCTTGCTGTGTGTATGACTTGCCTTACTTTACCAGTGTGGTGTAGTGGTTAAGAGCGGTGGACTCGTAATCTGGTGAACCAGGTTCGCATCTCCGCTCCTCCACATGCAGCTGCTGGGTGACCTTGGGCTAGTCACACTTCTCTGAAGTCTCTCAGCCCCACTCACCTCACAGAGTGTTTGTTGTGGGGGAGGAAGGGAAAGGAGAATGTTAGCCGCTTTGAGACTCCTTCGGGTGGAGATAAAGCGGGATATCAAATCCAAACTCTTCTTCTTCTACCATTGACAAGGTGGGCAATGATTTCCTCTCCTCTCCATTTAGTGGTTACTTTTAGAAAAAGATATGGTTACCATTTTCGATGCACCAAAAACAAACACAGGGGTAATTGCGGATGTATAAAGTATTATTTAACTACAGGTTTACTTATTATTGTTGTGCATTATGGAACTGAGGACAAGCTCTGACCTGGGGAACAGGTGCAGAACGGCAAACTCAATCACCCACCTGAATCTGTTATGAATTGAGCATACAAAATTCGTGTCCAGGGCACAAGGAGCTCCCATTGACAGTTCGTCTTTTCCAGAGCAAATTTACGTAGAGTAGGAAGGGGGAACAGCAGTGGGGAGATATGACAGGCAACGGCCCAGGCTTTGTAGACATCAGCTTCAAAGCATGGACCCATTTTTTTAAAAAAAATATATATTTATTTTTTGCTCCTAAGAGGCAGTTCGGTGAACTGGGTCAACACCAGTGGGCTGTCTGGTCCATGAGGCTTAGTGAGGAAGTTGCCTCAGCTGGCAGCCTGCGGACAGCTGGAGGGGTGGCAGGGGTTCACCCCTTGCTGCATCTTGTGCTTGTCGCCCACCCCCACTACCACCTCTTCCTCTTCCCTTGCTCCTTCCCTGACCACCTGCTCCTCTCCAGCCTCCTTTATTCTCCCCTGCTGCCTTCAGTGTTCTGAAGCTTCACCAGACCATCTCCAGTTGCCTCAGGCAGCGTCAGATGGTGGCAGAGGAGGAAGTGGGAGCAGTGTCAGTAGGTGCCATTTTCTGTTTTTCCTCAGGAAGCAAAACACCCTGGGCCAGCCCTTGTCTCCACCATCCTCATTTAGTTCTTCCTGCTCATTCGCAGGAGCTTGTTTGTTAAAGTCCATTTCGGTTTGATGAGGCCCTAAGCTACTGAAGGTAATGGGGCCCTTTATATGTCCAGCAGTCCTTTGTCAACAACAAATTGTTGCTGTTTTTTGTGTTGAATATATGCTAATTTATGGACCTAATAGGTACCTAAAGCCATTTGCACATAACAAAATATGTATTTTATCAAAGTAAATGATATAGAAATGAGCAAACCAGTGATATTTTAGGGAGCAGGCTAGCAGGTGGGGCCCATTACTTATGCCACAGGAGCCTACACAACACAAAACACTGTTGCTGTATGTATGTAGGTTTTATTTTATCTGTTTTTTATCTTATATTTTGAAAACGTGCATCCAGTTTTTTCCCCTTTAATTTTTGGAGGGGCCCCAAGAGAATGGGGCCCTAAGCTATAGCTTGTTTAGCTTATATGTAAATCCGGGACTGGTTAAAGTGCATGGAGTGAAGTACTCCTATATGTGCCAATATTTTCAGATTTCTCTGAGAGCTCTCAGTGAAATAACTTGTCCCAAGAGTTTTCTTAGAAAGTTTTGAGAAACTGAGCTAATTATAAGGCAAGTTGATTTGCTCACCCATAATTTTACCTTGAGGTGGAAATTGATCTTTACTCTTTGCAGAATAAAAACAGATGACACTTGATTTGAGAAGCAATATTATTTTGATGTCAGGCTTTAATTCTTTAAATAGCTCAAGGAAGTAATTCTGTAAACAATGTTCCCCCGTTCTCCAGGGTATTAAAAAGAACCATCTTCAGTTATTAATCGTTTAAGTGTTTAAACTGAATCAGGCTGGAAAAACATGTACCATTGATATTATTTATATTGCATCCAGCTACTCATGCTGCCTTATAATTAGCTATTACATGTGCATAAGATAGTTTACAGTAATTGAATTGACCAAGTTTGCTCTCACATACTTCTTTATGAGATGCAAACAGCTTTATCTTGAACAGCACATAGAAAATGATGTAATCCCTGAGATCTTTATAAAATAAATCATTATGAAAGATACATAAAGAGGGCTGTGATTAGAAAAAAAAAGTCCATTAGAAAATCTGAGAGGTTGCTTTATCTCCATTAGAGTTTCACTAATGTTTAACTTGAAGAGATTTTGATGATGAAACCATTGTTTTGCACACTGCAATGCATAACATCAGGGCAAAGATAATAACTAATTTTGGATTTATTTATAATGAAAGTTATGAATACAAACTCACCATTTTCATCTCTGGTTGTTCAGCCCAACTGTGTCATCACCAATAAGTTATGGTTGTGTTAGATGAAGCAGTATTAAATGTTTTCATTTAATTGCTGTTTTCAAGGATGCTTAACTCATTAAGTCCCCCCCCCCCATTGAACTGGAGGATGGCAAAGCACTTTCAACAAAAGATATTATTTTCATATTATCATCACAGAGCATGATCCAGACCTTTTTTTGTACTTTCAGAGGGAGGGGTAGGAAAGCCACCATATGCACAAACAGATTATTGTCCCCCGCCCCACCCCAGGAGTAGGGCTGTATAAACCTATAACGATAACTGGCTTTACAATATTCTAGTAAAATTGGGAGTCACATTAAATATCACAGAAGACATTTTTTATGAGAAATTTTCTAAGATTACTCTTTTTCTCACCCTAATAATAATAGTATTAGTAATAATAATAATAATATTTTATTTATACTCCGCCCTCCCTGGCCAGAACTGGGCTCAGGGTCGCTAACACCAATAAAATTACAATAAAACATCAGTTTAAAATATATACATACATACAAACACACACACATACATACTCCACCATTTCTTGGTCGTAGCCACCATTTCTCTTTTACAATGCCCTGGAGTAACACAAGATCTGGAGCACTGTGGGCAATGCAAAATGGTGGCCATTCTGTCAAAGCACAAACATACACACAGAGGGAGGGAGGGAGGAAAATAAGAAAGATGCTGTGCTATTGGCATTGCTAATGGGAAATCCTATCCCCAATAAATTGTTGGAAAATTTCTCTTTCTGCTGGAGAAATTAACTGAATTTGTTTTCCTAACTTGGTTCTGCCAATTTAGATGCCTGCAAATAGAGTGGAAAATTTTGAAATGCCATTCCTGCACAGCTCTGATTGTGCGGTCTTCTTTGTGAGCCATCAGGAGATAGCAATGCATGAACACAAGGCAATAAATGAAAGGATGTATGGATGGGTGACTTCAAAGTCGGCCACTGAATCTGAAAGAAGGTCTTGAACAAAAGCGTTCTATTAGCAGTTTCCCTCAGTTAAGGTCGGGGAACCTGTAGCTCTCAATATGTTATTGAACTTCAACACTGGTTGAGATAAAAAGAGTTGTGATTCAGCAATATCCTCAGGGTGACAACTTCACAATCCTCTCTCTAAGGAAACCCTTGGAGACCCAAAGTATATCTTCATGACAAATACGTCTTCAAAAGGCAGCACATATGGGAAAATAAATGGTGACATTGGAAAAGAAGGTGGTAAGAACAGAGTTGTGTGCTGATGAAATTGCTAGATTCTTGTAACACCAGGTGATTACCTTCAGAGTCATGCATATGTAAAGGACGAGGGCTGTTTCACCCTAAGAAAGACTTTAAATGCTGTGTCTTCCTGACATAATAGTCATGGAACCTGATGGTTTCATTCCCACAAGAGTAAAAGAACTGATCAAAATGGCACCTGTATCACTAAAGTATTGATCACTGGACCACCTTTGAGAGCCCTGCAAGGAAGCTTCTAAGCACATTCAGTTAAATCATGGGTAGGCAAACTAAGGCCCAGGGGGCCAGATCCAGCCCAGTCGCCTTCTAAATTCAGCCTGCGGCTGGTCCGGGAATCAGTGTGTTTTTACATGAGTAGAATGTGTACTTTTATTTAAAATGCATCTCTGAGTTATTTGTGGGGTATAGGAATTCATTCATTCCCCCCCAAAAAAGATAGTCCGGCCCCCCACAAGGTCTGAGGGACAGTGGACTGGCCCCCTGCTGAAAAAGTTTGTTGACCCCTGATTAAATCATACTAGAAGCCTTCTTCAGTCCTTCCTACTCAATTCAAGAAGGTAAAAGGGGTTGGGGCATGTCCCTCTACGCCTTCCCCCTTTTTGCCTTCATGTTTCCAGTATGAATTCCTGAATATAGATTAAGGGGTAAAACACGTGTGTGAACTGACCACCTTTTATTCCATATCACCTTGAACACAATGCTTTGCAGTGGAATCAATCCACATGTATGGCAGCCAGTCATCATATATACTGTGGAGAAATTAAATGACAGACATGCATGAGTGAATGAGTCCCTTACCTGATCGTTTTACCAGGGTAATCTTGACAAGTAGCTTTCTGTGGGACATATGGCTGAGCAGGCTGACCCTCCCCCTGCTGCTACACCGATATCAGATCCCCCAAATTTTGCATAGAGGAACTCTGTATGCCTTCATTAGTCTACGCATTGGACCTTTTCTCACAGTCTCTAAATGTGTGGCCACCGAGGTATGTTGCTTGTAGGCTTGGGGGCAGTTATCCCACAACCCCCTTATTTGATCTTGTAACACATAAGGGTGTTCATCTGAAGTGACTGAGTTTTCAGATGGAATAAAGGGTGAAGTCTTAGCCTTACACCAGACGTAGGAGATACAGGCAGCAAGTGATAAGCAAAGCTAGGATAAGAATATTTATCGGGCTCTTCACTTAGCAGAAATTAACTGGTAGGAAATTTGTTCATCTCATGCTTGTGACAGTATTTATGTTTAGGGCAACTTATAATTTGCACATTACTTCAGCTGTGTCACAGGCTTTTGCTGTGCGAGCCTATCTTTTTGATGCTCACGGGGGAAAGAAAAAGTATTTTGCACTGTCAACAATTTGGCTTGCTGTTTATTAAAGGATTATAACTAAAAAATGTAATGAAGTATCAAACACAAATAATGCTTCAGAGCAGCTTAAACGAATGGAAATGATTTGTGTAAATGATGCTGCTGCAATTCAAACTTGCTGCTCCTCAGCAAGCAATTATTTTCCTAGGCCCGCCTATGTAACATTCTGATGACCAAGCATTCCTTCCAGGGATGGTCGCTCTTTCTGCCTTCCCTAGGGATACACAAACCATAACTTGCGACACTAGGGAGTAGGAAGCGTCTGATTCTGATTTCATTAGCAGTTGACCTCAGCTAGGGCCAGCCCACCTGAGGTGTTGAGTCCTGAGGCAAGCCACAAAATGGCGCCCTCACTACCAGGGAAGAAGTGGGGTGAATGATGATCTACATCAGGAAGAGTGGAGGGACTGGAGATCTATATTGGAAACAAGGGGAATCAAATCAACCTTACCTGGTGATTGGAGTGGGAATCAAAGGTCATCGTGAGGAGGGGCTCTGTATCATACCAGGTGGGTGCAGACCCCAGGAGACCCCAGAGGACAGCCCCCAATTTCCTCCCTAGGGAGGAAAGCAGTAATGCCTTCTGTTTACTGAGAGGCCTTTGTAGAGATGACATGGGACAGGGCTGCCAAGAAGGCAGCAGTCACCCTCCAAAAAGCACGCCACTGTCATGAACACACCAGCTCCAAGTGTAATCTCGCAGCCCCCAGCTGTCAGCATCGACTCCCCCGATCTTGGACGGCTGGCTGATAAGGGAGGAACGGAGAGCCGGCTGGAACACAGCCAAACCTCCCCAGAAGCCCAAACAGGCACGGAAAGCCACAGAGACAGCTTTTCAGAACAGGAAGGTGCTGCAGCTGACTTAATAAGTCCAAGGCGTAGGAGTATAGGAAGGCTGCTAGAAAGGAAGCAAAATAAGAAACATAAGGGTTGAAGGTTCCATCTCTTCTGTCGATACAGGAAAAACACCTCAGAAGGGTCAACTGAGTGATGGGGGCCAGAGACTTGCTAGAGCCGTCCAGAGATAATTGCTTGGGTTTTTGTTTTTGCAATAAATCCTCCTTTTTAATTACATACACTTACTGTGTTATCAAGCCAGGAACCTGGACTCCTAACAGCCACAACCATCATTGCCATTGCGGCAATGGAAACAGCAGTGGTCAATGCATTCCTTAGAGGCCAGATCAGCTGCCCCTTTGGGTCCTGCTGCCTGGAGTGGTTGCCTCACCTTGCCTTATGAGTGAGCCTGCCCTGCTTTAAGCCAATTAAATTGATCCTCAGTTGATGATGATAATCATCATCCTTCATATGTTCCTGTCTGCTCTCTAGGGCAGGCCCTGCAGATGTTGTTCAACTCCAGCCTCTGCCATCATGAGCTCATGTTCAGCAGCTTCTGGAGGGTCATGGGTAGGGCTGCCATCAGCAAAAATGACACTGCTGACATGGCTTGCCATACGTCCAGATTTTCCCAGACATTTGTGCTGACTTTCACCCAGACACTGCTTCTGACTACAGTCTTCTGGGTATGTCTGGGAAGTTCTGCATGTATGACAACCCTAG
The DNA here is from genome assembly GCA_947686815.1 of Podarcis lilfordi. Lineage (NCBI taxonomy): Eukaryota > Metazoa > Chordata > Lepidosauria > Squamata > Lacertidae > Podarcis > Podarcis lilfordi. The sequence goes on from OX395132.1 coordinate 71,418,809, forward strand.
TATGGGTTCCTCACCCCTGTTGTAAGGTGTTATTCTCCACAAACTCACCAATATTTAAAGTCAATAGAAAACTATATGTGAGTGCCTTTGTGTTTATTGAGATACCAATGAAAGTCCTGGTGTCTGTTAGAGTTCCCAGTTAACTATGGAGAGGGAGACCTGGCCAGGGGTGTGTGTATGAAGGAGCAGTTGCCAGAATTTGCAGGGTAAAGAGCAAAAAGAAGCTTAAATCCATTATTACTCAGTAAACGGGTTTAAACTGGATATCCATCACACATGCACTAGTTCCCAGTTGCTGAACTTATCCCCAGCGCATCATTTCATAAGCTGCTTTCATTAAGGATACATGTGCGCTGACTTCCCAGATTTCGCCTTGCCATGTTCCAACCTAAAACATGTATAGAAATTCCTATGTTAGGGTACAATGCAAATGCGAATTGTATTGCATACAAGTCCATATATTGACGAAAATGATGTACAAACATGCGTTATGTCCGTGAAAATAAAATGCAAAAATAATCTGCATCCAAAAATCTGTAAATTAGCAGAAATGCAGAAAAAATCCCGACAAATTCTCATGAGGACTTTTGTATGTTTTAAAACTTTGATTTTCCAAACAAAGGATGATTGCATTTCAATTCACATATTAGTCTGGGAAGGATCTATCAGTTCAGTTTGCATTAGGCTGCACAGAAACCAAATCTCTCAAGCTTTGCCTGCTCCCAGATGTGTGGAACATTGTCACTGAATATATTTCAGAGAACTGCTGTGGTGATTATTTGAGTGACGCAGAAATCTTCTGAGGAGCCCAGATGTTTTGTCAGCACGTCACTGGCAGAAACTCATAAAAAGTGGGATAAAAAAGAGAGAAATAAAATAAAGACATATTTCAGATTCTTGAGGAAAGGGGCATGCATTTAAAGATGACAGAAGAGGTGGTAAAGTGCCCCAGAAAAAACTATCTCCATTTGCTATAAGAAAAGGTACAGCTTGCTACAGCAGCAGATCCATCAAAACAGCTGAAAAACACAATTTGAAAGCAAAGAATTTTTTAGAAAGCTGAAGTAATGTCATGCAGCTATTACCATCAATCTCACCTAGAAAAGTCATCCAGTTAAATAATAGCAAACTTCAGCCTCTAACTCTTTTCTGTTCCCCTGACAGGTGCTTAGCATCTTCCTGAGGAGAACATGGTATTAAAAAAAGCAAACTTTTTGACAAGATGATTTAAAACAGACAACATCATTTCAGGAGAAGAGAAACACAACCATTTATAGAAGTGACCAGGGCTTAATTTGAGCCAGGGTCTAGCCCTGGATCAGTTCTCACAACCAGTTTTCACAGCCAGTCTGGAGTAAGAAGTCTACTTGCACTGGATGCAACCAGTACTGAGGACCCAAAGTGGGTATCAAAGATCATGGAATATGTTCATCATTATCAAAATAACATTAAATAGTATAATCTTATGTACATTTACTCTGAAGTAACTCCCACTGGAGATTATTTTCTAGTAAGTCTGTAGGATTGCAGGGCCTTCTGGCAGTTCCCTCATTGCAAAAAGTGAGGTTACAGGGAACCAAGCAGAGGGCCTTCTTGGTAGTCACACCAACCCTTTCTTATCCTCAGCATATCGTAGCACTGATGTAGAATTTCTAATATGCCACCTAATAAGAAGACAGAAGCCCCAATTAACTGATACACCTGAAGTGGTGTGGAATAAAAAGCCCCCCACCATCTTCCATTCAGTTCTGCACATTTCTGCATCCATCCACTTTTTTTTATTTTATGTCCTCATGAAAATTCAACAGCACGTCAAAGTGCAAGTAGATAAATAGGTACCACTCCGGCAGGAAGGTAAACGGCATTTCCGTGCGCTGCTCTGGTTCGCCAGAAGCGGCTTAGTCATGCTGGCCACATGACCCGGAAGCTGTACGCCGGCTCCCTCGGCCAATAAAGCGAGATGAGTGCCGCAACCCCAGAGTCGGCCACGACTGGACCTAATGGTCAGGGGTCCCTTTACCTTTATCTTAATATTTACATTTTTGCTCGAAATATTGCCCAATATACTCAATTTTGCAAGGCAATTTCTCCTGACGTAATGTGTTTTTGTACATATTCGTTGGCTGGAGAATTGCATTTCAAAATTCAGGGAACACCAAATTTCAGAGGAGGGGTGTGTTTCAGTTAATGCATTGTTTTGGAAATGCAGATTTAGGTAAGTTTGCCTCTAAACACTAACTGAATCTTAGTTCTCTCCCATCCCTCATTCCAATACAGCTCATTGAAAGACCCCACTTACTGAACTTTGGAGAAAATATCCATTTCCCCCTATTCTCTGCTTCCTGTTTAGCCAGCTACTGATCCATAAGAGGACCTTTTTCTTTATCACATGAGTGCTAAAATTACGCAGGAATTATGTTTAAGATTAAACAACTGTATATACATTTTTTAAAGAATACTCAGGAATCCTAGTGTGGTGGAGCAGTAGTATGGGCTTCTTCAGTCCTCCATGCACTCAAAACTAAAACCAGGCATCCTTTTTATATATTTTATTTATGATTTTCAGTTTTATACATTTCAATAATTTTAAAATCACTTTAACATTTCAAAACTTGACTTCCTTTCCCCTCTTTCTGCGGTTCCTTAAATTTATTTTTAATATTTTCTGCATATTCAAATTAACTTAATTTGTTCATTTATTCATCTGCTTTAAATATATACTCTTATAAAACTGTAGGTTATTACAATAATCCTGCCAATGTTCTTATCTGCTTACAGTTTGTTTGTAAATATTCAATAAACCATTTCCATTCTTTTATAAAAAGCTTGTCATCTTGATTTCTTATATTTTTGGTAAGTTTCACCATTTCTGCATGTTCCATAAGTTTTTGTATCCATTCTTCTTTTGCTGGGATTTCTCCTTCTTTCCATTTTTGGGCAAGTAACGTTCTTGCCACTGTAGTCGCACGAATGAATAAATTTCCATGCATTTTGGGTAGTTATGTCCCTATAATTCACAAAAGGAAAGTTTCTGTTTGTTTGTTTTCTTTTTTATTTTTACAAACATTATTTTAAACGTCTTTTTCATTTTATTATACAGTGGTACCTTGGTTTGCAAACAGTCTGGTTTGCATACGTTTTGGATTACAAACACGTCAAACCCGGAAGTGTGTGTCCCGGTTTGCAAACTTTTTTCTTGGATTATGAACAATTGGGGGGGGGAGGCCCCATTGGCGAAAGTGCACCTTGGCTTACAACCTCTTTTGGTTTACAAATGGACCTCTGGAATGGATCATGGTTGTAAACCAAGGTACTAATGTATATCACTTCCCAGTAAGCTTTAACCATACTACAAGATCACCACATATGATAAAAAGAACCTTTTTCCTCTTTACAGGTTATCTGATTGATTCAAATCTCAGGTAAACAACCCAGTTCATTCTAGAGGTCACCCATACGGTCAGATGGAAGAACTCATTCCACTCCTCTGCTATGCAATCTCAGTATCTAAGGTCAGCCAAAGAAATATTTTCATCTGAGGCAGAGCAGGAAATGCTTCCCACCCCCCATCAAGATCCATTGTACTCAAAACTGGCCATTTTGTTCTGGCAACTCCAGAAGTACAGTGGTACCTTGGGTTACAGACGCTTCAGGTTACAGACGCTTCAGGTTACAGATGCTGCTAACCCAGAAATAGTACCTCGGGTTAAGAACTTTGCTCCAGGATGAGAACAGAAATCGCACGGTGGTGTCATGGCGGTAGCGGGAGGCCCCATTAGCTAAAGTGGTACCTCAGGTTAAGAACAGTTTCAGGTTAAGAACAGACCTCCAGAACGAATTAAGTTCTTAACCCGAGGTACCACTGTAAATTATACAAGTGCTTCTGAAATGACAAACCTGTTAAATTAAATATCTAAAACTCTTCTGCCCTTCACCTCCCAGAAGTAGTTGCCTCTCTTTATCTAGCAGTTGTCGCATGTATGAACTGAGGAGGAATCTTTCTGAATCTGACAAAGCTTTCGATGATTGCTTTGATGTCTACTCCATGGGCTTATAAGAAAGATTTCCCCCTCTAACCATATAAACTATGGATGAATATTCTTTGAGGGGAGGGAAAAGGGGAAAAAACCACCCTGATTGGTTATACAAGTTTCCTCACTGTGAAACTCGTCAGCTCTGGCAGACTGTTATCAAAGTTTCACAGAGCCTAAAATCAATCTAGATAAGCTTTTGAAACACCAAGAAAAATATACATTACCTCCCTACCCCACCCTTGCCTGTCAGTTCGTTTCTAAAGGAGATAAAGCTGGAGGGGTGGGGGAGGTGAGAGGAAGTATCTTTAAAATCTGATGGCCTCCTATGATTTATTTCTAAAATTACATTTCCCATTGGATAGCTCATTGTATCAGAACAAGAGGAAAGCTTGCGCTGTCGTGTTTGACAGCTGTACATGCACTTCACACACCTTGTTCAGAGGGTTATCGTCTTTCAACTACTCCTCAATCGCTCCCCTGCTCTCTCCATGGGGGCTATTCAGAAGTAGATCTTTACCAGTGATAGCAGTGGAAACATTCAAAGCAACTTTTTTTCCCCTTTTTTGGGAGAGGGCATTGTCCCTCATTCTCTGAGTCCCCATTGTCTACTTTTGGTGTGTGTGTGTGTGTTGGAGGATGACAACTCTGAAGTAAGGCTTCTCAAAGGGGAACACCCCCAAAAAACAAGTTTAATAAAGTGCCTTTGAGGATTAATGTGGGGAATTAGAAATTTTTCCACTTCTCCGGTGAAAATTCTAATTGAGTTCCTGATTCAGGGCTGGATTGTACTGTTTGACATAAATAAGGAGGGAAAGCTAACAAGGCCTCTTTTCCCCAATGCATGTATCTGAGGGCTTATTGAGGACAGTCAACCCCTTCATGTCTAGAAGCACAGCCTTTACTATTAGCCTGCTAGTGAAAAGCAGGAGCGTTGACGCCTTCTCTTTTTAACTTCATGCTGTTTAATTTGCTGTAAGGTATAGTTCAGGCAAACTAAATTTTTGTGAAAGGGAATTTGTCTGAACTGAGCTGAAAGGCTGGTGCTGCAGACTGAGTACACGTGATTATTTTCTCAACCCCACAGGGACACATTACACCATTTTCCCAGTTCAGATTTATCTTTACTGCCTGCCATTTCAGTGTGGATCATGAAAGGTATGGAACCACCTCTGTACTACTCTCAAATGAGGAGACTGGAGCATTTTAGGGGCCTTGAAGGAAAGGATATACTTCATATTCTCTTTGTTAGAGTTGCTGCAAGTGGAATCCCTGATCCGGACCTTTTGCAGAGTTGAAATGAATAAGCTCTCCATCACAACAAATGAGTTTCAAAGCTTTACTGGAAACAGTCTTAAAATAGTTACAAAGAAACATTACAAAATACAAAATAACACATTGTTCTTAAACAAGCTATCAGTGTGGTCCTGTCCTCTTTTTCAGTACTTAAGACAGTTCAATAAAGTTTCCTGTCTCTGGTCCAGATATAGATCCTAAGCACATTCCTTCTTTAACAAGACTGAGGAACATCTACTGCTGCTGCTGGCTCCATCACTGACAAATTTGTGGAGGTCTCAGGTTTCATCCTCCTGTTGTGAGATTGCAGCTTCATGTGCAGCTTCATGAATAATTACGTTATTTTTTCCACAAGTTCTAGTGGCATGAAAAAGGGAGGAAAACTTTTCTCTTACGTCTCTCATAGGGGAGTTATTCCACCCCCTTGATCATTTTGGTTTCCCTTTTCACCACCTTCCCCAATCTTCTCCTCTTCTATTTTGATGATTTTTTAAAAAGTAAAAGTAATGGGCCTTGCATGATTATGTCATGAAGACCAGTCTCAATTTATATGAATAACCTTAAAGGAGGAAAATAATGCACGTATAAACCTAAAGAGAAATGGCTGATAGATTTTATAGTACTTTGCTGGTCGGGCCCGTGCTTCCCCAGAGAACAAAAGTGTTTGGGCAGTATTTAGCTTCATGCAACAGGATTTCCATCCTCCTGTGCAGTCCCCAAATTTTCTCCACCGGGTTGGGGAACCCCCAAAACAGATTGGTAGGGGTGGGGGAAGGGGAGAGGGGAGAACATTCCATTGCACTGGCAAACATTTCGTTTAGCACCATGTTGAATACAAATGTAGTTACATGCAGGTCCCACTTTCTGAACACAGCATGTTCCCAGGAAATCGTTTGTTAGGGTAGTGTTTGCTTAACAAGCTGACAATTTCCATTATCTCATATGGGAACATTTTTAATCTGTGATTTGCCCAGTCTCCTCCCTCTCCCCTTCTATGGTTTCTGCCCTAAACTGCTGCATCCAACAAGCAAAAGACAAACCAAGTGAGGAGATTTGTCTGATCTCTTCTGCTTCCTGATTCTCTCCCTCCTTCCATGTTTTCTGCCTGAAGAAGAGGAGGAGTTTGGATTTGATATCCCACTGTATCACTACCCTAAGGAGTCTCAAAGCGGCTAACAATTTCCTTTCCCTTCCTCCCCCACAACAAACACTCTGTGAGGTGAGTGAGGCTGAGAGACTTCAGAGAAGTGTGACTAGCCCAAGGTCACCCAGCAGCTGCATGTGGAGGAGTGGAGACGCGAACCCGGTTCCCCAGATTACGAGTCCACTGCTCTTAACCAGTATATTACACTGGCTGCCGCCAGGCAGCAGAACACAAACAAGTAAGGAAGTGGACAAACTCCAGCTATTCAGATATCTGAATTAGCCATTTGTGCAGTGAGGTGTGGGTATAATTTTTTTGTGTTTGGATAACTGAAATTTCAGGTAATGATTGTTCTGATAGCGGGACCTGCATTACATTGTTTCATAGCAAGCGTCATTTCATGCTCCCCAGTCCATCTTCCTTTCCCCTTCCTCATTGCACATAGTCCAGTATTTGGGGGACGTGAACTTGTTGCAGAAAACCTCCCAATCAACTTTAACTGTGCACCCTGAATTTTCAAGTATGCAATTGAGTCCCCCCCAAAAAATAGTGACAGTCTAGAGGCACCCTGAAAACAAGCACAGGCCAGTGGAATTTCACCAACTGTTTACCATAAGGCCTGCAGTTCTGTTCTGTTGTCTCAGACACGACAGAAACATGCATGCACACTGAACTATCTGCATCCAAATCTACTTCTGCCATGAGGCAAGGACAAAATGGTCATAATTCTTCTTCTCCCTTCTAAAGCATCTACTGATGTTACAAGAGTCACTTGCTTTGATGAATAAACATGCGCTGAATTGGTTCATTAGGATGACACTATCACTCTTTTGAAACAAAAATAAAGGGGGGACTTTGTCATTTTTATATTTGCTTGTTACAACGGGGATGCTGCATTGCAAAATACAAATGTGTGATAAAAAAAAATTATGCTACTGCTGGTGCTGAAGAACAGCACAAAAAATGAGAAAGGAAAAACCTGATGCAGATTGAAGGCTTTATCTTGCTGATTGCCAAGTATATTGACTTATGAGTGGCATTCTTTCGTGTGCTCTAAATAGCTTTGTTCAGCAGCTTGATAATGAATTGTTGAATGCCATTTTCTATTCCAAATCGCAGCTCAGCAATTACATATTTTATGGGGAACGAGATGATGAAAAACATCTGTTGTCTTGTGAAATTAGAGAAAGTAATAATGAAATAATAAATGATAATAATTAATGAGTCTCATTTGTTTTGTTTGTTTTTTTAAAAAAATCTAAATCTTGGCTTAATAACATTAGAGAGATTGTCAGCTTTGGCAGGACATCAGTAAGCAACAAGTCATGGGGACAATTATCTTGCCACCATTACTCAGCTCTGTCCTTAGGTGTAAAGCAGCTAGCAGTGGCCATTCATTGAAGTTGTGATGACTTTTGTGTCAGTGGTCCCACCCTGAATAAACACACACACACACACACACACACACACACACACACACACAGTGGTACCTCGGGTTAAGTACTTAATTGCAATCATCAATGCAATCATCAAAAGCTTTGTCAGATTCAGAAAGATTCCTACTCAGTTCATACATGCGACAACTGCTAGGTAAAGAGAGGTAACTATCTCCGGCAGGTGAAGGGCAGAAGATTTTTAGATATTTAATTTAACATATATGTGTGTGTGTGTGTGTGTGTGTGTGTATAATTTAACCTCTGTCACTTCCTTTACTGCCACTTAACTACATCCCTGCCTCTAGGCTCAGCATCTGAGCTGTTCTGCCTCACTGACAATCCTGTGTGCATGTTACCAAAAGGATTTTGTTGTGTGTCCTTTCTTCCTTTCTACACCTTTCAGGGAAAAGGCCTCACGAGGCAGCTTCCAATCAAAAAAATCAAAACAATTGAACAAATAGCTAATCACCATAATCATCACAAGATAAAATCATATATTGGGGGCCCAGCAACGGAATCCATAAAGACAAAGGCCATAAAAGATGTGACTGGATGTCTAGCACTTACAATATGATAAATGTTAGTGGCCAGCTAGAGGGCAGGATGTCTGAGTGAGGCTGATCACAGGGCCCAGATGCCTTCATACAGTAGGCAGTTCTAAAAATAATTTAATTCCAAGACATTCCAAATATTAAAAGTTAGTACTAGCACTTGCAATGAATCTGGAAATGAGTGGGTGTGACTAATACAAAATTTGTGTGTTCCCTAGCTCCCATGAACATCTTGGCCATGGGTAGGCAAATTAAGGCCCGGGGACCGGATCCGGCTCAATTGCCTTCTAAATCCGGCCCACGGACGGTCCGGGAATCAGCATGTTTTTACATGAATAGAATATGCCCTTTTATTTAAAATTCATCTCTGGGTTATTTGTGGGGCATAGGAATTCATTCATTTTCTTTCCTTCCAAAATATAGTCCGGTCCCCCACAAGGTCTGAGGGATAGTGGACCAGCACCCTGCTGAAAAAGTTTGCTGACCCCTGATCTTGGCCAATGAATTTTACATCAGCTGAAATTTCCAGGTTGTCCTTTTAGGCATCTGTACATAGAGAACATTACTGTAGTCTAGTCTGACTATGATTGTGTGTCTACTTGCTCCCCAAAGGGCCACAACTAGTGAACCAATATAAGCTGTTAAAACACACTTGTAACCATTGAGGTCACTTGAATCTCCATAAGCAACACTTGGTCAAGGAATACATACCCCTAAGCTGTATACCTGCCCAAATCACTTACAAACCTCCAACCAGGTTGGCGTTTCCCCCCAGATAACACCATGTTCATCTTATCTGGAACTAGTTTTAGTTTGTTCTAATCCATCCCAGGGCTGCCTTCAGACACATTTTTAAGAGATCGACAAATTTCGCAATCTGATTGTCAATTTGTTTTGACCCTAGAGTGTGCAAAAGTAAAAATAAGAAACTAGATTTTCAAACATGTTCCAAGTGTTAAGTTTAATGATAACCAAATTGGCCATGCTTTTTTTGATATGTTTATCATAGATCAGAAGTTTTCATTAGTCATGCTTGTATTAATGAGCACTACGTTCTTCCATGCTGTCTGCTTCCTGTTTTATCTGTTGCATCAATTTATTGCAGCATATATCAGCTAATTATCACATGAGAGTTACTGACAAGTGGTTTGCTCTTTTCTTCTACACAGATGGGGTGAACAACATTAACAGCCTGGGCACATCTTGCAAATATTCAATTGCCAGCACCCCCTTTTTTAAGACAAACTAACGGAAAAAGAAAACCTTGTTAAGCTCTCCAAAAGAAAATATTTTATTCAAAGAAGAAGCAACATTTTTCTCCAGGATGATGAGCCCTGAGATATGGTAAAGCACATTCAAATGCAACTGTCTTTTCCCAGAGATATGAAGTGTGCTCTTGACAATGGGAAGTACTTTGGTTAGCTTTAAAGAAGGAGATATCTGGATGAAATATCTACTGAACTTACGTTAACGGTAGTGCAACAAATAACTAGTCTGTCCTTGGGAGCCAGAGAGGAGAAGAAGCAATTTTAAAGATAATAAGCATGAAGTGAGAACAAATGTGTTCCAGGAGTTATCAAGTAAGAGGCAAGTATTTGGTCTGAAGTTTATATATTTGTCAAATCTGTCCCTACAAACAATGCTGTCAAAACGCTTTGGACAGGATACGTTCTTTGGGTGAAAGTGCATGATGATGGGGGCCTTGCAAAGTAGGTGCACAGAGATGCCTTAATTGCTCATCTTCAGAACAAGTCAAGTACTGTGGCTCCTCAGTTCTTTGGACTGTAATCCAAAATACAGGGACAGTATTATGGTAAAATCCACCACAATGAGAAGTTTGTTGTTGTTGTTTAGTCGTTCAGTCCTGTCCGACTCTTCGTGACCCCATGGACCAGAGCATGCCAGGCACTCCTGTCTTCCACTGCCTCCCGCAGTTTGGTCTAACTCATGCTGGTAGCTTCGAGAACACTATCCAACCATCTCATCCTCTGTCGTCACCTTCTCCTTGTGCCCTCCATCTTTCCCAACATCAGGGTTTTTTCCAGGGTGTCTTCTCTTCTCATGAGGTGACCAAAGTATTGGAGCCTCAGCTTCAGGATCTGTCCTTCCAGTGAGCACTCAGGCCTGATTTCCTTAAGAATGGATAGGTTTGATCTTCTTGCAGTCCATGGGACTCTCAGGAGTCTCCTCCAGCACCATAATTCAAAAGCATCAATTCTTCAGCGATCAGCCTTCTTTATGGTACAGCTCTCACTTCTTTGGATCAGCTGATGTAAAGTTCTCAGCCTTGGCTTAGCCAAATATATACCAGTATAATTTGATCATCTTGCCTCAGCGGGTGTAAGTAGGGAGGTCATTTGCCCTGTGTAATACAGAACTGTCCCATATTTCAATGTAAAATACCACATCCTGAATTGACAGCTTTGACTTGTATTTCAGGCAGGCCTTGTTTGTTTGTTTCTTTGTTTGTTTGTTTGTTTGTTTGTTTGTTGTTTCTTCTCTCTCTCTGCCAAGTTAGGGAGCCTCTCCAAATGTATGTTTGGAAAGGGTGTGTGAAAGGTCATGTATTTAAGCTCTGGTTAGTCAAGCACAGACAGATTTACAAATTCATGTGTGTGTGTGAAAATTCCATAGAGGCCCTCCTGTTAAGCTGCAATAGATTGTAATGGAATGCTCTGAAGTCACTTCAGCACCAGATTAAAAAAAAGCCCACTGCCCACCCTGCCCCACCCTGTATTTTGCCAGAACAAAGGTAGCAACCCTAGATGTATGTCCCCCAAAAGTGTCATTCGGGGGGGGGCATGGCCAGAGAGGGGAGACATAGGATAAATTCTAAAGCTATCCAGTTCAGTCACATGACATGGGAGCCCAGTGTAGTACACTATTTTAAAAGCTTGCTTTCCCTCTTGCAGGCTTAGGCAGAGCAGCTGAACTAGCCCCATTTCTGCATGGAGTTTAGATCTGGTGTAACTTTACACTAGCTTAATTTACAGCAATTTGCTTTAAGCTAGATTCTTGTGCATAGGATTGCTCCTCATGAAGTGTTCTGTCCTTCACGCTAGGGATGGAGGAGTCTCTTCATTTGAGTTTCTATTCCATTTCTCTTTTTTCCCCTAGTCTTCAGTTCATCCTCTTTTTGCCTAGAAATGTGGGAGAAAATCATTTATTTATTTATTTGCATTATAATGAGCAACTACTTATTGGGCACTTCTCGAACCAATATAGGATTGGAAAGATGGTTAGACTTCAAAATGAGTACTTCAAATTTGATGGCGCAGCTCTCCAACCCAAAAATGTATACAAACGTGTATATTGGGCCAAATAAATGCATTTTTACATATATTGCAGCCACCAGCATCACTCCCACATGTTGTGGAGGGTCTCCTAATTTTTTGGAATGAAGAAGATGGTGTTAAGGGCTTAAATGGGTCTGGGGAATTAGCACAGATCTCCCCCGCTTCTCCACCACTGGGAGCCTTCCCTGAGAAGCAATCAGTCAGAGCAACACCTGGATACAGCCAACTGGAAGGAACAAGGTATCTGCATTGCTATCTATGGAACAGAACTACGAAACCAGCTTTCAAGGTCACAGAGCCCCTTGAATTTCAGAATGCTGTGTTCATCCTTGAGTCGCACAATGCAATGCATTCCGCATTTCTCACTGTGTATAGAAACAGATGTTTAGAGGAATTAATAAGGGTGAAAAGGGAGGAAACTGACTCCAATTCACGAACCTTAATTAATTCACCGGGAAGAAAGCCACTTTCTGTTTGGTAAGAGGTAAAAAGATGAAGGCAGCACATCAGAACAATGCACAAGGTCATAGGAAATACGACACATTCATCTGAAAGATTTACTAAGAGGGCTAAAATGATACAGTCGCTGTAGCAGCAACCCCGCCGACTTTTGACCTGCCGACAATGATTAATGTGATATGAGCTGAAAAGCAGACTAGCTGTCCCACCCCCCACCCCACTACAAACTCTCAAAGGCAGGGCTGGCATATTTGAGGCTGTATAATAATTTCACCCAGAAAGGGTTTGTTCCGGTCAGTGGTGGAGCTTCATGCGGTGGCAGGGCTGGCGTGCGTCCTGGGGGTGTGACATGCATCCTGGGGGCGTGGCACGTGTCCTGGGGACATGGCATGCCACCTGGGGGCATGGCACACTGCCTGCGGGGGCATGGCGCCCAGTGCAGGCAGGGGGCAGTTGCAATGGCACCCCACCAAGATCGCGCTGCCAGGGGCGGTGCGCTCCCCCCACACTCCTCTTCCTCCACCAGTTGTTTCAGTAGGCTGCTGAGGACCCTTTCTTCTGTCTAAAGCCAAGGGGGGAAAGTGAGGTCATACACAGTGGGCAGGAATACGTTAAGGATGACTTTCTTGGCTCACAAAAAGACTAGTCTGGAGCTGCCGTTTAATCAAGCAACCCAAAAGCATACAAGATTTTCAAAAAAACCCACAGTCTTGGCTTTATTATTGACATCAACTTAACATAATTAGCACCATGTGCCAGGCAGTGATGTATCGTATTGAAATTTGGATGCATCATTTGAAGTTGGCTTTAGCTTGGGTGGCCTGTACCGTTCGCTGGGAGCTCGCTTTGCAGTTCTGAATGGTAATAGCACGGAAAGTTCTTGCCAGATTGGCCCTGCTTTCAAATGTATAACGAAAATGTCATTCATCACCATTAATCCAACGGATTTAGATATGAAAGTTATGGTTCGCCATTCTCAGGTTTGGGAGAGAGGGAAAACGCCAATTAAGAAGTGTAATTAGGTAATAAACAATATGCCCTTCCACATGCAAAATTAGTGAGAATATATGTTATAATAGTTGCTAGGTGAAACTATTCCAATCACAGTGCTGTCAAACTTAATTCCATCGTTTTGATTTTGTTACAGTGTTCAGTGCCCCAACTTCTGAATTAGTTATATGAAAATAAATTAATTCTATTAATTCCATTGTAAAGAGCTTTAGCGTGTTCAAAATATTTCACATACATCATCTCACTAATCCTTAGAAAAGCACTGTAAAGCAGGTCAGTGTAATGATGGTATTATTAATGCATTGTATCCTGTCCTTCATTTACTATACTCAGGGAAGGATGGAGGAAGTGGGGTATAATATTATCTGCATAAGTGCCCTGAAAGGAGATTCCCACACTTTTAACCAGAAGGAGTAGAGCTAGGCCCATACCAATATTAACTGGTTGTCTTCAGCTAAGTTTTACTCAGAAAAGACCCACTGAAATTAATCAAGTCCACAATTTTCAGTTGATCTGTTCTGAGTAGGATTAGCACTACATACAAACCAGGGCCAAGGATGGCTTGATGTTTCTATTATGTTCTGTATCAGTTTTGCATGTGTTCAATTATAAGTTCATTCCAGCACATTTCATCTTAATCTTTTTTAAAGGTCTGCATAAAAACGGCATTAAGTTCTATGCTTTCTCACCTTAAATATATACTTTTGTATGCTTTTTTTAAAAAAAAAAAATAGCTGAGAACTGCATCCCAAAGTCTGGAGGACCATTCAAAGGATAACAGTATTCTATTTTTTTTTAAAAAAAGATATTTATTAAGGTTTTCAAAATATTACAAAATAAAAATAGAAAAAAGAAAAATACAAAATAAAAATATTTAAAAACAAGTCAATCTTTCCATTACTTATTTTTCATTAGCTTGTTTCCCGGACCTCCTCACGCCTCCCTTTTTTGTATTCCAGTTCAGTTTGTTGGTTCAGCAAATCCTTCCCCTCTTTGATTATCCTAATCTTTAATCTTAAAGTATTGTAACATTAAATTTTTACCTGTTAGTAATCCATTTTTCATATTCCCTTATAATATTTCAGCTAAAAACCATTTAATTTCTATCCAACATCATTCTAACATTCATTTTCCATATTTCATAATATTCTGTCGTTACATTACCTTAAACTATTTTGATCTTATCTTACTATAAAAAAACCTTGAGACTTAAAACTTAAATCTTATTTTTACCAACTTCTCATAACCATAATATTCTTGCATAATTCTTTAAACATTTTTACTAAAGCCAAGTAATTTCATTCCAACATTTTTCTAACATTCATCAATTTTATAAAACAGTCCTAGTAGTGAAAAAAGAAATAAAAACAAATCCAATCTTCATCCAGCGTCCCTTCCTCCTGGTCCCGGGTTTTGTCAGTCCTTATTATCCCATCAATCTGGCGCATTAACCTGGTAATCTTATATCCGAGGCCCTTAAGTCCCTTCCATGTCCCTTCCGCAGCTCTTCTTCATATTTATAGCTGTATTTTCCTTTGTCTCCTGCTCCTTTCACTCGTGGGAACTCCAACTTAGCAGTATTTTTGACCCTTCTCGACAGATCAGCCCCTTTTCCATAATCGCCACTAAATTCCATGTGGTATTTAAAAACATGATTCAGAATTCCTCCAAAATTAAGAGCCCCCACAATCCCAAACATCTCGCGGCCCATTGCCAGACTTGAAAAGTCCAATTTCATAGGAGGGTCTATCCAACCCCCCATTTCCAAACCAAACCAAACTTTTTCTTTCCAAATCTGGCTTTTTCCAAGTTCATTTGTCAAATCCGAAATCTCGTATTCCTGTAGGGCCTGTTCTGTCAAGACACACTCCTGATTCAATTCCTGGGTGGGCTCCACATATTTTCCCACTGCCTGTTCAAAATTTCCCACTGCCTGTTCAAAGTTTCTAATCGAGTCAGCCATCAGATTCGTCTTCTTATGTAACTGTTCCAGTAGGGCATTTGTTTTATAGAAAGCACACAACAGAGCTTCTGAATACATTGTCCTGAAGGTCAGATGTCTATTCCCACGATTGTAATCTGTAACAGATGGCGGCTCCCAGGAGTTGGTTACAGTTTCACAGTCTCCCTCTAGGGGGAAAACTTCTGTTTAATCTTTCTTTTAAAGACAAGTCTAGCAACAGAGTTTCCTTTTTTCAGTTATTTTGTCAATATTTGTTCCTTTAAGGTGTGAAAGGAAACAATGGAATCACTATGTTCCTCTTCTTTTAGCTATCTGTCAAAAGCGCTTATTTCTGGTCGATGAGCTTCAAACGTCAGTCCTGACACCCTGCTCCAGGATCAGGACGGTGGAAAGTTACTTTACTTTAAACTCACTTCTGCAGGTTTAAACAGTCCAGAAAAGATCCCCCTTCTTCTCCTGTTACCGAAGGGGGGTTCAACAATTTTAAATGATGAAAGCCAATCCTTTAGAGGCGATTTTCTGAGCTCTAGTTTACGTTGTCTTTGCTTTATTCTGTCTACAAAGAAACGGAAGGCTGACTTCCTGTTTAGACCTTCCCGTTTCAGTACCAAATTGAAATAAAATTTTTAAGTCCAATTCCTTTCTGCTCGCAAGTCCTTATTTAAAGTCCAATTGTTCAAAGTTTAAGTACTCACGGGTGCTTATTTTAGAAGCCAATTTGTCCCAGGAAAAAGGCAGTGCTCTCCAGCAACAGCTGTGTGGCTTCGCTCCGCGGAAATAGCAATTGACTCACAGCACCGCGCCACTTCCCCCTCTTCGCTTCGGAGCCCGTTAGTGGGTTCCTTTGCGGGTTGGGGGGGCGCTAAAGGTGCCCGCCGAGTCCCATGGTCACAGGCTTCATCCGCCTGTGATTTTTTAAAAGGGTCCCCGCTTCGCCGTAGCGGAGAAGACCCGTTTCGCGCGGAGCTAGTCCCTCCAATTCAGAGGGAGTCCGCCATTGCCGATGGCGCCACCCCGGAAGTCTCCAGAGGATAACAGTATTCTAATCTGTGATCCCCCCCCAGGAAACCACAGTCTTTACTGTTTCACATATGCTTCCATAATCCATTACTTTTGGCTGGGTTCCAGTCCATACTTTATAACTGAATGCTTAAGTGGGGAAGGAATACATGCAATCAGTGCAGCTGGTAGAACAATTTAGAGACCAATTAATATCAATGACAGGGACCGTGAAGCAAGTGCCTTTTTTCCCTGTTGTTTTCTCTTTTTTTGCAAGTCTTAAATCAGTTCACTTGCAGGCAGGGCCCGCCCAATACATTTTGGCACCTGAGGTGAATCACAACATAGAACTCGCACAACCCTGCCAGGAAAGAAGAGGAGGGTGAAGATCCACATCAGGAACAAGGGGAGAATAAAGATTTACATGGAGAACAGATTGCGGGAATCAAATCAACACCGACAGTCAAAGTAGGAATCAAAGGCCATTGTGAGGGGGAAATGTGGTCACTTTCAATCATGGCTGGTGCAGAGCCCAGGACACCCCTGAGAGCAATTCCTGCCATTTTGTCCCTAGGGGTGGGAAGAGACCAGCAGTACCTCCTATTTGCTGAGTCACAATATAGGTGATTATTTAATTTCTATACCACTTAATATATTTTTTTAAAATCACTAAAGAGTGTGCAAGCAACTACAGTCATACCTTGGGTTACAGACACTTCAGGTTGCGTTTTTTCAGGTTACGGATGCGCCAAAACCTGGAAGTACTGGAACGGGTTACTTCCGGGTTTCAGCGGTCGTATATGTGCAGAAGCACCAAATCGCAACCCATCTGTACGCAGATGCGGTGCTGCGGGTTGCAAACGTGCCTCCCGCACGGATCACATTCACAACCCGAGCGTCCACTGTAAACCAACAACAGACAATATTACAAAAAACAAACAAACACAGTTATATATGAAATTGTTATGTTAGTACAATATTACTAATATATGTAAACCAATCATTTCACTTCTGAAACACCCTCCATCTCAGCTTCGGGTTTCAAACAAACTCTCAACTCACTGACAAAAGTCTCACAAAGAGAAGAGTTCCTGGAAACAGCAGATTTCACCCTAGTCTCTCACTCGAGACTTGCTTTTTTATGGGCAGGCCCAAGGGGGATGGTACTTCCTCAGGCTGCCCACAACTGAGTCCCATTCAGTGGCACTCTCCACACCCAGTTACAGCAGACTTGTTGAGTTTCCCAGGAGGTTCAAAGGATGGGAAATATCCCCCCCCCAGCTCTTCTTTCACCCTGTGGAGGAGGGTCCTGCGGTGGGAGGAGAAGCCAGGGGTGGGAAGAACGCAGCAGTGCCTTCTATTCATGAGGCCACTGTGGTGACAGCACTTGGGGACAGCTGCCAAGGAAGAGGCCTCTAAGGAGCACACCACAGCTGTTGCTACTACTGTGGCAACAGCAGCAGCAACAGCAACAGAAGATGCATTCCTTGTAAGCCAGATTTGCTGCCCCCTATGGATCCTGTCACCTAAGACAGGCATCCCCAAACTCAGCCCTCCAGCTGTTTTGGGACTGCAATTCCCATTATCCCTGACCACTGGTCCTGTTAGCTAGGAATGATGGGAGTTGTAGTCCCAAAACAGCTGGAGGGCCAAGTTTGGGGATGCCTGGCCTAAGGCGATTGCCTCACCTTTTCTCATTGGTGGGCTGGTCCTGCTTAGAGGTTAACAAAGACATTTTCTATTTCTGCAGGCCAAGTAAGTCTTTACATATGTTGGACTTCAAGCTTGATTCAGTACCATCTCTTTGGCTTGTTGCATTTTATTTATTAACATGGATGAATTTCAGGATTCCCTTACAATTTTTCTCAATTGTTGCAGTAGTATACCTTTTTTGAGGGATCCAATAACAGAAAGAATGCCCTCCTTTCACATCGATTTCTATGTATTTCTCCCTCCGTGTGGGAAAACCATCTCGCACATCTTCATGCAGATGACATGATCAGCATGCATCAACACACAGGGCTTGCTTTGTGTGAAATGAGGGGCACCTTCATTTGGCATGAGAGAATGAGTGGTTTGAAATAAAACAAAAAAAAACACATGAATGATGCTGGCCCTGTGTAACAAATGAAGGACTTGAAATAGCAAGCTAGAATAGCAAGCAAGGTGGAGTAGCAAGACATTGAAGGCAAGCTCATGTTGCCTGATGAATTTTACCTGAAAATGATAATCAAAATCAACTCCAAAAAAAGCCCTAGGCAGGACCTCTCAAATGATTTCTACTGTCCAGAGGTGCCCACAAAGTTGTTTGGACTTTGACTAAAATATAATTTTTGGATGCTCGAAGGAGAGGTAAGCATTCTGTTGCATGTGTAGACAAGGTAGAAATGTTAGAAGAATTAATTGAAAACGGACTATTGAACAGATTTCTGTCTGCTCTTATGCTTTTCTCCTTAGTTCTCTGCAATAACAGGGTGTTTATTTTAACATGTGCACATTATGCATAGATATGCAAATTGCTTTGCAATGCACATTATTTACACATTCATTGATGTATAATTGCCACTGTTCAGACAAATGCCTCATTGCATTTCTTTTTCTGAAGGGTTGTTTGTTGACTTTGTGCAAGTTGTTTCATTGCTAGAAGCAGCCTATATGCATTAAGGCTGAAAGCCTAGCCCATATCTTATAAAATAACCTGATAAGCTAAGCTCAAAACCCTGCACTCACTGAAATTTTAAAGAAATTCTAAAGTGTCCTGAGAATGAAAGAGAAAAAGGGAAACCCCTTTCACGGGGGAAGAATTTTTTAAAAAGAAATTGGAGAACAGGTTTTGCTTCAGCACTGTTTGGAAACATAGGGACCTTGTGAATTTAAAACTGTATACTCTGTGTATATTGGAATCAATAATGCCAGTCTTCTTAATTAGGGCAACAATCAAAGGTACATATCTGGAAACGAGTCAGATTGTTGAGCATCATCTTGCAGGTGGGGAAATCTGCTTTACATGCATTCATCATCCAGGTTTGATCTCAGCAACTAATTCACTCGAATTACAAAATGTTGAATGACAAACCAATGAAAATAAAAAGATAAGTACAAAGAAATATGTGTGGTTCCACCTTGAATTCCTTTGTATTTAATGGCATACCTGTCATGACAAATGCAAATCGTGTTGGTGAGAGCACGCTCTCCCCGCCCTTCCCGGAATCCATTTATTATAACACAATAAACAGAACATTGCAATCCATTACTTCTGTCTTGCTAAACAACCCTCTTGAAAACAGCGAGGTAACGCTCCCACGCTATAATGATGTGGCATCAGAGAACATATTGTGATTTTTATTCAATACAAGGAGACACGGGTAATTTCATATTTTGTGTACACAGAGGCTTTTTGTCAAGGATCTGATTGACCCTCTGAGAAAGGCACTGCAAAGACTGAAGTAGGTGAATTCAGCTGCGCTGCTTCCTCTTCCAGGGAGCATTCTTTCTGCAGGAAATTTCTTTCAGGGACAGCATTGTGCGGCATTGCTCTGAATATTGTGGTAGAAAGCAATCAATGCCTCTACAGAAAGCTTAAGAAACATACAGCTTTTGTCAATTACGATGCCCTTTGAATACTCTTGGCTTCCTTTAGCAATGCCTTTCGAATCTTCATCTTGACATTCCTCTCAAAAGAACAGGTTCTTGTACAGAGCTGAGCCTCAACTGCGTACCTCATTTCATGTTTGTTTTTGAGGATATCAAAAGGTGCATTGTGTTTCTTGGCAACTTCATCCATACATATTGGTTTGTAGGGTGTTTTTTTGGGAGGGGGGTCTTGTCTTTATTATGCATTTTGAGTTTCTATATTGTATTTTTATGTTGTGAACCACCCTGAGATCTATGGCTAAGGAGTGGTACACAAATTAAACAAGCAAACAAACAAGCAAATAAAATATCATTGTTTCACTGGGCACCCTTTCTCTTCTTCTTTGTCCTCACTTTGTCCTACTTATTCACTTATACTGAATCCTTGTCCAGTGGTACCTTGGTTCTTAATCTGTTCCGGAAGTCCCTTCCAAAACCAAAGCGTTCCAAAACCAAGGCACGCTTTCCGATAGAAAGTAATGCAAAACGGATTAATCCGTTCCAGACTTTTAAAAACAACCCCTAAAACAGCAATTTAACATGAATTTTACTGTGATACATAAAATGAAAACAATAATCAATGTACTGTACTATAAAATAAATAAGACACTATTGTAGATGATAAAAACATTTTAAAAAAATTCTTACCTGCACTGATGATGGTCATTGTTTGGATGGGGGGCTTTTATCAATTTCCGCAGTCACACAATCAATCAATCAATCAATCAATAGCTGAACTGGGTTCCACATGGACACAAAAAACAAATTAACCGAAAAAGCCTCAAAAACAGAAAAGCAAAATAGATAGCAAAAAGTGCCAAACTTAATCCGTTCTGGAAGTCCGTTTGACTTCCAAAATGTTCAAAAACCAGGGTGCAGCTTCTGATTGGTGCAGGCAACCCAGAAACAATAGCCAACAACCGCATAAACGTTTGAAAACCGGAACACTTACATTTGAGAACCAAGGTGTTTGAGTATCAAGGTGTCTGAGAACCAAGCCCTCTGGGAACCAAGGCACCACTGTATAAGCAGTAGAATCACAAGGGTTTGGTCGATGATGATTTAGGAATCAACCAGATCGGGATCAGCTAAAGCAGGTCTATGAACTTCATTCCACATGTGTCAGATGAGATCCAGCCTCACCCTCTTTGGACCAGTATCACTATTTCAGAATCTAGGCAAGTGGGGTTATAATAAAACATGCAAACTACACCAGTTTAGAGCATTTAAAAATCTTTTCTAAAAAACCCCCACTTTTGACAGAGAGAGGTTAAAAACATCAACAGCTGCAGGCAATTTAGAAAAGAAACCAAAATAGAAATATCATTTTAGCTTCCCCAGCCTGGCATGGTTGGAACGGAGGTGATTTTGCTGAGCAGACCCTAAGATTTACTTGTTAAATGTCCTTATCTTTGTACTCCCATCTGGATTGAAACCATGGCAGACAAACAGCAATTCCCCTGGATGGGTGAATTCTAAAATGCAGCCACCTCCATTGTCTTTCATTTTCTTTCTGATAAATAATCACTTAGTGGGGATTGGTATTTGAATTTCAATCTGAAATTAGCATGTTCCAACTTCCACTAAAACCTCTAGCCTGAACTCATCTCACCAGCCATTGAGACAACCTCCGACATTCCAAAGAAAAGGAGTGGAAGAAATCAAATGAGCAAATATTTCTGTTACAGTAATGGCTTCCACATTTAAACCACGCCAAACTGTTCATAAATGTACAACTTTTATACAAAATATACATATTTTTATTTTACTTTAAGAGCTGGTTGAGGTTCAACAAAACAATATTCAAGTTTGTTTTAAAATGTACTTGTGAGATTCTGGATGCATTATGCTGAGGGTTTTGTATGAGCTCTCTGTTAAGTCTTCATTAAGCATATTATACTGCCCAGAAAACAGTAGTCTTCTATGTGCAAAACAGCAATGATCTATTTGTTGAAATTAATGTTTTTTTAATCAGATTGACATGGAACAGAAGGAACTTTTTGTGTGTCTGCTTGTTAAGAAGTTGGCTGGTGTGATAAAGAAGTGAATTTGTTTGCCATAAGGCCAATCAAATATGTGCACAGCTGCAGATAATTTTGCAATTAGCAGTGTCCAAAACATCTAACTCCATCAAATGCTTCAGATGGTGCTAATTTTAAATTGGACCAAAAAGAATCTTGCATGCAAAAGAATGCTTATGATCCCGAAAAATGTATTAAGATAATCCCAGCCTATGAAATTGGTGATTAGAAAATGAAATGCATATGGGGAAGATGAACAGGCAAAAAATATATACAGTGAGCAGGAAAACAAATAGGTCCATTAACCCTTTGTTAGTGGCCCTCCCAAACTGGAGGCAGGGTATTGCTAGATTTCATGGGGGGCAGGAAATAGGTATTAGAAATTTAATGATTATACATCACACAACGGCTGTTCAAGGGCTGAAAATATATCCTGGAGAAAGCCATTCCACATATTCCAAAATGGCCACTGAGGAACAAGGGGGTATCAACTAACTCATCCCCTTCAACATTTCTTTGATGAAAATAGGGCTGTTCTATATTATTATTATTATTATTATTATTATTATTATTATTATTATTATCCCATCCATCTGACTGGGTTGCACTAGCCACTTTGGGCAGCTTCCAATATATATAAAAACATAAAACATTTAACATTTAAAAACTTCCCTATACAGGGCTATCTTCAGATGTTTTCTAAAGGTTGTATAGTGACCTATTTCCTTGGCTCGGGGGTCACATACTGTAGCTCCAAACCCTCCAACATTTCTCTGATGAAAATAGGGACATCCTAAGGAAAGGCAGGGCATTCTGGGATCAAATCAGAAACCTTTGTAAATCTGGGACTGTCCCTGGAAAATAGGGACATTTGTGGGGGTCTGCTAACTCACTGACCACTGCATAGACGTCGATCAACAATTACTCTTGATACCAGGAATGAAAACCATGTTGGAGGTGTATGAAAGGAATTGGAACATATATGCATATGTGGTGGGATTGTGAAAAGATTAAAGGTTTCTGGGACACCGTATATAATGAGTTAAAGAAAATGTTCACTAAACATCTTCACTAAAAGACCTGAGGCATTTTTATTAGGAATCATGACATCAGAAATCAAGAATAAAATTAGACCATTATTTATATATTCAGCAACTACAGCAAGGAATCTAATAGTAAGAAATTGGAAGAGCGATACCATCCCTTCAAAGACTGAATGGCAAGGCAAATTAATAGAGTATTTACAGCTAGCAAGGAGAACTGGGACAGTGAGAGGAAACTGTTATAAAGATGAATGTATTGCCAAGAATGTTATTTCTGTTTCAATCATTGCAAATCTTGGACAAGATGTTTCAAGAAGTGGCAGAGAGACATTTCTAGATTTGTCTGGCAGGGCAAGAAGCCCAGAATAAAATTTAAAATATTAACCGATGCAAAGGATAGAGGTGGATTTGCCCTGCCAGACCTTAAACTTTATTATGAATCAGCAGCATTCTGCTGGTTGAAAAAATGGCTGCTTCTTGAGAACACAGACATTTTGGACTTAGAAGGTTTTAATAATGTTTTTGGGTGGCATGCATATTTGTGATATGACAAGGTTAAAGCACATAAAGCATTTAAAAACCATATTGTCAGGAAAGCATTGTTAAATGTCTGGATAAGATATAAGGACTTACTTGAAAACAAAACCCCAAGGTGGTTGTTACCGATAGAAGCAAAGGCTCAGAAAAGGCTCAATATGGAGGCCAAATGGCCGAAATATTGGGAAATTTTGGAACAGGAAGGAGACAAACTGAAACTGCAGAGTTTTGAGAAATTAAAAGACAAAGTGCGAGACTGGCTTCATTATTATCAGGTAATGGAGGCATACAATTTGGACAAGAAAATTGGTTTCCAGGTGGAAAAATCAAAATTGGAAACAGAACTGTTAGAACCCAAAACTAAGATTTTGTCAAAAATGTATAACTTGCTGTTGAAATGGAATACTCAGGATGAAATGGTGAAATCTGCTATGATTAAATGGGCACAAGATCTTGGACATAATATTATGTTTGCTGACTGGGAACAGTTGTGGACCACAGGTATGAAATTTACGGCATGTAATGCCTTAAGAGAGAATATTATGAAAATGATATACAGGTGGTACATGACACCAATCAAGCTTGCAAAAATCTACCATTTGCCCGATAATAAATGTTGGAAATGTAAAGAAAATGAAGGTACATTCTTTCACCTTTGGTGGACGTGCCCAAGGATCAAGGCTTTCTGGGAGATGATATATAACGAATTGAAAAAGGTATTTAAATATACCTTCTTGAAGAAACCAGAGGCCTTTCTCCTGGGCATAGTCGGCCAATTGGTGCCAAAGAAGGACAGAACTTTTTTACGTATGCTACTACAGCAGCAAGAATTCTCATTGCAAAGTATTGGAAGACACAAGATCTACCCACCTTGGAAGAATGGCAGATGAAGGTGATGGACTATATGGAATTGGCGGAAATGACTGGCAGAATCCGAGACCAGGGAGAAGAGCCGATGGAAGAAGATTGGAAAAAGTTTAAAGACCATTTACAGAAATATTGCAAAATTAATGAATGTTAGAATGATGTCGGATAGAAACTAAGTGGTCTTTAGCCGAAATGTTATAAGGGAATATGAAAAAAAAAAGGTTTATTAATAGGTAAAAATCTAAAATTACAAATACTTTATGATTAACGATTAGGATACATAAAGAGGGGAGGGATTTGTTGAACGAATAACTGAATTGGAATACAAAAAAGGGAGGTGTGAGGAGGTCCTGGAAATAAGCAAATGAAGGCTAAGTAATGGAAGGAAGGAATTGTTTTTAACTGTTTTTATTTTGTATTTTTCTTTTTATTTTTTTTATTTTTTTGTCTTGTAATATTTTGAATATCTTAATAAATATCTTATAATAAAAAAAGGGAGAGGAAACTCAACACAAGATATTAATAAGAAATGAATAATAATTAAGGAATATCTCAAAGGGTACTATGATAATAAATGTTTCCTGGCAGATATTGAATGAGTCTTGTGATATAAGGAAGTGTTAGAAAAAGTTTAAACTAAAATATAGAAAAATATTAATAAGAAACTGTAAAAAAAAGAATGCAAAATAGTACAATGGGTTTAGTCAGAAGTTTCTTTTCTTTTGCTATTTTTTATTCTACATATAATTAAATTCTTTTTTCTTTTTTCTTATAGAATGTACTGTATGTTTGTTTTGTGTGCATTTTATGATGTTTTCTTGTTTAATAAAGTATATATATATATATATATATATATATATATATATATGAGTGAAAACCATGCATATCAAATTACTGGAGTTAATTAAATCTCTTTTTCCTGAAATGCTCTTAGAAACTGGGGTAGGACATGCATCACACACACTTTTACACTGCCTTAATTAATTTGGAAAAAAGACAGCTCATCACATATGGATGCCTAGGGCAGAACTCACAATCCCTCTAATGTTCAGTAGAATAAGCTCCATCACTGGCACATCATTGTTTTCTGCTTGCGCTCCAAAGAGTGTCACCTGAGGCGTGCCACCTCTTCCTGTGTAACAGCAAAGCTGGGCCTGAACTGGAAGAAAAGTGAACTCCCCAGCTTCTGAATTCAACATCTGTACAATGCAAGCATTAAATGAGTGGGAAATGCCCCCTTTTTTACTTTCCCAACTGTGAGCACCGTGGAGTCAAGCAGCAACTAAATGACTTTGAACTATCTCATGCATAGCTCCTGAGGAGATTATATTTTAGACAAATTGGGCTTAAAAACAAAGCAAACCAGGTTTCAGTCTTCACATTTCCCCCCATTGTTAGCTCAGGTGTGATTCACTTTAGTAGTTTGGAGAAGAGAATGTAATACTTTAAAAGGAGAGAGATTTAAGTATACAGGTCCTCTCCAGCTTCAGCCTCACACATCCCTTTCAAACACCTTACAGGGCCTCAAAGTCGAACAGTTACTGTTATTGAAGGACATGGCTCTGAATTAAGCAGTTGGTAATAGTGCTTTTTTCTAGAAAAACAGGTGCCGGTACTCACCATGAAGTTGTTACAGTAAGTGCCACACTTTTTAACAACAACAAAAAAGAGGTGCCGATACAGTGGTACCTCAGGTTAAGAACTTAATTCGTTCTGGAGGTCTGTTCTTAACCTGAAACTGTTCATAACCTGAGGTACAACTTTAGCTAATGGGGCCTCCTGCGCCGCCACACAATTTCTGTTCTCATCCTGAAGCAAAGTTCTTAACCTGAGGTAATATTTCTGGGTTAGCGGAGTCTGTAACCTGAAGCATCTGTAACCTGAAGTATCTGTAACCCGAGGTACCATTGTACTGTGTACACTTGAAGTGGGTGGCGCTGTGGTCTAAACTACTGAGTTTTTTGGGATTGGCTATCGGAAGGTCTGCGGTTCAAATCTGCACAATGGGGTGAGCTCCCTTTGCTCTGTCCCAGCTCTTGCCAACCTAGCAGTTCAAAAGCATACCAGTGCAAGTAGATAAATGCAGTGAGAAGGTAAACGGCGTTTCCATGCACTCTGGCTTCTGTCACGTTGTTCCATTGCGCCAGAAACGGTTTAGTCATGCTGACCACATGACCCGGAAAGCTGTCTGTGGACAAACACTGGCTCCCTCGGCCTGAAAGCAAGATGAACGCCACAACCCCATAGTCACCTTTGACTGCACTTAACCATCCAAGAGTCCTTTACCTTTTACCTTACCCTTGATAACCCTGTGAAAAGAAAGCACTGCTAATAATATATGCACATAATTTTGCCCACAGAAAGAGACCACGCTTAATCTGGCTCTCTTTGGTTCAAGTCTGCATTACTTTGTAATGGTGAACCTACTTCAGTATGGGTTGTCAAGGAGGGGGTCGCTTTCCCAAGTCCTCCCTCCAAGCTACTAATCAGTCACAAGCAGGCACTGAATGGGTTATCAGGCTTCTTCTCTGGCACCAACTACAGAACATCAAACAGCAAGTCTAATACAAGGCTTGTTCCCTTTCTCCCTTGCAAGTTAACTTAAAGATTTATAGGGGCTGGGGAATGCTGGCAACCAGCCACCTGATCACATGCTCCCATTTTGGGGACAAATACTTACCACCTGCCTGGGGTGCCCGACCCAGCGATACCTGCTCACAGGATCACTACTTCATGACATGGGTGACAGGATGAAGAGCTACCTCATAGACCTGAAGGAGCATCTCAACCCCCATTGTTCAGCCCAGACACTGAGGTCCAGCTCCGAGGGTCTTCTGGCGGTTCCCTCGTTGTGAGAAGTGAAGCTATAGTGAACCAGGCAGAAGGCCTTCTCGGTAGTGGCGCCTGCCCTGTGGAACACCCTCCCATCAGATGTCAAGGAAATAAGCAACTATCTGACTTTTAGAAGACATCTGAAGGCAGCCCTGTTTAGGGAAGTTTAATGTTTGATGTTTTATCAGGCTTTAATATTCTGCTGAGAGCCACCCAGAGTGGCTGGGGAAACCTAGCCAGATGGGTGGGATATAATAAATTATTATTATTATTATTATTATTGCAGTCAGATTATCCCCACAGGCATCTCTGTGAGGTATAAGACGGCACATAAAATACACTTCTTTGTTTTGATTTAAAATAAAGGGTTTTCACTCTTACCTGGGAGGAAACATGGATTCTGCTAATTTGCACAGGGCAAGTCATGATTATATACAGGAGCTATCCCTGAAGCCTTTCAGTGAATATTGCCCCACTCATACATGATTTCAGCATGTTATAGCAGTTTTCATATGGTTACCACATGAGAACATACTTGCAGCACTTCAGGTAAATCAAATTTAATCCAGAGGTCTAGGCAAGGGAAGCAGAGGTAACTGCCAAGCAATTGCAGCAGGATTAAATTAATTTCTCTTATATGGACAGCCCTGGTTCTTTACATACTGTAGTGAGTATACAAGAAATGCAGGTGGAGATGCCTTACCCAAGTAACTCAGCTTTCTCCACATAACAAAACCTCAACAATTGTAAAATACCCATTTTGGCATAATCGACTTGGCCACAACAGAGACTGGAGCTCCCTCACAGTATGAACTTTTAAATGATCAATGTCTCTTGTCAAAACAAAAAGCAAGCCTTAGCACTTTAGGTCCACTGCAATTCTTACTTGAGTCATAGAATCATAGAATTGTAGATCTGGAAGGAACCCTGATCTAGTCCAACCCCTTGCGATGTAGGAATAGGCAGCTGTCTCATACAGGGATCGAACCTACAGCCTTGGCATTATCAACATCACACTCAAACCAACTGATCTAACACACCTTGCCTCTGGTAGTAACTATTCAATCTTTGAAATGTATCATTTCCAGTTCCTTTCTGTTATGACTCATTGTCCATTGGGCCTGGTTATGCCGCTTCTTGATGGCTTCCTGCTGAGGACAAACCATAGTTATAAAATTAAGATAAGACAGAAGGCTAATTAACCTAACCCCTAATGATAAAGATATAAAGCATGATTTATCTGAGCCGAGAAAAACTGGCAATACACCGAATCTCTTATTATATGAAAATTGGCTTCATGACCCTCTTGGCATTGCAGTTGGCTCTTTTGAGTTAACACTTCAGCATTTTGTGGGGGGGGTGAGCTAGAGTAAATTTAATGTTCCTAACAGAATGCTTAAGTCAGACATTTTAGTGCAAAGGATTCTTTTTCATTATTACAATAGTCTGTCAAATGATAAGAGTTCCAGAATAATCATTATTGTTTAAGGTCACATATATAAAGTTAGTCAATCACACATAAAATCACTTTTCTATGTATTTATTTTGGTTGCCTCATGTTGGAAAAATGGCTAAAGGTAAAGGTAAAGGTAAAGGGAACCCTGACCAATAGGTCCAGTTGTGACCGACTCTGGGGTTGTGGTGCTCATCTCACTTTATTGGCCGAGGGAGCCGGCGTACAGCTTCCGGGTCATGGGGCCAGCATGACTAAGCCGCTTCTGGCGAACCAGAGCACTGCACAGAAATGCCGTTTACCTTCCCGCCTATTTATCTACTTGCACTTTGACATTCTTTCAAACTGCTAGGTTGGCAGGAGCAGGGACCGAGCAACGGGAGCTCACCTTGTTGCGGGTATTCGAACCGCCAACCTTCTGATCGGCAAGTCCTAGGCTCTGTGGTTTAACCCGCAGCGCCACCCGCGTCCCTGGAAATATGGCTAGTATAACCTTAAAGGTATGTTTACCTCACCCTTTCACTGATATTCATTCAGTGGCATAGACTATGTTGATTTCCAACACTGGCTAAAACCCGGTGTATAATATGATAAATGTAAGAGGTGGCTATGGAGATAGAAAAGCAACTCTTTTGTTTTATTTTTTTAAACAGATTGATATCCTACCTTTTGGGGAAACTGTTGTCACAAGACAGTGTCCCAAACTCATCACAGAGCCACATAAACACCATGATTTAAAATAATTATACCCCTCTAAGATGAGGAGCAGAACAGTGAGACACAGTTCTTGATAAGAATTAATTGAAAAATGTCTTGAGAGTCTTTTTCAATATCATGACTGTGTAGTTCCTGGGGGATCACATTCCAGAAGGATGTGGCCACCACTGAAAAGTTATCTTTGGTACCTGTCACCCTATCAGGGACTGAGCAGATGGGGAGGAATGGTAGATTTACAACAGGGTTTTGTGGAAGGTCACAGCTCAGAGGCAGATGAGGGGGAAAATTGGGAAATCATGGGAGAGCCAGAACAACACCTGCCTGACACATCATTAGAAAGCATTCCAGACCCTCCATCTCCTAGAACCCAGCATGCTTTAAAATTATGAGAACAAAAAACTCAAAGACTTCTTTGTGGTTTCTTCTTTGTGAAACAGGAATTCAATAATACAAAGCACTCATCATCCCTATGTTGGACCACAAAGCCATCTTCCTAGCCCCCTCTCTTGTAAAACTTAGATCCTCACCATACTCATCCAGATCTTATTCCTGGTTCTTTTTTTCAAATACAGAAAAAAAAACCTGCTATAGAGTGGAGAAAGGAAATGTGGTTCTATGAATCAGACCCAAAGTCACACATCAAGTTGATTATTTGATGGATACATGTTTGCATTCAACCTAGACTATCTCCATGCCAACAGCAATGGCCAGTAAACTTCTGCAACCAAGTAACCATCAGCCTGACTACCCAGTGGTTTCTATCTAGACTATTGGATGTTTATTTTTTGCTCTCATAATCAAAGCCTGAAGAAGAGCTCCATATAATCCAAAAACCTGCTTCCACTGTTAAAGAAAACTAATTGTTAGGGACTGGGCAGAGGAGGAATGGTGGAGACCACCTCCCCATCCTGACCCTTCCAGGGAAGAGGAAGAGGAAGACAGTATAGATTTATAACAGGGGTTTGAGCAGCTCAGAGGCAGATGAAGGGAAAAGTTGGGAAATCATGGGAGAGCCAGAACAACACCTGCCAGACACATCATTAGAAAGCATTCCAGACCCTCCATCTCCTAGAACCCAGCATGCTTTAAAATTATGAGAACAAAAAACTCAAAGACTTCTTTGTGGTTTCTTCTTTGTGAAACAGGAATTCAATAATACAAAGCACTCATCATCCCTATGTTGGACCACAAAGCCATCTTCCTAGCCCCCTCTCTTGTAAAACTTAGATCCTCACCATACTCATCCAGATCTTATTCCTGGTTCCTTATCTTCTCCTTCTTGGCTGTTTTTTTTTTCAAATACAGAAAAAAAAAACTGCTATAGAGTGGAGAAAGGAAATGTGGTTCTATGAATCAGACCCAAAGTCACACATCAAGTTGATTATTTGATGGATACATGTTTGCATTCAACCTAGACTATCTCCATGCCAACAGCAATGGCCAGTAAACTTCTGCAACCAAGTAACCATCAGCCTGACTACCCAGTGGTTTCTATCTAGACTATTGGATGTTTATTTTTTGCTCTCATAATCAAAGCCTGAAGAAGAGCTCCATATAATCCAAAAACCTGCTTCCACTGTTAAAGAAAACTAATTGTTAGGGACTGGGCAGAGGAGGAATGGTGGAGACCACCTCCCCATCCTGACCCTTCCAGGGAAGAGGAAGAGGAAGACAGTATAGATTTATAACAGGGGTTTGAGCAGCTCAGAGGCAGATGAAGGGAAAAGTTGGGAAATCATGGGAGAGCTAGAACAACACCCAGCTGACACGCTGTCATTAGAAAGCATTCCAGACTCTCCATCTCCCAGAGCCCTGTGAGCCTTAAATGTAGGAGAGCAAAGAGCTCAAAGACAGAGCAGCACCCATAGAGGAGATGACGACGACAACGAATTAGGAAGTGGGAGAGAAGTGGGGTGGAGATTCACTTGGGACAACACCATTATCCAAGAGGCTGGGTTCTATAGCCTCTCTCTGTATAGACCGAAATAAAAAAGGACGGTAAGAAAATTTCCCTTGTCTTTATACTTTCCTGGGCAACCAGCTGGGAGCTGCTGACAGCATCCTGACACACCCTAACCTATCTTATTGACCGATTATTGATGATAAGAAATAAGAATAAGAGTGTTTACTCACAAAGGTTTTCCTACATCACACAGCTGTTTAAGGCCTTTGCATTGGTGACCAAGAAGGAAAGGCCTCCCCTGTTTTTATTAGCGGGTGTTGCTTCCTAGCTGCAAAGGCAGCAATGGGCTGGGGCTGCCTGATGCAGGTGCTATTGTGCAGATACAATGACGTCACCATTCTGCACCACTTCTGGGTGCTATTAACCCCTATCCAAGCACAGTCCCTGCATTGCAGAAGTGGGCAACCTGTGGCCCTCCAGATCTTGTTGCACTCCAGCTCCCATCATCCCTGACCTTTTGTCATATGGGTTGGGGCCAATGAGAGGTGGAGCCCAATAACAATTCCCACTCTTGTTGAATCATTTAGTATTCTGTATCCTCTGAAAGTGACCGCCTCTGTTAATTGTAGGGACCCTCCATTCCTCTTCCTGATCACCACCCGGTGGATTGGCTGAATAATGCATTCATCATTCATACGCTGTCACTTCTTCAGTTACAATGTGCTTGTGATTCATAAATTCACCAGGAGATACAAGGCTTCTTATGCTACAAATTACATGGCTTTCACAATATAGAGACTATGAGCTAAACCTGCCTCAGCTGAGCTAGGACATTTTTTGAAAACATCGGCCATTGTTCCTCCTGCCCATCCCTCTGCTTTTCAGATCTAAAAATGTTTTCTTACCCATTGTCTGTTCAAGTTGAACAAATCCACCATTCTGAACCAAGCCTTTTGCATGCTTCACAAAATGAAATAATTTTATTTTCTCATCAAACAAGCTTAGCAATTACAGTGGTTTATAGCTATCTGTATCAAACAATGAGCGTATTAATTGCCGAGGGTTGGGCTACACGACGGAGCATGTCAGCAAAATTTTTATGAACGTGATTACATTGTTCAAAATGTAATGAACGGGAATGGCATTTCTGGAGACAATGAGCCCTTCTTTCCAGGACGAAAACGAAAGTGTTCTGATTTTCATTATAGATAAAGAGTTGTTTGTCCTCAAGGGAGATATTCCTTTGCTCTATCTCTCAGTTTCTCTTTTAGATTCAAACAGCCTCGATTCTCGTCTCCCGCATTAGTTTACACCAGTGCCACTCAACTTCCAGTGGGTATTATCCTGGTTTTCTGTATTATAGTGGAAGAACTCTGAAAGGTTGAGCACACAGCCAGTCATTGCTTTTCACCCCAGAGTGGAAGGTTCCCCTCCAACTCTCTTCCATGCCATTTCCTGATCAGGTATAAGAGAAAATGCACACATCATAATAACATTAATAAAATGAACAGTGTGATCTTGTATATGCCTATTCAGATGTATGCCCAATAAGTTAAATGGAACCCTGCTTATGTTTATTAACAAGCTGTTAAAGCTATCTTACTGTCATTAGTGTCTCAAGGTATTTGGCATGGATATTGGGCTACAGTAAAAATAGCTCTCAGTTAATTAAATCAAGAGGGATACGTTGTAATTTTAATCACACTAGTTTGCCCAAGGAACTGAACAATGCAAGACCCAGTATGGCATAAGTGGTGGAGAGTTTATGTGGATCAGGGAGTCCTGGTTCAAATCCCTGCTCAGTCTACAAAACAACAACAACAGCAACACCTTTGTTCAGTCATGAAGTTCACTGGTTGTTCTGGGGGTGGCATACATTCTTTAAAGGCTAGACAACTTTACAAGGCATGATCAGATACCTGTAACCGCCTCACAGAGACTATCAGTCTGCAATCTCTATCTTCAGCTTGAGTCTGAAAGCAGACTTGAAGACTTCACCATCCATCCTAATTTTTGAATACAGTGGTATCTTGGTTGTCAAACAGCTTGGCTCCTGAACAAATTGGTTCCCAAACGCCGCAAATCTGGAAGTGAGTGTTCCAGTTTGTGAATGTTTTTCGGAAGCTGAACGTCTGATGTGGCTTCCGCAGCTTCTGCAACTTCTGATTGAGTGCAGGAAGCTCCTGCAGCCAATCAGAAGCCGCACCTTGGTTTTCAAATGGTTCTGGGAGTCAAACAGACGCCTGGAATGGATTATGTTTGACAACCAAGGTACTGCTGTACCTCTCTCTCTTATACCTGCCAGCCCCTAATATCTAGCCTAATGGCAAGTTCTGGAGAAGCTGAAACCTTGCACATTGTTTTTTGATAATTTTCCTGTTCTTAATATATTGTCCAGCTGTGAACTTTGGAGGTGGTTATTATTATTATTATTATTATTATTATTATTATTAAGAACAACAACAACAACAAAATATGGCTTCCATGTGATAGTTCCAAGTTCGTACAGTAGATGCTAACACTAGAGTTTCAAACTTTTGGGCAGAAAAATGAGCACCAGAAGATTTAAAACTAGACTAAACTAACTAAAATCATGATAACAAGCGTTTGGAATGCTGACAGCCAAAAACCTTTCAAATTTGCTGTCTTTTTACTGTGCTGAAACTCTTTCATTTCATTAAAAGCTTTTGTGAAGAGGAACAATTATATTTTTCAAAAGTGAATTTCTTAATTAAGAGCATTAGGGGGTGTGTGTTTTTTTAAAAAGACATTACCAGTCATTTCCTCCTGCATCTTTTATAATAATCCAAATCTTTTACATCTCCATTTTATCCAAAATTCACCATTAAACTATGTGTTATTCCAATCCAGTAATGATTTTAACTGTTTACAATGATTTTTAAGATAAATTATAAATTTTCCCCATTCCTTATTAAAATTTTGGTCTTCCTGATTTCTGATTCTTCTGGTCATTTTTGCCATTTTGGCATAATCCATCAACTTAATCTGCCATTCTTCTCTGGTTGGGACTTTTTCTTCTTTCCATCATTACATTGATCACAAGACAAAGATGGGAAATAGCAAGCTCCAGCAGCCTCTGTCGACATTAAATGGAGGTGCCAAGATCTCACTTGTCAAGCTGTATGCCTGCTACAGGCATGGAAATGGCTGGCTGGAGAATAGACAGGGACTCTCATCAGTACAGGACCATTTACCTGCCAACAGAGCTAGGCTAGATGAAGGAGAAGGGGTGTGTGGAAAAGATGGAGGAGGAGGAAGCTAAAGTTGGGGGTGAGTGGGAATAGAGAGCAAAGGCGGAACAGATAGAAAAAAAAGCACTTTTATAGAAGAAGCTGGTTGGCAGCATAGGCCGTGGCATAGCAGGGGGGGGGGGGGGGCGGCAGGGGTGGTTGCCCTGGGCACAGAATTTAGGGGCATAAAATTTCAACACCCAATGCTGCCTCAATACAGGTGCATGCTTCCATTGCTGGGTTCCATCAAAAACAGCTTCTCTATGTGAATCAAGAAGTGGTATCTCCAGACAACAGGGCAACTTTTCCTTTCTTATATCTGCAACTATGATCTCCTGGGTGACACACACACAGTTAGGCAGTTGAATATGCATGAGTATTCTGTCTGTTTCCCTCCTACCCATCCCCCTTCACAGGGTCCCAGGTGCTGGCAACCCATGCTATGTCACTGAACATAGGGCAAGGCCAAAGGGCGCTTGTTTGCCCTTTTGGGTGTGCAACCATTTTGTTCCAAAAGGTGCAGGAGGGAGACAGATTGAAACTGCAGAGTTTTGAAAAACTAAAAAATAAAGTGCGAGATTGGCTTCATTATTATCAGGCATATAATTTGGACAAGAAAATTGGCTTCCAGGTGGAAAAATCAAAATTAGAAACAGAACTGTTAGAACCCAAAACGAAGATTTTGTCAAAGATGTATAACTTGCTGTTGAAATGGAATACTCAGGATGAAACGGTTAAATCTGCTATGATTAAGTGGGCACAAGATGTTGGACATAACATAATGATGGCTGACTGGGAACAGTTATGGACCACAGGTATGAAGTTTATGGCATGTAATGCCTTAAGAGAGAATATTATGAAAATGATATACAGGTGGTACATGACAACAGTCAAGCTTGCAAAAAATTATCATTTGCCCGATAAT
Organism: Podarcis lilfordi; assembly: GCA_947686815.1. Taxonomy (NCBI): domain Eukaryota; kingdom Metazoa; phylum Chordata; class Lepidosauria; order Squamata; family Lacertidae; genus Podarcis; species Podarcis lilfordi. The sequence goes on from OX395132.1 coordinate 71,454,177, forward strand.
AAATGTTGGAAATGTAAAGAAACTGAAGGTACATTCTTTCACCTTTGCTGGACGTGCCCAAGGATTAAGGCTTTCTGGGAGATGATTTATAATGAAATGAAAAGGGTATTTAAATATACCTTCTTGAAGAAACCAGAGGCCTTTCTCCTGGGCATAGTCGGCCAAACAGTGCCAAAGAAGGACAGAATTTTCTTTATGTATGCCACAACAGCAGCAAGAATACTTATTGCAAAGTATTGGAAGACACAAGATTTACCCACTCTGGAGGAATGGCAGATGAAGCTGATGGACTATATGGAACTGGCGGAAATGACTGGCAGAATCCGAGACCAGGGAGAAGAGTCGGTGGAAGAAGATTGGAAGAAATTTGAAGACTATTTACAGAAATACTGCAAAATTAATGAATGTTAGAATGATGTCAGAATGAAATTAAGTGGTCTTAGCAACAATGTTATAAAGGTGTATGTACAAATGGATTGTTAACAGATGAGAATTTAAAGTTATAATAAGTTAAGTTAAAGGATTAAGATAAAAACAAAGAGGGAAAGGAATTGCTGAATTAACTAATAGAACTGGAATACAAAAAAGGGAGGTGTGAGGAAGTCAGGGAAGTAAGGAAATGAAATGTAAGTTATGGAAAGATCGATGTGCTTTTCTTTTAAGTGTTTTTTATCTTTTTTCTGTATTTTGTATTTTTTTCTTTTTCTTTTTTTCTTTTTCTTTTCTTTTTTACCTATGTAATTTTTTCTTTGAAACTTTAATAAATATCATTTAAAAAAACAACAACAAAAGGTGCAGGAGGGGACCTGGTAAATATAGTGAACCCAGGGCTGAAAGAACTGGCAGCAGCCCAGAAAAGTTGTCCTGACATCAGTAATCCTACAAGTCAAACCCTGCTATGAGGAGAAACGGTTTGCTGTACGAATTACATCCATCATTGCATCTCTTGTGCAATGAGGCAAAGACAGCATCTGGGACCCAGAAGGCCCAGGGAGAGAGATGATCTCATGAACTGGCTAGAGAAACATGGAAGAGAGTCCACTGTGAAAGAACTGATCCTGACCTCACATTAGTATTGCCAGCAGTATGTGTGTTTATCAGCTGCTTCCTCCCTAATGGTCAGAAACCAAGCAAGACCCTTTAACTTGAGCCTGCCTGTGAGTCAGAGGTATCAACAAGGCTACTCAGTGATGCAGCTAGGGGACAAATGAAAGCTGTATGTGTATGCCGCCTATTCTGAAGGCTGGGGAGAGAAGACAGAGTTTTTGACATTGACCTGCTGCAAGACCCCACAACAACTTTCTATTGCAATAACCTTATTCTGCATAGAGCGAAAGCAGTGTGACATTCTAGAAGGGAGTCTCCTGTAAGTACTCCCTGCAAAAATGATTAAAATTGATTGTCTTCCATTAGCCGAGATTTAATACCACATTCATACACTAGCTTATCACATTTATCCAGTAAATTTGTAATAAAACGAGACGTTAAAATACAATTTCAGGAATCAGAACGTCTGTCAATAGAATAGAAAATGTTTCTACAATTAGTGAAATATTATACACTTTCAATAAATGCCTGCGACACAGTCATCTTGGTTCTGAAGACGTTTGAGATACTTGGAGGATCAGAAAACAGAGTACAAATGCCTGCCTGTCCATCATAGAGGCTGTCTGCTGACCTGTCTTCAGATTGGGTGATTGCAGGAAAACAATCTTGGTCTCTAGGTACTTCAATAAATGAGATCGTTGCTCCTAGATCAGATGTATGAGAAATAAAGGAAATCCAAAAATGGAATGAGTGGGCCAGTCCATGTGCCAATGCCACATCACTCCAAAATGAGAATAGAGGAACCCATGCTGAACGTTGAGATGGAAAAAGTTCCTTCTCTACCATGGGGTACCATACGTAAGAGGGCTGTAAAGTTCAACCCCAATTATAAGTAAACACAGCTGAGACGGAATGTGTGGGGACCTTCCAGTGATGAATGGTCCCTGTCCTAAAGAAAGGGCCCACGCTTCAGAGGAGGAGGAGCATAATGAGGAGAGAGAAATATATTGTAGCAGGAACAAGTAGCTTCTGGACCTCAGCCTCAACAACAGCTGTGCCTTTCACTAGCAGAGGCAGGGCAACACTTCCAGCACTAGTAACCACAGTGCATGTTGAAGACACTAGAGGGAGGATGTTTCACAAGGTGTGAGGCGGTCCACAGTGTCACACCCTTTAGCCCTTCTGCATGCACCAGCTATGCTACACATCTGCCATGCATCGAGAAGCTGTGTGAAACGCCCTATGCAAGTATCAATATATGTGTATAGAGGAGATTGATACATGGCACAACTGCTGAATCCACAGCATCTTGTTTGGCCAGCAGGATTGTGAGAACAGTGGGGGAGGGAGATGCAACATCTCCCCACAACAAAAATGTAAATGGATTTTACTCCTCTTATTTGTTGTTGTTTAGTCATCTTAGTCGTGTTCGACTCTCCGTGACCCCATGAATCAGGGGATGCCTTGGAAACTCTCACTTTCTTCTCAAAGCTTCTCCTTTTTTATGTCCATAGAGGTTTTTTTGGCAAAATACTGGAGTGGTTCCTTCTCCAGTTCCTTCTCCAGGTGGATCACATTTAGTCTAAACTCTCGGCTATGACCTGTCTGTCTTGGGTGGCCCTGCACAGCATAGCTCAGAGCTTCTCGGAGTTATTCAAGCCCCTTCACCACAACAAGGCAGTGATCCATGAAGGGGACTCATCTTATAGAGGTATGCAAAATGGTCAGTTCTCATACTTACCTGGCAGGGGAGATACCATGATCACAAAATGGTCAGTTCTTACCCATGGGCTTAAGTTTTCAGAAAATTCATGACAGACAAAGGAAAGGAAAGGATTGCTTGGTGGGGTTAGCCAGGTACTTAGCTGAAGTTGTGTTGCAACACATAAGAGTGCAGTCTCCTCTCCTGATGATGTCCTTGGTTTCAGGAATGATGCCAGCTTGGGGGACTGGGGGGAAATGGCATTAGGAGCCACCATGGCTACAACCAAGGGTATTAAAGCCTGAGCTTTCTTGCCTCTAGTTGTGAGCCAGACAGGACTGGCAAACTCAATGACATCCTTGACTGTTCATGTGCCACTGACATTTTAATCAGCTGGCTAGTTGAGCAAGTTACTTGCAGTGCCAACTTGAAAGCACTCTTGGCAAATCTGAGTACTGAGTAGCGCATGGAGTACAATGAACCAAGATAGCACAGTCTAGTCCCCCCCCCCTTTAATACACACACACAAAACACCTTTTACACAGTATGTCAGCACTGACAGGTTTGATTTATTCTCAGCGGTATTCACAATGTGACAGTTACTATATCTTGAAACAGAATCAAATTACAGCAGTATTTCTACACTTGAAAGTGTGATGAAAACCTTGTTCTTGTGTGTGTGTGTGTGTGTGTGTGTGTGTGTGTGTGTCTTACAGCACTGTCCACTTGGATCTGAACCAGGTTCAATGGTATTATCTCTAAGCTTGTAGAAGAAACGTGTCACGATTTCGAGCCAGTAGAGAAGATGAGTGAATGTATTGATCCAATCTGCCCTGGATGCTTCCCTCTCCTTTTAAAAGGTAAATCTAAGTGGAATTTAGCATATACATCAGTACTTAGCATTCAAAGGATATCCTTCCACACTGGAAACCCAGAGAACCACAGTGACCTCTACCACCAAAGGAACCTCTACTTACCTCATTCTTCTACTGTATTGTGTACGTCTGGCATAGATTTCTTGCTTTTAAGTAATTTTCCAAAATAAAAAGGGCATTTTGCTCATTTGGAAACAGTTGCTGTCCCAGGATACATATTGTGATCTAACTGAAAGCCATTGCATGATGAAAAAACCTCTCTTGGAGTAAAATCTTCATTCTGCTCAACAAATTACAAAGGATGTGTATCACCAGGAAGTCTGCTACCTTGGATCTCAGAGAAATATTGTTGCCCAATGCCCGCATTGAGCTATTTGTAAAGATTTTCTGAGCTTTTCCTGGAAATGTCAACAAATCTGTATTTATGGTAAAATTGTCATAACGTCACTGAGATAAAAATGGGAGGAGGTGAGTGGAAAGAATATGCTGTAATAGTAATTCCACAACCAGTGCTACAGAATGCAGTATATACAATGGACAAGTAACATTTCTGAAACATATTTATCATAGGGAAAACTAAATTATATGGGAGGAAAACACGGTCTCAAGAACAGACCCTTGCCTAAGTCCGGGGGGGTGGGCATTACAAAGCTATCATCTAGTCCAGGATTGGGGAACCTCAGGTATGGAGGTCTAATGTGGTATGCCCTCAACATCTTTTGAGCTGGCCCTCAGTCAGGACTTTTCCCAGGACACATCCCTCCCCAAGTTTCATACATCCCTAGCCCTATTTCACAGCCTTCTTCAGTGCTATTACATGGTGGGAATGTCTCCTTGAACTCTGATCATCTTCTATCCAGGCAAGCAAGAGGCACAGAGTTTAGGGTGTATGTGTAGAAACTACAAAGGTTAAATCTAAGTTGTTGCTTGCTTTTGCCTCTGAACATTCCTACAATTGGCTTGTGGACCCCAGAAGGTTGCACAGAAAGAAATGTGGCTCTGGAGCAGGTTTAGTTCATATACTGCTAAGTGTGGCTGCAATACTCAATCTTAAGTGTTGCCTAACACTCCCAGTGAAGGAGAGTAGACCAGCCCAAGGCAGTCATTTCTGCTGTAGAACAGTTCTCACAAAGGATGGGGGGAGAAATTTGATTCAGTTCACAGTTAAAAATCCAACTCTATCAAAATCACACTTTCTGAAACAATACGAGGACACAGCTAGCCTCTGAAATTCACGCTTATCTGAATTTTGTGAAGCACTTCTCCAACCAATGTTTACAAAAAAGGGAAAGTGTGCATAAAAATTAATATGTACCGGTAAATGAAAATAGGATACTTAAATGTGTTATATTAGGGGAAATTCCTTGCAAAAAATGTACTTATTACAAGGAATCTACACTTAAAATGATGATGAATTTTCATGAGAATTACTTTTGTTTAAAGCAAATTGCTGATGGAAGCTCTAGAACTGAATTTAAGATTGGGAAAATGAGAAACTCAGAGAACAAAAACTGACATATTCTTCCACCCCTAGCTCTTATCATTATGCACTTTTTCCAAATATTTTGCTGAAACCTACAGTTCCCAGCAATTTCCACCCACTGGTTTTAGTCCAGACCTATGAAGCAATGGAGAATAAATCTGCATGAAAACCCTTCATATATTTGAAGACTGATGTTGTGCCTTCCCTTGATCTTTGCTTCTCCAGCTTACACCCCCCCCCCCGCCCAGCACTTTCAACTTGATTTCCAGATCCTTCATCATCCTGGTCACCTTCTTCTTGGATGGCCCTTTAAAAGTGGCAGTCATAACTTGAAAGAAAATTAACATCAAAATTGGTTCATTAAAATTGATAAAATAAAAAATGTATTAGGAGATAATTTGCAAGACAACCCCCCCCAAGTTTTAAATCAGACTGCATAGGGGCCTCCACAAGGGATGCAGGTGGTGCTGTGGGTTAAACCACAGAGCCTAGGACTTGCCGATCAGAAGGTCGGTGGTTCGAATCCCCGCGATGGGGTGAGCTCCCGTTGCTTGGTCCCTGCTCCTGCCAACCTAACAGTTTGAAAGCACGTCAAAGTGCAAGTAGATAAATAGGTACCGCTCTGGCGGGAAGGTAAATGGCGTTTCCGTGCACTGCTCTGGTTCGCCAGAAGCGGCTTAGTCATGCTGGCCACATGACTCGGAAGCTGTACGCCGGCTCCCTCGGCCAATAAAGTGAGATGAGCGCCGCAACCCCAGAGTTGGCCACGACTGGACCTAATGGTCAGGGGTCCCTTTACCTTTACCTTTAGGGGCCTCCACAGGGTGTAATCCTGCACTGCTCCTCAGGTGCTTTGTAGAGCAGAAAGAAGTGGAAGGAACTGTGAAAAAGGGGGATGAAGGGAGAGGTTAGCCTCTTGTTCACCAACTCACCCCAAACAGCCCTGGTTATAGCCACTTCTTTCTCAGAGTGACGGGAGAAGTATTCAACTAGCCAGAAAACTACCACCAATGAATAATTGCTGGCTGTAATCAGATACACTGACTCAAATGCTGTTGCTCCATGTATCTCAAGGAATAGGCACTCCACACAAAGGAAGCAGCACATACCTGAATTATTCTGATTTCTACTCTTCAGCAGCAATCTTATGGTGAATTTATGTGACTCTGCACCTCACTCCCAACCCACACAATGAATCCTGTCACTGGTGCTATCAAGGTAGAACTAAAGGTAACAGGTAAAGGACCCCTGGATGGTTAAGTCCAATCAAAGGCAACCATGGGGTGTGGCGTTCATCTCACTTTCAGGACGAAGGAGCCAGCATTTGTCCACAGACAGCTTTCCAGGTCATGTGGCCAGCATGACTAAACCGCTTCTGGTGCAATGGAACACCATGACGGAAACCAGAGTGCACGGAAACACCGTTTACCTTCCCGCCACAGTGGTACCTGTTTATTTACTTGCACTGGTGTGCTTTCGAACTGCTAGGTTGGCAGGAGCTGGGACAGAGCAACGGGAGCTCACTCCATCGTGTGGATTCGAACTGCCAACCTTCCAATTGGCAAGGCTGAGGCTCAGTGGTTTAGACCACAGCACCACACATGTACCCAAGGTAGAATTATGAGGCAGGCAGCCGTGGCCCTACCCAGCACAATGAGTAAAGCCCCCCCCCCCGCAAGAAAAACAACCTAGGACTGGATTACCACATTTTGAAGTAAGATTACCATCTGAAGAGGATCTCCCTGTAAGACCATTTAAATTTGCCTAACTGCACCAATCCAGTCTAAAATGACTGAACTACCCCAATGAATCTACTGAGCTTTTTTGGGGCCGTATGTAGAGTGCAAAGCAGAGAAACTAAAGCCTATCTGCTAGGATATATCTGTAGTGTATGAACTTATTTTCTTCAACAGCTCTTCCCAAATGCAAAAGGTACAACAGCAGATGTAGTACATTTAGTAAAGTGGATGCAAAACTGTCTGGCTGTTTATGGCTTTGTTTTCCAAGAGAGCCATCTGCCTGCTAACGGTGGCTGGGAAGTAGAATCTGCTGCAGCTATTCTGAAATGGCTTCCTGGGACAGAGTGGTCAAAGCTCTCTGCCCTACTTGTATAACTAATACAAAACCACTCTGGTTCTTGAAACCTGGCCTATGTCCTTCCTGAGTAGTTGGAGAACAGTCTAAAGAACAGAAAGTCAGAGGTCAACATGGGTAATTGGCAGCACAGCAAGATGGGAGGCAGGAAGAAACTAGATAAACTGAGGGGGAGAAGGGTTGTGCAGAGGCTGATCAGCCAAACTAAGGTGGAATCTTTAAAGGTCTTCTGTCATGTCTGAAGAGGTCAGATCCCATGGACAACTGACTTGAGTAGGGAACTGGAAGGGAAATTAAATGGTTGGTTTTTTTAACCACCTACAGGAATGGAATGGCGGAAGATGGAGTTTGATCTATGTTTGGACTACCTTTCTCATTTGTGGTGCCTAGCACCAGGGTGTAGCAAACTTATAAAGGGAGAAAGAATCAGAATGGTTCAAGCTGTAAAGAACAGTTGTAAAACTGCTTTGGGATATGTGAAGTGCTAGTAATCATTCTGCAGAGGAAACCATAAACGTGTGCTTTTAACAAGATAACAAATCATAATACAATTGCAATTCATGGATTTATCAATGGAAGTTTAAAGGTTTACTTACTGTTACAGCTAACAGGTGTTCTTGTTAACTACATTGTTGGCTGCAGTGTGTGATTCCTATCAAAATCAATAGCAAAAGAGCCAGGATACGAAATGTGCCCACTTTTCTGGGAATGATATCACACTCCAAAGGAGGCAAACATTTTCGTTAGCTTTCCTGGGGAACTAAATCACCAAGAGAGATAAATCTCTGAACAATTTAAGGTACATGTTGATCATGTGGTAGAAATATTCTTCTCCGGCTTTCCCTGACAATGCTGCAATTATCCTTAACTTAGGTGCATTTTTATTTATTTTTTTGCCTTCTGTAAGCAGTGTCTCCTGAGGTTCCTGTCCATTTTCCTTCCTATCATTTACTGATCAATCTTTGGCAGATCCCCAGAAAGCAGCACCATAAAGAACTCCAACGGTCATACCCACACTGTACATTTAATGCCCACTCGAATAGTCCTGGACTAGGACTATTAAAGTTAGTAATAGTTAGAAGTGGTACCCAGCAGTTACCCTTTTTGATGCCCTCTAAGGTGCTCAAAGAACAGTTCTGGACTTGCTTGTAGTTATGATTTTGCAGCTTTGTAGGCTAGAGTTCTGTAAAAGTTAATCACAGTAAGTTAGAATCAAGACGGATTATGAAAAGGTCACTTGACAGATGGTGTGGTAGACATGGGGACATGTGTCCCCTAAAGATAGGGTCACCTGGGTACCAACCTGAATCCCAAGACACCGACTCAGCACTTTAAGTGTTCTGTAGACCAATATGGGAACATCTCATCATTCACAGCTCTTTGTAGTTGGCCTCTTTTTATGACTACTCTGCTGACCTGCCCAGATGTAAACAGGGTCAAGGTATGTTAATTTGACCCCAAATATATGATGTTGTCAGCACTACCACACAGTAGATAACACTTAAGCCCACCTAAGTCTAATGAAAACATCGGGGCAGACCTTTCTATTCACACCAGATGCTGCACTCATTGTCTGTGAGGGGTTAGGACCCATTGCCTGCCAAAGAAGGGAAAGGATTCTCTGGCAAAACTAAGGGCTGTAAGATTATATCTGCTTCTTCTGGTTTTGTTCTTTATTTTTCTCAGCTTTTAAATTAAGCCCGTAAAAGCCACTTTGGTAGTCTTTATGGACTCTCTGAATCCAGAAGAAAAAAAGCCACAATTGTCATGACTCTGCATCAACTTGCACATCCACTTCTATTTTTCTCATGCATCTGATGGCAATATTCACAGGTTTGATGTCTCTTTCAGACACTCATCTGCAACAGAAAATCCTCACTTTTCACAGAAGAAGTAGAAAATTGCAGATATCCCTACATCAACTGTTATTTAGATTAATGTGTTCAGTGTGTAATGCAAAGCTACATAAAAGGATGGGCTTGGAACAGGTTGCTTGGCACATCAAGAATCTTTAATAATAATAATAATAATAATTTTTATTTATACCCCGCCCTCCCCAGCCAAGGCCGGGCTCAGAGCGGCTTACAAGCAATAATAAAAACAAGTTAAATGATTGCAACTTAAAAACAAAATTTAAAAAAACCAAAATTAAAATATTGAAACATTAAAATATTAAAATGTAGCCTCATCGCAGAGGGAGAAGGAAAAGAAAAAAGAAAGAGAGGGAGGGAATCAAATTGGCTCCAAGCCAAAGGCCAGGCGGAACAACTCTGTCTTACAGGCCCTGAGGAAAGAAATCAGATCCTGCAGGGCCCTGGTCTCGTGAGGCAGAGCATTCCACCAGACCGGAGCCAGAGTTGAAAAGGCCCTGGCTCTGGTTGAAGCCAATCTAACTTCCTTAGGGCCCGGGACCACAAGGGTGTTGCTATTTATGGACCTTGAGGCTCTCCGTGGGGCATACCGGGAGAGGCGGTCCCGTAGGTACGAGGGTCCTAGGCCGTGAAGGGCTTTAAAGGTCAAAAGCAGCACCTTAAATCTGATCCTGTACTCCACCGGGAGCCAGTGCAGCTTGAAAAGCACTGGGTGAATATGCTCCCATGGCAGAGACCCCGTGAGGAGTCTCGTTGCAGTATTCTGCACCCGCTGGAGTTTCTGGGACAGCTTCAAGGGCAGCCCCGCGTAGAGCGAATTACAGTAGTCAAGCCTGGAGATGACCGTCGCATGGATCACTGTGGCCAGGTCGGGGCGGGAAAGGTAAGGAACCAACTGCTTGATGCGGCGAAGGTGGAAAAATGTCGCCTTGGCTGTTGCTGTAACTTGCGCCTCCATGGAAAGGGAGGCATCAAGGATTACACCCAAACTCTTAACGGAAGGCAATGGCACTAATTGGGAAAATAAACAAAAGGAATCGATAGGAGGGGAAAGTTACATGGTAATTATGAACTGTGGATTCTGTTGGGGGCTACAATCTTGGTAAAATAGGCATTTTGCTTGCTCCTGGCCTACTTTGAAGTGCACGAGCTGTGCAAAGCCTGCTTCTGGAGAAGGAGAGTGAAGAATAAGAATGAAACACAATAGATATTTTGGTGAAGGTTCTGGCAGATGTATTATTAACAAAACCCATTACAGTGGTACCTCGGGTTAAGTACTTAATTCGTTCCGGAGGTCCGTACTTAACATGAAACTGTTCTTAACCTGAAGCACCACTTTAGCTAATGGCGCCTCCTGCTGCTGCCATGCCGCCGGAGCATGATTTCTGTTCTCATCCTGAAGCAAAGTTCTTAACCCGAGGTGTAATTTCTGGGTTAGTGGAGTCTGTAAGCTGAAGCGTATGTAACCTGAAGCATATGTAACACGAGGTACCACTGTATATAGAAGCCCTATACTGGGGCTTAGGTAAACATTCCAGGAGGGGATGGTGTGCATGTCCACACAAGCTCCTCCTGCAAGTTCAGAGGTGATGGACAGCTTTGAGGCCTGTGAAGCCATTCACAACTTCTGGGACTGTGAGCTGTAGCCCTGCAAGATTTAAAGATACAAACCAGCACTTTGAATTAGATCCAGAAACAAATGGGTACTTGCTGTAGATGTCTCATGAGAGGTGCTTCATAAGTATTGCTGCATATAGGTGTCCTGCCCAATCTTCCAGTACAGTAAGTCACCAAATCAAAAGCAGCAGAGTAACAAGTTGAAGTCTCCTATGGGCACCACTTGAAGTTTGCTTGTATAATATAGACAAGACAGGAAAGCATTTGAGTGCTTGAATCTAGGAGAGAGTGATTCTGGTACTGAAGCATCATTCAGTACCTTGGTTCTCGAACGCCTTGGTACTTGTACATTTTGGCTCCCGAACACCAAAAACCCGGAAGTTAGTGTTCCAGTTTTTGAACGTTTTTGGGAAGCTGAATCTCTGATGCAGCTTCCGCTTGAGTGCAGGAAGCTCCTGCAGCCAATCAGAAGCCGTGCCTTGGTTTTCGAATGGTTTCGGGAGTCAAACGGACTCCCAGAATGGATTAAGTTCGAGAACCAAGATTCCACTGTATTTATAAACTGTTTGGTCTAAGGAAAGCTAGATTTTCTGGAAAATATTGCAATGTTGTTGGGCAGCCTTCCTCAAACTGATGCCTCTATTTGTTTTGTCTACACCTCCCATTGGCCGGGGAAGGATAATGCACGGACTTGACTTACTTCACATAGATAAGTTCAATATCTACACACAGAGAGACACCCATCGTGCACAATTCTCTAGTGCCAATAGATGCAGGACCTACACTAGGCAATCTGCTCTCTGAGGCAGCAAAGTAAATGTCACACACAAACTAAAATGCACAGGATTCAAGGTTGCTCAAGTTACTTTAGTACCCGAGGCAGACAATCCTATAAACACCTCTCCTACCTACCCTCTGACAGTAACAACAAAAACAACAACAACAACAAATGTCCTTCATGACAACTCATACCAGCTAGCTGATCTGGCTACTTCACTCTGTCTAACAGTAGGACCGGCCTTGCAATAGTGTTGAATGAAGAAGATGGGTAGAGTTAACCAATGGCACTTGAACATATGATTGAGAAGTGAATGCAGGCCTTAAGGAGTGTTGCTGTATTACTAGTTCTTTCATGTCTCTCCACTTCTGCAGATGGCAGTTTTGTCAGTACAAAAGGCAATTCTTTTCCTCAGCTTCTCTGTGGCCTTTAAGTCCTGCTTCTGCCCAAACATAAATTCAACTATCATAACCCCCTGAAGTTTCCATAACTGTGAGTAAGTCTTCAACTGCTGAAGTTATTTCTTACAAATCTCAGTGTTCATAGGGGTCAAAAAAACACCCACAACAACAAAGGTGACCAATTTCCAAACCTTCTCTAAAAGACACCTTTTGGAGTGAGGAGGAAAAAGCCGAGGGACGTTGGAAATTGCTAATGGCTCCTTTAAACCGAGGGTTGAACAGTCAGATGTGGTAACAGCACACAGTTTTTTAATGTATACCTGATGGAGGGGAAGAGAAAAGTTTTATTGGATGCAAACTGTGACCAGGGGAAAAAACTTTAAAGTGAATAATTTTGCTAAAAATCTACTATATTCTTGAGCATACAGTCAGCATGATGTAAACTGACAAGATTTCAGAGCTGCGAACTTGAATTTCTCCTGAAAAGAACTGGTCTGATCTTGACACCCAAGGGGTTCAATCCAATCCCCAGTATTCCCTATATTAATCTGCATTCCCAACATCACCCTTTAGTATGTACCTCAATGGTTACCAAGAGGCCTTTGTGTCTTAGAGCAAGTGGTTGAACGGCATAAAGGGAAGTCTCTATTAATGCCTCAGATGCTATTCGCAATGAGAAGGAAAGGATAAGACAATCTGTAATGCTTGTTTGGTGTTGTAATTAAAATTATATGATCTTTACAAGCCATACTACTTTGGCTCAATGCAGCTCATAATAATCTTGAAGAATACAAATAAAATGCAATGATGATAGATGATAGATAGATAGATGATAGATAGACAGATATAGATAATATGGCAGCAGTAAAAATCATCTAACAATTAAATTGCAGCCAGCAGAACTAGGGTTGCCATATGTTCGGAATTTCCCAGATATGTATGGGATTCAAATGGTGAAATTAGCGACGGGGGGGGGGGGTTGAAAAATTAACAAAATGTCCTGACTATCGCACTTTGCCTTTTTGGGGGTGAATTCCCAAATCAACTTTGAGGTTCGTTTCCCAAAAAAAGCTCAGCAACTTTTGGGGGCAATTCCCCAAAAGAAGCTCAACAAATTTTGTGTCAGGATTTTTACTTCTTGAAACATGGCAACCCAAAGCAGAACCAATGAAAACAGCAGCAACATGAAATTAGTTAAAAGCAGTGTTTTTTTCTGAAAATTTTTTAGGGGTACTCTCATTTTGACAAAAGAAAGTCACAATTTTATAAATCAGGAAAAATAAATACAGTAAATACAACGAAACTGACCAATCACCATGCTAGATTCCAATTCCTACTTCACACATTAAATGCTCGCTTCCATCTGAGACTCAGGAAACACCGTGACAGGAAATGAGGCTGCTATCGAGGGTAGCAACAGAATTGACAATTCACCATGCTAGATAAGAAACTAAAAAAGTTAATGTTTTAGTTTCCTCTCCCGTTAGAGTCACAAAATGTTTAGGGGTGTGCATTCCCCTGCATACCCCCAGAAAAAAGCACTGGTTAAAAGGTTCCAAAAATGTATAAAAACCAATTAAAAAGCATGAGATAATAAGATGGACCTGGCTTGATGCTGAAAAACATAGACAGTAAATGTGTCGGGTACAGTACAGAGCTTAGCTGCTACCACTGAAAAGGCCTTCTCTTCTGTAGCCTCTTCAGAAAATGGGGAGCATCTGAAAATGATTAAATGGTTGACATTTTCACCTGGCACATGATGTTAGTAGCAGATAGCGTGGTGGAGCGTTAGCACCCACAAGACATCCAAAATGTGGGGAGAGGATGGGCAAGGCGGCAGTAAGGGTGCACACTCATGGGGTTTTCGGATTGGCTCGGCTGGTATGCTTGCACTCCACCAGCTTTGTCATTTCAATGACACAAGCAATCAGAGGTCAGGTGAGTGCTGTCACTCAGGGGTGTAGGAAAGTGGGGTGGAGGGGCGGGTCACCCCAGATGCCATCATGGAGGGGGTGACAAATTATCAAGGAACAATTACTGCCCTACTAGGGCGGCTCATAAAAAACTTTTTTTTTTTTAAAAAAAAGCCTGCTCCAAAGATCGTATCTTACTACGCTAGGGATTATATAGCTACATATGAAATTTCATGCATATCAGTTAGTATCTTGACCCTCCTCCATGAAAATAGCTGTTTACTTGGCCGTTTTCCTATGTCGTGAAGGCTGAAATTTCAACAAAGCACGTGCCTTTGCTAGACTCTTTTCCGGCACCTGTTAAAAGCATTCTTCTTTAGGCAAGCATACCTAGGAAGTTTAGGAAGTTGAAGTAATTTTAATCTTAATATTTTAGCTTTTGTATGTTTTAAAGTAGGATTGTTAATTTTTCTTGATTTTACTGTTGTGGGGTTTTTTGTTTTTTGTTTTGGTAAACCACTTTGCAGGTTTTTTAAAAATAAATTTTATTAAATAAATAAACAATAAATATAAATAAAATAACACAAACCAAAACACAATCTATCCTGTAGATTTAAGTATCTGTCCATAGTCGCCAACTTGTTATCAGAAGCTCAGAATCCACATTCCTTAGTAAGAAAATATAAAATAAGGTAAAACCATTTTTGCAGGCAAAAAAATAAATAAATCAATGTGTGTGTGGGGGGGTATGACAAGAAATTTTCTGCACCAGGTACCACCTGTCCTTCCTACGCCTCATCATCATCATTTGCTACTAGATGACAGTCCTTTGGGTACCTGATTGTCAAATCATTTCATATTTAAAGGTTAAAACACTATGAATTGAGCCTGGAAACAGAGATGGTAACCAATGAAACTTTTGTAATACTGTCACTCTCTCTGTTCCTTCTAATGAGTTAACAGCAGTGCTTCCCCCCCCCCCCTTAAAAATGTTTAGGGTTACTCTCATTTTGACTCAAGAAAATCACCATTTTATTGTTCAAATTGGGAAAAATAAATAAAATAAAACACTGGTTAATAGTGTTGTATCAATTTCTTACTGCTTAATTGTATCTTTGCTAATTCCTCCTCTAAGGAAGCTCAGCTGTTCATGTAGCACACTGTGATTCTTGTTTAAAATCGTAACATATGTTACTTAAGAGGGGGCAGTTGAGTACACTTGCCCTAGGCCCTGGTAGGGGGCACCAGGGGCCTGCTGAATTTACTCTGTCATGCCAAGTGTTTATAACTTTATTCTAACAAGACTCCTGCCCAGGGCCACAGGTGAGCTCTGTATGGGCCTGCCTATAACAATTAGCATGGGTGGACAAGGGTACATGGTACCAAGGTACTCACTAGGAGTACAACAATTTCTATGTGGGAGTAATCCTTACATTTGTGTAACCTTGACAGGCAACAGACTCTGGTTTGTATTATGTTGATAATAGCACGGACTATGTCAGAGACTGTGCTGAGGAGGGATGCACTGAGGAGGAAGGTGGGAACCTCCCCCTCCTCCTTATCCGGATCCTGAATCTTCCCAGGAGCAGGAAAACAGTATAGATTTGGAACAGTGGTTTGCAGAGGGACATAGTTCTGAAGGCAGAAGCTGGGAAATACTGGATGGGGAACAGCTAGGATAGGAAACACTGGAAGAGAGAGGGTTAACAGATTCAATGTCTCCGGAAAGCATTCCTCCACTCTTCCCATGGTCAAGAAGAGATTGGAAAGTGGCAGAATAGATAACACACAAAGCACAGAGGGTACAAGCTCAGATTACAAAACGTAGAAGTGACGTAGATTAATAGAGACGTAAGAGGGTGGAGTCCTTAATTGGGAGCACCGCCATTCTAGGAGATGTGTTCCTTGTTCTCTCGCTGTGATTATTAAAGTTCCTAAATGGTAAGAAGACTCCTTTTCCTTTGTTCTACTTATCTGCTGCAACAGGGGGAGGAAGCCAGTTTGCTGAAGCCTGACAGACTATGTCTCACTGCAGGGATGTGAATCTGCTGAATCTTTGCAGATCTGGGTTTGGTCTTTGGCTGGATGGGAGACCTGGGAACATGCGTATGCCACCTTGGGTTTTAGGAGGGAAGAAAAGCAGGATAAAAATATAAGAAAATAAATAAATGTTCAGCCTAAGTTCATAACTAAAGAGCAGCAATCCTTACCCCCACATGACGGGTGTTAGGCAGTGAAGGTGGTGGCTTATGTTGCCACTGGCATTCCATGCCACTGACTTCACTTATGACATATATGATGATGGTCATAATCCAGAACAAAGTTGGCAAGCTTCATACTATTGTCTTCCATTGGATTAATGAGGTAGAAAATAGCATTCTAGAGATATAAAAGAATTTTTTTTGTAATTCCCTCCCAGGAGGTGTTATTAACTCTGAGAGACAGCAGTCCACAGCCATGAAACTTAGTCTCAATCTGCTAACAATATATCTAGGCAAGAGCTGTAGCCTCAGACTTGGAATGCTTCTCTGAATAGGAACCAGCCATATGGTGGTGTTATAGGTTTGTCAGGACATTAATTTAATAAAAAGGAAATCTAAATCCCAATGCAAAATTATACAAATGCCATCATTTAAAATCCAAAGCTTTACTAATAACAGCCTCATCCAGCTCACAAGAGGCTATTTAAATGGTTAAATGACAAGGCTCCAAGTTTAAATGCCCGCAAAGTGATGTACTATATTTGAAGGACATTTGTTCTGCTCACTTTCATATACCTCATAATAACCTGTGATTTAAGCACATGGGAGAAAGAATCATATGTGACCTGAAATATAGAAGAGGGCAACTCCTTCCCAAATTTCCCTAAGCACCACCTCTAATTTTCATGCTTCACAGTGAAAACAAAACTCATACCTTCTCCAAAGCCCTTCCATTTGACCCAACTAGAGTGGAAGCATGTCTGGAGGTGACAAGAGTTAGGGTCTGTTCAATGGCCAACAACTTCCAAGTTGCATTAAGAAGTGGCCACTCAGGCAAGAGACTTGATAACACAAGGATGGAAGAATGAGGAAATCCCGACAAAAGAACAGTGGCAAGAGAAATTGATGAATTATGTAGAACTGGCCAAATTGACTTACAAACTGCGAGACAAGGACAACTGTGACTTCAAGGAGGAATCCGAACTTTTTACAAACTATCTAAAAAGACAACAAAATGAACTGGACTCCTTGGCAGGTTTTGAATAAACATACAGAAATTTATTGGTTGCTAACATGATGGATAGATATGTAAGGATATGTACAAGTTTATAATATGCAGAGAAAATATGTGAAGAGAAATCAGGGAGAGGAGCTGAGGGAAGTCCTTGGTGGGGGTGAAAGGGGGGAAAATAATGAATATGGTTTGATAATTTGTTATGTGGAAATTGAGCAATAATTTAAAAAAGAAAGAAAGATGTGGCCACTCATACAGGATTTTCACCACCTGAAAGAGTATGCTCTTTCAGAAGAGTCTTCTCACACATTCCTTTAAGTTTAAAGGAAAGAAGTGATATGTGTGTATGTGTGAGCCAGGTTTTTAAGATCACTTCAGTACAACAGATACCAAATAATCAACTTTATTTGTGGCCATGTTTAACTTTTTAGCTTGTGGACTTTCTCAGTTTGATGGATATATGTTTGCCATCCAGAGACAGCCATTACATATATGAATGGGTTAATTCACACCACCTTCCCTGATAAGGTGGGCACAGGATATTGGGTATAATATTATGTTTGAGGACTGGGAAAGGCTGTGGAGTAATGGATTGAAATTTACTGCATGTAATGCTTTGAAAGAAAATGTAATGAAAATGATTTATAGATGGTATATGACCCCAGTCAAACTCGCAAAAATTTACCACCTGTCTGATAACAAGTGCTGGAAATGCAAAGAGTGTGAAGGAACGTTCTTCCACCTCTGGTGGACATGCCCTAAAGTGAAGGCGTTCTGGGAAATGATTTATAATGAATTGAAAAAGGTATTTAAATATACCTTCACTAAGAAACCAGAGGCCTTCCTTTTGGGTATTGTCAGCCAAGGGGTGGCAAAGAAGGACCAGACATTTTTATGTATGCAACAACAGCAGCAAGGATACTACTCGCAAAACATTGGAAAACCCAAGATCTACCCACACTGGAAGAATGGCAGATGCAACTGATAGACTATATGCAACTGGCTGAAATGACTGGCAGAATCCGTGACCTGGGAGAAGAGAGAATCGAGGAGGATTGGAAGAAATTTAAGAACTACCTACAAAAACATTGTGATTTGATTGAATGCTGAATAAGATGCTGGACTAAATAACTGAGCACCACTTAACTTAGAAATTTTTAAGGAAACAAGAAAAGTTGTGAAAGTTTAACTCTTTATGAGAACTTTAAGATTATGAAATATCGAAGAGATATAAGAATTTAAATAAGATGATAAATTGCTGACAAAATGTTATAATGATGAAGGTGGGAGCGGGAGATGTGAGGAAGTCCAAAGAAAATGTGAAATTATGTTAAGACGAATGCTATATTGTTTATTACATTTATTCCTATTGTAAAACCCAATAAATTGCTTTAAAAAAAAAAAAAATTCACACCACCTTCCCTTTTCAGGTTGAATATCTTGCCTCTAGCTTTGGAAGCAGTAAGTCATGGCATTGCTCTACAGGTTTCAGAAAGCGTACACCTTTTAAAAATCACCTTTCTTCAACGTCCCCTTCTCTGCCCCCTCAGGTTAAGCTTCTCAGGAAAGAAATGGTTTACAAAACACATGCTGTTGTAAAGGTTAACCTTCTGCCATCGCTATCTGATTTCGAAGGCCAGCTAAAAGCAGATGGGATTAACGTATAAGGGAAGCTATTAGAGAGAGGAAAGGGGGTAAAATCCGATACACAGAAACTGTGTGAACATATCTAAAATATTTAAGACTCCTGCTAAGAACAGGAAGTGCAGTTAGTTCCACTATGGCTATTGTTTTACTGTCAAAAGTGGCCAGCAATAATGAAGGTGGTCAGTTGCCAACTCAAACATCATGCTTGCTTCTTGAAAATTTCTGAAACATTGCACGCCCTACCGTTAGGCAGAGTGATGTTCCCACCTCAGGCAGCAGCTGTTGGTGGGGAGGCCGCAGCAAGCTCCCAAATGGTTCCTTTTTCAAAATATTGCAGACTTGTGCAGGACCACTGGTTCAGAAAGGCAGAATTTTTTTAAAAGAACTTACACCAAAAAACAGGATATGGAACAACTGATTGGTTCAAAATTGGGAAAGGAGTACGACAAGGCTGCATATTGTCTCCCTGCTTATTTAACTTATATGCAGAATTCATCATGCGAAAGGCTGGGTTGGGTGAATCCCTAGCCGGAATTAAGATTGCCGGAAGAAATATCAGCAACCTCAGATATGCAGATGACACAACCTTGATGACAGAAAGTGGGGAGGAATTAAAGAACCTTTGAATGAGGGTGAAAGAGGAGAGCACAAAATATGGTCTGAAGCTCAACATCAAAAAAAATGAAGATCATGGCAACTGGTCCCATCACCTCCTGGCAAATAGAAGGGGAAGAAATGGAGGCAGCGAGAGACTTTACTTTCTTGGGCTCCATGATCACCGCAGATGGTGACAGCAGCCACAAAATTAAAATACGCCTGCTTCTTGGGAGAAAAGCAATGACAAACCTAGACAGCATCTTAAAAAGTAGAGACATCACCTTGCCAACAAAGGTCCGTATAGTAAAAGCTATGGTTTTCCCAGTAGTGATGTATGGAAGTAAAAGCTGGACTATAAAGAAGGCTGATCGCCGAAGAATTGATGCTTTTGAATTATGGTGCTGGAGGAGACTCTTGAGAGTCCCATGGACTGCAAGAAGATCAAACCTATCCATTCTGAAGGAAACCAGCCCTGA
This sequence comes from Podarcis lilfordi, assembly GCA_947686815.1. Lineage (NCBI taxonomy): Eukaryota > Metazoa > Chordata > Lepidosauria > Squamata > Lacertidae > Podarcis > Podarcis lilfordi. The sequence goes on from OX395132.1 coordinate 71,473,894, forward strand.
GTGCTCACTGGAAGGACAGATCCTGAAGCTGAGGCTCCAATACTTTGGCCACCTCATGAGAAGAGAAGACTCCCTGGAAAAGACCCTGATGTTGGGAAAGATGGAGGGCACAAGGAGAAGGGGACGACAGAGGACGAGATGGTTGGATAGTGTTGTCGAAGCTACCAGCATGAGTTTAACCAAACTGCGGGAGGCAGTGGAAGACAGAAGTGCCTGGTGTGCTCTGGTCCATGGGGTCACAAAGAGTCGGACACTACTAAACGACTAAACATCAACAACAACAAGATAAAAAAAATGGGTGTGTGTATACTGCAAGGAGTTTGGTTGGTTGGCTGGTTGGCACATGCACAAAATCCATTATCACCAGCATTCTGAAATCCTACCAGTGGAACCCAGAGCATAGCAAAAGGAACTTGGACTCCATTATCTCTTTCCTAGTAGGTTCCATGATGCCTCTAACCAACATTCACTCTTTCAGAAAGGATGCTGGCATTCCTTTCCCATTCCCTGAATATTCGATGGAATTGGGAAAATTTCCTTTTGACTGAGGGCTTATCCACACTTACTTTTGCCCCACTTTATCCAGGCAGAGGTCCATGTCAGAGTTTGGGATTTATTTATTTGTTTTGCCCCAATCTTTCTCTGCAAAAACCCACTCATTAAAGCTGAATTGGAGCAAATGTCCATTTGAGTTTTCCATGGATTGATGCTTGCTCTGGTTGAGGTTTAAAGAGTGGGATTTTGCAGGGACAGCTCCCCAGCAAAAAAATATATATATAACCCAAAAACAATAAAACAACAACAACCCCCCCACAGTGCTTCAGTGTGGAGATTTAAATCAGAGGAAGGGTAACTGTGGAGAAACCCTGAGGTATTAAGCCATCTGTTTTTGTCTGAGGTTTACACAACTGGATTCCTTCTACAGTCTGCATGCTGATAAGTCCATGTTTATCTGTGCAAAAGACACACGTATATCTTGTTTCTTCTTCATACATGCACATAAATCCTGACCTGACGAGGGTATTCATTTAAAGGTGATAACTTCTGCCTTTTGGGGGGTATGGCATAGTTAATGGAGCCACATAATAAAAGCAACCCCCCATTTATGAGCTCACATAAAGAGGCTTGGGCTGCTTCGGACCAGCATAATGGTAAATGGTAAATGAAATTTTATGGCACTATTTTTCACTGGCTCATGTTAACCAGCCTTGTACCAAGGTTGTAAATTCCTCAGTCACATTACAATCTATATACACTGTTAAGCTCCTCAGTAAGCAGTTATTTATTTATTTATTTTAAAAGGAAGACACACAATATAAATTATTAACATTTTAGTTTATGACGGCAATGAAACCATTAAAAGAATGGACAAACTATGATACTTATTTATGCTTATGCCTTCCTTCCTAACCTATTAAAAAGTTCCTTGATTTACTTTTCAAATTAAAAAAAAAGTATTTCTTAATAGTCTGATGTATAAGCGGTTCTGCAAGCTCAGCATTGTGTGTGGTGTTTATATGTGTCTGAATTTACAGTGGCCTTTGAAATGAGCATTAATAGAGTTCCATTTGCGGACATCAGGATGAATAATCATAAAAAAAGTGCCTGCAAAGTCTAGCAAGTGTACATGAGGATGAGTGTTTGGCAAGAGCAGGGAAACTACTTAAATATAATTGAACTCACTTAACAGATTTTATGTATCAATCAAATGGCTTTGTTGTTGAAGAAAACCCCAGTGTTAGAGAAGATTGCTAGCTTGCTTCTCCTTCTTGCTTATAATGGGCTCCATCTTTTCTGGAACAACATTTAAGTTCCCCCAACACTTTTTCTTGGCAATCTAGAATTGCCTGATTCATGAGGCTGCAAAGGGAGTACGAAGGGTAAGAACTCTCTGTTTTGACTTCCTCCTGTTCTTCATGCTTTTCCATCTCCTCCAGTATTGTTCTTCCATATCTCACCTGAAGGAAAGATGCACAATCTTCCTGTGATGCAGACAAATAAATTTAACTCGCAAACTGGAAGGAATTCTAAATCTGCTCAGGAGAACAGGAGGTAGACGTCAATCATGTTCGATCTCCATTCTCCCACTTATCACTTCATCTGAAATGATTCTCTTGGATATTGACCTATGAGCTCTGTGATCCTAGGAACTCTACCATTGGGAGTTCAGAGAAGATGCACATTGATTTTGTGATTGTATGTAAGATTAAACTGCATCAGCAATATTTGTATGATCTGCATGGGCTTTCATATTATAGAGAATATCCCCTTAAAACAAAGGCACCCAGAAGAAGTAAGAAGAAATATTCAGATCACAGTGTAGGACCAAAGGATTATCCTGGACACAAGCAATAATGCATTGCTATAGTCTTTTTGTGTAAGTGAACTGATGGTTGAGTATTAATACCCACAAGAAGAGAAATTACATCATTAGTGTCAGGATGCTGTCAGCGGTTCCCAGCTGGTTGCCAAGGAAAGTATAAAGACAAGGAAAAGTTTCTTACCATCCTTTTTTATTTCAATCTTTACAGAGAGAGGCTATAGAACCAGCCTCTTGGATAATGGCAATTGTCCCAAGTGAATTTCCAACCCCCCCCCATCTCTCCCACTTCCTCATTCATCATCAACATCACCTCCTTTATGGGTGCTGCTAAGTGCCCTCTGTATTGAGCTCTTTGCTCTCCTACTTTTAAGGCTCTCTGGGTTCTGGGAGATGGAGGGTCTGGAATGCTTTCTAATGACAATGTGTCAGCCGGGTGTTGTTCTGGCTCTCCCATGATTTCCCAACTTTCCCCCTCATCTGCCTCTGAGCTGCTACCTCCCTCAACCCCCTGTTGTAAATCTATACTGTCATCTTCTTCTTCCTCCTCCCTGGAAGGATCAGGATGGGGAGGTGGTCTCCACCTTTCCTCCTCTGCCCAGTCCCTGACAATTAGTTTTCTTTAACAGTGGAAGCCAGTTTGCAGATTATACGCAGGTCTTCTTCAGGCTTTGATTATGAGAGCAAAAAATAAACATCCAGTAGTCTAGATAGAAACAACTGGGTAGTCAGGTTGATGGTTACTTGATTGCAAAAGTTTGCTGGCCATTGCTGTTGGCATGGAGATAGTCTAGGTTGAATGCAAATATGCCATTCTGATGTCACGTGTGATGTCACAAAGAGGATATGCTTTAAGTCTTGGTAAAGCCAAAAGCAGTTAACAGTCAGACTGCATCTCAGCCCTGTCAAGATGGATCTCCATAACAGGTGATGAATAGTTTTATTTGAGGGATATATTAACTTTTACTATTGGTGAAAAGTTTTAGGTTGGTTTGCCAGTTTGTAAGCCATCAAGTTGAGGCTAATAGATATACAGTCACAACTCTGTACCCATCAAATAATCAACTTTATATGTGACTTTGGGACTGATTCATACAACCACATTTCCTTTCTCCACTCTATAGCAGCTTTTTTCTGTATTTGGAAAAAATAACCCAGAAGAAAAGATAATGTCAGGGAACTGCCATCGGAAGGAAGGGAGGTGAAAGGGCTCACACAGGTTGGGAGAGACTCAGCAGCTGAAGAGGGAACCAGTAGGGGGAGAGGAGCTGAGCTGAGGGAAAGTGAGCTGGAGGGATGGCTCAGAGACACTTCCAGCGAAAACAGTGGGGAGGTTTCAGGACCTCCTGTAGGAACACCCACTCCTCGCCGGAAACTGTCACGCAGAGAGTCCAGAAGACGTGTTTCCGTTAAGGAGCTTTTATGTTGGAAGCGATTCCGAAAGCAACCACTGTCGGAATCTGCTAGTGACTAGAGGAGCCATGTCTGAGGGGCTCCGTCACAGACAGAGGTTTGTGGACTTGAACAAACTCTGAGGGGATACTATTTTACGCACAAGCAGCTCATCATCCCATCACAGCATTCCGACAGTCTTTGAAAGCAGCTTGTGCAGGAGAAGGCATCATGAGCAACCCAGCCGGAACCGGAGAAGCAGGAGCTGGAGCGGGTCCAAGCCTGGAAGAAAGGTACCGGGTGTTGGAGGTCCAGCTAGCGCTGCAGACGGCGAGGCTTGAGGAGAGGAGGGCTCAGGATGCAGACAAAAGGGAAAGCCACCCAGCTCGCCAGAAAGGTACCAGGATTGGTGCAGAAGTTTGGGGGGGAGCCCAAAGACTATCATGGCTTTCGGACAGAGATGCAATATGCCCTCAATCTGCAGTTTGATGAATTCCTGACGAGGAATCACGAGTGGCTTTCGTGATTGGGCATCTTGAAAAGGGGGCGAGAGACTGGGTTAGACCCTGATGGCAGCGAATAGTGACGTCCTAAAGGACACGATGAAGTTCTTTCGCGCCATGGATCTGATGTTTTCCAGCGATATTGAACAGGGAGTGGTGCGCAGACAGTTAATGGCTTGCAAACAGGGGAGCCGATCTGTCCGTGAGTACTGGACTGAGTTCACCATGCTGGTTCACAGATTGGGGTGGGACTTATCGGCGGAACCCATTCAAATGCTCTTTGAAGAAGGGCTTTCTTCGGCTGTGAAAGACGAACTTTCCCGGGCGCCCAGGGCGGAGTCTATGGACCAGCTGACCAAATCAGCGCTGACCATAGGAGCGCGCCAGGAGGCGAGAGCATTGGAGAGGCGGGAAGGGAAGGGGAACGTTGGAAGGAGTTCCGCATTCCAGACATTCCAGAGCCAACTTTCCCGCCGGCAGAGCCGATGGAAATCGGAACAGCAGCGCGCGCGCAGTTTCAAAGCCCAGTGAGGGGGAAAGAAGGAGGGAAAACGCGCCCGGAAATGCTATCTCTGCCAACAGCCAGGTCACTTTGCCAGAGTCTGCCCTCAGAGGAAGGAATGGCAAGGGATGGTAGGAGCTGTGGAGGGAAGAGAGGAAGAAATACCGGAGCAAGTAAAGCCAACGCCTGGCTGCCACCGTCGGGGCACAGCAGCCAGGCCAAAGAGCAGTGAGAGTGCCCACGCCAGAACCTCCTAAACCCGCCCTAGTGATAGAAGTGGCGCTAGAGCTGCCAAACGGACACCCTCTAAAGATAAAGGCGCTGTTGGACTCAGGCAGCTCCTGCAATTTCATGAGCAAAGAGTTTGCAGCTGAACACCAGATACAGACGATCCTTTAAGCAACCCCTGCAGGTGACCACGATCGATGGCAGGGAGCTGTTGGGAGGAGAAGTCAGCTTGCAGACCGTCCCAATGATAATGAAGGTGGCAAGGCACACCGAACTGATAGCGTTTAATGTGGCCACCTTGGGAGGAGCTCCCATTATATTGGGGATGAGCTGGCTAGCGTTACATGATCCGCTGGTGGGCTGGCATCAGAGAGTGGTTTCTTTTGGTTCAGCACATTGCTTAGAACACTGCAAAGAGGGAAAGGGTTTGGCAGGGGCCCAAGCCACCCTAGCAGGGACTGAAGTAACGGAGAACGTGAAGGTACCACGACAATACGCAGATCTCCGCGACGTCTTCAGCGAAAGGGAAGCTGACCAACTACCCCCGCATAGACCCTTTGACTGTCAAATCAATTTACTCCCTGGGGCACAGCTCCCTGTAGGCAAGCTGTACGCCATGTCAGACAGAGAGATGCAGGAGCTAAGAGAGTTCATTGACAAGAACCTGAAGAGAGGGTTCATCAGAGAGTCCAGGGCGGTGGGGGCAGCCCAGTGTTTTTGTGGATAAGAAAACACGAACAAGCCGAGGCTGGTGTGTGACTTCAGGGCCTTAAATGCAGTGTCAGAACCAGTGGCCTTCCCTATGCCCAGGATTGACGACATTTTGACAAGGGTGCGGAAGGGAAAGATTTTCACAAAGCTGGACCTAAGGGGGGCGTACAACCTGATACGAATAAGGAAGGGGGATGAATGGAAAACCACCCTGTTCACCCCTTTAGGGGCATTTGAATATTTGGTTATGCCCTTCGGCCTACAAGCAGGCTCCGCAGCCTTTCAATCGTTTATGAACCACGTCCTGGGGCCTTTGCTTTACAAGAATTGTGTGGCCTTCTTAGACGACGTGTTGGTGTATTCTGAGAATGAGGAGCAGCATGTGAAAGACGTCAGAGAAGTGTTGAGCAGGCTGCAAGCCAACCAGCTGTGGGTGAAACTGGAGAAGTGTCAGTTTCATACCAAGGAGGTGGAATTCCTGGGGTATCGCCTGTCAGACAAGGGATTGGCCATGGATCCCGGCAAGGTCCAGGCGGTGCTGGAATGGAAAACACCCAAAACAAGGAAGGATGTGCAGAGGTTCCTAGGATTTGGGAACTTCTATCGTAAGTTCATCCGAAACTTTGCCCAACTGACGGCGCCCATTACGGACTGTCTCAGCAGTAAGAAGAAGTTCGTTTGGACTGAGGAGGCGGAGCGAGCATTTGAGGAACTAAAAGGGCCTTCGCCTCGGAACAACAACTCCTGCATGTGGATTTACAAAACCGATGAGAGTGGAAACTGACGCATCAGACAGAGCGATTGGGGCGGTGCTTCTGCAGCCAGGGAAGGAGGAGTCAGAGTGGAGACCGTGTGCTTTTTTTCGCGAAAGCTGAACAAATCCGAGAGGAACTACACGGTGTATGACCGAGAACTACTAGCCATTCATGAGGCGTTCCGGAGATGGAGGCACCTGCTAATTGGCGCACAACATAAGGTGCAAGTGTGCACTGACCACAAGAACCTAGAGTATTGGAGGACGGCACGAGTGCTCAACCAACGGCAAGTGAGATGGGCCCAGGAGTTCTCCAAATTTAACTTTGAGATTGGTTACGTGCCAGGCCCAGAGAACATTAGGGCGGACGCTCTCTCACGCAAACCTGAATATTTGGAGGGGAGGAGCACCCGAAGAGAGACATGTCATTCCAGAGGACCGCTGGGTGTGTGGGGCGGCATTGGTGGGACAAAGAGAACTGGTAGAGGAAACAGAGAATGATGAATACGCCCAGAATAAGCTCAGAGGTCTTAGGGGTGAGGGAGAGGAACCAGGGGTTTCGAGGAAAGAAATGGAGCTTTGTATTACAAAGGGCACTGTATATCCCTGAAGGAGACTTAAGGGGAGGGTACTCAAGCAGTTGCACGACAGCCCTACGGCGGGCATTTTGGACAACACAAAACCATGTGGTTGGTCACCAGGGAATTTTGGTGGCCTAAGGTGAGGGAAGATGTACGTGAGTATGTAAGAGGGTGCGAGCAATGCCAGCGAGCCAAAGGGGAAAGGCGGGCGCCGGCGGGGCTATTAGAACCCTTACCAACCCCAGAACGACCTTGGGAGGCAGTGTCGATAGATTTTATGACTGATCTGCCGAAGTCCAAAGGGAAAACAGCCATCATGGTGGTGGTAGACCTACTAACAAAGATGTGCCACTTTGTAGCTTGCTCGCATGCAGTCACGGCGGAAGAGACAGCGAAGTTATTTGTAGAACACATTTTTAGGTTGCACGGAGTGCCATTGAGGGTGGTCTCAGACCGAGGAAAACAATTTACTTCCAGGTTCTGGAGGAAGCTCATGAGCTTACTGCAGGTGGAGGTCAATTTTTCGACTGCCCGGCACCCTGAAACCAACGGGCAGGCGGAAAGAGCAAACGGTGTCCTCCAGCAATACCTGAGGTGTTATGTCAATGACAGAGAGAATGACTGGGTAGAAAAGTTGGCGCTGGCGGAATTTGCCTACAACAATGCCGAGAATGTGTCCACAGGGATGAGCCCCTTCTTGGCTAATTATGGGTGTCATCCCAGGGCTTTCCCAGGGGGAGATGGGGAGAGATGGAGCGTCCCGGCAGCCGAGCATTTTGTGGAAGAAATGGAAGCAATCCATCGTCAGCTCCAACTCAACTTAGAAAGGGCGAAGGAAGAATACAAGAGGCAGGCAGACAAGAACCGAAGGGAAGGTGAAACCATAAGGGTGGGAGATAGGGTGTGGCTGTCAACCCAAGGGCTGCCGCTCAAAGGAGGTTGTAAGAAATTAAGACCCAGGAGGTTGGGTCCCTTTGAGGTCATTCAACAGGTCAACCCAGTGGCTTTCAGGCTCCGGTTACCCAACCACATGAAACTGCACCCAGTATTTCACAGGTCGTTACTGTCACCGTACGAAGGGGGACGAGAAGGGATGGCCACTCGGGGACCGGTCATAGAAGAAAGAGAATGCAGCAGCCATGTGGCAGAAATCCTCGACGCCAGGTGGAAGGGGGATCAGGTGGAGTATTTGGTAGCGTGGGAAGGAGAACCGGAGTCAGAAAACACTTGGGTAATGGCCGAAGATATCAATGACGAGGTATTGATAGAAACGTTCCATCAAAGGTTCCCAAGGAAACCTCAGCCTGTGGAGAGGTTCCGGAGGGAATACTTTGGGACCACTGATGAGGAGGAGGAGTTGGAAGGATTCCCGGACTCGGAAGGGGAGGGGAGATGGACTCTGAGGAGGAGGAGTACTTCGAGACCAGGAACCGCAACAGGTGGAGAGAAGTGTTCGAGACATCGGAAGATGAAGGAAGTTCATTCCGGGTTTTGCCTCCTCACCGCCCGTAGAGGAGGGGGCGAGAGGGGGTGAAAGGGGCCCTGGAGGGGAGGTGGATGTCAGGGAACTGCCATCGGAAGGAAGGGAGGTGAAAGGGCTCACACAGGTTGGGAGAGACTCAGCAGCTGAAGAGGGAACCAGTAGGGGAGAGGAGCTGAGCTGAGGGAAAGTGAGCTGGAGGGATGGCTCAGAGACACTTCCAGCGAAAACAGTGGGGAGGTTTCAGGACCTCCTGTAGGAACACCCACTCCTCGCCGGAAACTGTCACGCAGAGAGTCCAGAAGACGTGTTTCCGTTAAGGAGCTTTTATGTTGGAAGCGATTCCAAAGCAACCACTGTCGGAATCTGCTAGTGACTAGAGGAGCCATGTCTGAGGGGCTCCGTCACAGACAGAGGTTTGTGGACTTGGACAAACTCTGAGGGGATACTATTTTACGCACAAGCAGCTCATCATCCCATCACAGATAAGGAAACAAATAAGATCTGAATGAGTATGGTGAGGATCTAAGCTTTACAAGTGAGGGGGCTAGGAGGATGATCCAGCATAGGAATGGTGGGTGTTTCATATTATTGAATTCCTGTTCCACAAAGAAGAAGCCTACACGGGAATAATGTCCAATGCATAATTCTGCTGGTATTATTATTATTACTATTATTTTTATGTGGGTGTACTGGTTTTCCAAATAAAAATTCATGTGAGGTAGCTTACGTATTAAGAGTACACTAGCTATAACTCCCAAAGAGCAATTTAATTTCCAACTTCTATACCACAAAGTTAATAAATGCAGCAGTATTAGATCCTAAAGGCCCCGCTTCCTGGTGTTACTTAAACATATTCTGCAAGGCCTTCTAAAAACAAATAAACAGTAATGCAGGGGTTGAGCACATTGCCTGGAAGTAATGTTAGAAAGTATCTGGGAAAAATTATTAGAATCAAATTGGAGACTCCCCTTCTATGGATGGAATACCTATTCAAATGAAGGGCAGTATAAGGACATATGATTCTGTTGAACAAGATGTAGTAAGTCACTATGGGGGTTTTTTTTCTGCAACAGTATCTATTTTCTTCTCTTGCTTGCTTTAGGAATAACTCCCCTCTTTCCTTATCTCTTACCGGAGCCACATATCTGTTTTTCCCACCTGTAGAATCTAGGATCAGATGATATCTGCCTCCTAGCCCGTTCTGAAATTACTCTGCACGCCATGAGTATCAACAAATCTGCACTGGTCCTAAAGACAGTTAGCAGGTATCAGCAGGATTTCTGCGAGGCACAATTATTTTCAAACATTTAATCCCATATGTGATTTTCTCTCATATACTGGGCAACGCTGGATTTTTGAAGCACCACAATACCTTGGGTGAAACTTAGATGAATATTATTATGACATCAAAGTATTTGGTGCAGAAGTGGGATTAGAGTTAGAGTGGCTTAGCAGGGATGGGGAAGTTTGATGGTACAGGGGAGTAATGTGAGGTCTTGACCAGCAGAAAAGAAAGTCCGCCCTATCATCCGGCGAGTCTTGGTATGCTTCAGGAGCCTTCTCTTAAAATCATTAATGTAATGGTTTGCGAGTGTCTCTCTAAATTCCAGGATGTGGCAAACTATTATTTTATTCAGCTCTCTCTTCCCTTGTTAATATCATTCATTACATGCATAATCCAAGTCATCCAACCATGTCCTCTGGACAGTGAAATCATAGCTGTCAACTTTTGCCTTTTCTTGCGAGGAATCCTATTCAGAATAAGGGAATTTCCCTTTAAAAGGGGAAAATGTTGACAGCTATGAGTAAAATACAAAGGGGAAAGGGGGTGGGGAAGTTTGAAGAAAGATAAAATAAACAAAGACAACAACCCCCCCCCCCCCAAAAAACCCCACACATAAAACATAAAACACATCATCTGAAACCACTTTAAAATCATCATGAAACCCAGCAAAGAGGAAACTGGTGTAAACAAAAACCCCTAAAGTGACGGACAGATTCTGATTAAAAACTTGAGAAACGGAGGTTTAACGCAGGCCCCTAAAAATTATATTGTGAGTGCTAGGTGAGCTTCTCTGGGGAAGCCATTTTGTGAGCACAGCACGGCCAATGAAAAGGCCCTTTTTTAAGAAGTCACCAGTCTCACAGTGATTTGTATCCTGTGCAGCATTTATTAAGCATCCCATCAGCACAAGGATTTCTTCTTGTTCAACAGGAGTTAACTCCATCTCCTCTCCTTGTGAACCCCCTAAATCTGTTCTACGTTTTCCTCCAACACTCTGGCGCATGGGGAGGGCATGGGGCACGTACCAGATGCAAAAGGGGAAAGAGAATCCTGCTGCCCAGATGGGAATCCTTTCATTGACAGAGCACTTACTTAGCACTATACTGGATACAAACCTTTACTTCTAAATATTTTGTTTCAAACCTTATACTGGTTATTTTAGCAAGTAACCATCTTGGAAATCCATTTGTACATCCAGACTGTAACCCCCTGTACAAAGGTAAATGTGACCTTTGTTGCCCTATCCCAGAAGGTTGTCCACCACTGAATGCAGTCACTGGACTAGACTAGAGGGATGGAAAAACGGTTCTCCATCCCTGTTATGCGATGAAATGCTTGATTTCTTTTCCAACAGCTTCAACGGTTTGGAGCGAAACCCCTGCTCTACCTCTCTGACAAGGTTTCCTCTTTCAAGAATTCAGAGAAGAGGAAAAGGCTTTGAGGAAACATCCCCTGCCGAAGGTCAGTGGAAGCCGCCTGATGAAGTTGGCAGGCAAGTTCAACGCATTGGGTGGAATGAGAGAAAACTGTGCAGGTTTTCAAAGCCTTAGTTCTCACTGAGGTGGTAGACCTGTGCCAAGTCAGATTACAGAGGGGAGCTCACATGAGTGAATGCTGCTCTTTCTCTGGAGATACTCCATGACTTCCTTGGCAGAGGTTAAGCCCAGTAAGAGAAACAAGAACTTTATTTATTAGTTTGACACTACTAGGTTAAAAGCATTGAAGCAGTACATAATACAGAGATTCTCCTTCAGAAATCCTCTTGACAGACACCGCTAGGAATCATATAACTCTTTTTTTCCTGCCAATTCCTATATAGCCAGACAATGTAACCAAGGGCTCATCTACATTTCTTCTTGACCTTTGCCTAAAAAGCAGTCTTCTCTTTGTCCTACTACTTTCCCCAAGAAAAAAAACTCTGTAGCACTGAATCGGAGCAAATGTCCGCCTGCAGAAAAGCCAATTGACATTCGCTCCAATTCTACAATAAAGATTGGGTTTTCCTGGAGGAGAGAGGTAGGACACGTGGAAGTCTGGATGAGCTCCTACTCTCAACTCCCAGTTGAAAGAAGGAAGCACCATTTTTAATGCAATGAGTGCAGCCTCTCAGATGGCTACCATAAAAGCAGCTGAATCTTTAGGCAGTTATGATGTCAGGCTGACGCCATCTTAGAATTTCCTCTCTGGCTACTCACAATACAACACTAGGCCAGGCTTTCCATAAAGCATGATAGAACCAGGATATCAGAAGCCACCATTTCCCATACTGCTTTGCAGTCATCATATGCAGTGCAGTTTCCATCCCACTGCAGTTTGTCTTCCTTCAAAAAACATGTTTTTCGTTTCCTTGTCCTTTGTGGCAAAACTTAGGTAATTAATTCTGTAATTGACACTGTCCTTGCCTTATTCCACCCTGTTCATGTAATTGCAAAGGAAACATAATACAATTAGAGATGACTGTAGTGAATTGCTGTATGTATAATCTGTGGACTGAAAGCAACAACAGTGAATACCAATCATATTTATTGGATTGATTTCCATTCTGGGCATGGGACAAATAAGCAAACAATGGCAACTTCTGCTCCCTTTTCTGGGGTTGCTTTTTTTTTGGTCAGAATACTCTGACATTCTTGTGGTGTTCGTATGGAGCCCCTGGTTGTCTCACGGACTATTGACCCATACACCACTAATCCACTGCCACCAACCAGGTCCTCCCTGGTAAAATCACTTCAGTCTCAGTCAGCTTTTCAATTAATAAAGAAGAGTGTATTTTATTTCAGACACAAACAAAACTTTTACAGCATTCCAAACGTTGTTGCTCTTTACTTTCTTAGTCTTATTTTCATCTCTCTGTCTCTTCTACCTCGCCACACTCAAGAACCCACGGCCCTAACTGTCTCTCTATTACCAACTGCCTTTCCCAACCAGCCAACCCATGAAAACCAACCAACTGCCCACCAATACCTCCCAACCAACTCCTCCCAGAACTGGTTTTATAAACCCACAGACTCCACCCCCCTGGGTCCTGTCTGTGCAACCTATTTAACTATTTCCCCTCCAGCACTCTCTCATATATGTTAACGTCACAATTCTTTAGACAGAACATGCAACTTTGGGCAACAGTTTTCTGTATTTCTTTTTTTCTTTTTGTAAAGGCTCTTTAGTCAAGAGTGGCAGTGGGATGTATTTTGCTTTTTCACTTCACAAGAGTGGACAAGCACAAATGCAGCATGATTCTATTCTGACACTAATGGTTGGACTAAATAGGTTGTTTTCCAAAGCTACAAATGAATACATCTACACAGTCGTCTTCTGCCAGCATAGTTTCATGAGTCTGCAAATCTACTATCCTCATATGTTGGGAATTTTATGATAACTTGGAATAAATATCAAATAAGAAATTCCCTCCCAGAACACCTGTGTGATTTCACCTCTCTTATTTTCTTCAGAGTTTTATAATAATAATAATAATAATAATAATAATAATAATAATAATAATAATTTTTTATATATATACCCCGCCCTCCCCAGCCAAGGCCGGGCTCAGAGCGGCTTACAAGCAATAATAAAAACAAGTTGAATGATTAAAACTTAAAAACAAAATTAAAATACAACATTAAAATATTGAAATATTAAAATATTAAAATGTAGCCTCATCGCAGGAGGAGAAGGAAAAAAGAAAGAGAAGGAGGGAATCAAATTGGCTTCAAGCCATGTATGCAACAACAGCAGCAAGAATACTCATCGCAAAGTATTGGAAGACACAAGAACTTCCCACGCTGGAGGAATGGCAGATGAAACTTATGGACTATATGGAATTGGCGGAAATGACTGGCAGAATCCGTGACCAGGGAGAAGAGTCGATGGAGGAAGACTGGAAGAAATTCAAAGACTATCTTCAGAAACACTGCAAAATTAAGGAATGTTAGAGTGATGTTGGACTGAAAATAAGTGGTTTCCAGCTGTACAGGTTAAAGATAAGGATAGATTAAGATTAAAGATCAAGATTAAAGATGTTTAAAGAAATGGAAATTTAATAATAAAAGGAAAAATTTAAAGGTATATGACATTAAGAACAAGGATTATGTTTAAAAAAGTTGAAGTTATATATTTTAATATTCTATTAAATTAAAGATTGGGTTTAAAAAGTGGAAAAGAAACTGCTGGACAAATAATGCAAATTGGAATACAAAAGAGGGAGGTATGAGGAAGTCCAGAAAATAAGTAATTTAAAATTGGGAATGGAAAAGAGAGTTTGTTTTTAACTGTTATGTTTTGTGTTTTTGTTGTTAAATTTTGTATTGTTTTTCTTTGTGTGTGTTGTTTTTCTTTTTTCTTTGTGTAAAACCTTAATAAAAAAATATTTAAAAAATAATAATAATAATAATAAAAACAAAACAAATTGGCTTCAAGCCAAAGGCCAGGCGGAACAACTCTGTCTTACAGGCCCTGTGGAAAGAAATCAGATCCTGCGGGGCCCTGGTCACATGAGGCAGAGCGTTCCACCAGGCCAGAGCCAGAGTTGAAAAGGGCTTGGCTCTGGTTGAAGCCAATCTAACTTCCTTAGGGCCCGGGACCACTAGGGTGTTGCTATTTATGGACCTTGAGGCTCTCCGTGGGGCATACCGGGAGAGGCGGTCCCTAAGGTACGAGGGTCCAAGGCCGTGAAGGGCTTTAAAGGTCAAAAGCAGCACCTTAAATCTGACCTTGTACTCTACCAGGAGCCAGTGCAGTTTGAAAAGCACTGGGTGAATATGCTACCATGGCAGACACCCCGTGAGGAGCCTCGCTGCAGCATTCTGCACCCTCTGGAGTTTCTGGGTCAGCTTCAAGGGCAGCCCTGCGTAGAGTGAATTACAGTAGTCAAGCCTGGAGATGACCGTCGCATGGATCACTGTGGCCAGGTCAGGGCGGGAAAGGTAAGGGACCAACTGCTTGATGCGGCGAAGGTGGAAAAATGTCGCCTTGGCTGTTGCTGTAACTTGCGCCTCCATGGAAAGGGAGGCGTCAAGGATTACACCCAAACTCTTAACAGAAGGCAATGGCACTAATTGGGCCCCCGCAAGAGAAGGGAGTTGGTCCCTCATCCCCATGCCATCCCGACCCAGCCATAGGACCTCTGTCTTCGAAGGATTTAGTTTCAATCGGCTCCCACGAAACCATCCAGCCACACCTTCCAAGCATCTCGTCAGTGTGTTCGGGGCCGAGTCGTTGTGGCCATCCATCAGCAGATAGAGCTGAGTGTCTTCAGCATATTGGTGACAGCCCAGCCCAAAGCTCTGGATAATCTGGGCAAGGGGGCGCATAAAGATGTTAAAAAGCATCGGGGAGAGAATTGCGCCCTGCGGCACTCCACACACCAAGGAATGGTGCGACAACATTTCCCTCCCTAGTGCCACCCTCTGTCCCCGACCAGAGATAAAAGAGCACAGCCAGTTATGGGCTATGCCCTGTATCCCCACGTCTGCGAGGCGGTGGTCCAGAAGATCATGATTGACCATGTCAAAGGCTGCTGACAAATCTAAAAGGATCAGCAGTCCTGACCCGCCTCGATCCAGTTGTCTACAGAGATCATCTGTTAGGGCAACCAGAGCCATCTCGGTCCCAAAACCAGGACGGAAACGGATCTAAAGCCGATGTTTCCTCCAGAAACCTACCAAGCTGTTCAGCAACCGCTCTCTCAATTACCTTACCCAGATATGGAAGATTTGAAACTGGGCGGTAACTGGATAGGTCTAAGGGATCTAATGAAGTTTTCTTTAAGAGTGGACACACTATTGCTTCCTTCAGTTCCCCTGGGAATGTCCCCGTGTCAAGGGACAAATTGATAATTTCAACCAGGGGGGGTCTGCGCAACATCTGGACACTCCCTAATCAGCCAAGATGGGCACGGATCAAGGAGGCAGGTGGTGGGCCTACCAACTTGGAGGAATCTATCCACATCAGCAGGGAGTATCCGATCAAAATGGTCCAACACTGGACCTGAAGTCAGTCAAGGGGCCTCCAGTTCAGTCACTGTATCTAAATTGGCAGGGAGGTCACGGTGGAGCAACAGGACTTTCTCCGCAAAAAAGCTCGCGAATGCCTCACAGCTGTGGGTCGAATTTGTGCTTAAATTTGGTTGCCCTCCTAAGGACGTTATTGACCTAATTACTCTAAAAAGTTGTGCCGCGCGAGAGCTAGCGGATGCAATGGAAGCTGCAAAGTAAGATTTCTTAGCAGCTTTCATAGCCATCTCATAGGCTTTCATAAGCGTCCTATAAGATTTTCTTGAGGCTCCGTCATGAGTCTGTCGCCATACTCGCTCTAGCCGTCTGAGATCCCGCTTCATTTTCCGGAGCTCCTCAGTAAACCAAGGGGCCCAGTTTCAACGGGGTGGCAGAGGGTGCTTAGGCGCGATCTCATCAATGGCTGCCAAGAGCCGGTTATTCCAGTCTTCAACAAGGTCATCTAATGAGTCAGGAGGAGCAGGGTCCCACAAGGCTTGTCGGAATCTATCAGGATCCATCTGTTTTCGCAGACGAGCCCAAATAGGTTCGCCAACCGAGCAGGGGAGGAGCGGGAGGTCAATCTTGGCTTTCAGAGTGTAGTGATCAGACCATGGCACTTCCACAGGGGGGAGCATGATCACATCTATGCCAGCCCCAAAGATCAGATCCAGCGTGTGGCCTGCTTGATGAGTGGGGCCCAAAACAAACTGGGAGAGCCCTAGTGTTGCCATGGAAGTCACTAGGTCCAGAGCCTGTGAGGGGGGAGCGGCATCGGCATGGACGTTGAAGTAGGTTTGGGAACTCCAAGGCCCAGCCCACCACCACCTCCAGCAGGTCTCACAGGGTGGCTGCCGGTGTGCTGGGTGGTCGGTACACCAGCCAGACAGCCAAGCTCTCCTTGGTGCCCCACACGAGACCAACACATTCAATGCCGGAGATCGCCGGTGATGGCAGAGCTCTGAAAGAGCGAGCCTCCCGGATTAACAATGCTACTCCTCCCCCCCGACCCACAGTCCGCGATTGATGGAGGACAGAGAAACCTGGGGGTGTTATCTCATGTAGGGAGACTACTTCGCCTTCCCGTACCCAGGTCTCCGTCACGCAAGCCAGGTCAATCCCCTGCGAGACAAAAAAGTCACGCATGGTGGCGGTTTTGTTGCCTATGGACCTGGCATTGCACAGCACCAATGATGGAGGTGGGTAATCCTTGCTCTCCCTACCCTCATCCCTTGGGATGGGGCGTAGATTGGAAGGGGCTCGAGGATCACTGCATCTCGAAACCCTTCGCCGATAGAGATATCTAGCCCCACCGCCATTCCTCCCTAGCCCTTCAATAGTGGAAATCCCAGACCCCATACTAGCCTCCCCAATAGAGGGATAACATCCCCTTAATAACAAGTCATCCATGGGCCAGGACTCCTGGGTCAAAATGGTATGGGGAAGAGGTGGAGGTTTGATAGGGTAAGTATCCCTAGAAGATAAAACCCAACCAACCGCACCCCAAGCGGGGAGGACAGTCCCATGGTGTTTTGTTAACTGTCGATCCCCCTCTCCCTCCTGGGTTGATTGGAGGATTGTTGGTTCTATCTGTGGCTGTGGGAGTATTAATGAGGTGTGCGCTATAAAATGTGGATCACTGGCCAACAAAGAGCCAGCTTCGGAAGATCTGTCCATCCTGTCTCACCAGGAGTACAGTAGAGAAGATTGATCATTCTGATAAGTTTTTGGAACATTAGGCAAAGGTCCAGATGTAGATTTGGTGCTGGATATCTCCAGATTGTCAGCAACATAGAGTTCTTTAGGTGTTGTTGCCATAGAAATGTCGGAGGTGCCAAATTCCTCATCTAATTCGGTGTCGTTTGAAAAGGGAACAGGGAGTTGCACTGATGTCTTTCTACGGGATAAAGAGCTGTTGGACGTCTTTAAATATTGTGCTCTAGGCTCTACTGTCCTTATATTTTGGGTAGAAATCTCAGTCTTTATACTCATTAGCCTCTTCTTAACTAGGCTTACAGAGTTCTCTTTTTTTTCCTTCGGGCAATTAGTGTTTCTAGTGTTGAGCTTGGTTTCCCTTATCCACATCAGCTTTGATTCTATGCAAGGGACCAATTGCCTCCTTGTTTCATCCTTAAATGCCCTCACTGGGCGGAGAGAATGGAACCACCATAGAGTATCCTTTATCTCCATGATTTGAGATGGGAGGGCTGATGACCTAAAGGTCATAAATAGGCGCGTTGTGTTTCTCACGGTAGGCAGGAAGTGGAAATTTTCTAGATCTACATTTCGGTAATGGTATTTCAGGAGCTGAGACAAGGACATAGTAATTTGTCTGCGGTTCATCCACCTATGAGTGTATCGGTGAATCTCAAGCATTATCTGGTTCGTTTGCAAGACTTGACAGGACCTCACTTCACCCATAGATTGAGTTGGTGAGTTGTTAACAAAGTCATTTCTTATCATCCTTTTAAGCCCTTGGGCATTTAAAGGGGAGGAGCTAGTATCCAATTGTTTCTCAATGTTAACTATTTTGGTGAGGATTTCATTCAGTCTTTGGAGAACCAGAACCATAGTTTCTGCAGACAACATGCAAATCTCTTGGTAGGGGTGCGTATCCGGAATCAGTTGAAAGCAGGCTCCTCTGATATCTTGTTCTAGAGGCATGGGTGGGTCAGCGTTAGGAGTAGGAGGAATCCCTCCTGCTCCTACTCTTGCCCTTTTGGATGGATTAGCTTTTTCTGGGAGAAGGGGGGGTCGGGTGATTGTCATCCTCCTTAAGGGGGGGGTGAGGTTCCCCCAACGTTGTTACTCACTGTTTGTTCTATTTGCTCCGTTTTCTTGGCTTCCTCAACCCGCTCTGTTTCTGAGCCAGGGAAGATGGCGTTGGCTCTCTGCTGATTCTTTGTTTTAGAGGAATTGTGAGTCCCAATAATGATCTTCTGGCTCTTTGCACCTCGTTTTCTCCTTCCGGCAGGCATTCTCAATAAGGAAGTGACATGCATTGCTGCACTATCTGTTTAACTGCTGGTTACTTTAGGAAATCTGTATATAAAATAGTCCTGTAATATACATACAGTGGTACCTTGGTTTATGAACTTAATCTGTTCTGGAAGTCTGTTCTTAAACCAAAGCATTCTTAAACCAAGGCGTGCTTTCCCGTAGCAGTGGGGACTCAATTTACAAATGGACCACACTCAACAGGAAGCGAAAGATGTTCTTATTCCAAGACAAATTTCACAAACCAAAACACCTACTTCCGGGTTTGCAGCATTCTTAATTCAAGTTGTTCATAAACTAAGCTGTTCTTAAACCAAGGTACCACTGTATAAGAATGTGTACACAAATGCCGATAATATGCAAGAGTTGTTCATATTTTTAGTAGAACTGGCTGAAGAAAAATAACTACCTTTTCAGGATCAAGGAGTGAGAGAGAAATTAGAGAAAAAATCCATGTGAATAAGCTTGACATCAAGATTTTCTGAACAGAACATCCCTAGTTGCCTCCTCAGTGGCAAAATATAGTTTGTCTCTTGGCAAGAACCTGTTATCAATAATGCCATCCAACTTGCCTCAGGGAAAAATCTCATGAGATCATTCACTCTACATGTGTGTGTCTTCTCTTCCAATAAATTGATTTGATTTTTTTTAAACTTTTTTACCATTCCTCTTTTTGCAGCTGTTCCTCATTCAATGTTACAGGGCAATAATTTGTGCTTTGGACAATCTGTTGCTGGTGGAAGAATGCCTGGGCAAGCTCCTCCAACCATCTGACAGAGCAGACCATCTGACAGAGAGGTAAGAAAGTTGTCAGGTTTGGCACCAGGATACTTTTGTAGATATATATATTTAATTAAATAGGTATTTGATTATGAGCAGCAATGCTAATAATTTTCATATATTACAAACTTATAAATCTCTGCATTTGGGGCTTCTTGAATTCCACGCTGATGTAATGAAAAGGTCATAAAACAGCTCAGAGTGTTGCTACAAGGACCTACTGTGTGTTAAGTATAGTAATTTAATTCACTGAAATTGTAAATGCTTGTATGCATTACTATGTGTTTAAATTTGACTGGTTGGTAAGTGTATTCTAGAGAGTTCTCTAGTCATCCTCATGTGATTGACTAATGTTGGTCACATGGGAGGTACCTCATGAAGGAGAGATTCCATTCTATGTGATGCAGGATGGCTGTGCTTTGAAATCCACTGTGAACACTGCTAAGTTGAATAGAGTGTTGGAGTGCATTTTTTCTGCTTAAAGAAAGAGATTAAAGCTACAGGAGAAGGTAAAAGTGGAAATCTCTCATAAGAGTTGCACGGGATGAGATACAGTAGGCTGAGTGCTGGGCTCTCAGAGGAGGACAATACAGTTGTTTGCAAGTTAGAAGAAGAGACTGTAAGCCCATGCTTCGAGAAACACGTGACTGTAAACATTATGTTTTAATTCATCTGTAAGTTTCTGCAAGTAAAGTTTTTGGATGTTCAAGTCTGGACATTGGCTTAATTTCCAAAGAAGGGTGTCAGTCATATATATGATTTGATCTTCTTAGCTGTGCTTTCGCTATTCTTATTTCAACACTCTGTGTATTCATGTAGCAGGAAGGAATTTAAATCTTATGAGATTCCCACTCCCCTTAAGCAGTACAGTGGTACCTTGGGTTAAGTACTTAATTCGTTCCGGAGGTCCGTTCTTAACCTGAAACTGTTCTTAACCTGAAGCACCACTTTAGCTAATGGGGCCTCTCGCTGCTGCCGCGCCACTGGAGCACGATTTCTGTTCTCATCCTGAAGCAAAGTTCTTAACCCGAGGTACTATTTCTGGGTTAGAGGAGTCTGTAACCTGAAGCATACGTAACCTGAAGCATACGTAACCCAAAGTACCACTGTATATCAGTGGGTAAGAACAGGCATTGCAATGCTCTTCTCAATTAAATGTTCCTCCTCCTCAATCACAGTAGATTTCCATTGCAGAGCTAGATACTAAACAAGCTTCCTATCTCTGCTACAATGACGATATACTCTCTGAGCGTACCATGGATAGGACTTGGAGAGAGAACCACTTTCCCCTCATATTTTTGAGAAAATAATTTCTTGGAACTATGCACACACACATATAGTAGTATGTCTTCAGCATATCGAGGAAGAACAGAGCAATTGAACATTCCATGCTTCTTTCTAGAGTATTGCTTTTACAATTGGACTGGTTGCATCTCACCACATTGAGTGCCCCCCCCCCAAGAAAAGTGCTGAGGGACTTTATTGAGAAATGTACAGAGGACAACCCTTTCAACAAAGCCTTTTCAGGCATAATATCAGAAATGTAAAGCATTCAGGAAGAACTATGGGTCACATTTAGCATGTGTGGCAGGCTCTAATTTCTCACCACTAGATGACTCAACAGTTGGAGATTTCTAGCTTTACTAAGCCCAGCACAGAACACTGGCAGAGTATTATGGTTTGTGTGGTACTTGTTTTTGCAATCTCAAGTGAAGGGCAAAAACTAGGTGTTTATTCAGCCTCTTCTGGGAAGCTATACGTGGTTGGATGAGCTGAATTTGGCTTGGTTGAACACAGATTGTGTAGGTGTGCTGTTAGAAGACTCTAGTAAGAAGCTCATCTTTGAGCTGATGTGAGAGAAGAATTTCTGTTTGTGATAGTTGATTCTGTTGGCTCATTCATACATGCATGCCACCCTTGCTGCCACAGGTCGCATCATGTGTGAACCAACCCTTAGTCTGGTTTAAAATAATCCAAGAAATTCATGCACGTAATTCTCAGAAAATGTTTTTCCCCCAGTAGAATTCTGTGCATGATTTTCTTGATTCCTTTTAAACCTCCTGCACAGTTTATTACTTTCGGAGTGGAATAGGACAAAATGGAGCTTTTGTGTGTCCACAAAATAAAGCATTTCATAAACTTAGATTCCAAAGTCCATTTCTATCCCTTAAATTTACTGATGTGATGGCAAATAATGCCGAGGAGTACTGAAGATATGGATTGAAAATATTCCTAATCTATCTGATTTTTTTGATAAGATTGATCTTTTTCTTATGCCCATCCAAATTTTACATAGTTGCAGAGAATAACTTCTGCATAAGATTATCATGCGATAAACGAGACTTTCACACCTTATGGTCTACAAAGGCAAACATAGCCTACCGGACAAATTATTGCCTAACAGTCTATAAAATACTCAGGCTCAGTTTTGATCCGCAGCCTGCCAAACCATAGTTAGGCACACTCCCTCCCCGCTCCTTGTCTCCCCCTTCCTCCTTCCTTACATACTGGTTTAATGAAACCACAGTTAGTCGTTATGTCCAAAATGGAAATTTATACTTCATCACCAGTTTATTTTTTGAATGGTAGGACTATGATCTTGTTGCTTAGTCGTTTAGTCATGTCCGAGTCTTCATGACCCCATGGACCAGAGCATGCCAAGCACTCCTGTCTTCCACTGCCTCCTGCAGTTTGCTCAAACTCATGTTGGTAGCTTTGAGAACACTGTCCAACCATCTTGTCCTCTGTCATCCCCTTCTCCTTGTGCCCTCAATCTTTCCCAGCATCAGGGTCTTTTCTAGGGAGTCGTATCTTCTCATGAGGTGGCCAAAGTATTGGAGCCTCAGCTTCACGATCTGTCCTTCCAGTGAGCACTCAGGGCTGGTTTCCTTAAGAATGGATAGGAAATCATCCTAGTTCCCTTCATGAAAACAATTCACTGGCCTGAGTATGTGCTCAGAGACCCCTTTGTTCTTAATTCTAAGTGTACGTGGTCCTGCTACTCTGTACCTAGTCCTAGCTGGTAGACCTTATGGTTCAAGTAAAATGAGAAGCATATGCCAGAAACCTCAGTCTTGTCACCCCTGGAGTAGTTTAGATAGAATCTTTCTCTGCTTAAATCAGCTAAGGATGTTAGTTAGGATTAAGGCAAAATCTTCCTCCACAATGGTGAGTTTTGGGGTGGGTTTTGTAAATGGGTGTGTGTGTGTTGATAGGTAGCACTTCCTGCTGTTGGTGTTTATCCCTTTGAGTCTTAACTATAAACAGAATTTTTGCTGCTCCCTGGAGTCCTAGTAGCAGGGGAGCTGTTTTGACAGATGTCATCTCCCCACTCCATAAGAATTCCTCTTGGGGGGTGATGTCTTGTGATGCAACACTGCATATACATTTGGGGGAGGGGTGGCTCAAAATAATAATAATATTTTTTAAAATAAAAATATAGGGTAGAGATTTTTGTAAAAAGATAATTGTTATTAAAGATTTTCTTAGGTTACAAAAGTACGTGCATTGTCTTCTTCTTTTTCAGGTTCTAGAGTCTTGCGAACAAGACTTGTTTTCCCAGTATTAGTTCACTTTTATCAATTAAACCTCTAATGTCTCCATGCTACAGAATTCAAGCAATTTTCTTAGTAAATCTAGCAGATGTTTAAAGATAACTTCTGCCTTTCCTCTCTCAGCATAACATCCAGAACACTACCCTGTTGTGTTACCGACACATTGTGGCAAGAATTAATGAGGAAGTTCTCTCCAGGGCACAACAGATTGTGTCCGGAAGTATCAAGGTTTCTGGAGACTAATCCAATGGTACTAAGAATTTTTATTTTATTTAGAATGGGCCATTGTGAATAGTCTGTCCTTTGCATCTGAGGTACTGCCATGGGCCAGCTATGAGGTGTTTCAGCTGCTTGGAATCTGACGAGTATCATGAGAGGTCATGGTTTCCTGAGAGGAGGACAAGGAGTGGAATTATGTGAAAATGTTAAGGTCAAGGCCTGTTCACTACAATCCACTTGAGAACTAAAAGCATTCTTCACCTGGGGAAATCTTGCTCTAGAATTCAGGCTTAATGAAATTAACTTCATCCCTGAATTAACCTTATCCCTTTTATCACAGGAAAGTGGTTGTTGAGGAGAAGGCCCACTGCAGAAAACAGCCCTAGGGCAGGAAGGAGCAGAATCAAAAGGCCTTGTTGCAGACATGGGGCTGCCGGAGCCCAGGTGTTCCTCTTACTGAGAACTGCCTCACTTTGCTAAATTCTCCAGAACATGGGCACATAGGAAGCTGCCTTGTACTGAGCCAGATCAATGGACCATCTAGATTAGCATTGTCTGCACAGATTGGCAGAAGCTCTCAAGAGTTTCAGGCAGCACATCTGTGGCATTTGCCGTCCTAGGTGGGTCATAAGGAAAGGGTTAAATGAGTGTGAAGTGATTGGCCAGTGGGAACCCAAGGGGAGGAGTTAGAGTTAGAGTTGGAGTTGTTGGGAAGTCAGTTGGGAGTTGGAGAAGGAAGAGGGAGGATAAGTCTGTGGGTTGGTCGAGTTGTGTTGTGAGAGAGTGAGAGAAACTGATAGGAGGAGTCAGATAGACAGTTGGGATAATCAGTTAGCAGTTATTTAGGAAAGGTATAAGCCGGTATAGAAACTAAGATTAAGAAACTGACAAGAAAAATTATCTGAAACCATAAACTTGTTAAGGCTTATAAAATAAACTTGCTTATTTGATTTAATGTTAACAACTGTCTGGACTCTGTGTGTACCTGAGAGAACCGGGTTGGTGGCAGCGGGGAAGCAATCACAGTGGTGGCACAGAGATCAATAGACTGTCAAACGTCCAGGGACCCTGTGTGATCACCACAACATCTTTCCCAGTTCTGCCTGAAGGTGTCGCGGAATGCACCTGGAAGCTTCAGCATGAAAAGCAGATTCTCTACCACTGTCATTTCAATTTGCTTTTCCACTTCGAAAGCTCTGCTGCCATGAGACAGGGTACTGTGGCAAACTCCACAAACTGGCTCTTTTGGCTTAAGACACTCCTTGAATGCCTGGTCACAGGGCACCTTCACAGGGCTCTTGAACACCTCCAGGCACACCGGGCAGGTGAAGCGGGACAGTGGGCCTAGTCCACTCAGCAGCAGCGGCAGCAGCCATTGCCCCCTCCATGTTCCTGGGAGCTCACCTCAGCCAGTGCCATCTTCTCCACAAGTCACTTCCAAGAGCCTCTGCTGGCAGCACGACAGCGACACTCACCAACAAACCGGGAGGGAGGGAGCTTCCTTTCCCACTGAGCTACAACCCTTCCTCATTATCTTTATGTGTATTATCTTAATACTTTAAGAGTATTATCCTCTTAAAGTTAGACGATCATGGCACTCTAGCCTTGACTTAAAACTAAGGCACATAACCCCCAGTTCAGACAGCAGATGGGGAATTATTATTGTTTTTCCTCACATGAAACTTCTGCTCCTGGTTTAACTCCTAGACATCACCAGGTGAAAGGGATGGTGAGGCCTTAATTCAGAGCAAGCAGTCACCTGACCATCTCAAACTGGGCCAGCAAGGAGATTAAGGCAGGGTCCAAGGCCCTATAAAAGGAGCAGGTGCTGGTGGTAGCTGTTCAGCGACATCGGGAGCAGAGGCAGTTTTAGGGTAGCACTGGGCACCATGCTTCAGGAGGCACCAAAACAATGCTGTAAAATGGAGCCCAAGAGGTGAGGAGGCACTAATTTTTTGTGTCACACAGGGTGCCACTGATACTTGAGAGCTCGACGGAAACCAGCCGTCATCAAATGGTGCACAGCATAGAAAAACACACAGAGAGACAGCAGTATTTTCAGGGTGGAGGGCAGCTCATTCGAACTTCTCTCCTGTCCGGTATTTTTTATTATCCTTTGTCTCCCCGCCTGCATGGCCGTCTGCCAATGTCTCACGTTACATCGCCCAATCATGGCTTTACAACACCCATCACCATATAAGGTAATTACTGCCCAGAGGGAACACAACCCCATATAAGGTCAATACACCCTACCAGGAAAGAACACCCATATATGGTTATACTGCTAGCGAGGATAGGCTACATCCCTGAGTTCAGTGAGGCATTAGTAGCATTACAAGCTACTACCATGGCTGCATGGCTCCCACAGAGCTCAAAGTCTGCTACTTTCTGGAGGGTCATAGATGGGCTGCCTCTGTTCTAAAACACCCATGTTTATATTTATCAATAGGTCTCTTTACGTGTTACACGTGAGTAGGATAATCGTAAGGAAAATGTGTGTTTAAGTGTGCCACACAATCCAGATGCTCACAAGCTTCCTCACAGAGAAAGATGGGCAACACTCTGGTAAGCTACATGCGATGATACTGTGGGCAACGCTCAAAGTGTGTCCCCAACCAACTCCTGATTGTCCTAAACCCACCCACCCACCCACTTAACTCAGGCATAAGACTAGACACACATGTAACTCAGTCACAGACTCTCATGCACAGATTTCACATGTATGCAGCCACACGAATATGTCTACGCAAGTGCATATCTCCCTCTGTCATACATATGACTTAGACAAGCAAGTCAGTACAGTGGTGCCTCGCAAGACGAAATTAATCCGTTCCGCGAGTCTCTTCGTCTTGCGGTTTTTTCGTCTTGCGAAGCACGGCTATTAGCGGCTTAGCGGCTATTAGCGGCTTAGCGGCTATATTAATGGCTTAGCGGCTTTAAGAAAAAGGAAACAAACTCGCAAGAAATCACAAGACGTTTCGTCTTGCGAAGCAAGCCCATAGGGAAATTCGTCTTGCGGAACGACTCAAAAAACGGAAAACTCTTTCGTCTAGTGAGTTTTTCGTCTTGCGAGGCATTCGTCTTGCGGGGCACCACTGTATATGATAAGCCCATTTAGGCACATTTAAGTTGTGCACATTTAACTTTACATGCTTGGCAATTTTTTAAAAAATAAAATAAAAGGGGGGTGGAAAGGGGGCAGACATCTAGGAAAAAAGACTTTGGCAATCCTACTCACCATTGCATCCCAGGTGCTTTAACTATAAGGCATTTTGGCTTTAGGCACCATCTCTGGAATGTAACGTAAGCTGCAGGCTTACTGTGTAGGACTGCAGCCTGAGAGAACCTCGGTCTTGCAACTTCACTAAACTACTGAATGAGATAGTATCTTAACCACATGAGTTTTCCACATAATGTGGGGAGACTCCACGCCTTCACTCAAAATTCTTGCTGGCAACTTGTAATGCAGTCATGATTACTCTTTCTTTACTAGATAGAAGCAAAAGACATTGTTTTATTATTATTGTTGTTGTTGTTATTTGCACTTAAAAATCTGTTCTTTTAGAAAACATAGCCCAAAGCTACTATCTCACATTCTGCAAAAAAAACAGTGCATGCCAGATCCACAGCATAAAAAAAAGATGCCCTATGGAAGATGAGTCAGTGAGGCATCTCTCCATTGTGAAGAACACCCCTCAAGAGCTTTTTGTTTGCTTGCTTTTTTGAATCAGTCAAACAAATTGTACTGGCAGCTGCTTCCTCTCCCCACCCCCAGCTTCGAAAGATCAGAAGCAGGATACAAATTGATACAAATTCTTGATAATATTCTAA
Organism: Podarcis lilfordi; assembly: GCA_947686815.1. Lineage (NCBI taxonomy): Eukaryota > Metazoa > Chordata > Lepidosauria > Squamata > Lacertidae > Podarcis > Podarcis lilfordi. The sequence continues at coordinate 71,501,021 of OX395132.1, forward strand.
AAATATGTATCTCGGATCAAGGGGCATTCAGCGTACAGTTCCTGCCACTCAGTTATTGATCTAGCTGTTCATTGTACTGTGGGCCTGAGAAGAAAAACTCTTTTGGGTTGGGTTGGGGGGATTGTATGCCACCTCTCTCACTTGTGCCCTCTGTTCTACCCAATAAATCACTTTCTTTCCATATAGGCATTGCAAGCACAGGCCAAAGGGGCTGCCTTTAACCTTTGAAGGTGGCTTGGAAGCTACGGTTAGAAGCTGTGGCCTTCCTCCGGACAGAGACGAGTCTCAAAGAGCATACAATTCCTATTTTAGCTCAAGCTCTCTGACTTTGCTTCTAGGCTCAATTTAAAGTGCTGGTTCTGACTTTTTCAGACTTATCTGAGGCCTGCGGACTTCGGGGAGCATCTCTGATATGCACTTTCCTCTTTCCTTGCATCTGCAGTGAAGGTTCTGCAGTGCATCCTGCCCTTTTGGGAGGGGAAGACTGCAGGGGTTTCATAGCATGGCTTCTTCTGCCGAGACAACCACATAATAGAATGCTCTTGCTAGTGGGGCTTCCATCGGCCCACATGCTGATGGCTTTCTAAAGTCAAGTTATTATTAGATGGCTTTTTTCAAATGGGTTTCCTAATGGAAAACTGAATGTGTGTTTAACTGCTGTGTTTGTTTTGAATTTGCTTTATTCTCTTCTATTCTGTTCTGACTGTGGCTGCTTATGGGTGATTTTGTATTTCTGCCATTTTGTGCATCTTTCACGGTTTGCAATTGTTTCTTTGTTTTAACCGGAGTGCCGCTTTTGGATTCTTCACTGGGGACCGAGAATGTAGCTAATAAATGCTTAAACAAAGCAAAATAGCTTCCGGGGGGCGGCGCGAACGGCAATGGCGGTCTTCTCCCGACGGGAGAGGAGGCTCCGCTGAAATCGGGTCGTCCGCTACGGCGAAGCGGAGACCCAACGAGGAAAACCCCAGGCAGCAAGAGCCTGGGGTCCTGAGGCTCGGCGGGCGCCACGAGCAGCCCTCCAACCGCAGAAGGAGCCTCGTAAGGGGCCCGGAGCGTGGAGGGGGGTTGCGGTGCTGAGAGCCGTTTCACAGTCAGCGGAGTGAAGCCGCGCTGCTGCTGCCGGTGAGCGCTGATCCCTTTTCCTGTCAAAATTCGGACTTGGAAGAAAAACAACTTATTCGTGAGTAAAGACTGAATCACTTGGAATTACAAATTTTAAATGAGAAGGTTTAATTCGGCTTGAACTTGGCTGAAAGCGGAGAGACGTGGAAACAGGAAGTCCGTCTTCCGCAGCCATTGAACTTGAAAAAAAAGCAACTAAGGCGGAGGAGTGGAGGCTGAAAGAAAGAGATTTTAAACTTTACACAGCCAAGCATCTATGGAACTTACAATTTAAAGTAAAACCAGTAAGCTAAAGATTTGGATCTTTTATTTGCACTTGACTTTCCCCCTTTTATTGGATTACAAATTGGAAGGTGAAACCCAGAGTCAGGATTGCTTGAGCACTGTAAGAGTGAGCTGTCAGTGTTGATTTGGATACTGTATATTAGAATTTGCAACAATCTGAGGGTATTGAGACCTTTTAAATTTGAAACATTCTTTTTGGAGACAAATAAGCACTGTCTGCAACAAAGTGATTACTTTTAAACTCTGCTTAATACTTATATTGGAAGGTTCTGGGACATTAAATCAGACTCTGAAAGACATCTTAAGCTCCCTCTAGAGGATTGGATTAAAACAGTGACTTTACAAATACATTTACTTTCGATTCCCTTGTTGTTTGCTTGCTCTGGGCCTTTCTATTCCTGTGGGAAAAACTCAGTGTGACCTTGACTGATAGATAACATTGGAATGAGTGGTACAAGAAGAAGAGGAAGAGTCAGACAAACAACCTTAACAACTCTAACCTCAGCCTCGCAGACACGTAGATCATCTGTGCCTACTTTGCCCTCAGAAGTACAACTTGAAGAAGCTGCTTTGCCACAGGCAAAAGAGGGAGAGGGTGAAGCAGAGCAGTTACAATTGGAAGATATGGCCTCAGGAGCATCTGTTTCTGTACTAGAAAATCTTTGAAAAATTGGAAGCTTTGGACAAGAAAGTAGATGCGCAATCAGCAAAGATTGATAAAAATACAGATTGTCTAAACAAATTAACTACACAGGTGGGACAGAATACACAAGCAATTGGACAGTTAACGGAGGCCTCAGTAGAAAACCGAAAATTGGCTGAGGATACCAGACAAAAATTGGAAAATTTAGAGCAAGAGGTAAGACCACTCACTAAACAAGTTGGGGAACATCAGACTTATCTTTCTATGATAGAACTGCGAAATCGTGAGAATAATTTGAGGATTAGATCATTACAAGAGGCAGAAGAAGGAAATCTAACTGAGTTTTTGACCAAAGAACTTTCCAAGTTCTGGAATTTGGAAGAAAAGGACTTTAAAATTGTGTCAGCTTTCAGACTTGGAAGATTTATAAAGAAGGAGAGGCCCAGGGATTGTTTGATTACATTGAGATCGAAGGAGGAAAGGGATAAGATTTTGGGTCTACACTACGAAAAGTCACTGGAGGTTTTGGATAGAAGAATTGAGATATATAAAGATATTCCAAGACAACTGTTGGATCTCAGAGCCGCCTACTCTGAACTTGCTAAACTATTAAGGAGCAACGCAATTCCATTCAGGTGGGAATTTCCCCAAGGATTATCTTTTACCTTTAGAGCGAGAAAGGTCAAAATTAGAACATTGGAAGAGAGAGATAAATTTCTGGCTACATACGGAGAGGACCTACAAAAAGGAATTGAACTACCTTCCGGGCCTGGGGCAAAGCCAGCATTAATACCTGCACCTGGGGAACTTGAAGATCCAGAGAAGACACCACCCCGGGAGAAATAACCAGACAGATCCAGGATGTCTCTGCAACTGTTGAGCTGGAATATTAATGGTTGTAACATTCCGGAAAAAAGGAAGAAAATATTTCATATATTAAAAAAAGAACAATTGGACATTATCTGTTTACAAGAAACACATGTGACGAGGCTCCACAGAAAAGTGTTAATAAATAAAAGATTGGGCCAGGAATTTATTTCGTCGGACAAAGTGAAGAAGAGAGGAGTGGTGATATATGCAAAAGAGAGCCTGTCACCTAAATTTCTATTTAAAGATGAACATGGAAGGATTTTGGCTATTGAGATACAATATCAAGGAGAGAAACTGCTGATATTAGGAATCTATGCACCCAATGAAGGGAAATCGGAATTTTACAAGAAGTTGCAGGGGACAATGCTGGATCATCTGGATTACAACAACATCATAATGATGGGAGACATGAACGGGGTCGTATCAACTAACATGGACAAGTCGCAAAGTCAAAATGTCACAAAAGATGGCAGACTACCTAAAACCTTTTTGAAATGACTGACAATATGGACTTGATCGACATTTGGAGAACAAAGAACCCACTAGGTAGAGAAGGAACATTCTTTTCTGAAGCCCAACTGACCTGGACAAGAATCGACCAAATATGGATTTCTAGAGGCCTGGCACCTAGGGTTAGAAAAGTGGAAATCTGCCCAAAGACCTGCTCTGACCACAACGCAGTAAAGATGGATATGACACTACTACCAACTGGATCCTTTAGATGGAAGATGAATGACAATTTGTTTAGAGATCAGGAAATTACCAAGAAGGCCCAAAAAGTTTTGAAAGACTATTTCGAGATAAACATGAATAATTCGGTGGAAAAAGAATCGTCTGGGACGCAAGCAAAGCTGTCATGAGGGGATTCTTGATACAACAGAATGTAGTAAGGAAAAAAACACAAAATGAGAAAAAGACAAGATCTTGGATAAAATAAAAGAATTAGAGAAGAAATTAAGAGTGAATCCAAAGTCACAGCCAACTCTGAGAGAAATTAAACTGTATCAAACACAATATTCTAAATTGATAAATCAGGAAATTGAATGGAAGATTAAATTAATGAAACAAAAATCGTTTGAGTCGGCGAATAAATGTGGAAAACTGCTATCTTGGCAGTTGAAGAGAAGACAAAGATTAAATACGGTTACAAATTTAGAGGTCGATGGAAGAAACATTCAGAATCCAGTGGACATTAGAAAGTGTTTCCAGAGATATTTTAAAAACTATATACCCAAGGGCCGCAAGACGAAGTCGAGATTAAACAATTTTTGCCAAAAATGGATTATCTAAACTGTCACAAGAAAATAGGACAACCCTGAACTCTAAAATAACACGACAGGAGATTGAACAAGCTATTCAGAACATGCAACTTGGCAAATCTCCAGGGCCAGACGGGCTGACCTCCAAGTATTATAAGACACTAAAAGACTATTTGATACAACCCTTGATGGAGGTTAGCAATGAAATTATGGAGGGGAAGAGGGCACCGGATTCGTGGAAGGAAGCGTTTATCACATTGATACCAAAGTCAGAAGCTGAAAAGACACAACTGAAGAACTACCGTCCCATCTCCCTTTTAAATGTGGATTACAAAATATTTGCAGATATTTTGGCAAGTAGATTTAAAAAGTTTTAAATGAAGTAATTCATAAGGACCAGGCCGGTTTTCTCCCAGGTAGACATCTGTTTGCTAACACAAGGAACATTATTGATATCTTGGAACTTCTCCAAACTGACATAAATACAAAAGCAGTTTTAATTTTTATAGATGCGGAGAAGGCCTTTGATAATATTTCTTGGAAATTTATGATGGGAAACTTAAAAGAGATGGGAGTGGGACGGGGTTTTGAGAATGGGATTGAGGCGATATATTCAGAACAGAAAGCTAAACTGATAGTTAATAATGTGGTTACAGAAGAGTTTAAAATTGAAAAAGGGACACGACAAGGTTGCCCTATCTCCCCTTTGTTATTTATTTCGGTTCTGGAAGTGCTATTGAACATGATTAGAGGGGACCAGTTGGTGGAAGGAATTCAGGTTGGTCAGAAACAATATAAACTAAAAGCTTTTGCAGATGACCTGGTTTTGACCTTGCAGAAGCCAGAGCCTAGTACGAAAAGAGTATTACAATTGATTAATGACTTTGGTCGGGTGGCGGGATTTAAATTAAATAAACAGAAAACCAAGGTTTTGGGAAAAATTTGACTGAGACAGAGTCAGAACGGTTTCAGAATGAGACGGAACTTAATGTGGTTAAAAAGTAAAATACCTAGGGGTAAACATAACAGCAAAAATCTAAGTCTATTTAAGGATAACTATGAAAAATGTTGGACAGAAATTAAGAGAGACTTAGACAGTTGGTCAAAATTGAAACTTTCTTTGTTAGGCCGAATTGCTGCGATTAAGATGAATGTATTGCCAAGAATGTTGTTTTTATTTCAAACACTTCAGGTTTTGGACAAAATGGAGTGCTTTCAGAAGTGGCAGAGAGACATTTCGAAGTTTGTCTGGCAGGGCAAAAAGCCCAGAATTAAGTTTAAGATACTAACTGATGCAAAACAAAGAGGGGCTTTGCCCTGCCGGACTTAAAGTTGTATTACGAAGCCGCAGCGTTCTGCTGGCTAAAAGATTGGCTACTTCTTGAAGACACTGATGTGTTAGATTTGGAAGGGTTTAACAATGTTTTTGGATGGCATGCATATTTATGGTATGACAAAGTTAAAGCAAATAAGGCCTTTAAGAACCATATTGTTAGAAAATCACTGTTTAATGTCTGGACAAAATATAAAGACTTGCTGGAAAATAAAACACCAAGGTGGCTTTCACCTTTGGAAGCTAAGGCCCGAAAAAGACCCAATATGGAGGCCAAATGGCCAAAATATTGGGAAATATTAGAAAAAGATGGAGACAATTGGAAACTGCAGAGTTTGGAGAAAATGAAAGACAAAGTGCGAGATTGGTTACATTATGCTCAGATTAAAGAAGTTTTTAAAAATGATAAGAAACTAGGGTTCCAGGTGGAGAAATCGAAATTAGAAACAGAATTGTTAGAACCAAAGATTAAGATACTTTCAAGGATGTATAACTTGCTGTTGGAATGGAATACACAAGATGAAATGGTTAAATCGGCTATGATAAGGTGGGCACAGGATATTGGGCATAATATTATGTTTGAGGACTGGGAAAGGCTGTGGAGTAATGGATTGAAATTTACTGCATGTAATGCTTTGAAAGAAAATGTAATGAAAATGATTTATAGATGGTATATGACCCCAGTCAAACTCGCAAAAATTTACCACCTGTCTGATAACAAGTGCTGGAAATGTAAAGAGTGTGAAGGAACGTTCTTTCACCTCTGGTGGACCTGCCCTAAAGTGAAGGCGTTCTGGGAAATGATTTATAATGAATTGAAAAAGGTATTTAAATATACTTTCACTAAGAAACCAGAGGCTTTCCTTTTGGGTATTGTCAGCCAAGGGGTGGCAAAGAAGGACCAGACATTTTTTATGTATGCAACAACAGCAGCAAGGATACTACTCGCAAAACATTGGAAAACTCAAGATATACCCACACTGGAAGAATGGCAGATGCAACTGATAGACTATATGCAACTGGCTGAAATGACTGGCAGAATCCGTGACATGGGAGAAGAGAGAATCGAGGAGGATTGGAAGAAATTTAAGAACTACCTACAAAAACATTGTGATTTGACTGAATGCTGAATAAGATGCTAGACTAAATAACTGAGCACCACTTAACTTAGAAGTCTTTAAGAAAATAAGAAAAACTGTGAAAGTTTAACTCTTTATGAGAACTATAAGATCATGAAATATCGAAGAGATATAAGAATTTAAATAAGATGATAAATTGCTGACAAAATGTTATAATGATGAAGGTGGGAGCGGGAGATGTGAGGAAGTCCAAAGAAAATGTGAAATTATGTTAAGACGAATGTTATATTGTTTATTACATTTATTCCTATTGTAAAA